>WUAM01000395.1:14157194-14170724 GCA_024336885.1 Actenoides hombroni
TTAGCAGCCTGTTTTCACAGACAGTGTCTGCTTCTAGCAGTGATAACACCTCATGTTTAGAGTTACTACCAAGGCTTCAGCATATAGACCAGGCCATGTTTGCCAACAACTTGTCAACCCAGTCAAGTTACATGATTTGTACAACACCACCTATGTGGTTTAGCCACTCAAGTTTGAGATTCATGTTTATGCTCCCTTGTCCTTAGCAGACCAAACTGTCTCTGTTATTTGGGGTAAGCCCTAACAGAATTTCTCTCTTGAAATTTCTGAAGCAGACTTTCTAACCTTAGTAATCACATCTGAGTACCAGAAAAGCTCATCAGCTATATCCTGACCCTGGCTTCCTTGTGTAAGTCTTTATTTAAAACATTTTTTAAGTAATAGAATTTAAACATCTATTATCAATTTTACTGTCAAAGATTGTAAATGCTGACACCCAGGTTGGATTTTTTTTAAACTCATTGAGTTATTAGAAATAAGCAGAGTAACTGGGGCCAGCCGAAATATAGGAATCTGTACATTAAAATTCTGAAGTAATCTGAAGAAGCATGTTGAATCTTCTCCAGCCTCCCAAACACAAATCTGTGCTTCAAGTCATGACACTCCTTGGATACCTGTTGACTTACAAGTTGAAACTTGTGATTTTTATGTACTGCACAGGTTCAAGTCACAGGCTGTGTGCATTTGATAGGAAAGCTGAGTTACGATACACCTTTTGGATCCCAGTTGGAACAACAAAAGGAAGAAGGCCTAGTCTCTAGCAAAGCTTCTTCTAAGACAAGGGGACAACGTGCTTGCCTCCTCCTCCAGCCTTGACCAACACAAGCATCCTCATTTGAAGTCCTGTTCTGCAAGCACAAATTTGACTTTTCAAAACTTGGGAGTTCCCAAAACCACAGCAGTGTTCTGCTGAAAATAATACTGAACTCAAAACGCATTCAGCATTTGCGAAAGGAACATTAATAACATCGGGGAATTTTTTTAAAACACAAACAGAATAAATACATTTCAAATAGTCAAAATGTTATTGAAGTAAAAGTTATTTTTCCCTTCAAGGAAGAGACATATGCTCTCTCACATTTCAGAATTCATGTTATTTCAGCCAGGACTAACAAGGCTTTTCTTTCCCTTTTAAATTACTGTTTAAGAAAAAAAAACCAGTAAAAAACCAAACACAGACAGCAGTATTCTATGAAGCATTTGCTTTATAAAGTTGCTAGGAGATGTTTATTTTTCCTCTGCTACAGAATTTCTCAGGACTACTCTTGAATATCAAACGCAGAGCATGGCAGATAAAAGCCTGAGCAAACATTTTGCCTCTTAATGTTTCTTACCTTCACTGTGATCTAGTTCTGGTCGGCAAGACAAGAGGATCCAACTTGTTACAGCTAGAATAGCCACTACCAGATTCACCACAATCCACGGCCAAACAATTTCTTCCTCTGTACCTGCCATCCTGGGAGAAGCACATCAACCCATCAGTCAGGAGTTCGCTGGTACATACAGGTTACAATAACAATTTCAACAGAGTACCATAAAAACAAGGTTGCTAAGCCAGATGTGAAAACAGAATTACTTGTACCATCCTGGTGGTCTTGCATGGCAAGGGCCCAGTAAAGAGAGCAACCACCAAAGACAGCAAAGAAACCTCACTATCTCATAGAGAATGTCCACCTGTAGATTTCAACAGCAAATTCCTTTTCTTGGTCAAGAGACAGAAAATCAAAATGCATGGTCACATTTCACTGTGGTGAAAGATGCTGCACAATGTTGTCAGTCACTCTTATTTTTAAGCGCTTCCTCATGAGGCAGCAAGGCAAGTGAACAGCAAGCCAATAAATTTTGTCTAGAAGTCAGGGCAAGGACTGGTGTACAGATGCTGTGGTATGGATGAGACAGAGCTTTCAGGTTATTATTTATTTAAGTTAGGCAACACTTTTCTTACTGTCATAACAGCAGCAGGTTATGATTTTATTACTAGAATCTAGGTTTTTTTAATAAACAACTCGAGAAACATTAACAGAAGCCCTAAAAAAATAAAAAAAAGAAACCCCCAAAATCTAACTGCCCAAACCAGAAAATTTTTATGTAAATGTTTTTGTTCCGCTTCTCCCGATCTATTTTAAAAACTTGTGATACTAGAGTTTAAGTCCATTACACAGACACACTTCAGAAAGTAACGGTTGTGGATGGAATCTCCCAGCATGAAACAATGCTTCATATTTAATACCAGCGGTGCCAGCTAAGCCCTTGTGTACTGTGGCAGACATACCACTTTTCCATATTACCATGACGTTAATTTCTTGGACAGACTATCTCCTGCCCTTGAACATAAAAGGGTTAACTCAGTAGGGTCCCATTTCTCCAGCAAAAGGCATTGTTAAGGTTCCTGCCAGACAACATTTTCAGCATCATTCCAACAGGCTCTTGTTTGACATATAATGGATTTGTGACCGACATCACCAAACCCATCCTTGAGTTCTCACTTTTCAGTGAAATTATAAAAGATTCACAACAAGCTCAGACAAAGGCCTGTTTAGTAATGAAATCCTCCATTCATACTTTCTTAGGTATGTTGTATAACCTTTTCAATCCACCATTTAGACTAAGGTTCCTAAGTGAGCTATCTTACAACTTATAAAAGTGGTTTCTTAAGTTTCCTACCAGAGGCTGCCATTTTCCGAAGGTGGTATGTAGAGGTTAATTCTGTCATATGTCATCTGCTGGCTTAAGGATAAGATAAGAGCAGCAAAGTACACTGGAAGAAATGGAATTAGTAGTGTCAGATAGAAACCCCTGAAATGCTGTCTCATCATGACATGATAATTATCACTACTTTTTCTTTTTCCTTTCACTCTACTGCCTCTAATGATAGTGTCCTTTAATTCATTTTCTCAACACTCCCCTGACCCTTCAAAATCTAGCTTCTGCATTTTTGCAAACCATCAGCTACATAAAAGGTGGCATCTTGTGATTCTGTTTTTTGCTGCGTCTGTATTCAGTATTCAGAAGTGGGAAAAGAACCAACAGCCCCACTAATGCTACTATTGCAAATGCTGTTTAAATAACCACATGTAGCAAAGTGTCATAGCCTTTGAATGGCATTTTCAACTACTGAGCAAGTCACTTATTCTAAAGTAGAAAATAAACAAGGAGGAGTACTTTACTGAAAACAGTATGCAGGATTTTTCCAACCATCCTTTCTGGACATTTCCTATCCATTTCAAAATACTTACAGAAAGAGGCTACTGCTGCTGGGTCTAGGGTAAGAAAGCCCTTGAGTGCAGCTGATACTTTTGCCAAATCAATCCTGATAACAAAAACATGAGTCATTAACACAGCCCAGGTAATAACATTGTTCCTCTAACAGCATTCTGTTGTTCTTTTACTTCCTGCAAGATACCTTTTTCTGCTTCTGTTTACAGTGTCTTAATATGCAACTATATCCCACACGCATGGCAATGGTCCTTGTTATGCCAGCTACAAGAAAGACTGAAACTAAGGAGGGTATTCCATGAGATTTGTAGCTTTCACACTGCAGTCCCTTCTGGAGCAGGGAGAACATAGAGAGATCCGTTCCCTCTCTAGTCCTTACCATTCACTTTAGTGTCCACACCACCAAGTGAGTTATGGTAATACAACTGCTCACATAGTTTACACCAGTACAGGAGAAATGAAGAATAACTCAGGTCTCCTCCTTGCCACCACTCCAGGAAAAAAGTCACAATTTCTTCCATAGTACCAATTCATCCCCAGGCTTTTCATGCTGCCATGGAAACTATCTATAACTAGAAGAAACATCTATAACATCTAAGAATCTCATCTATTTAAGGTCTTTTTTGCTCCTCCTCCTGTTCATTCCCATTCTTAAGCTGTAATGCAGAAACTCCAGTTAAGATACAAAAACTGTTTACACAGGTCTGCTGTAAATGTAAGTGGGAAATGCATTCACATGAAAAGTAACCTGATAGAAACACAAGTACACCTTTTGTCTGTATAGCCAGCCATGTGTAAAATCATTCTTTAAATATATAATTTAAATCATCAACAGCAGATCTAAATGTGCTGTAAGAAGGAGAAAGGAACATATCGCACAGTAATTACGTACAGCTTTCAAATACAAACTTATTTTACCTGTCAAAGGCTGAGACTGTGCTGATAGACAGCAACAAATAGAACAAACTTTGTGCTGGGTATGCTAGTGTTTTATACTGCTCGAGCAGGTTAGAAACTGTGGAAAGCTGATCTCCTGCCAAAATGTAGATAATAATGATGTTCCACACAGCATAGCCAGCAAGGAAGCCATGGGTAAAGAGTCCCATTACCCTGAAGGGAGAAAAGAACATTACACAAGTTTAACATCTTGAATTAGTAAAAATTACAGATAGAAATGGCTTATGAATCCCACTGTTCAACCCTGCTACCATGACAGGATCCCAGCCTTTCACAGATTGTTCCTCAGTGCTTTTTCTGATCTAGTTTTTTAAAATTCTAAGCAATGGGACTTCTGCTTCCTCCCTTGACAGGCTGCACCAGAACATGAGCACTTAAAGAAAACTGAGATTTCTGCCTGATCCTATCACTACTTCATTACTGCTACAAGAATCAAATCCTTTCACTTGCTGCCTGTACCTTCCCAAGACCACTGCCCGCTACACTTACACAATGTTCTTAAACTCGTTGTCAAGTCAGTCTTTTCATTATCTCCCTTGCTAAGAAAAAGCTGAGAAGGATGTGCAGGCATCCAGATAAAATATATCAGAGAAGAAAATGTCTGTCATCTTCCCATTCTGTTTCACAACATGATCACATATTTTTTTTAAAAATCATTTTTTGCTATTATGTGGAAGATTATGCTCCAGTCCAATTTCACTCCTCCCTCTTTTTCACCAGCCAGGATTTTTCTTTGAGAACTGTATGAAATTAGGTATTTTTATTCACATCATATTGCTCACAGGCAAATCTCATTTTGTAACACATTTCTTCTGTATATCTCTATAATTTATTTTTTTATCAGATCAATCTCTTGCTATTCAAATTCTGTCTGAATCTTTGCAATATGACTTCCTTATTCTTTTTATGAGATGTATTTCATATGTGATGTCTAGAATAAAAATAGATATTCTTGACAACAAATACCAAAAGAGGACTGAGAAAAACTTTATACCTATTGCATTCCCAAATAAAGATTTTGCAGGAATATCCAAGAGAAATAAAGATACATGACAATGATAGAGACAAGGTGCTAACTCTAAGGAGAAAAAAATCTAAATCTGCTGATTACTGCTTAGTTACAAAAAAACATTTATCTTTCACCTGAAACTTCGGTGCACTGAGAGGGCGACATCTCTGGTAGTCCATGAAGCCTTCACATCCATAAGTACATTGATATTTTCAGTGGTTTTAATCAATTCTGCACGGTCAACTGCCTGAAAACGCCCTGAAAGGATGAGAAAATCAGTTTTAGAGAGTACTGTTACCTTCCATCATCATTTCTCTGTTAGTACTTATTAGTATTAAAAAGCTGTACATGTCAGAAAATTCCTTCTCCCCACTTCCTACCCCTTGTCAGCTTACATTCATGTCAGGATGCCTCTGTCAGTGTGATGCATCCTGGTGGGTAAGTCTATGGATTTAGGCATGTGCAAGCACTTTGGGTAGTTACTCAATGTTCCCTAGTACAAAACCAAACCAAACACAAACCCCGAAAGAACTTCCACTCAAAAGACTTTTTGCCCTATAGTAAATGATACATTCTTCTCAAGGTGCTGTGACAGTATTGGATCAAAAAAGCTCAGCTGGGCACTATCAAACAGCCTTTTTCACCCACACCATGTCATTAAAAAATTCAACCAAATATGCCAGCACAGCAATACTAACATTCACTGTTGAAAAATTACTGTGTATATTTATTTCCAAATGATTTTCTGTTGTGGGAGAACTTTTTTTTAAATTCTTCCCAATACTGTAATATTTGGATTTTCAATATAATAATGCTTCCTTTAATTGCAAGAGTGTCCTTAAATTACTTAAATCACAAGATGTACTTACGTTTTTTTTCAATAAACACTTTGCTAACAGGCTGGCTAATTCCAGTGGGAGCAGCAAACACGGGCTGCTGATCTGGGCTCTTTCTGTGCTCATCTTCGATGATGTCCTCCTCATCCAGTTCTGGGTCGCTGGAACAGTGCATTTCGGCTGGCCGAGCTTTCCTGTCAGCATAGAACATACAGTGAAGCAAAGAAAGAACAGGAAGTGAAATGTAAAACCTGAAGGCTGCTAAGAACGTGTAATGTGTCTAACTAGACAGATAAGAACTGATCAGGCTATTGACCTGTACTGATATTCCCCCCATTTATAATTTTAAGGACTAAAGTTCTCATGGAGTTAGTTAACTAAAATCATAAAGCTAATCCTTGATTTTTATTTTTCTCCATATTTTAGTGCCTTCCTGTGTCAAAACAATAAGGTGGGAAGAAATACGTAAGAAGGGATTAACAAAAAGGAAAAAAATATACAAACTAAATACAAGGCCAAGAAAGTGGATGCTTTTGGTAGAAAGGTGACTAAAAAGATTTAAAGGCATAGGTCCTGGAGAAAATGCAAATAAAAAGGATGAGAAAGCAGTAAGTTTCTCATAAAATGAAGAAAAAGAGAGTAAGAATGAAAGAAAACAGTTATATATTCTGATTTTTTCATATATGTGAGTGAAATATTAGGCACAGGCAAACATACTCAGCACTGTAATGGATTTGGGTATACACGAAGCAAACAAATGAAGAAAAGTTGGATCTTAACCCTGGAAAGAACTGCACACATACTATTTATTACACAAGCTGAACAGTATCTTTTGTAGTGTGACAACGTAAAATACAGCTCAGCCACACTCATTATCACATTTACTCCAAATTATGAGCTATACTAGTCTTCTCTCACTTGGTTCTTTTTCTTTGTTTGCGGATGACTGTTTCTTCAGCTTCAGGGACATCCATGCCATTTCCATTCTGAAATAGGGATGCAACTTTTTGCTGGGTAAAAGAGGTCTCAGAATCTGAAGATTTAAAATAAAACATACAAAAGTTTCAAAGCGTTTATAAAAATGAAAATACATTCACTTAAATACATAAATTGTTAGAATATAAGCACAGTAGCAAAGAAGCGATGATATTCTGAGCTTTGAATGACATAAAGGATCTATTTTATCACTTCCAAAACTGTATTGCCATTATTTACATGAGGGTTTGTATCCTATGGAATCTGAAATCAGAAACGGAAACTCTAAGCTACCATTCCCTCAGAGATTACTTGCAGCTGTTTTAAGTACAAGAGCACATGGAACAGTTTACGCCAAAATACAAGTTGGCCAATCATATTTCTGTGTTACCAAGTATTATTCAGTGCTCTTTCCAATCTGCAATTATTTCACATACCAGTAGGTACTTTCTTCTTCTTGCGTTTCCTCTGAGGGACATCATGAGGTTCAGGAGTTAGGGGCTCACTGCTTTCAGACTGCCGACGAACTGCTGCTTGCACAATGCCATCTGAAAACCAGATGAGAAGATCCAGCAACCTTAATTCAGAGCCGTTGAGAAACAGGCAAGAAAAAGCTGCCTTTTGCTACATTGTGCAGAAATGTCTGTTTGCCCCACTTTACAGCTGAGATGAAAGTATATTGGCTAGGAAATACAAGAGTTGGGAAACAAAGGTGATTGCTGACAACCCTCCTTATCACCCTGGCAGTTTCATACCCAGGAGGAAATGTAAGTATCCAAGTAGCAGCACAATTCCCATTTGAGCATACAACAGAGGACTGACCGAAAGAAATTTACCACAGGAAAGAATTATACCTCTGTACTTTTTCTTTCTACACGCAAAGATTATAATGCAAGAGACAAGAAAAAATTAAGAGTTTGTTACAAGCTGATTCACACAGATACATCCTAAGGCCGAACAGCATCATAGCAAAAGGAAATTTAAACGCCAAACTTAGAATCATAGACATACACCACGAGAATGAAGGAGGGGCAGAAAAAAAACAACACTGAAGGATATTTACTAAGAGATTAATTACTATGCTTTGGAAGAACTACATTTCCATGAGACATTAACATGAATTCCTTGAATATTCTAGCAGCAGTAGCATCAATTTGCATGATCAGAAGTAGAAAGACAAAGTTATGCTCCATTTCACATAACATCTGCCTTTTTATAGCTCTCTCAAGTACTGCAGTCTTTGTGATAACAATTGAATTTATCTTTATTTTCACTTAAAGCACAGGTTTTCCCACCTTTTATAAAGCTTTGCTGTGCTAAAATAAAAAGTTAACCAGCAAATGAATGACTGGAACCAAGGTGTCCTTTGCACCATCATTCATCTCACTAAAACCACAGTAAACTAAATGTGATCCTTGGATAATCCTCCTAGCAACAGCTCCACTTGTTGGCTTTAAAGGTCTTTCGGTGAGGCCTCAATTGTACACTCTTTTAAAGCAAATAATGGAGGATAAATCATCAAACCATCATATGGACCCAAGTCAACTGGTTTACAGAAATTCATTAGATTTTATCAACACATTCTGCTTATAATATTGCTTAAAACAGTAAGTTTGTCCTGCAGATAAGCTTCTTGTAAAAACACAAAGCTATGGTGCTAGTCGTCTTTTAGGCTCTTAACTCTTCAGTGATAATGAAATGTTTAACTTGTGACTTTATTTGGCCAAGGACTGAAATTGAGCCCACTTTTTAAGTGAGTTTTATCTTAGTTCATTCAAAAATGCAAGCACTTAACATATTCAAGGTAACAAGCAGCTTACAGCTGGAAATGACTATTTAATGAAGTATTCAAAAATTTTCCAAAGGAAGAAGTAGCAGGAATGAAGCAAGTTTTTCAGTTTAGTATCAAGATATGCTGTATTAGCAGTATCAGGAATAGATCTAAGAAGAAAAAGCAAAGGATAGAACAAGTTACTTCAGTTAGTGTTACAGACTTGTTCTAAAATGACATCAGTTTTGGGAAAAAGATTGTGGTCATTCAATATAAAATATACTGTAGTAAGTTAGCTGAGAAAACTACCCAAAAATAGTGTACAAGACTGAAAACCATCTATCTGTCAGGAGCTTGGCTACAGCACAGGTCTCACCCAGGATTACAAACACAGTTTTCAGTCTTGGCAGAACCTTACCTAATGGAGTCTTTCCTTTGGGTTTCCTTTTTTTGGGACGACTGAGTGGAATTTCATCTGCAGAACATAAAACAGAAGTATAGATGAACAGCATGGAGAAACCTCCATTTCCTTTTTTTAACAGCTGTTCTACTGCTAGTTAAGAAAGGGATTCATTTTTAGAAGTGAAGACATCCTTCACCTTTTACAGATAAGATGACAATTCACCAGCTCACACAAGCAGGAGGAGTACAGAAGATATCAGGAAAAAAGGATAAAAAAAAATAAATCTCTCTTAACAGAGGCTAAATACGCACATGCATTTGAGTTAAGTGAAAACCTGAAGAACTAAATAATGCTCTGAAGAATAAACTTGTTTAGAGTACAGTGACATTTCAGGTACTTTGATTCACTATGGAAATAGCAAAGTGAACAAAGAAAAACAACAGACAGTTCTAGCAATGGCAGTGCAACTATCCATGCAGTTTAAATAATCAACCTGCATTTAGGAAAAGCATAAGGCTCTATCTTTAAAGAGAGGATGAAGTGACACCAAAAGGAATTACCAATGTTTATGATTCTCTTTAACACCAGAATAACTCACCTTGGTTTCCACTTCACATTTAAGGAGAAACAGTGTTGAAGAGCAGTGTTTAAAGGAATAAAGATGAGAATAAAGTTAATTTTGAATAAATTACAATTCACAACAGCGAAATTCACACTGCTGGTTTTGTGATTCATTTCCTTATCCCCTAGCTCTCTATGAGCACCTGTGTACAACAGGGTTAAGGGTATGAAGCAATCTTCAAGACAACACTGTTCGTGACTATGCGGTTTCTTGATTGGCTAACTGTGGATCAGATTAAAAGCTTTAATCATCTGGCTAATTAAAACTTGTCTGTCTGATATGAAGTTATAAAACACCTGAGTGCATACATTGCTAAAAAGACACTATCTTTGTATGTCATCAATCCTGAACACCACATTTGCTTTTTAGTACTTTGAAGGAATTCTGAAGTACCATGTTATAAAAACTGTAATTGCTTTTCCTTCCACACTGAAGAAAAGCCCAACTTTTTCCATATACTATGTCGAACTAGTAGACACCTATACCCCTATTCAAGAATATCTAGTCTAATTTCAGAAATTCCTGTTCTGAAGCATTTGCGACTCAAGTAAACTAAAGAACATGAAGCAAAACAAATAGGGAAGGAAGAGATTGAAAAGAAGGACATAATACTCAAGCAGCTATTTGTCTGAAACTTTTTAGAAGGCTTCTCTCTCCAAGTATTAAAGCTGAGGTCATACAGTAAAATTTCTCATCCTCTATAAAATTTTAAAAGGGTTTGTATCCCTTTTAAGGGGTTCTGGGACAACAAATTAGCAAGAAAAGCAATTATTTTTAAAGCCATTATGACTACTCAGATGTTTATTCAACTTATTTCTCTTAATTTAACTACTTTTAAAAGCACTGCAGTACATGATCACAACCAAGTCCACAGAATGAACTGATTTTACCTTGGCACTGGAGGTAGGGCACGAGGCGGGCACTGAAAGACAAGAGAGAGACAAAAGTCAGCTTCTGTCTGTGTGAAACCACCGCTCAGAAAACAGCTGTTTGTGGATATGGTCAGAACATACTAAGTGTGTTTTGCTTTCTATGCCTTCTAAATAGCTTAGGACTAGTAAGAGTCAATGAGCCACAAACTTACCACTTGTTTCTTTCCCATACCATTTGAAGCTGTTCCCTCCAAGAGGCACAGTGAACTGGTCTATACTCCCTCACGCTGAGTCTCAGCTAATGCTGAACTAAGAATAAGCTTCTACAGGATTAGCTGGACATGAACCTTCCTGCCTCTGGGTTAGGGCCCAGTACTATTCCCATTCGAAATAACAGCAGCTTGTTCCATGGCAGCAAATGTTACTTGCACTGAAAAAACCTGTAACTCAATATGCTGGTACAGGTTCCAGTGAGCAAGTTTTACTTGGATCTGTTGACCCCAAAAAATTGAGACACCTTGTGCAAGGAAGGGTTTGCAGGATTAGGCCTCAAATCTCTCACTTGGATTTTGGCCATGCTGAAGACTGACAGCAAGTGCCATGTACACAGGCAGAGAACAGCATATGCTGAGCAGCATCCAGCAAACTGGTCAGGACTGGTCAGACCATACACATGATCAGTAAGGAAGAGAAGTTATTGATAAAGATCAGAGATGGTTACTTTTATTGTTTCCTATGTTCTTTTAGCAGGAATTATTAAATGTTTAGGATAGCTTATATTTTAAAAAAACTGAAAACACACTCTTTTATACAGCACTCACTGTCTGTGCAGTAGTATGTCTGTTTTGTAGTACCTCTATTTTACTATCTTCTATGAAACAAATGAAAAGCGCATTTCTGTGTTCTTTATTCCTGGCAAAGGAAATCACGTGCAAGTAGGTAATGGTGAATACTCACCTGCCCCATCTCTATGAAAGTCCCCAACTCTGACATACAAATACTAGCTTTACTCTTTTAATTTCTAGTTCCTTAAAGTCTGAAGAAACTCACTCCAAGCTCCATCAAAAGGGTGAGTTTGGGCACAAGTTTCCAGGGACATTCAGTTACTGACAGAAGTGCTCACATCGCCATAGTACCGCTGGAGTCAAGAGACTATGTCAGTGAAACCCTGTGTTTGCATGAGTCAAGCCATAGGACAGTGAGGCATGCCCGGGAACTCTCTCTTGGAGACAAAACCCAAACTAGCCAGCCAAGCCCTTGAGCGTCCGTGCAGGAATGCAGAGCAGATGCATTTACTCCCCGCGTTTGGTGAGCTAAGCTGCCACTACCAGCCCTCGGAGGTGGTACCGAGGGGACAGTTACACACAACTGCGTTAACTAGTCTTTATAGATTTAAAGCTTTGCAAAGTTGTGGGGTCTTCTTGTTCGTTTGGTGTTTTGGGGGTTTTTTTTGAGACATATATGGATGAAATAATGGAATGCTTGCGCCCTCAGCAACAGGTGAGCACAACCGTGCAGCCCCGCGGCCGGCGACACCCCAGGTCCCGCGGGCAGCGGCAGGGCGGGCACCACCGCCTCAACCGCGGAGCCAGGGTGCCAACAGCGCGCTGCCGCTGCTCCCCGCTCCCGCTCCCTGCTCCCTTTCCCCGGCAGCCCCAGCGCAGCTCCTCAGCAACAGCGCAGCTCAGGGCGGAGCAAGCTCCTGCCAGTGCCCCCATCCGGGGTCTCCGGGCTGCTGCCCCGCGGGCCACGGCCCTTCCCCCGCCAGGCGGCCCCGCGGCTGTGGGAGCGCGACAGGCCCAGGCTACGGCCGCCCCAGTCACGGGGAGACGCGACCTCCCGCTCCCACCTGGGTTCGCGTCCTCTCCGGAGAGCGAGCCCGCCCCGGCGCGGTGGTGCGGCGGTCCTCGTCCCTCGCGCTGTGGTGAGAAAGCAAAGCCGTGAATTACAACACTGCGACAAATAAAGAAAAAATGCTTTCCCGTAATCCCCCGAGCGAGCTTGTATATTATACAGAGTATTTGCACTGCGGAAAAATACTTATTTTGGACTAATCGTTTGGAACAAGGACAAAATAATACAATCATGTCTAAGGAGTTCAGAGCAGTTGTTTGCTTCGTGTACGCAAACCGAAGATAACGGGTACTAACGTTTGTAATTGTTTCATTAAAGAGAATGCCGCGGCGGCTCCCGGGAGCGCAGGGGAAGGAAAACGCGGCGAACAACCGGGGCCCGGAGTGGGGCACGGGAGGCCCAAACGCCTCCTCCAGGCCGAGCGCGACATGGCGGCCCCGCCACGGCTCCTCCAGGCCGAGCCCGAGATGGCGGCCCCGCCACCGCCCCCAATGGCCGTCACGCGCTTCGCGCGCGGGGTGCCTCCTGCCGGCGCCGCGCGAGGGGACGGCGGGCAACGGCTGCAGGCGGAGGCAGAGCGGGCGGGTGCGGCACGGTCCGGCGGGACCGGGAAATAAAGGGACCGGGGAAGAGGCCGGCGACACACAGCCTGTCCCCGACTCCGGGGATCAGGGGAAAAACACCCCCAAACGCACCTGCCCCAGAAGCAGCAGCCAGCGGGTTCCACGCGGCAGGGCAAGGGGCCTCGCGCCCCTGGGAGCTCTCCTCCGTGCCCCGCCTGAAGAGAGGGAGCGGCCCGCTGGGGCTCAGAGCATTCCTAACACCCGGGGGAAAACAAACAACAGACTTTCTCCTGGTACCTGGGGACTGACGGACCCGTTTCAAGCACAACTACACAGAGGCGCACAACTGCACCTTCCAGATCCCTAGGAGGAAGAAAGAAGAGACAGGGAGGGCTTAGCAGTAAACAGGTACCTGATGATCTGGCCCTCTTCTCCCAAAGCCTTCAGTCATT
>WUAM01000395.1:14170824-14185885 GCA_024336885.1 Actenoides hombroni
AAGAAGAGACAGGGAGGGCTTAGCAGTAAACAGGTACCTGATGATCTGGCCCTCTTCTCCCAAAGCCTTCAGTCATTTACGTTAATTCTGCAGCAAGTATGCAAGGAATTTTGGCCTAACCCTGATGAAAGAGTAAAATTTAAAGGAAAAAACAACCGGCGTTTAACCACATTAAGTGGCATTTAAGAAGCAAATTAAGAATTTACCTTAGTAGGGATGCCGGAGACCCACGGGGTCTAACTTGTGCTCAAGTTGCACAGGCCTCTTTCCACCCAGGTCTGCAAGCAAAATCAAGTGCATGTTAGAGGGAAAACAAGGTTTCTAGCCTCCTGTTGCTTGTAGCCACAGACACAATTTGCAAAGTGAAGTTATACACAGTAAATGGGAAAAAAAAATTAAAAAGTGATAAAATTTTGTTCCAACACAAATGGACATGAAGCAAATGCAGCTCTTACTAAGAACATTTTTTTTTTCTAATAAGTGAAAGCAGATCTGTCTGAAAATTGAAAAATGGGCAAGGAGAAAAAGTGGATAAATGCTGGACAAGGCAGCAGAAGTGGGGAGCTGGTCATGAACTAGCAGAACAGAGCTGACAGCAGCCTTACCCTCCACCTGGATTTACCCCACACCAGTGACATGTTCAGACTGCACTTTCCAGTTTAAACTCTAAACAAGGATTACTAGGCCTGACTAGAACAAGCAGGTAGCTGCAATGTTTGGCTTTCTAGACTGTTTAAATAGCTTTTGTTGGTTTTCCTCCAAGGTGAGGTAGGCCAACAGAGGGGCAAGGTGATGCGAGGTGAAGAGAGTGAGAAATATGTTTGCCAGAAGCGCTGTACCATTTGATGAGGAGACTGTGCTGCCATAGAGCAAACCAATAGGAAAAGGGCCTTATGACTTCATTTCCTCTTTGGTAAGTCCATCTTCTGTCACTTTATCAGGTTTTATTCGCTTGAGCTGATGGAACAAGGGATGACATGTTACATGTGTTGTGAAGATAACTGTGTTGTCTAGAGTAATGTTTATTGTGACACCATCACCCTGCTTCTGTCTTAAAAGGTAAAAAAGTATAAGCAGCAAACCAATACCTTCACAAATGACAGCCTTTGCTCAGAGACAGCATGCTAAAAGAGCACTGGTCTGGACACTGAGGTGACTATCATTTGTCAGTATGACTTCCAGAAGGTACGGGTATCACAGTACCAGAATGACCATAATAAAAAGAAGGGAAAGGACTCTTCCATACTATGTATGAGTAAATTACACAGATACATGCAACAAAATAGATTTCTCTTTATTCTTGTAATTGAGCGCTCACAATATTTCATACAAAAATGGTTGCAACTGTAACATAAAAAGCTGAAGAGCTAGACAGAACGTAAGTATGATTATATCTCCTGTAGCAGCTTCTTTCCTAATCCTCTTCCAAATCCCTCACGTACAAAGATAAATTCTTGCCATCCTGACATTAGGATTATTCTTGAAGTAAACCATAAGCTGTAATCTTTCTGAAGCTGCCTGCTGCTCAGAATTAGGGCTGAGTGTCTGAGCATATCCATATCGCAGGGACCCACTGGGGCTCATCCTGTGCACGATGGACTGCAGACAGCAGCTGTGCAGATGCTTCTTGTAAATTGTCATTCACAATCACATGATCAAAGAACTGACCAAACTGAGCTTCCATTTTCTTGGCTGAATCTTCCATCTCCTGTAAATCTTCTTCCTGAGGGACACAAAGTAAGTCTATAAAGCTTTAGTGTTCAGTAGAGAAACTTACCTGCATGAAACCTGCAGAACACCTTCCACCATGTAAACAAGAGATGAATAGATAGTCCCAATATTCTTCATTTCATTTACAGTTTGCTATAGGAAATCATGCCTGCTACAGTCCCTTCTGAGTCTCTCAAACAGAGCTGACTGCCATATCCTTCCCAAGGAAATACCTTGTGTCTCAGTATGTGCCATTTGCCCCAAAAGGGTTGTTCTACTGGGGAGTGCTAGGAGAGGATATTGGGGACTGGAAGGCAAACCCACCAACACTTGTGTTCTCATTCCATGTTTTAGTTTATTTCCCCACAGTGCACGTTTCTTTCTGCCATAGCAATCATGATTCATTTCCAAATACAGTTATGGACTGAGGTCTCTCAAATTTTAAGATGCTAAACTTGATTATGATTTGCATGGAAACAATTGTGACAATGCACTACAGGCATATTGTAAATACAAGATACGCATTTCTTACAAGCAGAATTTGTATTTTATCTATAGAAGTTAGTATAGATTCGATAAATACTGTCATTAAGTATATGTGACATAACAATACATTCTTATAACTACGTCAAGAAATATTTGATTAAATTTCTGAATGAAACACATTCCAGGTATTTCAGCACAAACGGTAAATGTATGCATTGACTCAAATCCTGTTACAAGGCAGCTAATTAGAACAAAAATATACAAAAGAGCCTCTCCTTTAAAGACATTTTCAAGAAAAATGCCTCCAAATCCCCTAGGTACAAATTAGAACCCTTTTGTTTTAAAGCAAAACTGGAGGGGGAGAAAAGTTCCAACAAATCAAACAGAAAGACAAGAATAACTTAGATTTCATCTTAAAGACATAGTAATCTTTTCTAAAGAGTTAACATAGTAGAATGTGTTATGTTCTAAACACAGAATCCCAGAATAAGAACTTCAAACTCTTCTATTCCCCAGTCTCACCTTGAATTTCATGTTTACATAATAATCTGTAATTATCCTGGCATTTTTACGAGTCTGTCTCATGCAGCTTATGCTGGATGGTTTTATGAATATAATGTAGGGTTTTAATTCATGGGTCCGAGCTACTTGAATGCCCTGCAAATTAAGAATAAAGTGAAGTTGAAGTATTTCAAGTGTATCAATCCCAGTTTTACTCCCATAAGAAGCCAATTGTTGACAACATGCTGTTACTTCCACACCTAGCAGAAATCTCTCTCAGAAACACCTACTTTGAAATTACTTCACTAATAATACCGGGACATTGTTGAGCGATTGTAGTATACCAATCACTTCATTCTGCTTGGTAACCTTATTAGGAGATGCTTTCAACTCCAGTGAGTGATTGGACAGTGTCATTAACATATCTCTACAACCAACAACATTGAAGATCAATCTGAAATCTGTTTTATTTAACTGCTGGGGAGCTACCTTTGGAAAAAAGTACACATTTATTGCTCCATACTAGACAAAAATATCCTGCTTTCAGAAATCTGTGTTGTATAACATTCCCTGATGCTAATAAGCATTTTTGAACTAATACAGAGGAGTGGAGGGAACTAAAAAAAAAAAAAGAAAAATGGGGGAAAAAAAGCACAGCATATAAAGTTGGCCAAGCCACCAGATTTAAAATACAAGTACGCAATTTAGCAGTGATTCTCCTACCTCACTTCACAATAGATACTGAAGAGTAGCTATGCACCATTACTTCATACTCTTCCCAAAACTTGTCCTTTAAACTCACACCCTAAAATACTGATAGCAGCATATCTGTTCAAGTAGCAAGATTACACAGCCTCCCCACCCCTTCTCCCTTTTGTTTAGGAGAAGCGTAGCAGAAGAAACCCAAGGACATTTTAAAATCTGAAATGGAGAGTGAAGTGTGGCCTAATCTGCCCATTGTAGCACTTTGGATTTTGAGTAGTGCCACATGGGTCATGTAATTTAACTTCTATTTTAAACAGCACAAACCACTGCTAGCCTAAAGCTCTGACACACTGTCTCTGCATAATTAAAGTCTCTAGAAGTTACTGGGTAACAGAGTCTAGAAGAGATGCTGAAACCCAGTAGCCGAAACAGCTCCTGAGTACTAAATATGCAAATAATTTGGAGTTTAAGATTTTGCTGGACTCAGCTTTAAGTGTCTTAAAATTTTACAAGCTGAGGCCTTTATTGGCCTTATCTTCATCAGTAAATTCCACGTAAAGATAGAAGGAAAAGAGTTCAATAGTGTCTAAGTTAAAATATTAGCCTAGTAAGTAATTCTGAAAGAGTTAGAGGTAATAAAAGTAATTAAGAGAAGTACAGAAGAATACAAAGATAACATTATAAGTTTTTTTGCAATGCCCAGCATAGAAATATCTGGTAATTACCCTAATATTCAAAGCACCTCTTGCCAGTATCTGCTCGGGCATATGTCATATAGTTAAGATTTACAAACTGTGGTCCCTAGATGAGTTGCAGTCTACACAGCAAGCACTCGCTGGAGGTTCTTGCAGAGCTGTTTGGTCATGTGTGCCAGCAGCTTACTCCCAGCTGTTATTTCTGAAGAGAAATAAATGCATCATATAATTCCCTTCTTCTGCTTGATTAATAGTTGCTGCTTGTACCAATGCGTGTTCAGAGATTGCTAGCAGGACAGAACTCTCAATTAAAGGGGCTTGGAGGAGGAGGATCCTATGCAACAGTCTCCATGTGAAAAAATAATCCTTACTTTAAGCCAGTATGAGAATTCATTTCTGTACCATTCCACCTGATAACGTAGCTGGAAAAAAAATTAACTATACTGATCTGTACATGCTTGTCACTGTAGGGTCCCTCCACAAGACTCATGCTAAGAGTAATCTACTTTTATAAGCACCATGAGCTAAAGTGAAAAACGAGGCAAAGCAACTAACACTGTTTCAATAGCTCAAGAACATACAGAGAATTATTTTTCCTTAGAAGATAGGAACTCCAGATTCCCTGCCCCTTTACAACTCACCTGTGGTTCTAAATCAATTACACAGATCTTCCCTTCATCGAGGACTGTCCGCACTGCATCAATACTGGTACCATACAGGTACCCTTTGTATTCCCCATACTCCAGCATTCTACAACAGCAGTGAGGAAGACAGAACATGAAAAAGAGCACTTGAGTGTCAAACAGGTCCCATTTAAGGGGGAGAGCTTCAGATATAATCTAGTGTGGTCAGGACTAAATGATCATAAAATACAGCGATAACTGGCGAACCTCCATCTTTGCTCTTCCCTGCTACACTGGGCACAAAATCAGAAGCTTTACAGTTCGACGTCTCCAAAGCATGCATTTTTTTCCCTCATATTACATGTTTAGAGATTGTGATTCTATTGATAAAATGCTTGTTACATAGTACAAATAGCTTCATAAATGAAAGGATCTTAAAGCACTTGGCACAGTTCAAGTAGTGTAGTTTCTGGTGCTGAGCTGGTCTGTCTTAGAGGGATTATCGATGCATAGTAGGGAGAAGACACGTTTGAAAGTTTCGCCCTTACAGTTCAGCTGCTTATGTGGAGATGTCATCACTGCAGAGATTCTGCAGTGGAGCTGTAGATCAGGAGCAGGTCTGACTCACTGCTCAATTGTAGAAAGAGTTGGGTTTCCAGGAGAGTTCAGCTCATAACTTAGAAGCACATCAAATGAACTCAGAACTGGAGATTCCACTTTCTTTTAGAAGGATTCTGAGATTAATTATAGAGGAACTTATTTGCAACTGGACAAAACATAGTTTTTGAAGCAATGGGCTCAAGTACTGTGACCCAAACTTACACCAAACATACATAGGAAGTATAAGTCAAGGAGCCCAGACTTGGGACCTAACTACAAAATGGTCTTTTCTTGGATCACGTTACGTTTTGAGTAACAGAAGTGTAATTCATCTCTCCTACTTACCTGTGGCTATACACCATGTTTTCAAAAGTTTCCTTTGATACATAGTGATATTCACGACCATTCATTTCATAACTCTTCTGAACACGAGTGGTGTCTGAAAGGAGATATAGGCACACACAAAAAATCAACTGCAAGCAAATTCTTGTAATTTCATAGATGAAAAATGAGACAACTTTCATGAAGGACTATGAATCAGTATTTTCCTAAGTAACAAAATGAGTTTTTTCTATTTGTTAATCCAGAGCAAAAGTCTTATCTACTTTAGTGGTTGCCCAGTGGCAGGTCCTTGAAAATTAGCAAAGCACATCTGTATTTCTTGGAATGGAAGGAGAGTGGCTTAATCCAAGTATTTGTGACTCAAACCAATCAGGAACTGCTTTGGAACTGGTTGCACAACTGTTCTCACTCCTCTGAGGTGAAGTTGATCAAAGTTCATTTGGAAACATCCCATAAGCCTTCCCACACTTGCACCTTCCCCATATCTGGGATCTTAAGCACAAACGAATCCCTGAATTTTCAACCAGCTTCAGACTCATGTATGTCCTGTTTGGCTATCCAAATCACGAGAACAAAATAAGTACAGGTAGAAACAATTTCAGTTATTACGTCAGAAATTAAGCTGTGTAAGTCTCATCTGAGACTAGAAAGCTAACAAGGAAAGCTGCAAAGCCTATTAAGCACCAAGTTCTTTTGCCTTCATTCTTGTATATGATCACCTAGATACTATGCACTTACAATATGCCTAAGAAACGTTCTTATTTTTTAAATCTAGAAAAAATAAACATCAAGATTAAATGAAATCATGCAGATAATCTACTGCTAAATAAAGCTTTAAGGGTTTCAGAAGGTGTAACTTGAAAATACCTTTGGCTGATATGCCAAAAGAAGTTATTTTTAACTAGCAAATGACTAGGCTTGCAGCAGAGCTGAAAAAAAAAGCCATACAGCAAAGAAAGGCAGGAGGGAGGTGTTTGACACTTCCCAATCACATTTAAAGGAGGTAGTGGAGGAAGAGAACATGACATACGAGGTATGGCACTTCGAAATTCTCGTGGGTTACTTGCGATAAGCCTTCGCCTTAGCTCATTCACACCAACTCCTGCAGGACCTGAAATGTTGGAAAAGGAAGGAATGTTACTGATAGAGGTACTTTTCATATGCCCCCCCCATTTTCTAACACATTGCACACATACAGATGAAATGTAAATAAGTCCCCCAAAAATGTACCAGAAGTGACTGAAGCATCCTGATTGATTCAGGGTACAAATGACTTCCCAGCAACATAGTCATACCCAGGATGTAACTCAGCAATACCATTTTAAAAGAAAGAAGAAAAAAAAAGGGAGGAAAAAATAAAATAAAATAAAAAAAATCATCAAATACTTCCAGACTTAGAAAGAACAATGAATTTGCCTCTACCCAGTTTGCTTTGTCATGGAACACGGCAGAACAAAACCTTCCTTTCAGTCACTATCGTTAAAGACCACTTGAGAGCTCACTTAATACAATATTTCCTATAGCAAGCATTATTGAAGGCATCTGTTTAACTTCCCTGCTGCCCACAATTGAGATTTTTCTAATCTGGAATTTAATTGTAAACATTCTTTCTACCATTGCCATATCCAAGTATTTAACACTGGCTGTAGAACTGCCTCCACGTAAAGATGTTTTCTAGTAAGCTACAAATTTTTTCTCATCATTTTCCCTAACAAAATACATTATCAACCAGCATTCAAAATTGTACAGCTTCTTCTAAGGAATTATTTTTTTTTTTTAACATTCCCTATCTCAAGCAAATCAGATAATACATGGATTAAACTTTAAAACCAACAATGTGGTCAAATCCCAGCCAACCATTCTTGAAATGTTATCTTGAGAGCTACCTGCAAAGTCTGCAACCGCTGCGATCAACAGCAGGAAATCTCAGCGGGTCAGACCATGCCCGACCGTTTCCTTCCCTCAGCTACGGGCTGTGAAATTTGCATGAGGGAGTAATTAATCTCTTACCCACTAGTATAATTAGCCTGTTGCGGTCTGTTGGGTGCCGCTGGTACCTAACCACCTCTTCATACGGAGCTGCGACAGTGCTGTAACAGCTGCTTGGGCACCGAGCGTAGCAGGACTGCTGGTTGGCCCGGGATTTCCTGCGGCAGAGGCGCATGCTTCTACGGAAACCAGCTGTAAGGGGCAAAGGCATCAGTACCAGAAAATACACCCCAGATGCAGGCAACCACTTCTTTAGTCTAGAGTGTTTCTTTCTAAGTCACACAACATACTGAGGTTTTGAGCTTTTTACAGGGTGAAAGTGGATTTCATTGCTGCAGTTGGTACATCAACTTGGTAGAACTTCTGAGCATGAAGAGACAGCTAAAGAGGAGGTCAAATCTCACTGAAAGTCACCTGAGAATCAGCCCAGAATTAAAAAGAGCCCAAAAGATCTCCAAAACAAGCCAAAAGAGAAGTTTTTCCACATCAAGCATCATTAGGAAGCAGGTCAGCTGTATTTTGATAGCATAGCTGGTTCACTCTCCTAAAGTAAATCTGGAACCTTTGCTCCAACTTCCAGAATGAATCAAAATATTTTAAAGGTCCCTATGATTTATCAGTGGGGATGGGTTCATTGCTCCACCTTACCATTGAACTCTAAAAACCTCACTTTTATATCTACTTTTCCAATGAAAGCCCTCATGATTATTCTCAATGGATGACAGACAATATTACACTCTAGCAAAATTAACTGTGAAGTAAGGGAAATCTTAATGTCAAGTTAAAATGTTGGTGACCAGGTCTCAGTAGAATCCTAACAAGAAGAGAGATTTAAATGGATAGAACAAGCACTAGTAA
Source organism: Actenoides hombroni (assembly GCA_024336885.1). Classification (NCBI taxonomy): domain Eukaryota; kingdom Metazoa; phylum Chordata; class Aves; order Coraciiformes; family Alcedinidae; genus Actenoides; species Actenoides hombroni. The sequence continues at coordinate 14,179,334 of WUAM01000395.1, forward strand.
GAGGAAAGCATCTTCTTGAAATTTTGAAAACAAATCCAGTAAGTCTTTAGGTGAAATAAAGGACAAAGCATTTTATTTAACTTCAGACAAGTACCTAATCTACATCAAGCACCAGACATCTTACTTATCTTTAGTCACTGCATACCAATAAAGACTCGTTGACCAAATTCACCAAATTCTTCCTCCTCTAAAATACGAAGAACAAATGCTCATGAAGTAAAAGAACAGTGAAATCTTGAGAGCTAGAGAGCTATCAATTATTGCCGATTCCAAATGAAAAACTGTTTCAGTAAATATATGGAAGTACCATGCCTAATAAAAAAGCCCAGTACTCCGTAGTATGAAATATTTAAATATTTCATATGACCAATTCAAAGGACCAATATTTCTGTAAGAGAAAAATTAAACTTACAAAGTCTTGGTATTTTCTAAATTAGATTTGAAACTCATTTTATTTGTTTCATTCCTAAGATAACTAGATGCCAGACAATATTTCGATATACTTTTAAGTGTTTAAAGAGTTCCACATCATTTAAGCTTTTCAGGTGAAACCTATCTGACAAGAATTCTTTAGTTATAGCACCACAATAACCAATAAGTCAGAAATAAAAATTTATAACTTAGTATTTTTCTAATAGCATGCTTGGAAAATGCAACATGCATCTGCTCAGATCTTTCAGGCAAAATGAAGACTTGATTTTATTATTTCTTTTTAATCATCTTTGGGTCAGTGATACCTGTGCTCCAACATCCCAGACTAATCTGTTTCCTCAAATTCTTTTTGTCCCCATTCTCATGCTGTTCCTTCTGAAGGCTTAACCATTCAGGTGAACCTTCTAAATCTCTATATTTTCTGTAAATGAAATGTCTCCTGTAAGGCTCAAAAATAACAATTTGCCTATAGGTCAATGCTCTAACAGTTTAGAAACAGTACATGTAGAAAGCATGTAGTTATCCAAGCTGCTCATTTCCTTTATTTAAGACCTTGTTAAAGCAAGAATAAGATACAGAAGACATAGGCATATCTTTAAAGGCAGTAATTGTTCCAAGGTAAGAACATGATTTTCATTTGCAAAGCATAAAGTGCATGGTCTTTTATCACTAGGTTCTTTGATTGACAGTTATCTCATAAGCGTGCAAGTATCAAACCAAAAGAAGATGCATGAGTTACTCTTCTTTTACATCTATATGCTCTTCCCTAGTTGTTCCTGTTAGATACAGTTTTTTCCTACATTTCTATATGCACTAACTGTAGAAAAAAATACTTGGCCCAAACCTGCTTGTTCAGTGCAAAGCTCAGGGCACTGCTCAGAAATGATATGGGTGCATGTCAGCTATCTTCAAGTCTTTTGAACCATCATTCAAATCTTTCTGAGCATTTCTACTTTATCTACCCTCTGTTCTATGGTGTGGAGTGCACTGTGGAATCCTACACGGAACAAGCAATTCAGCTACCAGCCATCCTAAGAGGAGTGGTAAATCCTGGTAATGCAAATGAACATACATAAATTCTAATAGATTACTGATTACAGAAGACAGGGAGAAAAAAGTGTTACCTTCTTTAAGCTCCTCTGCACATTCAGATGGAGACAGACATAAAACAATTAGTTTTGAGAAGACAGAGTATACTATGATTTTAAAAAAGAAAACAAAATCCAACCAGCATTATCCAATGCATTTAGAACAGTTAGGAAACAGGTACTACAGGCTTTAAATCTGAAACAGGCCTTTTCCAGCGTGAATTCTCAGTTCTCAAAGACAGACTCACTAAGCTACAGCATCTATGTCAGTACTGTCCTTGCCAAATACATCACACAGATCTTTAACTAATGGCTAATTTCAAGTGGAGGATAGCAGGTATTTGCACCTTTATTCCTCTGACTGTCTGGATGCAGCAGAGAGCTGACTCAGCACTGAGTAGTGACGGATTTGCAAGAGTAATCCCCAAGTGCAATTATCAGAAACTTTCTAGCCTAAAAACAAAGGACTGCCCTGTAGACCTGCTGGTTCTGTCTTAAAGGCTTTGGGCATTGCTTGAGAGGTAGAAGAGAAGGAACAACCTCTGATAAGAGGAGATCTGGATGGCAAGTAGGAACCTTGAGGAGAAGAGCAAGTGCAAGGTGGAATGACATTTTCTCCACAAGATTAGCAAAAAATAAATCTCTCAAACAACAACTTTAGTAGTAGATTTATTTTAGCAGAAAAATGTTTTATTTTGAAAGGTTTAAGTTTTGCAGAATTGTGACTATGCTGTAAATAGGTAGCTGTTCCCTAAAAAAACCAAAACCAAATACCCAAAAAGACAAAAAAGAAACCAAACAACCCAAACCCAACAACAACAAACCCCAGAACCAGATTGGTTTAAAAAAAAAAAAAAGTACTGACTGGTTGTATGTCTTATATATCAATTGTTCATTTTATAAAAGCATTTTTGTTTCTTGAATGCCAGCTAAGCACACAATCAGGAATCCAGAACAGCTCTTCTCTACCACATCAGATCCTACAGGCATCGGGGAATGGCCTGAATGGCCTCCATTACCTTAACGAAATCCAATTACCCACTGACATCAGTGCAGCCCCTGCTGTCACAGTTTGCATAACTGAGTAGGATTTGATAAATAGATCTGGTACTGATGCATGAGAAGGAACACTCACACTTGTGGTATAACAGGACAAAAACCTTACTACTAAGGAAATCAGAGAGCAAGAGGAATACTGATGGCAACGGGATTTTACATAACAGCTTTTTGAGCCAGAATAGTTTTGAAAGCTAAAGTGGCATTCTGGTTTTTGTCACCTGCTTGTTTTTAATAAACTTGCTTTTTTCTGGACACCCTTCTTGCAGCAGAACAATAGCAAGGAATTTGGAGTTAGGTCAGAAGAACTTACCAGACTCAAATGTTTCTTCATCTTGTTTAGTAAATCCAGATAGCAAAGATATTAAAATAAATTCAAAATTTAATTATTTTCTTCCTATAGAATTTCAGAATCAGAAATCAATTTTCCAGCTCCTGTTAAGTCTGTCTCACACATACTTTCTCCATTTTACACTGAGGTGGCAAAATATGGCTCACCATACTTGAGTTAACTGCCTGGTCTCTCTGCACCCAGTCCTACAGGATCACATTCCTCCATGAGAGCTTTCTGAATTACCTCAGGAGATGGAAGAACGAGCCACTGTTCTGCTTTAGGGAGCAAGTCAAGCTAAGAGGCTTCACACTTACTATTTACATGTAAGAACCTATTCTTGCTTAGTGCCTAAAAATATATGCTCCTGAGACAAGTTTCTTGACAATGAATTGTGAGGGTTCTCCAAGAGTACAGTCATTTATAGCAAAAACTATGGGAACATTACAACCACAATACAAAACCTGAATCAAAGAGATTGGATCTCATTCAGGCAGGTATTCCTGGGGTAGTCCCTCTGTTCAGCACAACACTTCACTACAATCACTGTACACCAGAACGGCAAACAGCTCATTTTAATACACTAACGTAGGATGAGGTTTCCAGGGTATAAAAACAGTAGAATTCTCTACCATTAAGTTCACTGGGAGAATGACTGGCTTTATCTGGGAAACAAAATAAGGCTTTAACTAGCTACTACCTTGAAGCAAATGGAATAATTTCAAGTGAATTCAGTTACCTGTTTCCACACACTTCTCATCAATCTGCATGTCATCCTCTACAGATCAACACAAGGAAAAAAATTCATCTGAATCAGAAAAACACTGGGGAAGTAAAAAAAACCTTACAGACCTTACAAGACTGAACTCAGACATCAGAAGGGAAATATTTGAAGCTTAGATGAGCTTTTGACATCTTTAAGGATTTGAACTGTTGACTCCAACTTACTCATGTTCCCTGTCTTAGTGAGCAAAAGCCTCTTCTTACAGTAGTGCTCTGAAGGGCTTATGGCAGAGGCAGACCCATCTAACTTAACTTTTCCTCTTGAAATATTAAGAGGTTTAACATGGCTGTTGCTTTGTTTATCCTGTAGATTATATTTATTATTACCATGACAATATAATTTTCCACTCAGTACCGTACCTCCTCTAGATTTTTAGAATGTCTGTCTTTCCAGTATGCTTCACTTAAAGTGTTTAGGTTTGTTTGCTTGATTTTGCTATTTTTACAAGGAAGAACAGGAACAGATTGATTCATCTCCCTCTCCATCACCAGACCACATCAATTCATGTCCCTGAAATGTGATCTCATGGGCTTAAGCAATCTTATGGGCTCAAAATACTGCACTGTTTGTGTGCTCTGGTCTTGCATACCCCAGCAGGTAGGCCCAATAGGAGTTATTTTCCAGTTTTGAGGCAATTGTCAGGGCAGCTGTCAAACATATTCTGCTCGTAAATCCTTTAAAGAAATACTGTCCTGGAGCTGCTCATGTCAGCTACTGAACATAGGAGAAAAAAAGAGGGAGAGGAAAAGAGAAAGAGGAAGTGTAGTCTTTCCTTCCTCAAAGCAAGCCATCCAAATTGTCAGTTCCCTAACAGGTAATGCACAGTTTAAGTTTCCACTTAATGACAATATAAGGTTCTACTGTTTCAAGTGAAAAAAAGGCTTAATTTCAATTATGCTAAGCAAACAAAATGCTAAGAACTTGGGTTTCTTTGGCATGCATTTACCAAACTGCCTCATTTATCACAACTTTTTTTTAAGCATGTAAAAACATGTGCTATACTGATTCCAGGTACAGGAATGCAATGTTGTCCAGATACAATCTCCTACCTTCTTCCACAGTGCTTACTGCCCACAGCATATCCATTGAAGCAGTTAAAATGCAATAAAATTATGGTGAAAGAGAGCCCCAGCTCTAATGAGCAACGCAAGCAGTGCAAGAAGAAACCTAGGCAATGAAACACACTCAATCTGGAATTCATCACAAGAGAAAAATTAATTTTATACTAATATAAAGAACCACAGCAGAAAATGGGGAGAGAGAAAACAGGAAAAACATTCTTCGGGAATAATTGCACGTTTACAGAAGTTATAGTTGGCAGAGGATAATGTTTCTGGTTTGTTTACCAAGAATAAACTCATGGACAGCATAGTTTATCTCACATCAAGGAAAAAAAATATTTATATATATAGAAATAAAAATCTCTCTTTCTCTCAGTAGTTCTGATGACGAAGAAATGTTCTAAACATATCACATGGCATCTTCCAGCATAGAACTGTTATCTCCGTCCCTGGAAATCCAGGCTAATAAAACCATTACCTCAAGACTTATTCACACCTAATTGTGCCAGAAAGTGTTGGTTTTCCTAGACCCTACAGACTTTAGGAGGAGTTGAATTCACAGCTTCTTTCAGTCAGATCCCAAATACACAGATGACAACAACTTCCACCATCAGTACTCCAGGTACAATTACCGTTAAGTATTTATTTTCCTGGATATATTTAACACACTTCTGAGGTCACAGTATGCCTTCAGAAACAATGTCTTTGAATTAAACTATTATTTCAGTATCCCTGGAAAAAGAGACAAAACCTTTCTTTCCTACCCTACCATTCAAGTAACTTTTCACTCACATATTGATGATTTGAGACAGAGATGGGGCTGGAAAGGCTGAGACCACCAGAATTCTCGCTGCTTCCTACACAGAAGTAAATTCATCACGGTTAAAGAAACAAAAGACTCCACAAGCACATTATGCTCCAGTCAGATTCACTGCTTACACATATGATCAATCAGTACCGAGTTGACAGAAGACACCAAGAATGGAAACATTACCAACGTTTTAGCCTGCTGCAGAGCCCTGAAAGAAAGCCAACATGCTATCAGAACTAGTTAATGGCAGTTTCCAAATCAGCAGCCCAGAAGTACTTTTAGAGTATTTTGAGTTTAGGTCGAAGGACTAGAAGATAAGCCATACTGTGGTACAGACTCCTGGAAGTAGAAGAGTATGGTGCTGCTACAGGTAGTAGTAGTACTGCCTCTGTTACTACACAGAGCCTCTTGCTTGCAGCCTCAATCACGACCTAGTTTGATTTCAACTTTCATTATACAGACCACAGCTAGGTTTACATATAGTGCAAATTGAAGCTTATCATCTATAATTCCATGGCCTTATATTTTCCTGGAGGTAATATGGATGGGACATGTAGTTAGATGATCAAACTGACATGTGTGCTACAGCAGTTTTAGTACTCTGGTTCTGAAAGCATGTAGTATAAAAATAACAGGCTATTTATGCAGAAAATGATAGGCAAGGGATCCTTGTTCTTTCTTGAGCATATTTTGTTGTTGTTGTCTTTCCCCCCTCCCTCCCCCTTGCATTTAATCTTGTCTACTCAGTTTTGAACAAAGATGAAGAGGTCACTCATGCCTCACAGGACATCTTTAAAAAAAACCCAGAACTGCTTCTTGATACAGCTGTGCCCTTACACTATACATTTAATATCCCATTCTTCTCCCCTCTCTCTCCCCCCCCTCCCCCCCCCCTTTTTTTTTTTTTCCTATACTTCATATTTGGTTACAACTACAAAAAACGTCTCCTCCCTCTCCCTTCTCTCCCTGCCTATACACCTTTTTGCTTC
>WUAM01000395.1:14189187-14201904 GCA_024336885.1 Actenoides hombroni
AGCCCAGGTCCCTCAGCTGCTCCTCACCACCCTTGTGCTCCAGCCCCTTCCCCAGCTCTGTTGCCCTTCTCTGGACACACTCCAGCCCCTCGGTGTCGTTCTGGGAGTGAGGGGCCCAAAACTGCACCCAGCATTTGAGGTACAGCCTCACAAAGCTCCCACTGAGGACCGTGGGAAGAAGCAATAGGTCCCTCGTTGGCCGAGGGGGTTTGGTGGTGGTGACACAGCTGGGTGGCCCTGCAGCCTCCTGCTCTCCCTGTGCCCAGCACACCGACGCAGCTCAGACAGCCGCGGTGCTGCCGTCCCCAGCTCCTGCCGAAGCTGGCCTGGGAGCTTGCTCCTGACCTGGCTTGGACTGAAGCCCGTGACCTGGAGGTGAACTGCTCCATATCCCATATCCAGTCTCCCACTGAGTTTATTTTCTAGTGTGGCAGATCAAAGACTGCTGTAAGGAGCAAATCTATCAAAGGCTCAGCACCCTGAGATAGATGCAGCTCGCTTTTATGTTTACTTTTAACAAGCATAGTCCTTCCTATCATTCAGCAATTGCTTTAAAATGGATAATTATCATACTTCTCTATTAATGGGAAAAATCAGGCAATCATAAATCTTAAAGCAAGCTATTATCTGCACACGGCATGTAGCACATTAGGGAAAAAACAATCTGTGGACCAAAGCTATTGGAGAGTGACCATGCCTGGTTTTCATTTCAGCAGGAGATCTCCTCTGTTTCCCAGCAATGCCACCAGCCCAGCTCTTCCCACCACCTCTCCATAGGTGCTGCAAAACCCCAGGGTCTGCCTCACACAGCACAGGCTGCAGCAATTCAAACAGGGAGAAACTCTGCACCCGAGACAGAACCACAGAACGATGGGGGTTGGAAGAGCCCTCTGGAGATGATCTGGTGTCCCCCCCCCTGCTCCATCCAGCTCCATCCACATCAAAACTGTACTCACTTTAGTGGAGTTGTTGCTGAATTTCTCCTAAATAACTGAAAATAGCTTCTCTGGCTGCCTGATCATAGACACGAGTCATCAGAAGCCCTTGGAAAATTGCCATCTACGAGGAATTACCTGACAGCACTTTGTATCCCCTGACCTGTGTGGGAGAGTGAAAACTTCCTTCATTTCCCCTATATAGCAACCTAAACAAAGCTGAGCAAGGACTCAAACACCTGCAGGAGACACCACCTTGCTTGTCCTGATGTCTCCCTTATTACACAAAGAGCAAGAGAATAAAGGAACATGGACCAAAAGATAAGGGTCTCTCTTGTGGTTCAGCAGCATGGTGCTCGGGAAATTCGAAGGGGGATTCTGGTGCTCTCCACAAAAAATCAACTGTAGGCTGGAGGACTCATCTGCATTTTGCTCCAGATGATGAGTGGCTTTGGGTAAATCATTTAACCAATCTCATTTCCCACTCCCCGCGCTAACTGAGATACTTGTCGCAGAATCATAGAAGGTTAGGGGTTGGAAGGGACCTAGAAAGATCATCCAGTCCAACCCCCCTGCCAGAGCAGAATCACCTAGACCAAGTCACACAGGAACAGTGAGGGTAACAGAGCACTGGAACGTGCTGCCCAGGGCGGCTGTGGAGTCTCCTTCTCTGGAGGCATTCAAAACTCGCCTGGACATGTTCCTCTGTGATCTGATATAGGTGATCCTGCTCTGGCAGGGGGGTTGTACTAGATGATCTTTCTAGGTCCCTTCCAACCCCTAATATTCTATGATTCTATGAATAGAAGACTAATTGTAGAAGCTAAGCTGTTATCTTACTTCAAATATCTTAGTTCAAGTTCTGTTTCTTGCATCACTTTGTTTCAGTACATACCGCTTCTGTCTGCTAGCCCACCGTGGATCACACGGGCAACTGTTATGTCACCTGTTAACTCGTGGCGTTTAATGGTGGCACCCTGGCAAATAAAAACAAAGAAAAAACACACCAATCACTAAGGACCTCAGTAAGCTTCCTTTCACATCACAAGTCTGATCTTCGTAACGACAAAAAGGCACCGAAGGACACACCCTTTTTAACACCACACAGATCTGGTGATAATGTATCATTATTAGTACTAAGTCCTTCAATGTTTGCAACTTCCATTATATTAAAATCACCTCCTTGACTAAGGGTAAGAAATCTTTTCTATCTCAAATATTAGAGCTATATTTTCTTTAAACAGATGAGTTAAGATATATAATGGGTTTTTTTCTCATAAATTATTTCTAAACAACCTTTCAGTGTCACTCTTCTCTTCCTTACTGTTTTGGTCAAGGGAATGGCTCTCAGTCCTATTTACATTTTCATTATATGAGATAAAAACATCTGCCAAAAGTTCAAGCCCTGAGAAGACAAGGTGCTGAACAACCTGCTCTAGTTGTACCCACACTGAACAGGGCTAGGTGGGCTCCTAAGGCCCTTTGTGATTCTGTAAAAACTGGACAAGAATGCACACAATCTTTGTGACATTCCTGGAAAGAAACCAATATACATAGGATGCACTATCTATGCTTGTTTAAGTTAAAATAACTTGAAACACATCAGAAAGCTCCCTCACCAAAGGCTGGTTGTTTTTCACTAAGCAGACAATCCTCATAGCTTCCTCATTTTCAGGTATGTTGTCTGGCAGTGGTGGAAGGGTTGGTTCAAAATCTTTCTGGGCCACAGTATCATGAGCAGATAGCAAGGCCTGTTATAAACAGAAACAAGCAAACCAACCAACCAACCCATAAGCAAAGATCATACAATAGAAAAGCTTTAAACAGTGACCGGTCAGAAAACAGAAATCAGCAAATAATTTCCTATGTGAGCATAGATTCCTTTCACACATGGCACTTTCTACTTTCCACTTGGCAATTCAAACCGCAAAATAAAGTTTTATGAATAGTTTCTCTGCTGCTTCTGGAAAACTTAAACATTTGTGTTTGGAGCACTAGAATAAAGAAAGCAGGTTTTGCAAATACAGGGAAAACTTGGGTTTATATGTCTGCACTGATGGCTCAAAATTTAACTTTGTAAGAAACATCTCTCTCAAATATGGCCCCTAAAAAAAGTGCAGCCCACTGTAGGTACTTCATATCTGATTCCACAACTAGGGTAGTTCATGACTAGGAAACTATGTCTCTTCCAGCTCCTTCGCCAATTCTTGTGAACAGCTGGATGGCCATTTCCATTCCCACTGCAGCCAGCTCTATGAGCCAACTTCTTCTATCCTTATGCAGCACTTGCCTTTATGTGTGGAGCACGCAGTAGCCGTCTTAACTCTTTGATCTCTGCGGACGGAGGGGCTTCACGCAGTAACTCTATCACCTGATAAATGTATGACAGAAAGCACAGAGACTGGTTCTGGAGGACAATCAATTTAGAAAGCTCTAAACTGAATTTAGAGGAATATGGTGTAGTGAGAGTGTTAAGCCCCCCAATGTTACATGACTTGGAGCATATCCATGTGGTTTGCTCTAGAACTGGGCAATATGACCACAGCTGCACAACACTCAGCTGGGCTTAATTTAGTTCAGGCACAGCACCACGTGCTCTAAATTAGTTTTTTTTCCCCTATGCCTCAACCAATTTCATCCCTAGTGTCAGTTTCTCCATTTAATGATTAACTCTCCCACTAATTCAGAAATTTTAGAATTAATCAGCTATTATGATTAGAAAAAAACCCAAGGCTTTTCAAAATCCTCATGTCAGACTGTTCAATTGTAGTCGTAATACTGAACCAGTTACATGCTCAGAAAAACATATGGCCAGTAGCTAAATAATTTGTGTTCATTACACTGGCCAGAGCTCATGCAGTCTAGTGACCACTGTCATAAATGCTGTATGAATTTATCATCACCCCCTCTCAATGCAGTAAGAGTTTTTGAGTCGCTTGACAAACGTTCAAGGAGAGAATCTTTCAAGTTTATATAGTTGTACTCAGACCTGAGACAAAACAAATACCAGAACACTGTTATCTGCAGCTAAGTTGACTAATTTGGTATGAGTAAAGCAATACACTAAGGTACACACAGTCTTACCTCACGATTCAATGCACGTGCCTGCAGTGTGACAGGAACTGGTCTTTTTCCAAGATAGTGTTGGAGGCATTCATAAATCTATTGCATGCCACGATAGACAAGACAATGCAATGATGATATGATTGGTTCACATGACTAGAGAAATACATACGCAACACACAAAGGACAATTTTGTATTTCTAGGAATTTTTCAGTCCAACTAGAGCCAAAGAGCTTGCAGTCTCAATCCTTAACATGTAATGCATCTGGAATTGAGTCTATAATTCATTGACTTTCCATATGACCATCCAGCTATCCAGTTACTTCGTAGCTGTGATTTTTCCAGTAAGAAAAGCTCATTACACAGGACAATAGCCTGTTGGCGTCAGTTCTCTTGTTTGTAGCTCGCTTCCTTCCTCTAGTTGCAGGCATGCTTAACAAAGTAAATTTAACTTAAAATAAAATAAATTGCTGTATTTAAAATAGCCTTATAAGCATTCTTATCCACTGCAAGATTTTCATCTTTAACCTTTAAAGTTTTAAAAAACCCTTGTTACAGAAGAAACAGAATTTGTGCAGAATTTTTATGGAATTTGTCTCAGAGTTTTGCCCGAGAGATACACCAGCCAAAACTCTATTCCATAACAACAGAAAACCTTTAGATGAGTGTGGGCAAAACCAAATAAATACAATTTCTCAAGCATCCATGCCAGAAAGTGGGATGCATAGCCATACAGAGATTTAAGAATAGAAAATACATCTGAGCAGCCATGTTCAGCCTGTGTCTCCATCCCCCTGGCCCTAATATGGATGTGTGAAGTAGAAGAGCTGTAATGTCTAGGACATCGTGAAAGAGAATATTATTTTTTTTTCTTTAAAGCAGAAGTGGGTTTGTTCACCTTTACTGCTGGAATTAGGATTGACATTATAATGACTACCAGCACTTTGTGTAAATAAGCATTTATTGTCCTGATATGGCAAACTAAAGTATCTACTCCCTAGAGATTGTTCTCTAGTAAACCTTTGCCTTCACAGATAATTATTACTTTACCTTTAAAAGTGCTTGCAGCCATTGAGATCTGAGCAGGTCATATAACATGCCAACGCCATTGACATCTCTTTTACAGAGCAAACTCAGTTCTTGTAGCACTAGAGTCAGAACATGAGATACACCTGAGCCCAAGAAACAGAAAAGCGCAAGACACTTCAGTAGAAATAGAATACCAACCAAAGCCAAACGGTGACCCAGGCCTTTGAAAAGCACCTTTCCTCAGTTTATACTTGCAAGAAATGTACTCATTTCCTGTCTGCTTTGCTTCTTTCATGCAATAAACTATTCTATTTCATGCAATAAACTCTATTTTACTCTTACTGCATAAGAGTTCTATTTTATTATGTTACTAATCAGCAGGGTTAGGTCCATACTAACAATTTTCAATTGACCTGTGACAACAAACACCCAGGGTGTCTCACACATACCAGTCTGGGTTCCAACTCATACCTCCTGCTGAGAGGATATAAACATAAAAAAAATGCTATGTTCATTTTACAGGCCTTTCTTTTAGATGACCCACCCTTTGGGCCAGAGACCATCTGTTTTTCTTCACTTTTGAGAAGAGCAGACATTTTGGAGACTATCACTAACAAAAATGCCAATTACTTCCAAATACATACCCTTGTCACAGACACCCACATGTCCCAGGAAAAGGGAAGAACCAGTCTTACTATTAGATGCAGCACTTGATCTGTTAGGAACAGAACCTTAATACAGTGGAATACTGAAAAATCCAGTGTCTTTCTACAATCTCAAGGAGACGGAAACTAAGAGATGATAAATAGATAAGATGTTACACCAAGTCAGGCCTTGATAGAAACTGGATTTTTGAGTGCATGGAATTTAATTTTAACTCAGAAATTGTGACAAATCATTTCTAACATGTGACACTCTTTCCAAGAAACTCAATGTTTATAACAGCCCTAATACAATACTATACCAAATGCTAGGAGTTGGATTTACTAAGCTATAAGGGTTCTTAAAGAGGCCATTCCTGACTCCCACTGCATAAAATAAAAATGTTGAAATAAAACTCAGACACTAAGAGATTGTAAAGTCACATCAGCCAAAGTTAAAATAATAATTTCTTAAAACTAAAGCTCATCCAGCAAACCCAGAATAGCTGAGTACACTCTACTGCAGACACTATCATCATCTTCTGCTGTCATCCAGCCACCACAGCTAACCTAAGCATGGAAACCCTTCTTTACTTATTTCTCTCGCGAGCGCAACTTCTATAGTCATTGACAGTTAATTTTTTCCTGTATCAGCTCTAGACCTTGATGTTACCAACACTTATGTGAGATCTGTCTTCAGCTGCAGTTTCACTAAGGTGTTTTCCTTATGCATGAATTTATACAGGTACTTTCCTGTTAAGTTTCTGCATCTGGGACTTTTGCCTCAATCATCAGGCAGAATTACTGAGTATCCAAACTTGAAAAGCCTAGAAATGTACCTCCTTATCTAAAGAATAATCTGTCTCTGGAAAGTAGACGTCTAAGCACTTAGGAAAACCAGTAAACTCAGTGAACCTTGATTGTAAGCCCCACAGGGGAATACCTCACGAACCAGTTTTCCTGAAAGGATTGATTCTCTTCTGCAGGAACTGCCTAGTACCTAATAGAACATTACCTTTGGTGGAGACACTTATCCTCATTAATAATTGCCTCTTTTTGAGCTGATGTATCAGTTATCTCCTAGAATGCTATCCCCTACACCAAACTGGGTTCAGAGAGACCAAGATGTCCTGTACAGAAACCCAAACCTTCAAACTACAGAGAATCATTTCCTTAAGCAAAAACAAAACCAAAACAACCCTCTTAGAGTTATTAGTCATTCTGGACACAGCTGCAGAGACCCTTGACTTTATAAACCAGAAACAAATGACAGATTCTGACACTAGCTACATACAACCACTAAACATTACGAATCATTCCAATTACTAAGTAATACTTTTAGACATGTTCATCTCTCTCATGATTCAATGGAAGAAGAGTTACAGAGACCAAGGAATAAAACTTCTTGTCAGGTTTCTTCCTCTTTGAAAAAAGAGATGCAAAAGTTAGAAGTACCATTATCTTGACTGCAGACTGTTGGCACCTCCATCTTTTCCTTTATTCAGGGAGATTCCACCGACTTCAAGTACTGCATTCACACCAAGGAGGTTTCACAAAGATAGGTGCTGAACTGGGGAAAAGAGCACACTCATATCAGAACACTGTCAGGAATCTTAGATCGATAATAAAGCAGAATTCAAAAGAGGGGCAACCAATCATATTTGAAGTGCACAACAACTTGCAAGCATAAATTAAATACACGAGGCCCACCTGTAAATTCAGTTACCCACCATCTTCCAAAATGCAGATGAACCTCAACTGCAAGGTGACATTATTTCTTTCACAGAATTATCATTGGCTTGCTTTATTAAGCCATCTTCCCCAGCATTTTAAGTGCACTACCATGGAAAGGTACAGTTTTTTCCAAACACTTTTAAAGCTCGTTTTACACCAATAGAGCTTGGAAAATCATATTTAAAACCACACTATATTGATGTCCTCTTGTTATTGACACAATATTAAAAATTAAAGACTCTGAAGTTTCTACTGAATTTTCATAGAGCAAAGACATGACTGTGCAAAAAGGGATCTCCATTTCTATCACTGTTAGAATTTAAGATCTTTGAAGGATTTGTTCCACAAAGATTTTGCCATTTTCCTCTATTTCCTCACAGTGAATTAAAACAGAGAAAAACCCAAACCCAAATAAAGCCCCCCGCATCTCTTCTCAGGCATTTTATAATTGGTTGCTGCTTTGAGAGATAGAGTCAAAGAAGTTATTTGCTAATCTAAACACCACTCTCCTATATTACCTTTCATTATAAAAAGCAGCATATTCTACCTTATTTTTTTCTTTACATTTTAAAATATTTTAAGTAATGCAGGAAGCCAACACTTACACTGATTAATCTGTATCAGTGTCACACTGAACACGAATAAAAAACTATGTAAAAAATAAACCTTCTAAAATTTTCCTCCAAATTCCTTCCTTCCTTCCTTCCTTCCTTCCTTCCCTCCCTTAAAATTCTGTGACAACCTCTCAGTAGCCTATAATGTTTCCTTAGACTAAAAATGGAGGAAGCTCTGCAATCTATGGCTAATAGGAAACAATGCAGTACAAGATTGCTTCAGAGTCTTCTCAGAACTCTTCTTTGCAAACAAGTATGGCAATTCCCAGGGAACACTGTATGGTGCATTTATACCCCAAAGCATCAGGAATCTATATTTGAAAGCTCTGAAGTAATTCAGAATCTTCATGACATCCTAGTTGATCTAACTTCAAATCTCATAAGATGCTGTCATGATTAACAGTATTCTGTAGTTACTCTTAGAAAGTTAAATATGTAAGAGTGCAAGTTAAAAACCCCTGTAATATCAGATATCTGAACATCTCAGCCAACAGTGAAACACAGAGTGACACTGTATGCACAGTGAATGCCTTACTAAATTCTGTTAAATGTACAGGAGTTTATCTCCTGGATTAGCAAGACAAAAATGCAGCCATTTTCCTCTAGATTGTTCTGTGGGCAGAAAACATCAAAGGCACAAGCAGAAGTATTATGTTGATCTGCTTATAAAAGCAGAAGGCATTACTGTCACTTTTACTGCACTTAATACTTATTTTTAGAACATGCTTCCTCTCTCCTGGTAAATCATAAAACTGCTTTCAGAAGGCAGCGTAAATTACGGGAGAAAAAAAAAAATCACAAGTTATGAGATTATGATTCAAACATTTTATTAACAAGTATTGGTAATTCAAGTTACCTCTGCAGGATACTCAGTGATACATTTTATTCAAATTCTAACCCAAAGATTACTTTTTTAATTGATTTCTTCTATTGAAAACTAACAAAAATATAGGTTGATTCTCTCCCACTGCGACTGCAATTGTTTCCTTTTTTTTTTTTTGATAGTCTGAGTTCTTTTCCTTTAAGAGTTTGTCTTCGTCTTTGTTAAGCTTAGTTGATCTGCCTAATGATGGATTTAACAAAGCAGGCCATACAGCTCTAGTCACGAATACCAGTTTCTTAATTACTAAAGACATCAGGAGTAGAGCAGAAATCTTTACTGTGAGATGGTATAGATGTGGAAAGAGAAATCCCCATGTTGCAAAGTATATTCAGGAGGACAGTGGTGCTCCTGGTTTTCACTGAACAACAGGTATGTGAAAACACAAGTAACCCTCAGCATGTCTGATCTCTGTCCCCGTCTCTTTTTGGCAGCTAAGAGCCTATAGCTCCAGAATCTGTTGCAGAATCATTTACAATGAGATGGTACTCAGTCTGCAAGTTTGGTCCTAAAAGGAAGTTTTTCTACAGCTTATCCCATAAACTACATTACAAAAGCCTCATTTCCTGTTGTTATTACTAATTCTACAGCTTCTCTACCTTTTAATATCTATGGGGTTTTTTTAAGATTTTTTTCAAGACAGACAGGCCCTGCTGACATCAGTTGGTTCCCATGTACAATGGCTGTTTGTTTTGCTTTTTGTATTCTATACAGACATCCAAAAGCACACTCATGTCAAAACCCCGATTACAATTTTATGGTAAAGTATGTTTGCAGACAAAAGAATAGAGCGTGTCCAAACATTTCAGATTTACTATAAGGAAGCTAACTTCTGATCCATATATTTCACATATTGAAAGTCCAGATTTAAAAGTCTCATCAGACCTGTCCCTCAAAAAAGCCCAAAAACCATCCCAACTTTTTTTCCCCTCAAAAAGAGAATGAGTAAATTCTCTATTATAATATAGCTGGGCTTTCTGGGACAGCTCCCCTAACCCTAGCTGAATTTGTTTGGCCAACTCACAACTAAAAATATATTCTGATTGTCAACTATGATCACCTTTACTTATTGCTATACATCTGTTACCAGCTGTATGATTTTTATAGCAGTTGGTTCACTCAAAGCATATACAGCTTTTATCCACACAGCTACTCTGCCACCCAGAAGGCTCTCAAGACATTGTACTTACGGTAACTTGCCATTCAAAGCCCAGCTCTCTCTAGAATAAAACTCTATTTATTTCAGTCTAGATCCATTTTTTCCTATGTTTTGTCCTATTTAGATTCAAAGCATCAGACTGCACGCCCTTTTAAGTAGGGTGGGACCCTGCAAACACATATAGGGAAACATATGAAAGACAAGAAATATTTCCAAAAGCTTTTGGTTTAACTAATAATAAAAAAAAAAGTTTAAAAGAACCCCCTAAGCTCAAAACAGGCAAGCAAAAATCCTCTTTTTTTCAGAAGACTCCTCAGATGCATACTGAAAACTGAATCTTTTCTCTTGGGGTAACTGTAGGGAAATTGCCATAATCTCAAGACCTATCTTCTTTAAGTAGCATTGTCTACCAAACCCACACATCACTATATTGACAGTCAGCATTGCTTACACTCGAATGCAAAATGGAATTTTAAAGGAAAAGAGGAAAAATAAGAAACAAACCACAGCCATCTCCAGCATAGTCTTAGAAATACCATAATTGAAGTCTCTTTTAGCCTTTGGGAGCTGGATTGCTGTATTTCTTCTCAGCTAGGATAGATCTTGCACAGCACAGTGAATCAGAATGGGAAGGAACTAAATCAAACCAAGCAACCTGTTACTGTCAAAGAAATACTATTCTACAATATTCTACTCAACAGTTACTTCATTTTTAAATACCCCACTAGCAAGCATCCTACAAACAGAGACAAAGAAGAAAATGTGTGGAGATGCTAAAATACTTCAAAATCTGCTAGGACACTACCAATACTTTTATCCCTTGAAAATACTTGAGAGATTAACGTATTTATTTTTCCCCTCAGAGTCTTGTAACTTCTAGTATCACTACTGCTTTCATAGAGAGCAGACATGGGAATAACTTGAGCGTGTTTAGAAGTTTCGGACACACTATCTTGAAGGTTGATCTCAGATTTCCAACAGCAACTGGGAAAGCTAAGGAATGCCAATTGCTTGCCTTTTGGGGTGAAAACCTTGGGCGTAGCTATCAGAGAGCTGCTAGGGTTCATAACACAGAGTTAGGCAGCAATAGATGGAAGGATTACTTTTTAAACTACAGAGTTTGTGCTCATGCTGACAGATGGCGTTGAAACATCAAAATGTGTCAGGTTCTTGATAACACAGCTCACCTCATTCATAATGTAATAGCTGTCTCATATTTTCACACAACAAAAGGAAGGCAGCTTCCAACTGTGAAGCCTGGTTTCAGCAGCTGGCAGTAGCAACAAATGATAAATTGTTATCAGAAGAGAGGAAGAATCATATCTTGCTTCTCCACACTTCTTTAGAAAAAGACCTGCTAAATTTCTTGCTTTAAAACAGAGGTCAGAGTTCAAATAAACTTGTAACTACCATTGTGCCTTCATTTCCTGAGACATCTACGCAAACTATAAGGCCAGAGCTCGGGGTCTCCTCAGTGCAAGGATCTAAATAAATTAGATGGAAGTTTTTACTGAAAGGCTTATCTGACTAATCTCCCAGCCAGCGTAAGGTCCTTCCCATTCACCTGTATTGCATGCAATTACAGATGCTCATTAACAGAAGACCTGTCCCTTTGCCTGTTACTAGGGACAGCACTGGATATCCATGATGAGCATGCCAGAATTTAGAGTCAAAAGGAGTCCATCTCACATCTGCAAACATCAGTTATCCCAAATTTGGGCTTACAGGGCTTACTTTCTTCAGCAGCAGAATATGAAATTCCTTGGCCCCATTTGTCAGACAGACCAGGTGGTCTTATTGCTACAAGGTTAGAGTTCCAAGGGAACTAAAGCCCTGCTTTTAATGTAGTTTTCACAACAGTCTTTAAATGTACCATTTTGGATGCTGTCAAGCCTCTCAAGAGGGCACCAGAGAACCTGACATTCAGAACGTCAACCCCCCTGCTCTTATAAGCTTCTTGGGTTAGTATGCCCCACAAGGTTATTGAGCACTTTTAACAAGAAAAACTACTTATTTCTTTACATTTGTCAAAAGTAATGATTTGCCATATTGAAGATTGAAAATTAGCTTGAGGGCAGGGAACACACTGAGAAAGCTTTTGTTGCAAATAAGCAACTATAAATCAGCAAACTGTGTAGGCAAAAAATGGTAGTAACAGACATTCAGCATCTCTTGAGTGACATGCCCTATTTGGGACTTTGTTTGTTCCCAGTTAAATTTAATTAGGCTTGTCTCATCACTGAAGTCTGTCAGCTTCTGTTTCTAGTAGTGTAAAAAAAAAGAAATAAATCTTGCTTTTTGTACACTCTGAGACCTGTAAGTGTTTTAACTGAAGAAGCAACCCTAAATATTAGTGGAATAAAGTGACATATTTCAAGAAAAGGTAGAGAGCTGTCCTTTGAAACCATATATTCTCATCTTGACCCAAGAGCCAGACATTGCAAGTCCAAGGTGGTAGAGGTTAAAATAAGACTGAATAAATTTTATGTTCATGTAAGGCATTCTATGGCATTTCAGTAATCACACCTGCATACCTGAGGCTGCTGATCAAACAATTTGTGCTATTGCTCTCTGTAATCAGATACATAATCAGTGACAATTCATTCTGCCTCCCTCAAAACCAGAAGCTGAGAGCTCTAGCAGTGGGGTGAGTACCTTGTT
>WUAM01000395.1:14201922-14336910 GCA_024336885.1 Actenoides hombroni
AATGCCACTAAAGCATCACTTCCTAAAAGAGTGATGCATTCAGAGAACACCCAGGTGCAGCGTGCTGTAGTAATGTCAGGCAGCCAAATTCACTCCCAGGTGTTTACTGCCAACAGCTTGGGCTTACTAAAAAACAACCCAATCAACCAACCACCACCTGACAACATCAACACCTTGATACTCAATCAACTGAGTAGTACTTGGCTAGGTAGTTCAAAGAAAGGATATATTTTACAGACCCATATCAGTCATGTATCTTTCCTGTGCATTCTCTCTCAACATACCAGAACAGGTAGTTTCCTAAACTGCTTCTAAAATCAAGTACAGTTACAAAGCAAACCTACTTTTGACAAAACAAGCCAACAATGTACAGCACCTGGCATTCAAGTCAGAATACTGTGTGACACTTAAGAGTGAAGAAAAAAAATCATCTTTTGATTGAGCTCCACCTCTCCATACATATGTCTAATATTTAGCTAATGGGAATTAAATATCACAAGTTTAATTAGCTTTGCTGTAGCTATGAGAAGAAGGTAATTTCACAGTTGCAAGGAGGAAATGCATCTGCGCAGCACAAGGTTTCAGCAGAGTGTGTATTTTCTTACCTGCAGACTCCACAGAATACACCATGTTCAGCTCATGCAGAATTTCCAGAGGGAAGAGGAGTTGCTGGATGTTAGTAGAGCAAGTAACCTCGCTGCCCTAGCTAATCTATGGACATCCTCTCCTTTCTAATCCGCAGAAACCTAACCTTAGAACTACTCATTACCAGGGAGAAGAGAACAAATCCCCTTAACCCTTTTCTTGCATAAAAAGCCAGCTTTAAGTTGTCTCTCCCTGAAGTAGTTTCTCACTCTCAGCAACCTTCCCAGTCAATAGGGCACTCATCTCTTAGGGTCTGTCTTCAGCTACTGTGCCTGCAACTACAACGCATATCTGTAATACTGTTAACATTGAGCTTCTGCTGCTGGTTACAGGATTTCTGCTGCAGCACAGCAATATCCAGCTTTCAATTTAAGGAAAAAAGATAATAAAAAGTAATTACCATGAAGCAATACAGTTGGAGAAGTCCTTCAAGTTAACTCATTTCTGTTAGCTACAGAAACACCCAAATCAGATCTGGTCTGTACCAATTTCCTAATGTATCACAGCCTGCAGAGGCTGTAAAGTGGAATCTGTGTCAGAAGCACATTTAATCCGAGGATTCTCTTCAGCTAATAACTGAGCTACATATCAGAAAGACCAAAAATAATCCAGCCCAAGCTGTCTGCTGACATTAATCTGCAAGGTAAATTCATGAGTGACATGCCACTACTTTTTACAAGAGGTTGTGTGTGTCTGTGTGTATATTTATGTAAAGGCAGATGCATTCTTTGGTTTAGTTCAAGTTCACATCAGTCCCAGTGAATGAAGTTAAAACACTAAAGTGGTTACATATTTGTAGATACACCTTCTTGAAAGGCAAGAAGATTATGGAAAAACTTTCCATCTCTAGTTGCATTCTCAGTGTAAGGCACAGAATCAGTGTAGGAGTAAGGTCATAGGAAACAAAGCTTTTCACGTGTTGAAACACATCCTTCCTTTCTTCTGAAACATCTGAAGACACCACACACTAACACTGAACGGTTACAGGGGGAAAAAACCCCAACCTGGTTTTAATTACTACAGTCCTACAAAAGGTGAAACAAATCCTGAACTCAGATCTTTGCAGATAAAAATCACTGCATTGATTTAATCAGCAGTTCAGCATTACTCCTTCTCAAAGAGCAGTTCTGCTCCTCCAGGTTTCAGTCAAATACTTTACTGTACATTGAGTTCCACAAGATGACAGCATGGAAAGACCGCCTCTAGCACAAAGGATTCCTGCCTTCATTATATTCTCCACCCTTAGTTGTGTATCTTTCTCCCCCTCAGGTTAACGTTTTTATAGCTTCCCTTTTAACTCCTATTGTTTATTTCTCCTCAAATTCTTCACTGTAACATCACAAAGTACATTAAGCTAAGAAAAAACTGTTTGCAGACATGAAGATGCAAATATGATCTCTATATTCTATTATCGCTATAGTCTCTTGCAAGTGTAACAATTACAACAGTTTTCAAATACCATCTTGCCAGAATTATTTTTCCCTTCTCTGATTGTCATACAAAAGAACATCGTAATTTCAGAAAGACCAATCATTTGTACTTTATTATGAAAACTGCTACATTACAAGTCACTGTTCAAAACAGTAATTGGACATAAGGTTTCTTTCCATTTCGGAGCCAATACACTAGCCATGACTAGGATTTCAGAAACAGGACTAATGTTACCTAGGGTAGTTTGACATAATTTAAGTCACTGTAACATTCTATCATCTATTCCTCCTTCCCTTTTGGAGTCAGCCACGGTAAAGAACAGTGCCTGTAATACCCAAGCTATCCACTCGTGTTCTTGGCATTAGTAAAGTCAACCATAAACCACGGAAGAAGACACGCGCACAAACAGCCCCCAGGGAAAGGGCTGCTTCTCTCTTTGTTCAAAAATGCAACAATGGCGTTGGCTTTTCCTCACTTTGACACACAACAGGCAAAAGTCTCAAACCTAACCCGCTGTCAGCTTGCTCGAGAGCACCTTCCCATTCTGCCCTGGGCTTCCAGAGGAAGCGTTTGTCCTCGGGCCTCGGGGTAATGAAACTGAGCACTACAGGTTGTGAATATTGAATTCAGCTCCAACGTTTGAAGTGGTCAGTGCCTTTTATTTATTTAATAAACAGAAAGAATAGTGAATGCCTGTATATTTATAACTCTGGCAAACGGGGAAGTCCGTAACACTGTGATTATTTCCACAACAGCACATCAGTAATTGGCATTCAGCAATGCCGTTCAACACAGATGCCTCAAAACCTTTACAGCCAAACACAGTATAGGTTACCCAGTATAAATAGTAACACGTTCCTATTTGTCAAATAAACAAACATAATAGCTTAATTCAGGAAGACTGAATGGTTCCATGGTGCAATTCATTCTCTTTAAAGGTCTCTGTTGACAAACCTGGAACGATAAAAACAAACCCCCTGCCTTAGAAGCCATGCAGTCCAGACTTTCACAGGTACTTTATGTAGATGCCATGCCTTTTTGCAGCACTGTTGATTTAAAAGGAGTAAATAATCTTTGTTAGAATAGGAAATCATTTCTTCTTGGCAAGAATATGACAAACCAAGTCTCCAGCTTCATCACCACTTCACAGGTAGCCTCTGGCTGCAGTTTTCCAATCTTAAAACTTGAAGTTCAGAAGAAACAATTGAGTACTTTCATCTGTAACTGCAGAACTGTAACAGAGTGTTTTCCAAGTGCCCTTTCAGGGAAGAAAGCTGGCATTACTGGAGTTCCACAGACTAGATTATCCCACAGAGACAGGTTGTAAAGGATGGTCTAGGTAAGCTTTTCATGTTGAATCTGGTAGTAGCAAGCCTGAATTCAAACAAAGTTCAGTTTAGCATACATACCAGTCCTCAGCAAGCTGATAAAAGCATCATACACAAGAAGGCTGAATTTTTTTTTCCTATTAAAGAAGATTGTTTCTGCTACATAAGCTTATCAAAAAATAAAATCTAATCAACTCAAACCTCCCCTTTTTGCAGCACAACAAAAAAAACAGGTATGAAGAAACCTCTGCACCCAACTATTTCCAGTTTGCACAGAGAAATTACAATCATGTTCACCTAGCAGCTCAGCCTAATATTTTTCAGTTTCAGATTAACAGCCTCCCTCCCACACAACCCTGAACTGTCACAAGACCTACTTGTTTGAACAGTTTTCAGGTACCAAAACAACCTCTTTCCATTATGGACATGCTAGTGTACAATAGGATATTCATCAAAACAGCTTCTCTTTTTTCCATACTTAAAAAGAGAAGAATACTAAACAGAATGTGAACACAGTAATTTTCTTAATTTTTATCCCCCAATATTGATTTCCTGAACCATCGTGATGCAATGTTAAGACTTAAACATTACTGGAATGGCTAACCTCCAAAGCAGCACTACATTTTGATTTTCATAAAGGGAGTAACGTTTGTTAAGTTGCAGGGGAACAAAAAGCTCCAGTTAAGCATCCAGAACAGTCAACAGCGCCCAATGTTATACTGGAATCAAGTATATTTGCACACTGCACTATTTCATCAGCAGTACCTGCAATGTTAGGTTATCCTAAGTTCTAAGTTAAGTTTCCTTGCTCATCCTAGCTAAAAAAAAATT
The DNA here is from genome assembly GCA_024336885.1 of Actenoides hombroni. Taxonomy (NCBI): domain Eukaryota; kingdom Metazoa; phylum Chordata; class Aves; order Coraciiformes; family Alcedinidae; genus Actenoides; species Actenoides hombroni. Next base: position 14,206,158 of record WUAM01000395.1, read on the forward strand.
TCAATAAAAACCATCAAAGAAGTTGCAATCTAATGCTCATACAGCTGTCCTAAGCTGATCACCTTTGCTCAAAGCTGGTAAGTTTCCAAAGAAAGCTTTTAATAACCTGGAATAATTTTCGTACCTTCAAGGTAGTGAACATGATGCCTTGCTCCCCATGCTGCAGATAAGGATCCATAAGGTCTTCAATTAAGTGCACCTCAGACCCCAGGTTCCTTATCCTATTGCGTGGGGGAGAGGAAAGAGAACAAGTGAACAAAATGCACAATTATAGTGCTTTTACTTCTTGTACATGGTGGTGTGCAAAAAACGTGCTCTTCCCTAACCTCATTCTGAAGTCACAGCAATTTCACAGTTAACTGTTCAAATTTTTTCAGGCCAAAGCACACAGCCCAAATGGAAAACTGAGTAATTTACAAAAAGATAACAATTAGTCCTCCAGTGAGAAGGCAGGAGTGTTTAGTACAGCTAAAAGTACTCATACTGCCTCTGCTCAGCTTATGACTGATGCCACTCTTAGTGCCTACCTGGCTCGTAGCACCACATAGAGAAAAACAGGAAATAAGTCATCCATGGACCACAGAAAATCCTCCTGCAGAGTTTCAAGCACATTCTGAGAGATCTCTTCAAAAGTCTGCTGGATCACCTTCAGCTTGTCAGCTGGGGTAAATGTGGTACTATTTGGAGAGCAAAAGCAAAGCAGGGTAACAGTAAGAAATTCCATTCCTGCATGTCAATTCAGAAGACAGTTTACCAGCATACATGCCCCGTGACCAAAAGATAAGCCAGATCATTTGCACCACAACAGCCATGGCTGCCAAGGTTGTGTAGCACCCTGGGCTATATTTACTGGATCAAAGCACACCACTGCATGTGACACTCTTCACAGTTCAGATGTTTTAACACAGTGATAAAGGGGGAGAATTCCTCTCCAAAACCTTTTAATTTGTACTTAAAATTCTTTCAGCAGAATTCCTTATGTAGCTAACAGACACAGAAAAGCTCCCCATGCACAGGACGTTTTGTTGTCACTGTTTAGAAATTCCCATATGTATTTGGCTGGACATCCTCACACTTGTGATTATAAAGTGCATCCTGTGGACACATCTCTTGCTCACATTTATGAGGCTGTACTGCATTCCCCAGTGGAAGAATTTTTAGTAGGAACAACTTCTTTGTGCCCTCTCTTACAAATGTGAACAAAGAAATGGTGACAGCAACACATCTGACTCAAGTAAACTAGATACTACTATAGCAGGAACAGTAGAACACCAAGACAAATTTCAGAGAATTACCTGATTTGCTGTAAACATTCAACTGCAGAGGCAAAGCAGGCGTCTTTTGTATGTGATGACACCTGCGTAATCAGGAGAAGATTTATCTTGAGGGTTTAACAATCCCACAACGCTGTCACAAAAGACTTTTTTTCATTTTTCCAGTGCAAAGGGGGAATGTGCCTGCATACTGAAGTTATCCAGTAAATCTGTCTACACATAATTTGCATGAGTTTCATTTAAAATTGAGAAAAGCCTGTACTCAATTCTTTGGTATGTTACAAGAATCAGGTTTTGGATATCTTCCAGGTCGAGTAAGAACAAGAACCATTAAATCTTAATGTTTAAGAATCAAGAGGGACTTGTAAGACTGGAATGATTGAAACACAGAAAAGTGACAGCGGTCAATAATCAGAGACTCAGTATAAGACAGGTATAAATTTTAGCTCTTAATATGCCACTGAGTCTAAGCCTCTCTGAAGGGAGCAAGCAGACCATGGATGGATGCAAAAAGACCTAGAGAAATTCACAGAAATGAGGAAAAGAGTCTGAGTGGAGGTTTGCCATTCTGTTTTCTCAGGTGAATCTTCACGGAGAAAAAAGGGAAGTTGTCTTGAGAACCCACAGCCTCAGGGGTGTGGTTCAGCAGCAGCTTTGGTTATTGCTACAAACTTGTAACTCATCTCTTATCAAGGAATCTCAGCTCCTCCGTGTGCAACTGCTACAGTGAAAGCTGTGCTTCTGATTATTACAGACCTTGCAGAAGCCACAGTTACAATTAGGGAAGAGATGATCTGAAGGCAGAAGTATCTAAATGACTAAGGAATTGAAAACTTCAAATGAAACTACACTGATTCATAAACAGATTTAAAGTATACTGTAAATTGTTCAAAGGTATGATTATTAAACCACTTACTAGAGCAGATTGAGTACTACACTATTACCATCTAAGACCAGTGTTCAGCCACTTTCAGCAAGATAAGGATAAAAAGCTATGTAACTCCTAATCAGAAAGTACACAATGGTAACTCTTAATCAAGCAGCTTGAAAATTTCCTTGCTAAACTTATTCGCACACTTCCATAATTGGAGACCAAGTAACCATCTTCCTGAAATAAAATTCAGAGTTAGACAGTAAGTGACAGAGCTGGGCAGACAGCTATTGAATGTTACACTAGCGATGTTTTACAAGTAGCAGACAAATTTTAAGGAAACAGGATAGTAGCTCTTAAGCAAAAAGCCTGGTCAAAAATTACTTTACTGCTTCATGATCTCAGCTTCTTGAAAGAAGCACTGGGCAAAGCACACTGAAAGTCAAGGCTCAATGAACATACCTTTCTACTCTCTCCAAGGACAGATACAGTTCCTGGCCAGAATTTCCTGCAAGAAACCCAACAGTCTATTGAGAGAGCAGAGTCTTAGGCCATTTGTCACCTTATGAAAACGAAGTCATCATGTTCCTCTGTGAGATACAACAGCTCTTTCCAGAAGCAACTACGTCTAGCACAAATAGCTGGAAAATAGCCCAATGTGAAGAGCCTTACTCTGGTTCCATAGCAATGCCAATCTTTTTTTCCACTCCCCTTCTTTCCCTCCCCATTCCTTTTTAGGAAGAGGGAAGTTGTTATTCACACACTCAACTGATTAGCTTGAAGGTATGTTGAGATGCATTTTCATAACAGAAAACACTTTAGACAACAGGAGGGTTTAGTTGCTTTATGTAATTACACGGCACAGTCTCCAAGTCCTGTTCAAGTGCCAAAGCATACTCACGCTTGCACTCCAAGAAAGCTGAGGAGAGCCATGTCAGTTTGTTTGTTCAGGCGGAGAACACACTCCCAGTAGACATCCTCCTCACGCTCATTGTCTAAGGCATACAACATAAACAGAGGGGGGTAGAGGCGTGGCAGTAAGACAGGCAGCAGCAAGCCAAAACTGGTAACCACATACCTATAAAAAAAACAAACCAAAACACAACGACAAAACAGACAACGCAGAGGGTGATGGTTGGAGGAGGAAGACATTTTCAAAGTCTCATTATCTACAAAAATTGAATGAAAAAACAATTGGAACAAATTTTTCATTTCGTACGAGCCTATTCTATGAGGGATAATAATAAAATAACTACAAATCCATCAAATAGTATCTATGGTATGAAATACTTGGGAGTCATTTATCTTTGCAGTAAGCCTAGAGGTGAATTTAGAGCAGGGGGAGTGGTTATTGTGCAGGTTTTTTTGTGGTTTACACATTTAAAATAGAACACTGCCTTTCTTCCTTGTATAATGTAAAAGCTAAATTCTGTACTATAGTACAAGTTTTAGCTGTATCTTCATCCTAGTCATTTAGCCCCTATTTTGAGCCACTCTGCTGACAGCTGCATTTTACCTTCAAAGCACAAGCTAGAAAATAGGCTAAAACCCACCAAGTTACCTGACCCAGCTCCACACACTCACACTCCAGGCTTCACAAAGTCAGCAGCTGCTTCACATCAAGCTGGAATCTAACAGGGAAAGCACAACTCAAGGTGCCTACTAACACCACCTGCACAGGGCACTGGAGTCTCTCAGAAGGCTCTCCCTACTGATCCCTCTGTTTTGTTTTGAGCACACCTGAGGCTGCTGCGGAGAGGATAACGATGGACTCAAGGGTGAGCTCCATGCGATCAGCTGTTTGTGGTGCAGTGTATGTGCACTGGACCTGCATTACCCCAAGTGCACATACCCCAAGCAGCTTGCTTATAGCCCCAAGTTAAGCACATGCTTATCTTTCTTTCCCTACTTGAGAAAAAACTGCAAACAGAAATAGTAAGCCTTCATTAGTTTGGGGTTTTTTTGTTTGTTTATTTGGGGTTTTTTTTGTTTTGTTCCCCCCCTCCCCTTTGTGTACCCTGGCTCAGGAGATTCTGATCTGGAGTCAGATTTTCCACTGCAAAATGATCGCCTTCCTTTTGTCTCTGTTGCCAGAAATGGAATTGTGCTGCCCTCTTCCGGAAGATCAGGAAACAAGAACCTAAATGGCAATACATACACAACATGATTTCATTGCAAGAGCTTTCTGCAAATCCCAGCATTAGAAGGCACGACTGGAGAGAAAAGAGCAGGTCGGCTGAAATAACGTATGTTGGACTAAGACAGCATAGCCAACAGATGTACAGTACCATCTACCTGGAAGACAACTTAGAAAGGCCAACCCCTCCACTGCCAAAGAGATCTTTCCCACCTTGAAATTACCTCCCTCCAGACAAGGCTTCTAACAATTAATAGCTTGGAGTATTTTTGCTTTTAGATTGGCAGGACCCAATAAAAGCTGTAACTGCTCTCAAGAGTCTAAGCAAACACTTCATAGGAACATTGCTCACCCGTGTTGGTAAGAACGTCAACGAAATACACTGCGAGTCCCCGTCCTCGCTATTCTTCTCTACCCTTTGAAGAGAGTCTTTTCAGAGCATGGGTACCCAGAGACACTAAATGGGAAATCCAGATTCACCACAGGCTTCTTGTGGCCACATTATGAAGTGCAATGTAAGATGTAATACACTGTGGTGATGATTTTTTTTTTTTTTTTATTTTGACAGAATATTCAAGACTCCTTAATAAGGTTAAGGAAATAAGCAACACCCAAAACAGAGTGAAGATACTGGCACACTTGGACTGCAGAAATACCAGACAGTTTCAGCACACAAGACAGCTTTAATAAAGTCAGTAGTAGTTTGATTTGAACATTGAAGTCTCATTACCTAACCAACTGGAAGATGCGTTTGAGGTAGGACTTGATCTCTCTGACAGCCTCCTGCAGTAATCGTCGATTAGCTCCTACTCCAACATAGGTCATTCTGTACACAGCTACTAGTGTTTCCACCAGCTTGCCCAGGGGATGGAGAGGAGTATCACAAGCCTGAGGTGAAAGATATTAATGGGTCAGTGACAGACAAATTAAAGAAAAAAAAAAATTTTTTTGTTCAGAGACCCAACAACAGTCTTTAAAACAAAAATTATTTACAAGTAGATCAAAAAATGAGCTGTATTTAATAAATTGCCACTTGGATTCTAAAATTTATGTATTAGTTGCATGAAGCTTAGAGGAGTCGAGACAGAAGAAGAACATGTCCTACTACTTGGACTAGTCATCTGTCCGGTACGATTAAGATTTACATACAACAATTTGCAACAGTATTTCAAGATGCTTTGCTGGGATCCAGTGTATAAGAATTAAAACAGTAAATGAGCAGAAACTGACTTTAAGGCAGTATCCATTAGGTATAAAATGAGTTTAGTCTTAGCTTTGGATTTTAACTCAACAAATTAGGAAGTCAGGAGTAAAATGACTAAATACAACACAGATTACAAGAGTACAAACAGGGAAGGAATGACGGAAAGCTATTACAAAGTGAGTGTGACATCATGCCTTACCAACAAGCTACATCAGCATCTATCAATACCTTTATCAAATATTTTTTTATATTTTCATATTTTTCCAGGGTGAAGGCACCAATGTGTTGTGGAATGAACTCCAAACTTTCCAGTGTCTGAGTATGTGAGCGGCTCAATAATTCTGGGCTGCAGTTATAAAAAGGACAAAGACATTGTACAGAATATTTATGAGGCATACAGTAGGAAAAAAACCCCGAAGCTAAAAACTAATTCTAAACATCAGCACATTCTCTGAAGGCTTTATAGTGCAGAGCATTAAGAATTCTTATTTTGTTTAGAATTTTTTGTTGTTTTGACTAAACTTTAACAGTTAGAGTTTCAAATCCAGAGCAGAGTGTGATTCCAGTTTATTTCTCAATACTTTTGTCTTGCTGACTACGTTCTCTAGGAACCAACCTGTCTTTGTGCTGCCGTCGGTTGGTGGTCAAGGCCACCGCAATGTTGTCCCAAGCTTTCCATCTGTCCCCCTGCCCTGGGCTCTCACAACCAAGCTGGTTCCAGCATTCTTCAAATACTGCCTTCCATTTCTCATCGGGAGGCACAGCCAGGACCCCGAGTTTCCGCCTTAAAAAAATGACCAGCGAGTCTGTTAAAATCCAACAGCTGTGGAACACCACGCTCAGCTGTGGTAGCTGCCTGTGGCTCATGGCAATCCCATGCTATTTTACCAAAAGCTGACAAACTTAACGCTCTCTATTGTGAACCAAGTTTATCCCTAAGAATAAACCTAGAACCTACTATTAATAGTGTTGACCTTTTAAAGAGAACTTAGAAAAAGTTATACTTATCCTTAATTCCTCCCCCTTGTTAACTAACATGCATTAACTCATGTAACATATCATAAAGGTATAAGATTAGAATGTTTTTAATGTCTACATGTAGGAACAACTATGAACCTTATTACATTAGAAAAGTCAGTCTTAATCTTCCTTGTCTTCCAGGAAATGGTTTGTTTAAACACAAAAAAAGACTAGTTTGATTTTTTTGATTTCCAAGAAAACACACTTGACTGGGTTTACCTTCACCACTGATAGTCATTCAGAAAGGCTCAGGACACGTTCACGTATCAAGGACATAGTACAGATATGTCCCAAATATCCCATTATGCTGGAATGTAAAAATAGCATAGCTACCCAGATGAAAAACAAGGATGGATTTAGGGTTTCTGCCCCTAAAGTAGTGTCTATGTACGATGTCACACGGCATGGTAGGTAGGGGTGTTCTGGTAGAGAGTAAACCCAGCTCAGGCATCTTTTCACTGATAGCCAGTGCTCACAGATCCTCTACAGCCAAAAGAAAACCAAGAACCGCTGTCCTCCCTATATATAAAGTATAGATATTTCAGACATAAAATTAAATGTAGGGCTTTGAAATGCTTTTGTAAAGCACATAAATGCTGTCAGGGTTAAGAGTTCTATCTTGATTTAAATCAAGTGTCAGAAACAGTCAGACCTTTCTCTAACATTTTCTCCACCAAGTTTGAGATAACTATCAATACTAGTACTTCCCCATGCTTCCAGTTTCACAAAGCAGAAAAAGTAGGCTCTAAGCCTTTTCACAAATCATACCACAAGATTTTCAGCTTCAAGGGAGCCTGAAAAGCGTCGATGAAACCCTTATTTCACAAGCAATCTTCACAAATATGTACATACATTTATTCATAGACTCCCTACTGGGGTAAAAAGCAGACAGCTGCTAAGGTCGCAAGTGTTCAGTTCAGCAGGGAGGCCTGCTTAACTTTGCATCCTGTTGTAGGTGTCAGCACTGTCAAAAGGAATTACCAGTGAGTGCTTCAGAAAGCATCACTGTGAAGTAATTGACGCAAAAGCGTTAGAGTTGTGTTTCTCATCTCCATCGGAAATTTGAGAGTACACCTCTAAGATACTGCATCCTGTACAACAACTACTGCTATTGTAATCCAGTATATAATGCTAACAGATACTGAAATTTCAACAACTCTACATTTAACTCTGATTTCTTCTACTCAAAGATCTCAGTTACAACTTAAAACAGATTTTTTGTTTGGTTGTTTTTTCCCCCCTAGAGATAACTAAGCAAGCTGACCTAATGCATCTCCCATAAATAGGGCTATATGGATACTCTTCAAGATTATCTTTGCCAAGGTGTTAAAACCCTCTCTTTTGCAGTTCAGCAGAATTTTCTACTCTTTTCTTATGCATTGCTTGGAAGAGGTGTAATAACCACCTAACTCTGTCCAAATGCATCCCCACTGGCATTATTAATGACATGTCAAATAAATTAATTCACCAACAGAATGATTTGAAAAAGGTGGAGAGATCTGTGATTGACTTAGACTAAGATACAGTTAAGTCATTTTCTCAGTACCTCAAAAATCATCAACAGCTGTGAACTTTAGTTCCAACAGTCAGTTCAGATATAAATACAAAACTTCTGAGACTGCTATGAGACAGTAGCAGCACGTCAGCTATCCTGTAATTTCATGCTGTTTCTTGCATATTCAAGTAATAATTAAAACAAGAATAGCTATAAAGAAGATTTTTATCTTGTTTCCTAAGCAGGAGAGAAGAGGAATGAAAAAAGATCAATTGTTTTCAAAGATCTCACTTTTACTTTGGTACATGACTATTATCTTTTTTCAAAGGCCATCTTAAAGTATGTTTTCCAAAGTATTACTGAACCGTATGAGAAATTTCTGGAGTCACTCACAATGCCTTAGGTTTGTCCTTCTCGTTCTCATACAAGCTAGGTTTGAAGTAGGTTCCTGTGATTTTTATCCCAGATCCCCATTCTCCACTGAAGAGACCTTCAATATAATCTCCATTTGGCAAGGTCAGCGTTCCCTTGAGAGAAGATTATTTAAAAAATTAGCTGAAATCTATTAGGAAGCAAACTACAAGGAAAAAAAGACTTTTTCCAGATGGTAACAGTTTACAAGTGACAACTGTAATACCAACCTTTCCACTCAGAGTCCAGTTATCTGAAAATTCCCCCTCATAGACTGTATCATCCTCAGAAAGCAAAATTCCAGTCCCCTATAAGGAGAACCAAAAAGAACACAAAGTAGTAATTTTAACAGAAGGCCAGACTGCAGATGTAAAGATACACTGCAAAAAAAGGTACCAATTCTTAGGAAATAAATATTTTTTTTTAAAAAGCAGTTTCTGAAGCAGTCCTATGTAAAACACAGCAGGGATTATAAAGACAGTTTTTAAAAGCCAGCACAACAAAAAGTTAGAACAGAAAGTTTACACAGCCTGACACTCACGCTCATCTACCCCAGAAAGCTACCACACTTCAAGGAAAAGCCACTACAGCACAGAATTCTGTGTTCAACTCACCATCATTTTGTTGGTGCTGAAGGCTCCTTCATAATACAGTCCAAACTGAGTAACCACAACACCATTGCCTTGGCAAAGGTCATCTTGCCACATTCCCATATACTTTTCTCCTCTGAAAAAAAATGAAGTAGGGAGAATACGGTCTAAGTAGCATGTTTATAACCTTTCTTTGGCTTTACTGCGATATTCAATCCTTACAGAAACCATCAGAAAAGAGTCCCACAGCACTTGCTACAGGTCTATCGATCTAGTTTCACTAGCTTCATGGAAAGAGACTCTTTTGGATAGAAATAAACTGCAATGAACTTCCTTTCACAATTCACATAACAAATTGGCCACATCGAAGCAAACTGTTCCTGATGATCTGACCCAATGCTGAAGCCCAGTTAAGCCCAATTCCAATCCAAAAGAACCTGAGCAGTAGCTACAGTGCATAAGAAACCAGGAAACTTCTTCACTGATCTGAATCAGCTTTACCTAAGGCTTAAGATGCACAGGAGTGGGAATCATTGGCTTCATCAGATGTCTACCTGATGTATTTAACAGTTACTTAGAAAAGATACAAGAATCTTATTTTAAGCATTTTTTTTGCCAAAGCTCTTGATTTCTTTACCTAAACTCAGAAGACTGAATTTGAGAAGATAATAAATGAAAGAAACCAAGCTGTTCTACTTGGGGAATAGGAGGGAGACTTACAAAGTCATATGTGACATACTGAAAATATTACATTGCAAAAATTGTAAGGAAACTGTTAACTTGGTAGAAAGTTTCTGGATAATAGCCTAACAAAGGTCATGCCTTTTAAAAACAAAAATTAGACAACTGAAGACTGCTCACAAGTAAACACCAGCCTCTTTCAGATGCTATTTTAAATACTTTTTTGTGAGTGTAAATCCAGAGAGGTCAGGCAAGAGTGTTTGAAACTAAGTGCAAGTCCCACATATTTCAGAACAATCTATTTTTCTAGTTGTTTTTCACCATACAAGTAATAAATAAAATAACTTGTCAAGGACTTTGTTTGCTTTTAGAGGGAGACTAGCAATTAATTTAATAGAACTCTGGTTATTACAGAGCATTTTTCTTCTAGTACCCAGGAAGAATTACAGTCACAGTAAAGACAGTGAGCCCAGCCATTAATCTAAGTTCAGGGCTATCTTCAAGCTAACTGGACTCATAACCTAGCAGGATGCTGGTCAGATTCATCACCACAGCTGCAGAGGTCTCTTCTGGGTGAGGGCTTCTTAAAGAGACAGATGCAGAATACTCAGTTACCAGGACAGAAACATAACAGAGTAGAAGTCCCACTTGCTCAAATGAGCAGTTTGCAGTAATGACAGTGAATGCTAAAGAGTGTCTGCAGCTCTTTATTTGCCTGGGCTGAAGAATAGAATAAGTAGTGAAGAAAATAAATCCTTAGGCCACAAACATATGCACATAGCTTTCCTTGAGGCCAGAAAGAAAGCTATTGTGAGGACAGCTCACTCATTTAAGTAACTCTGAAATATACACCACTCTCATCATGCGCTGTCACTGCATTTTCAAACTCTGGAGGCGAGAGAAACTACAAGGTAGTTTGTCCTAAGTAAATAAATGACTAAAAGCAAGTGGTGACACCTTGATACTAGAGGGTAAGAACAACCACCACTACCAGGCAAGACTAGATGCAAAACTGACATCAGGAAATACCTAGAGATGATACAAAAGATCTGTTTCAGAAAGATATCCATTTACACACTCTCACATCCCCCCCCTCCACCTCTAGACATTTTACTATCCTGCTTTTTAAGTGGGCTTTCAGTTCAGTTGAACCAAAACCAGTTTTCTTAGGCTCTCAATGAAAGCTCACTTCTCAGGAAAAAACAGCATTAAAGCAGTGACTGAAAAATCCAGACCATATTGATCTGTGTTCAGACAGTACTCATTTAGTGCAGTTGTTTGAGACCATCATATCACTAATCTGTCCTGAGAGAAAGCATCTTCCCTCTGCTGCATTGACAGAAAAATGGAAAGCCTGTGCACGAGCTGAAATGTAGCTAGTCCTGTATATCCAGCCACTAACAAGCCAGTCATGTGGGCCTAAGATGAAAGGATGCTCCTTACATGACATCTGTAAAAGCCGTCACCGCTCGCACAACAAGCTATCTACCTCATGTGCTAGTTTTGAGGCAGGAGTATGATAGGAAAGCAAGGCAGAAAAACACAAAGCAAAACAACCCCTCCACGTTTACTCCAGAAGCAGCACCAAAAAGCAGTCTCTAGACCACATTCTTTAGATTAGCAACCCAGAAAGCCTAGCATAAAGAAGGAAAAAAAGATATGCGCTACTATCGCTACTAACAGATCAAATCCCTTCCTACTCTTTTTGCAGTTGTGTGTCAGGCCAGTGATTTAAGGATTTGTGAAATGAAGCATTACCTTGTGATATCATCAAAAACCCCGTAACCGCTCTTCCTATCTGCTGTCCACTGTCCAATGAACATACTGGGAGAGGAAGAGGTCAGCTTCCCGCTGCGCAGCAGACCGTGACCGTGACGCATGTTGTCCTGAAAGCATCCTTCATACACCTCACCCGTAGCATAGCTAGAATGAAGAAGAGCAACTAAAATTCCTATAAGCTGCTTTTCTGTTGGGGTTTTTTTGGTTGTTTTTGTTTTGAGATAGTTGGCTGGTTTGGGGTGGGTTGGTGTTTCGTATTTTCCCCCCTCTGAACAGATCAAGTCTCTCTTTTTCCTTCTAGGACTTCCATTACAGCCATGCCAAGCAGGAACTACAGTTTAAGTATATCTGGGATAAAAGTGAGCCTTTAGTATAAGTCTTTTGATGCTCTGTTGTTTTAAAGCCACTCTCCAACCCCCAGTGAGCAATCTCATTAGAGGTTTTATTTATCTCTCAAAAGAAAGAATCCTCTATTATTGAAAGGTGGTAGCAACATTAGAACAGAAATTAGTACTACAACCTTGTACAAGTAGGTGTTGTGAGCAACAGGCCAACAGCAAAGCAGAAAATAAGCCAACTATAATCACAAGCCTGTAACATAACAAGCAAGCTACAGACAGAGCCCTGGTAAGTGCTGTGCCACAGCATGAGCCTTAGCCTCCCTTCTGCAATGACAGCAAAGCAAGTGCCACACATTACCTGTAGACTCCATGCCCACACATTTTGCCTTCTTTCCAGTACCCCACGTAATGATCATCCTTATTCAAGGCTTTGTTGGGCACTCTGTATTCACCGTACCTGGCAACGCAGGGGAAGGGAACACAAGCAGCAATACTGCTTAACACATCACATCAAAGCTAGGAGCAAATAGCTAGCACAGAAACTAAAATCAGAACACACTCTGTAATTTTTAGCACATTTTAACTATGGCAGTTACAGATTATTTTTCTAAAGATAAAGCAGGAATTCCAACGTCACTGGGTCTGTTTAGTCCATACTGCTTTTCTCTTGTTTGAGCATGTTGTATTGGCCTCTCTACCACACTGCACCATTTTTCTCAGCTTTCTAAAGGCCACAGATCTTCTCCCATCCTAAGACTGCTTTTACCTTTGTTGTCTTCTCCAAGTCTTGATAATTTGAGCACACCTTTATTCCAGAGAAAGATGACAACACATATTGCTAACAGAGAATATTTAAAAACAAAACAAAACCACAACCCACAAAAATCCTGGCTTCCAATTATGCTCAGTGTCACAGAATTGTTCAACTTTAGTACACCTGAAAAGAATGAGACACACAACTTTATTGATTTTAGTCTTCCGAAGAGATTAAGATCCAGTTATGAAGGTTCTCCTGAGAGCATGGCTACCCTAGCAAGGCATTACTATTGTTAGATGTTGAGACTACAGCATGCATGCAGGAATATATAAATATATATATATATAGTCCTAACAATTGCAGCCAAATACCAACCCCTTTATTTTGGGGGCAGGGGGTGGGGTGGATTTGTTTGCAGTATTTCCATCTCCAAAAATCTAAAATCAACAGAGTTACACTTGCTGTTAGTTAACAAATGACCAAAGCTCTAACCTGGTTTTATTGTTTGACATTATACCACTACCTAAGGTGCATTTTAAAAAGCTGTCTGCAGTCAGACCACACTTCAATTTCTCCTCCCCACTCAATACTTTGAAAATAAATCTGGAAGCCAATAGGACTCCCCATATATTTTTATAATTTCTTTTTAGCCCAGTACAGACATGTCTACTTGCAAGACTCATATAAAAATGCCTTTGGAAAGAAGTTACCTTGTTAGCCTCAATAGTGCCCTAAGCAGATTCTTAGCAATGAAATCCATAGATAATTCAAATCTGATTAATAGATCATTAAGTTCCTTTCAAGTGGTCTTACTTGTTTCACTAGGTAACTTGATAATGTCTAGATTTCCATTCATCCTGTTTTCTAACTCCTCTGTGCTAGTTATCTTAGTCAGGATCACATACTTTCATTAGTTTTGTTTTCATCACTCAAACCCCGGAGTCTTGATTCAAGATTTTGTTGTCTCCTTCCTGATTATTAAACCATTGCTCTACCAAAATACAGCAAGGAAAACATTAGAGAAGATGCATCACTACATGGTACGAAAGGCACTTTCTAGAAGTATTAACAAAACCCAAAACAATACCAGAACTTTTGAAAGGACATTGCAACACAAAAAGAATAGTTACCTGCACAACAGAAGGTTGACTGCAGACTTTTCAGTTGGCTTCCTTTGCTTAGTTTACACCCACCCTTTCTCCTTGGCAGTTTTACTATTTCTTTCCTCCATCCTACAGCTGATTACCCCAATTAGTTTCAGTGTTTATGAAAGAATAAGTTTCTAACCATGTGGTTGCAGACCTTGTTGTGAAGAAAACTAGCATACCTCTGGATAAATGAGAGATTATCTATGTATCAACATATAGATATATCTTGTTAACATACAGAACCCTGAGTCAGGAAGATTCACTGCAAAACAGTTATTAAAAGCATTTTATTATCTCCTATAACAAAAGGTATTTCTTTCCCTCTGGCTCCACAAGTAGTGAGAAGATCTTACCCATCCTCCAGCCCAGTCCGGAAGGTTCCAGAGTACATTCTTCCATCTGCCCACTTTAGAATCCCTCTGGAAAAAATTCCAAGCCATACATGTGTATAAAATAATTGGTTCACTTTGCACTTCCCAAATAAACTCTGTAAGCAAACCTGCTTATCAGTACAGCAGCCACCTCATTTTGTTTTCAGCTGTTATGTTCCAATGCTTTTACCTGCCATGGGGCTTTCCCGAAAGCCACCTCCCATCATAAACAGCATCCTTGAATCGAGGGTCCTTATAGAAGGTGTATTTGGCACTGCGAGAGATAGGAGGTTCCTGCCTTGGCACATTCCCACCAGCTCCATATAGAATGAAGTCAGAAGTCCCTTTAAGGGCCTGATCCACTGCTTGGCTTATTGCCCTCAGCCACTTGGTCTGCAACAGAAAGTGTTTCATCACAGAATTTAGCTACCATCTGTCTCTGCACTGAATCTCACCTTCACAGCAACTACAGTAATCTCCTTTGCACTCCTCAGTACAGTGGTGTAAATGGGAGCACTGCTACAGGCAAGCAGAGTGTACAGACACCCTGCACAGCACGCTGTAGGAAGATTTTGTTCTTGCTGAATATTTAGGCAATACTTTTCCTTACTTGGTTTAACAGTAGGAGGGAAAAACTCGTTATCACTGAAGCCATGTACTATTTTAGATCTGCCTACCTTTTCCTGTGGCGTTGAAGAAACAAGAACAAGCTGTTCTTCTGGTGTTGTAATCTTCAATCCATTCCTGTGGCCAGGGGTGGGGTGTGGTGGGAAGAGTGGGGCAAAGAAGGGTAGTGACTATTTTAATCTAGTGAAATTTTATCCTGAAAAAAGCAAGGTTTCTTAGAACACGAATAGTGTATCTTCCCTCCCCCACCACAGCCAGAATTCACTTAAATACTGTCTGCAGTGAAAACAAGCAGCAGGAAAGACTACTCACTTCCCTCCTGAATACCTTATTCTCTCTTATGTTTATACAATTTATTTATTTCTTAAGACATAGGAAAAACAGTAAGCTTTCTGAAACAAGAAAGAAGGGTAGACATGATTGCATCCAGTCTATTCTGCTTCTAGTTTACAATAATAGGTTACAAAACGCTCATCATCTCTCCCAAGGTACCTGACTATTTCAGCATCACAGGCAAGAATACTCACACATTACCAGTTTCTTCTGAAAGAGCTTCTACCCACAGTGTGGACAAGGGAAAAATGTGGTGCGTTGAGAACTGCAGGCAAGGAGAAGAAAGGAAGCTTCTATAGGTCCTGATCCATTACCCCTCCCCCATGCTTTTTCTGAATTGTTTTTTTTTCCTTTTCTTTTTTAATTTTGAGGACTGGGAAAAACTGAACATTACAGGCTCCTTGTATGCCCCTTGCTCTGAGAAGTAGCCTATGGACACCATGCCAGCCACAGAGCAACAGCAATCAAACTTTTTTTTTTAAAGTACATAATTTCAAACTTATTTGTAAACATGTTAAAAAAAATAAAAATTAATCAACCCAAAAACCCCTCAAGTGTTCATGTAATATTGCAGTGAATGATGCAAAAACTTATCTTCACTATATGAAGAAAGTCATCTTGTTCCTGGATGCAAGCTGGATTACCTGAGCATGTACCAGAGCATCATTGAAGAGGATGAACCAGTTCACAGAGAATCTTCCAGCATGCTGCAGGGACAACCCTCGATTGCTGCTTTCACAGATTAAACGACGCTCTGGCTTCCGCAAAGAATCCTAAAGGTAGGGGTTAAAAACCAAATTACAGAAGCTCACTTCTCACTGATGGTGATTTAAGGTCAGTGCAATTTGTCTTTCATAGTAAAGGCCCAACCTTTGTAAAGTCAAAGAGTACCACAACACCACAAATTATAAAAATGAGAAGTGCAACTGGGGCAGCAGTATCAGTAATAGACACAGGGTATAACACTTAAGAGCAAGAGATTCCAGCTGCTAATCCACTGACAATTGTCATCATACCGTCATTTTCCCAGGAAAGGTCTTCCAGAAGCTAAGTGTGTATTCTGCTTCTTTCCTCTTCCTGCTAAGATGGACAGCAAGGCTCTCATAACAAGAACTAGAATCCTGTAGCTTCTGGTATTCTGGAGATGCCTGCAGGACACAAGGTAAGACAGGCCTGAGCATTTCTGAACACCTGTACCAACAGCACTACCCAAGCTGCAATCCAGCTGCTCTTTTTATTAAATCAGCACCAAATGCACGGCCTTTGGCCTGGGTAATAAAAGCAATAGTGAAGGCTGAGTTATTTTCTTGGTCATGTGTTCTGTTGGTGTGCTGGTTGTTTTTACAATCAGAAAAGTTCCAGCAATGTTCAGAGGAGAACGATTACATGATCTACCTTCCTGCAGCTTAACAGGCTGTAGCAGGAGTAGCACCAATAACTGCAGAAGTAATATGCTAAATTACTATATTGGGATATACATACAAGTAGTTATTGTTCCCATTTAGTCATCTTTTACTTCAAAAGAATGCAATTATATACACATCTAAACGGGTGGTAAAAGACTACCTAATATAGAAGTAGTATTTTCAGTAGAGTATTACAGCCAGGGATAGCTACAGTAATGATGCCAGATGGAACTGAAAAGCAACAGGCAAACATCAAAACACTACATTTGCAGTTAAGCACTCAGGCACACAAACAAGTTCTGGCAGGCTAGCAAGTTCCTACCTGTCATGTGATCTGTGCAGGTGTGGTGTAAGATCGTGCAAGTAAACGTGTATCATCTGCCCTGCAGCAACCCAAATCTGAGGCAGCTTCTCTAAAGACTAAGCTATTTCTAATAACCTGACATTTGCTTCACACAGTTACTTCCGTGCCATAAGTTTCAGGTGTGTATTTATTCAGATATAGAAAACAAAGCCAGCTTACCACTTCAAAACATGTGGCAAGCTTTAGCAAAGTTCGAGCATAGTTATGTAGTCGTCCAAATGGCATAAAAAACAGAGCATTCAAAGTTTCCATTAGCTGGAGGTTTTCCTCATTCTTCTCAGACAGTTTCTGTAACAGCTCCTGGTTTTTACTCAAGAAGTCTCTAAATGATGGGACCATTGGGGAAACAGAGGGAGAAGAGAGGATAAAAAGGACAGCAAGACATCAGTGATGTTTAATATAAATGAGCTCAGAATGCCCCTTTTTGGAGTATCATAAACCAATAAAATTAAAGGCAAATGCATGCTGCTTATTAGTCTATTCCCAGTTTAGTTTAAGGAAGTACAGCACAGACATGTAGCTCTCTAACAACTGCAACACAGGACTTTCTTTTTTACTTCCACTCTCACATGCTGTCATTAAACTGGTTGAAGAAAGTTGACCAAGTTGGCCCCCTTGGAAAGTACCTAATGGCCTTTTTCCCCTTTATCACTGGATCAGTAAGAGCTAGCAGGTGGAATGACTTCCCCATTACTGTTAGTGTACAAGTTTCTAACACTTGATCCATACAAGAAGGCCTGAAAGAATCATAACTTTGCTTCAGTGCACTTCCCTAAATAAATCCAAATAATTGCTTCCCCACCCTTGCTGTTCAAGGCAACTGACCAGTTTTTCCCCTAACTAGAAAAATTACATCCTACCTCAAAGAAAGGCAGGAAATCTGTTCAATCCTCAGTCTGATTTCCAAGAGGGAGAACTAATCTAGTTCAGAGAAGAAGAGGGAAATGATTCTGAAGACAACACGTTAGCAGACAAAACCAGGATTTCTTCATTCAAATGAAAACAAACCTACTCTTCCCTCTCCTTCACCATACCTGTGTGCACACGTGTGCTGGCACATGACACATCTGCATTGTCACAGCCAGCTGAGAAGCACTTCAACCAAGAGCTGTGAGAATCAGGCAAGGCTGAGAAAGCAGGCCCAGGACAGCAAAACAGATCAGAGAATTGCACAGCATGGTCCCTAAGAATTCTGGGTATGATGATAAGTAGGATGCCATTTCACACATCAAAATAATATACCTTATCTAGGTCTGATGATGATATATAAGAACTCTCTTGTTCAACAAGTCTTAGGAATAAAGTATTCTTTAGAGAGAAGACAATATTTCTTCATTTTAAATTTAACCACCTGGACAGCTTGCATTTTAAGTGCTTTAAGATCCTCACATGGAGGCCTCCATAGAAAAATGTCAAATAAAGAGATTTGTAACATGCTCAAAACCCTCCCAACAATGGAGGCTTCTATTGAAGCTAGCACTTCTTCAAAGTTGGGACTACGTCTAATGAATTCCTACTGTAGAATATCCATAAAAGGCTGACAGTGTTAGCCACTGACTTCAGTGTCCCTCGGGGAGGGGAAAGGGGGGAAATTCATCATTATCAGCAAAGATATTCTTGACTTCCCTTTGCAAGTAACAGGACACAACTTCCAAAACATTTCCTCTCTGAAGCTTCCAAACCTGAGAAAGTGTTACACATCTCATGAGACCTGGTTGCAGCAGAAGCTGTGACACCTGACAGTGACAACTGATGGGATGAATTCAGTACAAGTAATTTCAGCATCCAGAACTTTTCAGTACTAAATTATAAATCAGCTAATACTTGAACTATGATCTCCTGTAAGTCACTCTAAACATCCTGACCAATGCAGAAAGATTCTCAGTGTCTCCCTACAGTGGGATTTCGTATTTAGTCTGTGACAAAGACTAAATAAAAATTATTTGCATTAGGTACCCTAGGGTTTCAAATAACTTCCAATACCACCATTTATGCAACATTCAAAGAGCTCAATAAACGGCTGTAGCAGAGTTACTCCCAGATTACAGAATTTGCAAAGGAAAACCACGGCAATTCCTTGGATGAGTTAAAAGACACCCTCATTGCAACAACTTCTTCACAGCACTAAAGTGAAAGACGCAGCATCATTATTTGCTAGACAAAAAAAAAATTGGATAAGGAAAAAAAGCTTTACTTTATCATCTACAAACTTCAAATGTACCAAAACATAAGGCCTTAAGGTACAATTCCTTCCTCACACTTAAGAGCATCTATGCATTAAATAGAGTAGAGCAACCTTGAGAGGATCTCTTCATGTGATGAAAAAGGAGTAAGTGTGCTCAAGTAAGCCGAGACCAAGTCTCTGCATGCTCACTACTACACACATATTGCACACAGTTCTTTAAAGTACAGTTCTTTGCTAGTCGATTAAAAGCTCCAGAAAATGGTAAAGTTTTACTTACATTGCTGGCTTTGCAAGGAGCATAAACCCTCCCATTACGAGGAAGTTTGTTACTGAAGTACAATACCTAAAACAGGGAAGAAAAAAAAGCTTAATTTACAAAAGAATATCCCTGGAAATAGCAGCTGTTGCAATTTCCAACAGTTTACCAGTGATATCTGTAACACCTTTTACTATACAAGTAATCCAAGTGTTACAGAACACTTAGTATTCACTCTCCACGCAGAGGATAAAACATGCATTACTGTGCCACATTTCTGCTGCCATCAACACAAGGCAGAGGGCTTACTTAACAAATAAAGTTTTCATTTTTTTGATTCTCTCATATTTGGGCATCTGCTTCAACTTCTAACTGTATTCAGGATGGAAATTTCAAGACAGGAATTTCTCTTTTCCTGCTATTCATCATTCTACCTTTCACTTCTCCCCACCAGAAAAGATAACAAGTTTTTAAAAAACCCTATCTTTCTCCGAGGGAAGAGGTCGCAGCTTAGCCCCAATTAACAGGCAATACTTATGTTGCCTGATGGATCCTGGGAAGATGCTCAAGGCAGTATGCTGAGAAGCGTGCACGGGGTCTGAGGCCATTCCCAGAAAAACGTGTAAAGCATTACAAAGCAAAGGAGGAGAGCAGAAGACAGGCAGTAACAAGGAGACCAGATTAGGTATTTCAGTCTTTGACAGGGCAGAAGAAGAAATTAAGACTCTTCTAATCTGAGTAATGAGAACCAATTCCATAAATCCAGGTTACAAGAAAAACTTTGACAAGAAGTCAAAGATGAAGTAAGAAAGGGAGAAAACATGTATTTATAATTATGAACAACCCATTTGGTAGAGAAGACAGCTTTAGATTTAGGGTGATAGGGCTTTATCATTGACTCAGTGAAAGTAGTAACTGTTGTGCTTGTGTCACAAAAAAGTGCAACTAACTGCGCATTCCAAACACTACCAGATAACATCTGAGGTTGATGATCTTGGAATTTTGTTCCCTTACTGATTTTCAGATGCCTGCTAACCAAGACTACATACAGAGAAGACAATTTTTAGACTCTCCCCTCTGTCAAGCCAGCGTTTTCCACAAAATCCTGTGGGTATTAAGTATTATGAGACTTCTGTTACATTTGGATGAAATTTTCCAGCAAACACATAAGTTATTGAGAAAACAAAGAGCACAGAGCATGACTGCACAGACTTCCTCTCCCAAAAGCATTAAGCTAATAAAAATAATACCAAAATAATTCAGACTTAATTCTAAGCACTAAAGCAGCTCAGTCTTTTGGGTGAAAGGTATAATGTTAGGCTATTTAGTAGTTATCAGGACAGAAGAATTCTGGAAGACAAATTTTTAGTTAATAACTACTGAAAAGGCATTTTGTAACCACAATAAGCCCCCAGAGGCAGCTTTACTTAGTAGCCTAACCATTGTAACTCTATTACATTATATTACAAGATCCATACTATTATTAAGTAACAAACACGTCACTTTTTACAGGTATATATGCAGCAACCAAACAAGAGTTTGTATAGAGAGTTTTACATTAGGGAAGCTGAAGCTGTCCAGTGCGCTCCACTGGCCAAGGCTGTGAAATATATAGCTCACTATAAAATGAAGCAGTTTGTGTAAAACCCCCTGTACATTTGAAATGGCAAGAATACAATTTGCACAACAGTTACTTATGTAGCTTTCTTTATAGTCTGTTTTCCCCTAATGCAGGGCTTGTTGTGGTCAGAGACTCAAAATGGGAGGGAATTGGATACTTGCTCAGTGTAACTATCCAGAAAGAGACTGGAATGCTTCAGGATGGCCAAGCTCCTGGCTTCTTTTACTCCGTGAAGAAAGCTACTTAAAGAAGCTCCATGTTGACCAATAAGATAGCACAGCTTGCTGAACCTGCTTGCCATCTCCTGCAACAACTGGATTGTATTTGCACTGCCCAAATTATCTGTAATAGACCAGAAAGCAATTTAACTATGAAAGAGCAGTACCATTAATAAAGAGTATTACCACAAGGTGCTGTTTATATGCATGTTTTGTTGGCAATTTCACCTCATGGTTACATTA
This sequence comes from Actenoides hombroni, assembly GCA_024336885.1. NCBI lineage: Eukaryota > Metazoa > Chordata > Aves > Coraciiformes > Alcedinidae > Actenoides > Actenoides hombroni. The sequence goes on from WUAM01000395.1 coordinate 14,227,490, forward strand.
TCCAGAACTAGGAATTCAAAAATTTTAGACTAAATACAGCTGGAATAATTCAGTTTTCAGATGAAACAGTAAGGAAAGCACAAATGCTATCAACATAATGCAGCTGTATCTCACCAGTTCATGCTAACAAGGTACAAGAGCAAGACCTTAGCTTTACCTTACAAATATATAATTGTTTTTAAAGTTTGAATAAAATAAATTTGTTCTGGAGCATAAGGAAAATAATAATAAAAAAATATTAAAAGAATTTCTTACCTAAACCTAAAAGAGGTCTAAGAACCTGAGATTTGATCTCACTCAGTCTGCAGTAAAACCTTCTCTCCGTAGAGGCCAACTCATGCAAACTGGCAATATATCCCATTATGTTTTTGTCCACTAAGACCAAACAGTTGTCACCACCAGCTATCACATTGCTTATGTACCCTATCTGAAAGATGAAAAAAAAGAAAAAACAGCAGCTTTTTTTTTGTTTTTACACTCCAGTTTAAAAATAGGGCGATAGAGAATAAAGCGCATCTTTAGGAGCGCCAAGTGCTAACAGGTGCTGTTTGCCTACCGTGACAAACAACCTGTTCCATACTGCCTTAATACAAGAGTGACAGAAGTTGGCAGACACGTTTATAATCAATGCTGTTCACTTCCCTGGAACTCAGAGCCTAAAAGACCGAAGTTAGACCATCTTTTAAGGTGACTCATACACCCATTCTATACTTAAGAGATAGTGCACTCAAGTTCCATCACTTTTAGAACTGCAATATACTTTATGCTTTTATCAACTATTAAGTAGTTAATGTCAACTATTAAAAAGTTTATACTATTAAATTATATCATTACACCAGCTATTTCACCTATTAAGTAGGAAGTGAGTATACTAAGGCTTTAATATCATGACTGCTCTGAACAATAGTCCTTTCTGGACCCAAAAGATGTCAGTTTATTGCGAAGAGTAATATTACAGTACCAATAAACTGAACTAATACTAATGACTAAAATAACACCACAAGTGGTATTAGTGTAGGTACTAGTAGGTATTGCTTTCCATAGTAGTTGGAAGCAAAATTTTTCTGTAAGGTCAGCACAACTGCCACTGATGCACTGTGGCTCCTCACTAATACCGATTCAGATGCAATGTCTTTTAGCAGTTCAGTGTTTGAGCTCTGCTTTTATTTCCTTTGCTATTAAATAGAGGATTCCTTAGAAACACTGGGCCAGACCAGTTCTGATATGAAAGAGCCTACAATTACCCTACAAGAGAAGGGAAGGCAATGTCCAGCAACAATCTCAGGGGGAGTACAAACAGGGGGTGTGGTGTCTGCACATACATACACACACCCAGTGTCTAAATCCCTGTCCCTCCTTAAAAATCCATCCCCAGCTGCTATTCCGCTCAATCTAGGGAAGTAACAACGAGATCCAGAAGAGCTGAGAGAGCGTTGCTTTCTACCCCATCTCCTTTTTGTTACCTTAAGCTTAGGTTGGTCTGAAATCGTACAAACACCTCGGAGAGGACATGTATTCAGAGTACATGCTCTCCAGCCTCAGGCCAACTTCAAGGCAGATATGAGATTCATCTTGATGAAGACAATTGCATAGGGGCACCTCTTCTCTCCCCAAAACATGCAAATACACATTTTGGTGCCATTGCTCAGTTTCCCCCCTTACACATGTGAGAAAGGGAGGGAAGGAGATGGTGCAGAACTCAGGGGGGTCCTTCTGCCCACTCACAAACAAGACGCATGGGAAATGGAATGGAACAGAGCAGGCAGTGCTCTCAGTCACTTGAGAAACAACAGGAAAATGAACAGTAGCAGAAAAAACCAAACATATGAAGACTGGTGAAAACAGAGCACAATTTAAGGGGGCACTTCTGCAGCATACACACATGGAAGGAAATGTACTGGACATACTGGAAACACTTCTTATTCCTCAAACAAAAGGAAAGGCCAAGAAACAGGCAGGGAAGGAAACAATTCTCATGAGGCCTCCTCTGTGCCCTCCATGAGCTGTGCTCTGATTTGACTCCTAAGAACCACCTGACACCCATAAAGCCAGTTAAGCAACCAGCACTATGCTATTTTCAGAAACCACCAGCATGATTTGCACTAACTTAAAGGAAACACCACTCACCTTACTACAGGACAGTAACAAAACTGGACTCTTAGTACAGGTATTTTCGTATAAATTGTTTTCTGTTGTCTCCTGGCCACTGTAATATAATCCAGGTTGGAAGTCTTCCTCATCTGCTAAGAAGAGGGAATAGTCCAGTCCTGCAGCAGAACTCCAAACACCATCACCACACACCTGAAACTCACCAGGAAAGAAGACACATTAGAAATCATCCCCCAAAGCTGGAAGGAAGGGAGAGTACTTAACTCTGCTAGCCATAAATGCACATTATACACCTGCCAATATTGCACTAACTGCTAAGTTTTCAACTTCAGCATCCCATAACGAATATATTTCTTACATGTATACTGAACAATGTATTTGTTTCCAGTTTTCTAATGGGTGATTTTTTTGCCTTGAAATTATACATCAGTTTTATCTTCAAATGGGCATCAGGTGAGCTTGATTAATCAAGTTGGGACACTGTTCTTCCCTGTACATTTATGTGGGAAATCTATAAGTTTGGGAGACAGTTAACATGAAGTTGCGTAAGGACTAAGCAGTAAAACTCTGAAGCTAGTTTTCTGCTAAGACAAGCACCAGAAAACATATGAAATGGTCTGGTCTAACCCCAAAATCTCATTATTTGGTTATTCAGTCAATGTGATTAGAAGTTCAAAACAGAAAACCCACTGCCAAAACAGCTCTGGAAATACATAAACGAAACAACAAACATGGTCATGGTCTAAAGCTAAAAATGCTTGAACCAATTGTTTAGAAAAAAGACAGCTTTCTGAAGTATTTACCAAGTTCCAGCACTGCAGCATCACTACTGGAGAAATTAACTATCAGGTAGAAGGGAAATTTGGTAAGAAGAATCAACCTGTCACATTTCTCAATTTTAGAACTTCAACATGGTCAAAACCCAATGGAAGTCTGTGTAAAGTATTTCTTAGGCAGATTTTCACAAGCTCATCTAAGGATTGTATTCACAGTGTGAGCCAAAAACCTCCATGGCTCTGTGACGATACAGCACACAGATCCGTAACCAAGTTCAGTTTTTAGAAATTACTTTGCACTCACTCGTATAAGAGTCCCTAGTCTGAAAGGAACGTATAGAAAACAGAAAGCACCTTTGCCAGCCGAGGGACCGTTGTTGGGGAGTTGGAGTGACCAAGCTGACCAGAGATATTACTGCCCCAGGAGTACACCTGCAAGGAACACAGCTCATCGTCAGAATGACAGACTGTAGACATGGACACATACTGAATTACAGTAACACAACACATCAAGCGTGCAAACACACACAAGCAGAAGTAGGGAGGTGAATGTCCCCCTGTGCTCAGCACTGGTGAGGCTACACCTTGAGTATTGTGTCCAGTTTTGGGCACCCTAATACAAGAGAGATATCAAGGTGCAGAAGCGAGTGCAGAGGAGGCAATGAAGTTGGTGAGAGGCCTGGAGAATAAATCTTATGAGGAGCAACTGAAGGAGCTGGGACTGTTTAGTTTGAGGAAGAGAAGGCTGAGGGGGAGACCTCATCACTCTCTACAACTACCTGAAAGGACACTGTAGAGAAGTTGGTGCTGGTCTCTTCTCAGAGGTAATTAGTGATAGAACAAGAGGGAATGGATTCAAGCTGCAACAGAGCAGGTTTAGACCTGACATTAGGGAAAAAATTTTCACAGAAAGAGTAGTCAGGAACTGGAATAGGCTGCCCAGGGAGGTGGTTGAATCACCATCCCTGGATGTGTTTAAGGGTTGTTTAGATGTGGTGTTGAGGGACATGGTTTAGGGGTGAACTTTGTAGAGCAGGGTTAATGGTTGGACTTGATGATCCCAAGGGTCTTTTCCAACCTGAATGATTCTATGATTAAGTGTATAAGATTCATGTACCAAGAAGCGCTTGAATTCCCACTGTCTTCCTATATTCTCAATTTGTCTTCTCACGTTCAGAAATAGAATGCACCAAATGAAGTCATGGCAATCTTTAAACATAATGTGGATGGTACATGAAGAACTTGGGCAGAAATAGAATTAAAATTCCACACTGTTTCCAAGTTGCCTCCCACAAACAGGAACAAAAGTTTAGAAGCAAAAGAAACAAAAACCTAAAACCCACCAAACATGACAATTATGTCATAGATAAGCAATAAATGATAACAATCACCCGTACCTGGGATTTGGCAGTGAGTGCTAAGGAATGATGGCCACCAGCAGAGAGGTGAATCACTTCTTTACCATCGAGGCTTTTCACACATAGTGGCTGAAGCCTGGCAATGCCCAGAACCCACAAGGCAGGGGGGGAAGAGAAGGAGAAAAAAAAAATAAAAATCCATTCTCAGAGGTATTCTTCACACAAAAATTACTTCCGAATTCCCCACCCTCCAACAAATTAGAGAAAACAAGCATACATGGAGCTTTTGGGCAATACACCAGCTTAGTCAGAGGTCATGAGGGGCAGACACTGATGATAACCTCACCCCAATTTGGACAAAGTCAAAATATCACCAAAGCTGCTATTGATTACAAGGGGGCATATCATAACCAACTGACATTCAGTGACAATACAGCACAGAACAGTTACTTGAAAAAAAACTAGGTCACCATACCTAAAAGAACAAGAACAAAATGCAAGGCAGTTCACCAAATTCGAGAATTTGATAAAGTTGAATACTCAAAATTTCCTAGTGACCTACTGAATAAAAAAACCATTTATTAAAGAACTCTCACCTTGGCAGAACATCACCATGCCCTAGCTGTCCTTCCTTCCCCTTTCCCCAGCTCCATACTTCTGTTCTTAGGGAGGGTAAAAGAGCATCAGCCTCACCACTGTAGGTTGGAGTCAGAGCTACAGTCCTCATTTTTGCCCGCCCTACCTTCCGTAAGAGCCTAGGAGAAACTGTAAACAGGGCAAGAGAGAGAAAAATTACTCATCATTTTCGGTAAATATATCACTCAGGCTGTGTGGTGCACAGTAACAATAGCATTTGAGATAACTGATCAAGACTTCTTAAAGAGCTCTTGATTGAGAGCAAAGGCTGACACAAGATGTCACTGGTACACAGAAGTAATGTATGTGCCAAAAAGTAAACACATCCCACCTACTTTTATCAGTTATTAAAGGATAACAAGCGTGTGGGAACTATACTGAAGTAAATGAATCAAAACAGACATTACATTTAAATGTAGCATGCAGTATCTGCTAGTCTTCACTCCCTCCACAACTTTAAAATAGTATGATACAGTTTATAATTCATAAACACCTTTGGTAAATTATTGAATTTGTGTTCAATAAATATAGTTTCAGTTACAAACCTCCACATTACTATGAAACTTTTCCAGTTGGTTTTCCCAACATGCTTTTTTACCTTGTGACAACAAGCCAGGTAGGGAAAGTCTTCGACTTCCTCCTTCAGATTCCTCCTCTCTAATATCTACTAAACTGGAACTCTTCTTCCCTTGCATGGATTCCAGTTTGACCTGCTCTTCTCGACTGTCTTTCAGAGCTTCAGGCCCTGGGGAACCACCACCAGATTGAGATCCTGGTTCACTTGAAGATGTGCCATAGAAGTTCATTACTTTCTTCAGAGACAATGCTCCAGCTTCATACGTAGCAGCTACTCTCACTCCAACCGCTGACGCGCAAGAGGCCACCAAGCTGTTCAAGGCAGATGTGCTGGTGCCTGGAGGGCCAGGGATACAAGCACTGAGTTGTTCTTCTCGAGAAGGCTAAAAACAAAGAAAAAATGAAGACTATCACACCAGAAATCACATAAAGCAGGATGATAATATACACGTTCACTGTTCAAACTATGTGCTGTATTGAACAAGTCATTATGAGGAAGCTTTTTATACTTAAGTGTACAGCTCTTCCTGAGAATCACGTTTTCTAAGGTAGGACCAAGGACCATTTCTACACAGACTGGGCTATGTCTGTTGCACTTGTCTTGTAGCTCACTTGTTAGAGACTGTGAGTCTGGTTTTGGGTTTTTTTTGTATTTAAAAGAAATCAGATTTTTGCAAACAAATAGAAAAATTTATGTAAATTTAGGCTTATTACAAACTCTTTTGCTGCCAACTAAAGTGCATCAGTGACGTGCTGTATTTACACAGAGGTAAGTTCTCTCTTTGATATGTTAAAACAGCAATTCATAGATTCATTTTGCCAGGTTTATCTTAAGAGCAGTCTGGGCTATGTGTCCCCTTGCACTACTGTTGTATCCATATAAATCTACTTAATAATCAAAAAGTCCCACAGGGGACAAACTGACTGAAGGCCATTATTAGTACTAGCATGGGATTACCTAAAATAGCAATCAATTTACCCATCAAATAAGAAAGAATGCACAAGGTGGTATTTGCCAAATAGACTGAATGCTAAAACAAAGACAGCAAAGTTCCATTTGCCCACATAGTAGATGGTGGGAAATAATATTATTATAAATATTATAGCTCCTTTTATTCCACCAGAAGGGGGAAGAAAAAAAAAAAATCTATGACTTCTCTTTTTTTTTGTGAAAAGTTAGGTTAAAGGAATGGAATTGGCCCTATTTACTTTTACTTCATTCCTATTTATAAAAGGCACATCTAGCAATACAGAAAACTTGATTTGTGTAGGACAGCAAAGATAAAAAAAGGATTTTACTAATGCTGAAACATGACATTAGATCTCTTCACAGGTCCAATTGTGTTAAGATTCAATGAATCGGTTCCAGGCTTGTTTACTCCTGGAACTGTGTGAGGGAAATAGTACTCTTGAAATATTCCAGGAACAAGAAGTTGAGAAAGGGAGTAGGAAAAATTTCTTACTGTTAAAAAAGAACCCGAAAAACCCAACAACAACAAAAACCCAAATAAAACTTAATGTTTACACAGTTCTTGAAATGACAAAATGACAAAAGGAACTTTCAGACATTAACTTGATCATCAACCATTCAGCAGGACAGTACTTACACAGGGACTGCCAGACTGCATCGCAAGAATTTGAATTAGTTTTCTGCCTAATAGCTTGTGGGTTGTATCTTCCCCACACAGAAGGGTTTGGTTTTTTTTCAAAAAAGTAAAGCACATCGTATTTTGGCAGGGAGCCAGGAACAAATCATTACTTTGCTGTTTTGCTATGGCATCAAAATAGTGTCGTTGAACCATTTTCAACATCTCACAGTAGTATTTATGTACTTCCCACCCCTGTTCACAAGTTTATGCCACCACTACACGATTAACATCAGAAGACTTTTGGTCAATGCTTTAACATTAACTTTACCATCTTTACTTGCAAGCTAGAATTCTTAACTGATTGAGAAATTAGACAGATTTGTGAGGGATTCATTCCACATATAGAAAAGAAAGTTTTACCTTAAAGGTAAATTAGACATGTACCAGCTTACTGCCCCACACAAGTGGGAAACCCATGCATCATATAACAGCTAGAGAAGAGGAAATTGGGTTACACAGTTCTGGTCCATGAATAGGAGAGACTGTAGCACTGTTCAGGCTTCCCACATTAAAGGCTTACAATTTTACAAGGATGGAGGACCAAAAAAACCCAAAAAAAACCAATTTCCACTTAAAAGCTGAGACCCATCACAGACAAGAAACACCTGTAAACTACAGGAAGGCTGTGGCTACATTTAACAGAATTTTTCATTTGTGAAAAGGGTAATATTGCTACATACCCAAGAGGAGTAGTAGCAAATTGAGAGCTCATTACTAGGTACTAACCTGCTCAGGCTCTGTACAGATGTTTTTCTCCAGGCTCTCATTTAATGAGTGTTCTGATAAACTGATCAAGTACTCTTTTACTTCCTTTTTGTCTGGGAACAGAATATTTCCAGGACTAGAAATTCCACTGTCTTCCTGTCCATCGTTGCAGGAAAGCACACTTGCTCCATCAGATTCTACAGCGACAAGCATATGTTCTTCCGCTGGTGGTTTCTGACAGTCTGCACTTTGGCTACCTGCTACATTTTTTCTGTCTAGAGGCTCCAACGAGGGACAGAAGGCATGGTTTTCTGGTTGGTTATCAGACAGTGCTACACCCAGTGGGCAACAGTGACTATCTGAAATGATTACATGATCTTCCTTGTCTGTCATGGTAATGAGGAGTTGACTGCAATGATTGCACCTCTCTGGGATAGGCTTCATTTCCTGCACAGGGAGACATTGTACCAGAGCCAGGCTGTGGTAGGCTCCACAAGCAATCTGGAGCACAACACGTCCCGCCAGGTGCTCTACTTTCTGTGGCTTTGTCACGGGGAAAGTTGTGGTTATGAGACCAAGCTGGCAGCCACTCCCCCAAGCCCATATCTCTCTGCTTAGCGACAGTGCCAGTGTGTGCTCCTCTCCACATGCTAGCTGCAAAATCCTTACTGATAACAGAGGACTGGTTTCAGAATCAGAAATACTGATGGGTTGTGGCTCTGGCACACACGGCTGATTAGCAACCGCACACTGTCCAGCAGAATTGTTCCCCCACATGTACACCACACCACTTTCTGTCACGGCTCCGTTGTGGAAGCTGCCAGCTGCCACTGTAATGACATGATGCCCAAGCAAAGTATTTTCTAAGATGGGACTGTTAGCGTGCGACTCCTCCGGGCCGGATCTCCAGGGCAGCCTGCCGAAACTGTAGACCTCTCCGCCTGGCAGAAAACAGACAAGCAAGCAAAAGTGAGAGTCTAATGAAGTTAAACCAATACAAAAATATGAAGAGAGATTCAGATAGCAATTTTTAGTTTACTTTCAGCTTCAGCAAAACTACGGCTATTGATATGTGAAGACTGCTGGCTGCTCTGTTACTGCTGCTGTTTAGTTCTGTCTCTCACATTAACGTCACGCTGTGCACACATGCGCTCTTGAACTACAGAATGCTTTTCTGCTACAAATTCTACTATACCCAAGTTAAGTGCTTTTCTTGGTTCTTTCTATTTTAAAAGCATACAACATATTAAGAGGACACACAACCATGACAGAAGAGCATAACGAAGTACAGAGCTCACCTTTCCATAAAGAGATCTACCATTGCTGAATTGGACTATTTGCCACCCTACCACAAAATAGTATTGCTCTACCAGGTGAAAAGTGTGTGTGTGGTGTTTGTGTGTAAATGTATCTTGCCACTTCTTTGATGCTGTACTGCAGCCTCTCCAAAACTTCATTACCTTTACCTGAAAGGACTGAAGCGATGTCAGTTCAAGCTACTTTGCTAATTCTAAATAAAGCAGATATCTATCTTTTAAATGAACATTTTTTTCTATCACTGTGAAAACACAGTAAATCATATCCACTAAAAACAGCCTTCATGAGGCAAGAACACACATGCAAAAAGTCCTTTGAATTATAGAAAAGAAACATGTTCTAAAAAAAAAAAAAATCATCACAGGAACTCCATAACAACTCCAAGAGGAGAGGTGCTTATAGGAACCTCATCAATAACCTATAATCTTCCCTTCAAAAACATCAGAGAAAAATCAGAGCAACTTCCAGCTCAGTCTTTACAAGTGTACACCCAGTACAAGCAAGGACCAAGCTATGCAAATACTTAAAAGGAAGTGGCTTTTAGAAATACTTTGATTCATGGTGCTGAATGGCTCACAAAAGAAGACTCACTCTAATGCATCTACTCAGCTACATATTTTTCCAGAAGCACACAGAAACCAAAGCTGTTGCTCATCAAGAGAACCTCTTGTGTAGTCTTTTTGAATGGAAGACCTCACCAAAAAATGTCATTTTGAGTTAACAAGTTAACACAGCTCAGATTACATTACCATCTTTAAAAAGGAAATCCAGAGCCTTTGTTAAAATTTAAACAAAAAAGAGCACAAAAGACATCATGCATATAATTTCTATTCCAAACCAGACTTAAACAGCTTATAAGGAAATACTGGCAAAGTTAAAAACCTAGCTGTTTAAAAGTTGTGAATGAGACACAGAATGAAAAAAAAAATACAAACCAAGAAAACTTGACAATAACTCAAGTTTGTTATTACCTCAAGTCTTTACAATTAAGATGTTTATTACCTTCTGTTAGAAGTAACCCATGATGTATTCCAAGGGCTGCCTGTAATACAGTCTTTCCACTGAGGCCTGGGAGCCTTTCTGGAGTTACAGAGCAGGAACCAGCCTTCCAAACATAGACCAGGCCTCTCTCTTTGGCTCCTTCTGCCTCTTCTGAGCTACAAAAAAAACCATGGAGGAAATACAGAATCAGTTTGAAATCTTTTGTGGTTCAAGAATGAATAGATTGCTTTTCACATACATAGGAAAGGCTTAGTAGTTCAGGCATTAGTTTTAATTTCAGGAGGTCAACATATTTCATTTACAATTTGGTAATCTTGTTTCTCATTTAAATGACATTTGAATTAAGTATCTTCTATTTGAAATAATTAGCTCTCTTTTCCATTTGCACTTTACTGCCTGAAAAGCAGCCAATGTTTTTAAAGACACATGCATTCCCAACTGATACAGCCTTTATATTGCACACTGTATATTAATTTGATGTCCTTGCTGTGAGCAATGATTCTGCCATTGTATGCTGAGGGAGATCGTTGCATCAGTTCTACCTACACATAAGCAACTCTGTTTCTACCTGAATAGTGAGATTTATAATGTTAACTCTTCTAAAAAAGGCACACTTCTGGTTTATTAGGTTTTTTTTCCTGTTTTGTATCATTCAGCTTTTGCAAATCAAAATTCAACAACATACTTAGGACACTTACCCTATATAAAACTCAAATTTTACTCAGATTGGCAAAGCACACCAAAGAAAATAGCACAGTAATATACAGAGCTTTCATCAATATATTGTGCATTAAATTCAGTACAAAACCTGATATTTAAGCTTTTATCTATTTAATAAGTCCTCAGAGAACAGCGTAAGACAAATCTGGAGATTCACGCAGCAGGATTGATAACAGGACAGTAATTATTCATCCACAAAACATCTGACCCTGTCAAGTATCTCAGTGGATGGAACAAGGGGCAAAAGAGTAGTCCACAGCAGGGCTATTGATTCAGCATCAGTACTCACAGGTGCAGCTAACAGATGCAACTTACTATTCACCAGAGAATGTTACTTCTCAGCTCCTAGCCTACAGCTACCCCTCCACAAGTTACAGAAATCAATTTTATATAGTTGCTGTTGTAGTAAATTGAGTGTTCCAGACACAACTGAAACTAAAGCTAAGTTACTCCTCCTCTTCCCTTGGTGCAAGTTACATAAAGAGTACACTGACATCACTCAGTTTTTCAGGATGATCACGAGCTGGCATATTTCAGGAAGCCTCTGTGGCTTCACCTGGCTGCTCATTCTCACCTTCTTTCCTGTGAGTCCATCTGTCAGTGGCAGCACTCCATCACCACCAAATCATTCCTCTTTCAAAAGGAACAACGTAACGTCCACAAACTGTAAAACATAAAAAGCCAGCTATTTAAATACAAATAAACCCCAAACCAACCAACTAAACAAAAACTACCACCCAACTCAAAACAACACAAAGAAAAGCTTCAGATCCTGTGTTAAATAAATAACCACTTCCACAGCACCAGGATGGTTGGAGTATTTTGTTCACTCACACTGAGCTGGCAGCCAAAAACTAAACAGACAGACTCGTCCTACCTACTCATCTCACAATAGGTCTCTTGTAGGGACAGACTGAACAAAAGCCAATTCAATGGCAGAAATTAACATCAAACTCTCTGTATAATTCTCAGGATGCCACTCAAGAAACATCAAACCGATCCATTTTCTGTCTAATGTAAAATAGAGCTCTCTGCTCAAGCTAAATTTATACACTGAACAGATTTGTATGAGCAGAAAATGATTAAGAATTGAATTTACAAACATATCCCTGAACCAACGCACTCATTACCATTAAAAGGTACAGTTCTATCAAAGCCTGTGCAGAAACGCAGAGAACCAATTAAGAGTCCAAAAGGTTTCTTCATGCAAACTGACAGCAGAGTATCTATGAAGATGGGATAAGGTCACGGAAACCAAGGAGAAGAGGAAAAAAAACAACTGGCTGCTCTATTTATGCTTTTATACTTCCAGGTTTTGAATTTTGCAAGTGCACTCTCACATGTTTCCATCTTCATTAAGACACCTTTTTATTACTTTTCTTGTAATAAAACAAAGCTACAGTTAATCATTGTTTCTTACAATCTGTTTGGCTTTTTAATATTGAAATGACTGTAATTTTCCTCGATCTACTGCCTTACTAAATGAAGTTACATTAATGCATGTATGTAATCATCTTTCTTCAAATAAAGTTTCACACACAAATTCTCTAGACTTCTTGCTTTACTATAGCTGTTGCCTGATACCCACTGTAACAAAACCTGGAAATAAATTTTTGAATATAATGGTCTTTTAAGACAATGTATCCCTAACAAAAGATCCAGAACAAGTAGTCTGAAGCTCTTACATACAGATAATAGAAATAAAATATGGCCAGTCTTGATTAAAAACCTGTAACTTGCATACAGAAGTTTCAAGTCACACCTGGAAACAGTTATTTCAATTATTTATCAACTTGATTACTATTTGAAACAACACAAATGCCAACACTTTCACTAGACTGCTCTGAATAATGAAGTACCAAGTAGGCCCTTAGACACATAAACAGCAACACATCATACCAAACATTTTCAGTTTTCCAAATACAGGACACCAGAAATAGCAACTTAGGATTCAGGGCTGGCAAAGAATTTATCATAAAAAAGATAAATATCCACAAAAAAATGAAATCAAATTAATAGAATAGTATTTTGATAAATCATATGCAGCTTGCTCTAAAAAAATTTAAACAAAAAATTAAAAAAAAATCAGAGCATATTTTCTAGGAACAGAAAGACACACTTGTCACTAGAAAGATATTGCTTTCAAGACACTTCTGTCTCTCCTTCCTTAACTATAAAAGACAAGACAAACAAAACAACAACAAAACCACTCATAACTGTAGAGGTTAACTTTTAAAATATTAACAGAGGAAGTTTCACAAATATAAGGAAACTGTCACACCGTTCTTCTGTAAACAGAGATGGGGATGAGACATCAAAGGAAAATGGAAGCACCTTTTTGGAACTTTATGATGTGTTCTTGCTCAGAGTAAGTATGTCTGGGTTGTTTGGGTTTTTTTAGTCTACTCAAAAGCACCTAACCCTACAATTCATTTTCTTGAAAATGCTGGCACTTCTCTGTGAAGAGCTCCAGTTTCACATATAAATATTCAATGCATCAGTGAATCGGATTAAGAGATGGGAGCTTTGATAGAGACATTAAAGCATCAACAATTGTATCATTTGCATCATATATATATATACACATATACATACTTATTTAAGATCAAGGAATTGAGGCTTAAAATTATTGACTACTATGATTTAGGGATTTAATTTTAAATATATATATATATATGTAAGTGCTTAAAGAGTTTATTTCATTCTCATGAGCTTTGACTGCAAAAAAAGTTTACTGTAGTTCCATGAAAACTTTCTAACAAAAAATAAAAGCCAGGCATCTGCTAAGCTGGTTTGCAAGATCGCCCTTCAAGGCCCAATTGAAAAATGATTTATGTAATTAACCAGGACATTAATAAGTAAGAAACCTGCAATACTGGTGTACTAGAAACAAAGAGACTGGTATGATGGTGGTGATACACTCTGCTTTCTTTACAAAAGCTCCCATTTAAGTTTGCATTACTAAGTACGCGTATTAGGGAAAATGATAAACATTTTCTTTCCACAAATGAGACATCTTTAAGACATTAAAAATCATTTTCAAGTTCAGTGCAAGTTTTCACTCATTCCTAGGTCAGCAGAACGTTATTCTCATTTCACAGCTAATACAAAAATACAAGTAATTTGGTCACAGCTACAAATCAAGTAATTATAAATAGGTTTCTTCCTCCCAATAGGAATTATGCAATTTTCCTTTCTGATTTCATGTTCATATAATATAACATCAAAGCATTACATATACATTATTTCTTTTCCACTAAGACTACCTGAACTGTTATTAGGTTTAATGTTCATAGAGGTCAACAGCCAGGCACACCACATCATGCTCACTGTATGATACCAGCACCTGCTCTGCCCATACGTTTACTTTCTACATTTTTGTTTCAACACTGTAAGAGGGGATTAAAAAAAGAAAAGCAGAGTGCCAAATTATGAAATGGATTTGTGTTACAGACAGATGGTCACTGGCATGACACTGATGTCATACTTTCCACTTAGAGCAGAATGCTAATTAAAATTCTGCAGAAATCAAACACTACCAGACCATAATAACTGCTATGGCAGGGCGTGACCTGGAGTAAACATGACTGTGGGACTGCATCCTTCACTGGACATCCATTGCTCTTTAATAAGCGTCAGAGGTATAAAAGTGCTCCTACATTCAACACTGAACCCTTGACTTTCAGAAATACTAAAACTCCCATCAGCACCATGCATTTGTTTGCCTGCTACAGTTAACAAACAACAAATAATTCCACAACTTTCCGACATGTTCACTTACATATTTACAAACACATTTTTTGCATCATATTTAGCAATTATTTACACTGTCAAGACTGCAGCTTTGTTATACAAAATGACGCTCTGGTTCTGAAGGTTACTTCCAAGCTTCCTAATTCAAGACAGAGTTGACAACATTAGTCTTAAATTATACACACACTCACACAGATAGACACTACTGCTGTGTTTCACATATAAAAATGTTACCAGTTCAAGCAGCCCTTGTTTTGGCCAGCACTGGCCAGGCACAACCGCGGTTTAAACACCGCGTAACTGAAACCCGCTCGGAGTAAAACAAAACAACTCGCTACTAAAAGACAGCGGCAATCCCTTCAGATGAGGGCTCGAACCTTCTAACGCCAGTTCTAAAGAACGAGGGGTGGCAGTAAGTCAGATATACCAGTAAAGGAGTCAGGGGAAATAAAACAAACCGAAACACAGAAAAGAACAGAACAAGGAAAGGGCCTAGTATCAGCTAAAGAACACAGCTGGAAACTACCTCCTGTAGCATGCAACTCATAATTTAAAAATCACTAAATTCATGAGACTCAAATTTCTGAATATCCCTTCCTCTTTTTATTTTAAACTTTCACCTTCATAGTTCATAACATATCCACATGCTTCTCCTTCTGAAAATGGCCAACTCCACAGAAACTGAAAGATGGCAAGTATGGATAGTTTGGATAACTACAACAGCAGCGATCAACTACCAGCCCCCTACAACTGCCCTGCTTGCGCCCAGGCATCTCACCAAAACATTTTTGTGCAGAAGGGGAGGCGTGTGAGAGTGACAGCGTGCTACGTCACCTGTGCACGGTACTGCAGCCACGCTAGGGCTACCCCTCCACAGACTCTGGAAGTTCGAACAGCACACGCTCCCGAGCGACCGAGGCATGCAAGAATAAAGGACTCTGCAAAGAAAGTGGAAAGAGATAGAGGTCATACTGTTTAAAGTTTAGATGGTCTCTTCCCATCGAAAGGGCCTGCGGGAATATCTCAACATCTCTGCTCTACCAGAGCCTCTCGGAGTGCGAGAAGGGCTGGACACCAGCACCTGCAGCCAGAGCTGTTCTTCGGCCTCTCGCCAGCTGCTCCGGCCCAGTGCCGGGCTGGGGGGAGGCCCGTTCGCTGCCCACCAGCGCCGCCCGGCACCTGCCGCTCCAGAGCTCAGGTGCGGGAGGCGGGGGGCGCGCGGCCGGCCGGCCCTCAGCGCTCCGGCCAGGCGGGTTCCCGCCGCGCTCCCCCTTCGCTTTCAGGGGAGGGCGGCCATTGCCCTCGCTGCTCCTCACACCCCCCACAGATTTTCCCCACCTGTTGCCCCCCCAGCCCGGGCAGCACCTGCCCCGCCAGAGCGGCTCCTCGGGGAAGAGGCCCGGCGGCGGAGATGCCCCGGGCAGGGCCGAGCGGCGGGGAGCCACACCGGCAGCGCGCGGGGGACTGAGGGCAAGGCGGGGCCTGGGCAGGGGAACGTGCCCCCCAACCCTCCGCACCGGCCGGCGCCCCACGTGACCCAGGCTCCGCTCCTCCCCGCGGAAGGCCGCGCGCGCCGCCCCCGCACCTCCCGCCTCGGCGCTACCCCGGCCCTCGCGCCAACGGCCGCCTCACCCGCCGCCGCTCTCGCGCTGACCGCCGGCCTCGCCGCCGGGGCGCAGATCAGCTGATTCACGCGGGCGCGCGGGGCGGGGCCTCCGCCGGGCAGGGGGCGGGGCCCAGCGTCGACCCGCGCGCACGCAGCGGCGTCGGGTAACGAGGCCGCAGCCCGGGGGCGGAGCCCAACGCGCGCGGCGACGGGTCCCTCCCCGGGACAAGACACAGAGG
Source organism: Actenoides hombroni (assembly GCA_024336885.1). Lineage (NCBI taxonomy): Eukaryota > Metazoa > Chordata > Aves > Coraciiformes > Alcedinidae > Actenoides > Actenoides hombroni. The sequence continues at coordinate 14,243,936 of WUAM01000395.1, forward strand.
GAGCGCCACCCGGGGCAGCCCCGCCCGGCCGTTGGAGCGGCAGGCGGGAGAGGTGGCTGTGCGCTGGCACCGGTGTGGCGCTGGCACCAAGAGCGCGGGAAGGACAGCTGCTAGAGGCACAGCGAAAGAACGAAGCGGTAACCTGCACAGGAATCCTCACCGAGAACCAGCAGTAATGCCCGACCCGTCCTCCCTGCTCCGTAAACCCGCTGGGTTCAGCTGCCGGCTTCAGGGGGAGTGGGCCCGCCCCGTAGCGATCCGATACACGGGTCTAGAGCCTGCCTACGGGACAAGCCCTCCCTAAATAATCATCTGTCAGTACATGGCGGTGTACGTGGATTTTACAGAATGTGCTTCAACTGCATAGCCATGCCTGTATGTGTGTGTATGTATACGCACCCATGTGTATAGACATGCTACCTATGTATGAGTTTCTGCTTGAACAAGTTCTGTTAAGTGTATTTTTTATGTGATGTCAGAACTATTTCTCATGTTGCCCGAAGCTTGCTTTTAAAACCCGCGGTCCCAAAGACAGGCTCACCTTGGTGAACTCTAAAATTTTCTAAGGCTGGCTATCAAACATTTCAATGGGAGCATTTTCTCTGCTAAGTAGAATGAATACTCCGTTACTGTTTCTCAATAACCAGCACCACCAGCTGTTACCATACTTCTTCATTTACCAGCTCTAGCTTACCTACAAAAGCCAGATGGCTTTTCTGTAACTATTTCCCTCTACTCCCTGACATAAAATGTACCTAAGATTAAAATGAATAATACTCATACGAATTAATATATATATATTATATTGTTGTCTTTTTGTGCATTCATCTTTCCATTCCTTTAAAATGCAGCTATGCTTAAATGTATTTTTAAAATCCATTTGTGTAACTATGGTCATAACAATAAAAAATTATTTTCCAGAGTAAGAAACTTTGTACAGATGTGCAAATGATGCTTGCATAACTAGTTTATTACTGAGTACATTGCATCTGGACAGCCCTTCTCATGCCTGGACAGCATATCCAAATTACTGCTGTATTCTGATGACTCAAAGAATTAGTGGAAGATAAACAGGAGACTGAAGTCCATCATGATAACTATTTAGCAAATCATGTCTAACGAGGGAGTGCAAAGGAAAGCAATGTGAAAGAAATCAAGCTTTCCAGGTATGTTAGCTCCTTCTTGCCATGCCAAGGCTGGATAGTTTGGTTGCCAAGACAGAGAAATTGTTCCAGCCTTCCCTGGACGTTTTTGTTTTAAAAAAAGCTTCTGCTCAAGGAAAGAGCATTATTCTTAGACACCAAAACAGTGAAGCAAAAGGAAAATTTCACGTTGTGCATACAAATGAAAACTGAAGGGCCTAAGGGGTCAGCATTAAAATTCTACAGTATGATGTCTGTTCCCTCACCCCTTGCCAGCTTTCTCTCAGCGTGGGTCGGGTGTTAGTCCTAGGAAGCTGCAGGGTGAGTCCTACTCATGGGGGACTGAAAGAAGGGGACTTTTGCTTGTTCACATCCATTGTAAGCCCACTGTGCGTTGCCTGCTTCATACATAATTGATGGAATGTGTTTCAGGCTGGATTAAATGGTTTGTTCTGGATATTTTGACATGTTAGCAAGACTATTTTCTATCAGCTACAACTCATCGCATCCTTTAGACAAGTGATCCATCAGGGACAGACAGCTCCCCATGCTGACATCGCCACCAAATCATGGCTAAGAACATAAATATCAAAGCAAGGACAGTCATTGTATAGCTTCTGCAGAAAGCACAACTCAGATAGCTCACCTTAAAGTCTAATGTCATATAGAATAGTAACTGCTATAGACATGAAGGGAGATCAAGGTCTGTTCCTGTATGAAACCTATCACTTCATTACCTAACATATTACACTGAGAGTTGCTTAACTGAAAGAAATTTGTACAAGCAGAAAGTTTTGATTTATTGCTTAATTCTCAATCTTTAGGTATGAAGAAATGTTGGCTGTTTTTGGAGGGCATGTGCCAAATGAGCTGAAATCAATGGAGCTACTCCAGAGGTGAACTTGGATCACTGTGTGTTGGACTTCCAAAGAAAAATGGCAGAAATCACAAGACTGCTTGAGGCAGAGAGCTCATGCAAGTCATATGAACTGTTATTACAGATAGAGTGATGAGGAGGAGCAAAGGATTAAAAAAGAGATATTTAGTTGAAACAGAACAACATGGGAGACATGTTGTGTAAGTGCTGTCAGACCAGGATGCTGTTCAGAGGGAAGGGGCTCCTAAAATACCCAAGGCCTTCAGCACATGGAAGCAGCATCTACAGCAGAGGTGTTTAGTAACACACCGTGATACTCCTGCAGTGAGACAGGTTAAGCCTGGGTTCTTCCACTTGTTGTGGGAATGCGAAACATTCACAGTTCCTCCTAACCAGACAGCAACAAACTTTGAAGCTTGAGGCTTGTGAAGCTACTGAAAGAGGACTCCGTGCCTTAGCTGACAATAAATGCCTTTCATGTGATGAACGGAGAGAAGATGGCACTGCACCAAGCTCTATGCCAGTGATGGATCGTAAAACAGGGAGGGAGCCAACAACCTACAGCTCTGGAAGAGGCAGCATGCCATAGATTACAAATCCTGTTATATTTGAGTCAAACGATAATGCAGGCACCCATCCAACACTGCTGCTGAGGAGGAGCTTGCAGGCTGCCTGCCATTCATGCCCACTGTTTTTATAGTTTCGTAGTTTATGGCACTGTTATGCTGCATGGGCCAAATTAACAGGCTGTGTAAATCATACAGCAGTGAGTAAGGCTCAACATGGCAGGAGGGGGTGGGCAGAGGGTTAAGGAGGAGAAGATGACATAAATTTAAACTTCCTGAAATTTCAATCCTGTATTTGGTTTTTAGTCCCTGCCCTAACAGACTGCTATCAAGAGACGAATAAATCAAGGCTAAGAGAGAATAACATGCATTTAGAATGATACTGGTCGTTAAGGCAGTTTTATTTTCACATGCACTCAGAGTGAGTGTTACCATTTCCCTAGACAGGAATATACAGATAGCTGCTCCCCTTACAGACAGAGCTCAGCAACTGCACTGGAGATCCATGACTAGTGGGGAGGGAGATGAAAGTGGTGTGAAGAGCTCAAAGTCAGGGCAGTCAAGGAGAAAGGAAAGAATCACATCAGTAAAATGGTGTTTTGCCAGTGATATTGTTTGCCTTCTTTTCCTGTGCCAGCTCTTGGGTCTAACTAGAGCACCCTCTTACTGCAGCCCCCCACAGCTCCACACCCTCCAGAGCTGGAGGAGCAGGACGCAGAGGCCTGTGAGAGATCAGAGAGGGAACACTGCCCAAAGCCATGCTCTAGCAATACCTGGTCAACAGAACGGTGCTACTCTCACCAGTCAGAGTGGCTCCCATTTCTCTGCTAATGAAGACAGAATGGAGGTGGTTTGCAATACCTTTCTGAGATTGGCTTGGGTGAGAGAGTGAGCCCTAGAAATTTTGCTTGGGTGTGGAGCACCCCCAGGGACTGTTAATGTTGTTGTCGTGCCGAGCACTGAAGTGCTTCATGTGACCTTCCACTCTGACCTGACAGCATCAATGGCCAGTTGGTGGCATTGAAAGTGATCAGGCTGGAGGCAGAGGAGGGTGTGCCCTTTACAGCCATTCAGGAAGGTAGGACTAAAGAGCTTCTTCAAACACTGGTGAAGGGCAAGGGACATCATTCTTCTAGAACATTTGTTTTAACCTGAAAAAGCTCCATGTGACATCTTCCTAAGTCCTTTCTTGCCTGCTCAATGTGCTGTCTGTCCTTCTCCCAAAACTCTCAGCTTCCTTATCTCCTGATGAAGGGGATCTTTGTGCTGGCCTGGGCGAGCATGTGATGGACGGAGACAGAACCTGCTGGCCAGTGTATTCCCTTGTGACAGATGCATCCAAGCTCATGATAAGGAAAGTGCCAGCTGCAGCCACAGTGTGTTCCTTTTAGCAGTGCAGGGGCCCTCTTACACCTCCTGCCTGCTACATGCTCCATAGTTGCTTTCACACTCCTATTTCTATACGCTAGTACTGCACAGCAGTTGCATTGGGCATTGGTGGACTGGAGGTGCCCTTTGCACCAGGGTCTCTGCTTGCTGTTATCAGAAAAGGTGCCACTTTCCTGTGTGATGGCAGCTGATACCTGGACCATCACACACAGCAGTGTGAAGAGAAACACTTTCCATAAAGCTAGTGCTTAATAACATCTATCATTTCAGCTCGGTGAGAAATTCTTTCTATTGGTTGACTTTGTAGAGAAGTGGGCAAAATGTCTGCAGCCTTCTCAATTTCTTTGAGAAAGAAAAGCTTTTGTTTAAGTGCTTGATTTTGGCTGAATGTATTTACATGTCCCTACAGACCAAGTTCACAAACTAGCTGGTTGATTAAATTTCTATTTTTGTCTGCTCTGCAATCTCAAGAGGATCACAATCTGCTTTCTTCCTTACATGGAAATATGCAACCTTTGTGCCAGTCTGTTGTCTGGTATTCGTGACAGCTATCACTGTGAGAGGTCACACAGATTTTTATACTTCTTACTGCAGTTCAGAACTAGGGTTGATCTTGTCACCATGGGGATGGATGTCAGGGACCAGATGTGCCAGCTTCCACAGAGCAGCCCTAGCACAGAGGGACTCTCATACCAGTCAACTCAGAAAAATGAGAGAGGTCAGTGGACCCAGGTTTCTAACAGTGTAATTAAGATAAGAAAGTTCACAAAGTCCTTAGTCCAATTCTGGGTGAAAGCAGAGAGATACCTAAATATTTACAGAATGGCATGTGTTACAGTTTCCTATATACTCACTTGCTGTGGTGCTTTTGCTCTGCATTTACACCTGTAGCCTACTGGTAAAATAAACCTCAAAGGCTTTATCTACATAGAACTAATGATGCTCTAAAGATCAGCACCCCTTTAACATGCTCTACTGGACAGGCTGAGAGCCTTAACTTCATTCATTATAGGAGAAAAGAAGGGTGATCCTATGAAGGGTCTACTTTAAATAGATCTTTTGTGTACTGCTGTGCTTTGCAGCATCTGACACCTCAAATTTACAATGTAAGTCAGCAGCACAAACAAAGCACAAGATTTATTAACAGGGTGCATTCTCCAGTAGCCTGGAGGAATGGCAGTCCCCTGACAAAGAGCCGCTTCACCCCAGGAAGCCCCACAGAGACAAAATGCGTTTAAAGCTCAGTTCTGGCTGTAGCACCTGACATCCCAGCAGGGCGTTGTAGAAGTAACCAAGTGAGGAGCAGTTCCCAGAGGCCTGATTCAGGCACAGGCACTGAATCCTCCATGTTACTGTGGAGCCTCTGGAGCAACAGCTCTGTCATACGGGATTTTTGAGGTATCACGATGCCAGGTTAGCAGTCACTTTCCATAGGATCTACCCAGAGTATCTTTACTGGGTTAAGAGGCAATTAGGTGCAATTAGTGTGTTTAAGGTTCATACTGCTGTGTGCTGGAAACATACTGGTGGTAGCTAAATAGACTAGCATCAGTCCTAGAGGCAGTTCAGCTGCATCAGCACCAAGCTCAGTGCAAGAACTAATTTACAGTCTGTGCTGTTTCCAGTAGTTATGCTGAATCAGGCATCCCTTGCTGCTTAGCAGCCTCAGTACTGACATATGCTTAGGCCACAGCTGTGTAATGCAGTTAATAGGGGTTTTAGAACCAGGTGAAATTGTTATGGTCACAAAAGGCAAAGTGTTAATCCAATATAAATTTGCTTTGCTCTTCAAATATCTTTTGCAGATTGTTTGAGAAACAAAAAGCAGCTTTTATCCAGAACCGAAACTCATTTGGCCTCCCACAGCCGGCCCAAACTCTGTATTGTGTGTGTCAGCTGATTCAGCAGAAATGAGATTGTATGCCTGGGTTTTATCTGAACGAAATGTAGCACTGCGTGGTCTGACAGTAAACTAATTTGGTTTTAATCAGCAGGAAAAGGTGAGTCTGGAGCAGCTCTGAGGCTATTCTGCTATGCCAGAAGCTGAACTAAAATCTGGAGCCAGCGACTTCAGTTTCTGAGGCTACAGCCTCAGAAGGCTGTAGCCTTTGTCTTAGCATCAGTCAGTGCTCTGTTGTCTATATGGAGGCAGGGACTCACCTGTGTGCTCCCGGTCCATCACCATGCCCTAGATGTGCTGAGGCTTGCTGAAGGCATGTCAGCTTCTAAGGACGAGGGCCACACAGTTGCAATGATGCTTTTAGATAGCTAGGCCAATAAGAAGAAGAGTGCCAAAGTTGTATAAATACAGTCCAGTTCACTCAGTAACTTCATAATCTCTGCTCTTCGAGTTTTAAACTAGAGAAAGTTACCAACATGCCTTCTTCAAGCTAAAAGCACAGAGCTAAATTCAAAATTCAGCTTCGCATCTACAGTGATTTCTTTTGGCAGATTTTTACACCCCAATATCGTGAGGCTGGAAGCTTGACAGAAACTCAGCTTTCCCCAGAAGTCTCCTAAGGGCCTTGACCAGGGCACGTGCCAGGAGGCACAGGGGAGAAGGGTAAGAAGCTCAGTGCCAGGCCGGGGGACTGCTGCATTCTGGCTCTGGGAGCTCGTAGCCCCTGCCTCTCGGCATTTGCCTTGACGAAAGTATTTCTCCTCATCGGAGAAGCTGACAGATTGGAACTGGGAGCTGTTATTTCTGACAGAAGCAAGATCTCACCTATAAGAGATGGACAGGTTCCTGCCAAGCCCTAATGCTTGGAGGAGCTAAGGAGCTGTTCCATTTTCCTCCAGATTCAGTAGCTGCTGCTTCTTACAGAACTGCCAAGTTTGGACTATTTCTCCTCAGTGGGTTTTTTATTTATTTTTGCTGCCTTGCTGTGTGCACTGTCTCGTTCCACTTCCAGCAGCAGCAGTTAAGCTGATCTTCCTCTTGTGTTCCCCCAGCTTCTCTTCTCAAGAGTTTGAAACATGACAACATTATACAGTTTCATGACATTATCCAGACCAAGGAAACACTAACATTTGTCTTTGAGTACACGGTGAGCTGGTCTTTTTCTAACTTCCTGTGGAGCTAGTACTGGGAAGTACTGGGAAGTGGCTGCACGATGAATTTACTTCATCATGAGTAAATTTACAAAGAAACAAGCTGTAATCTTTTAGTGCAGTGATTGATCTCCTGCTTTCCAGCCACATAACCTTACTCTTTTCTTGTGAAAGCTGTATGCAAAAATGATTCCACATCTCATGTCCACTAGGGTGTCAGACAACACAGTAATAGTACCGTTCTTGAGCCATAGTAAGGATAGGAAGTAATGATATCAGCTCACATCACAGTTGGGGTCAGATTTGGCTCTGATCCCAGTGGCTCACTGTGACCAAGCTGCAGGTTGCTCTCATGGGGATGGCAGGATGCCAATAAAAAAGTTCTCCACCTGAGTCTTGCTACTTCTGTTGCTTTTGCTGATAGCTATCAACCAAGTTATACTGAAAATACAGGGGCTATGTCTTCTTACTGGTTAATTCTGGTACAAGTATGAATTCTGTTAATTGTCAGCTTCAGGTCATAAACTGCTAGGGTGAGATAAAAAAGGGCAGACAGGTCCCTGATTTGACCCAGCACTTAAGCACATCCTTGTGTGCTGTATCAGGTCAGCTGTTCATCAAGGTGAAAGAGACACCTTTGTAGTGGTTACATGTTTTTTCAATTTACAGAAGAGTCACTGTTGGTAGAAGCATTTTACACCAGTATCTTTGCCTCAAGTTCTCTTCTATTTAGCACACAGATCCAGCACAATACATGGGCCAGGATCCTGGAGGACTTACTTCTTGCAATGTTATGGTGAGTTCCTTAAAAGTCTAGTATCCCTTAAAGCATGAGGAAGTGTTATTTTCTGCTACGTATGGTCACTGTAAATTGCTTACTCATATTTATTTGTTCCGTGTATGACACTTTGGAGAAAAGCTGCCATTGATAAAGGTGTAACAACCGCCCCCTCAGACTTCAAAGCCTTTTTTTTTTGGTTAGTCCCTCCCATTTTCTGAGCCTGCAAGAGCACATTCAGCATTTGTGAACAACGACACCTTGTGGCAAGCAAATCTGTCTCTACACCAATTTCTATCCTCTTATCGTTAGAATACATTATTCATCTCTCTAATTAAAACCCTCAAATATCACTCTCCGCTCATCTGGAACTATCTTCATATTTACCGTCATTTAAATCCCTTTTGCTTCTACTACAGCTTTTTGGGATTGGCTGACAGGATCTGAGCACAGGTGAAGATGTACCCTCACTTTATAGACTGATAAGAGTCTCCTAGCTTCCTTTGTACACATCTTCACATGTAATTAACTTTTATGATTATTGCTGAACACTGACTTATGGTTTCAGTGCAGATGTCCTCACTGAACGCCTGGGTCCTTTTTCCTGAGCAGCTTCAGTTAATTTATCTTAGAGCTGTCAACAATAACTTTGTATCTTATCAAATTGCCTATTCATCTGCCTTTGTCAGATCTCTCTGAAGTTCCTCACTGTCACTTCTTATCATGGCTAATCTAAACACTTCTGTCATCTTCAAATGTTGCCACCTTGTTCACATCTTCTTCCAGATAGTTGTTAAGCAACACCAATTCTAAAGAAGTTTCTTGGGGCCCCAGATTTCAAACATCCTTAAAGCTCAGATCTGTGCAAGATGCAGTGCTGGAGTTTTGGCCCAGATCTGAAGGGCTCCTCTAGCAGGCAGGCCTGTGAAGCCCATGGAGTACGTGGCTGTAACGTGTACTCACTGCCATTTCTGTAAGGAGACACGAGCCAGCTGCTCTGCTTTCCTGCCCGAAATCCTCACTGTCAGCAGGAACTGAGCTGCAAAATGATTTACGGCTCCTTTAGGAGAGTCATCTTGCTTGCTTCATTTTTGCTGGCAAATGTTGCATGTTTTTATTCTAAGTGATTCCTATCAAATGTGATGCAAGTATGCAGAATATTACAGGGACGCTTTTCGGGTACAAAAATGACCTATGGGTGTCACTGTTCTGCCTCCTCATCAGATGAAGCTTCTCATGAAAAATATCTTTTCTTTGGCAAAGTCTAACTACTTTTGCTGTGTTTTGTTTCTATCCACTGTCCAATTTCATACTTTATTCCAGCCCAACTTATTTTACACTAGGCTTATTTACACTACCATGGGGGTGGGAGTTAGATTTTTCTTTCTAAATTGCTTTCTTGCTTGCTTTTCTGCTTTCTTGCTTACTTGCTCTATTCATCATATCTCAATTGCTGTATCTGTTCACATCAGGTCCTTGTGTTTTCTCCCAGCCTGAAGGTTACAGTCCACGTTATCAAGCCAGGCAGTTCACTGGTTCAGCTTGTACTGGGAAGAGGTGGCTGTTCAGCAGCAGCAGAACTCCCTCTGCTGGTGCAAACTGCCTCAAATGGGCAAAACTAACAGCTCCTCAGATCTTCAGTTTCTTTGCCTGTATGTCTTTGTCTGGAACACTGAAATCAGAATATCTGTCACATCTTATGAAAGCCGGGTCTGCGTTTTGGCAGGTTGTACTTGCTCCTGCAATCAACAGTCCATTTCTAAAAAAAAAGTTAAATTTCCAAAAGGTGTGCTTAGAGGCTGCACTATAAATACCCTCATGGCCCCCAAACCCTCAGAAAGCTGCAGGGCAGTCGTACCTCACTGTCGTTTTCTCTCTCTCAGGCAGCTCTACTTATTTTGGGGATTTTTACTAATTTCTCATTTGCTTAGTCTCTTCTTTGTTCCAGGAGTTTTCCTGAAGTTTAGAGTTAATGTATTAATGCAAGGTCACACAAAATCATTTCAGTTTTTTGCTGGCTTTTTCTAGCTCTTCATGTTCCAGCTTTTGCGCAGCCTGGCTGCCATCCACCAACAACACATTCTTCACCATGATCTGAAACCCCGGAACTTGCTCATCAGTTGCCTCGATGAGCTCAAATTAGTCGACTTTGGTGAGTCACAGTTTGGATGCTGCTAATATACTTGCTCAGACTGAAGGTTTAGGATGCATATAGATCTGTATCCAGAGCCAATTAAGGCATAAAAGCAGAACCTCTTACCGAAGTTCAGGAAGCTATTTTTGTGGTCAGTCCGGCCTGTCTTGCTGTTATACTGATCAGGGCAGGGAGTAACCTCGTTTAAATCAGAGCCAATTACAGCCACATAAAATTGGTCCAAGAGGCCTGAGTATCAACACCTACCTCTTCAGAAAATAATGTAGCATGTAGAACCCACTTCAATGGGCTGAACCAAAAGGCTTTCTTGACATCGGTTTGGGATGGCTGCTTCACTCAGAAATGGTAAAGCCCTGCAAAGCACAGCATACTGCTCGGTCTGATCTACCCTAGAGGTATATTCCAGGCATACTTTTCTTTGTCAATTGCATGTAAACTGCATGGGGATTGCTTGTGTTTAAAGATCCAAGAGAAAATAATGTCCTGTTTCCAAGTATTATCATCTATGCATTGTCCTAACATAACAGTCCCCTTTTTGTTTTCTTAAATCCTTTCTTTTCTTTGCAGGCCTTGCTCAGGCCAAGTCCATCCCCAGATAGATAATCCTCTGAAGTGGTGACACTGATACCATCCTCCTGATGTCTTGCTTGGAGGTAAAGATTATTCTTCTGATCTAGATACATGGTACTGACTAATTTCAAAGCATCTAAGGGTCTCTTGGTAAAAATCATCTTCATCTGAATTAAGTCAACCAAGTTACAGCAGATACAGTTGTAAGTAAGAGGAATTAACACCTGTGAGCAGAAAATGGTGTGAGCAGTGGGAAGTTTTGTACTGCTGGGTTCATAGAAGTTTTTAGGAATGATGTCACTACATCTCAGCTATTTATTTATATAAACCTCATCTGATGTTATTTATGAGATATGTACATATCATGTGGTAACAGAATGAAGCAGAACACTTTTGCTTAACGCACTTACTGGTTTGTATCTATCTGGTTGGCTGAGTCAGTCGCAGCTCTCTGCAGCAATGGCTTTGTGAAGAAACAATGGATCTAGTCACAACTGCACCAACAATGACCTTGGCCTCAGTAACAAAACATGGCATTAGAGGGTTTCTGAATGGGTCTGGAGGTAGAAAGGTGTCTGCGATTTTCATTATTTCCGTGATACTTTATCCTTCTTCTCAAAGAACATGTCTCAGATGCACTCTGCATTTCATGCAGGAGAAGGGCTGTGTTCTGTTAAAGCCTTTTTGACTTAGGAGCTCCATCCCAAAATCTTAATGTGTCTGGTAATCATAGGAAACAAGCAGCACGTTAGCAGAGCTGAAGGGAGAGCGGTCTCTGAGAGCAGGCAGACAGCATGAGAGGATGAGGGCTTCACAAAGCTTTCACTGGTCCTTTTGGGTTGCCCTGGATATGTAGCTGGGCCCTAGGGTTCATCTGCCTTCTGACTCACTTCTGTACCAGCCTGAACTCGCATCCAGCAACACAGTCCTGACTTACTCATGGACAACACGTGGCTCATGAAGTTGCAGGAAACCACCCTTATTCTGGCCAATTTTACATCTGTAGATAGTATTGCTGCATCACCCTTTCTTCAGGTAAGTTAGTTTCCTGCCTGTACCTGTCACACCGTCACTTTTCTTAATCTCTCTGCAGAGTCAAAGGCTGGGAAATGGTGGGAGTGCAGCAGGCCAGAGAAGGTGCAAGAAGTGAGCTGGGTAAGTTTACAAACAGGAAAGCTCCAGGTCTCTTCAGGCTGTATCCCCCTCCAGAGATCTGCAACATATCAGAGACTCCGATGGCCTAAGTCTGGAGGGCAGTTCAGGAAAACAGGAGGTTTTAGTTCATTCACTTCCCTAGGCCTGCTGCTAATTTAATTGCTTAAATATTTCTCCAAGGAATAAAACCTTGCTAAATTCTAATGGCTTCCAGCTGCTAAGACAGTCTAAATAGTCCTGTCTTCTCTCCCCCACTACCTGTCACCTCTCCTGTCCAGACAGTCTCTCAGGAACGTCTGCTGAGTTTGAAGAAGATGCCTGCCTAGCAGACTGGAGGGTTTATATTAGGCAGATGCTGGTATAAGCCTTTTTTTTTTTTTTTCCTGAAAGTTGACCCCTATCCAAAGCCCTGGCTGTGCTCAGAAAGCCTGGCATTTCTGCCTGTGCAAAACCAACATCCCCACTACGTAACTCGGCTCCAGTGTAGGGAACAGCAACATGGGAGTGGCACAGAGATCCCAGCCAGCGCTCTGACCAGCTCTAACAGCACAGTACTCTCAGTCCCACTCAACTACATTCACACTATAGGCACCTTTGTTATAACGCCTCCTTATAATAACAACATTCAAAGTGTTTGCCCTAAAGAAAGATGTCACGCTGAGAGAATAGAGAGTACTTCAGTGAGCTCTATTCAGTGACTTCCTCTAACAAGAGTCATTTGTTATCTTGATGTACACGGCATTTAAGTTCAATTTTTGTCTATTAGAAAATAATGTGAATTCACACAGATGTTACTTGTCTATTGGGAAGAAAGGGAAAAAAAAAACCCCAAACCCTATGTCTTTTGGATGCTGCAATTTACATGAAGGCAGGTCAGAATGCCCTTGGTAATGGCATGAGACAGTGGGTGTTAAAGCCTTGGTTTAAAGAGACCAATTATAAAAAAATAAAACATTATGGCAATTCATGCACAGTGTGCTTGAGCTGCAATACTGTCAGTGGGAGGCACATGGGAAGTGAATGAGTCCTTGAATAGATGAAGAAAGAGATATAGAAGGAGACTCACTCATTCTTGGACTAACTAGCAAAGCTGCTTTAATCTCTCTGTATCTTTTTTCTCTTTCTCCCTCACTAGCTCTTCAGGACTTTAGAAATTCAATTAAGGGATTTCAGGGAAACTAACATTTCAGGGAGATTACACTGCATATCAGAAAGACTTTTTTTTAAACACCAAGTGCTGTATGCATGTGTTGCACTATTGGCTGCTGACATCACAAGTGCCTTAAGTCATGTCTTCTCTTCAGTTACATTTTCTTTGTACAATCTTTCATTAAAAAAAAGAAAAAGAAAAAAGAAAAAAAAAAATCACAGGAATCTTCCCAGGTAGATTAATGTTGAATAAGAGTTGCCAGGCACTTACTTAATGTGGACCTTCCAGGCCCACAACAGTCTTCTCCCCGTCCTGGTTCACACTGCCCTGGTATGCCAAACTGGGAGATACAGGTTAATGGCTCTCCTGTACAGACTGTACTTGGTGAGGATCGAGAGAAAGGATGTATTTCTGGTTAAATAGGAAATTGCAATCTCCCAGTGCCAGAAAAACTGTGGAGAGGGAACGCTGGGATGCCGCAGAGATGTCTTAGGTCTTAATCCTGATTAAGTCATCTCTCCACTGTGTGATGCAGCACTGCAGGCTAAGAAGTAAGCATAGTGTTCAAGCCTGCCCCAGGGACTGGAGGCAGATGCAGCCATGCTGTCTGAATCAGCTCTGTTCATGTTCAATAAATATCCCTATAACCAGTTATACCTCTCCTATTTAGCTGTTCCTGTCTTGATTTGCCTGCATATCTGGCACACGCTGAAACATCATGTCTGAGCCTCTTCCTGAAAGCCCCCTCCCTCTGCCCTAGCTCTTCCCAAGGCAGCTATATACGACTGAGACTCTTTGAGAAACTTGTAGACGTGAGGGGGTAAGAGAACCTTGGAAATGAGTATCAGAGGGTTAAGAAGGAAAGATGGAAGTCTAAAACAATGCTAAGTCTAAATCTTTAGACGTATTTAAAAGTGAATGGTTTTTAATCATCCTCATTAACAGAAGGATCTTCATAACGCTGTCAGAGCAGTAACTGTAAATCCCCTGTCTCAGAAGGAACATGGAGGCCTCTACAGAAAGGCTAATTTGCTGAACTAGTACTAGTTTCCAAAGTCCTGCTTTAACAGATAGACAAAAATACCTGGGAAGAGAGGGGGATGACCATATATCAGTTGTTCTAGGTACTTCTGCCCTTTTTTAAATAAAGCCCTATTTCATCTGGCAACACACGGATAGAAATAATCATAATTGCCACTGACCAATCAATACCGTGTCAAGCAGGCATTAAAGGCAGCTGGTCAGCTGAGTCTCGCTGCAGGAAACAAAAGCACCTTCCTTTCCAGCAGTTGTGGTTGCTCTGACAGTTTTGTGTTTCTCAGAAATGCTGGGGTTTTAAGGCTGCCAGAGATAATGGGAATAAACCAGGAATACAAATGAGAGCTCTTCCAGAAGGTGCATTTACAACAGCCCACAGGTTGTTCGTCTCCTAAGGCTGACAACTTGCCCACTAGTGAAAAGACTATTTCATTAGAATTGAATTTTTGAACTCTTTGCTCATGAGTAATTCTTAGCAAACGCTAGCTAAATCTAAGGGGGGAAGAAAAAAAAAAACCAAACCACAACAAAATCCAACCCAGCTTTCTAGTTCTTAATTCCATTTATTGCTCTGTCTGGATTTCAAGACTTCTCAGCAGTAACAGAACACATAGCAGATCTGGTTTTCTGTCTGGCATGAATTCTGTTGCCTTAGACCTTTGCAGCAGAACGGTTAGGTCACAAGAACCACATTTATTGGGCAGTTTCACTGTTACTAGCTCCTTTTCCTTAGTAACTGCTGTGTACCTCCAGCTGTGTCCCCATATCCTTAGTGTCTTAAATTCAATTTAGGAACAGCACAGCCAGCTCTGTTCATTAGAAAGGATCTCTGTAGAAGGCCTAGTTGCATCTGTCTCATTTGGGGGCTGTAGTGAGTCCACACCACATTTCTGCTCTTGCCAGTTTAATGGCCATTTCTAGCTAGGGTTTCAGAACCCAAACTGCGGGGCAACGTCAGCATTATTTGCTCCAAAAACACATAGAGCTGATTCTCTCCTCCCTACAATGCAAGAGTACCTAAATTGCTTTGACCATAGACAGTTAAACTTGTGCAATGAAATCAGTGGATTACAGCAGCCCCTGGGGTTGCCAAATAGGGTGAGCCATTTGGGGGCATGTATCAACTGTGAAAAGAGAGGGTTGGTATGACACATCTCAGTAGAATCAATCTGTGGGCTCTCAGATAGTAACTAGTGGTGTGGTAGTGCTATGAAACAAAAAAATCTATAGTGTAAAAGCTGTGGCTTAAGTTTCACGACACCTGGACCCTGTAAGAGCATATTAGACAAGCAAGGAGCTAAACTCACAAGACCCAAGGTACAGGAAGCTAAGGGAGAGTGCAGGAGAGATGCTTGTGAAAACAGCATTAGATACGGATCTGAAAACAGGCTTGGCATCACCTGATGCACAAGAATGACCAAAAGGAATATCACAAATGAGCTGCATGTCAGGCTTTCAAATGACCACAGCCAGGTGGGAAAAGCATCTACAATATTGCAAAAACAAGGTGCAAGGGGTAACACTGTAGTACAGATGACTGGAAGAGATTACTACATGTAGCTCAGCAAGTGAAAATGATACTTTCAGAGACTGATAGACAAAGCTGGGTTTTCAACATTTGGGGTTAAAGGACTCAAATTTTCTATAACCAAATGAGATAGAGAGTGAAACCTGAAAAGTTAGGATAGGGCTTAGTGAAAAGGCAGGAAACCCAGAAAAAGTTTGGAGAAAAAGGTTAAGAAGTGCTCAGAGTTTTACACCATACTAAGAGATGGAAATACTTGCAAATAGGTAAGTCTACCCTGACCACAACTATATCATCACTATTGCCAGCAAGAGTAATCCACCTTAGTAAAATTCAGCATTTTTTGCAGGGTTTGGTGTTTTTATTTTAAGCTGGCTGGTTTGCTTTGGCACAAGTGCAGAGCAGAAGATGGCATAAAATGAAGATAGTTTAACTTGCTGTTGTCACTGAGTTCTTTATGATATGAAATCCTGCCTTCAGTTTTCCAGTGAAGAGCTAATTGCTTCTGAAGGAAAAATCATTCTACTGGTTAGTGCCTCTGGGTTCTTTCTGCATCTAATGTATCCTTCAAGCCAATATAGCATGTAGTAATTCCCTGTTTATCTTTTCTACTGTTATCACTCCAGTTTTGCACCTTTTTCTCACAGAAAACAATGTAGTAGTGTTCCACAGCCTTCTGCCACAAGTTTGTATCAGGATAAATTAAAAATGACCTGAAACAAGTTGTTTGGTGCTGGAAAAAAAGTTAGTGCTTAGTGGGTTTCTTTTCCAAGGATATCACCTGTCTTGTCTTGACAGTGAAGTGTGGTGGGGGTTTTTTATAGTGGATGCTGATGATGGGAAGAAAGGATGGGAACAGACTTATATGGAACTTTGACTGCTTTAGGTTTTTTCCTAAAATCCTGGAGGGATGTGAATATGACATATCTTTGGTCTGCTCCTGTCCTATTTGAGTTGTCAGCTTTTTACTTGAAGTATTTCAATCTGTAGGACTTGGATGAGATTAATGATATCATATAAACCTACATTCAACAAGGGCCAGATGGAAGTGCTTAGAGCAGTGCTGCAATACCAGGGATGTAAAGGATGGCCCTTCCCAAAGGAAACCTTCCTGACTTCAGTAGGGTTTCTTTATAATGCTACATGCTGCCTACCACCATACTGTAGATGTATATCAATGTCATTGAAGCTGATATTTATTTACATATATATATATATAGACACCCCACATCCTCCCTTTTCACACACACACACATATGCGCACAGACTCTCACTAGATGACATGAGGTAGGTATACAACACCTACACATCAGACACGTACTTTTCAGACTTGGGCTGCAATATATAGTGTTTACAGCTTATATTAGGATTTCTGCATTTGCAAATCAGGATTTCTAAATTTCCATTCCAAATATTCTCTCTCTTCCTGTCTCCCCTGCCCATCCCCATGATCGTATTATATACGTCATGTATGTGAATGAGTAAATACCTTGGGTCTCTTGCAGAAGTGCAGGCTGTATATTTGTTGAAATGATCCTGGGCCAGACAGTATTTGCTGGAACCTCTGGTATTCATGAACAGCTGGCGAAGATCTGGGTGGTGAGTAAAATATATCCTGAAATGGGAGAGAAAAAGAATCTATTGCTCCACACCCCTACTTAATTTTGAAGTCCTAAGCCTAGGTCCCATGAGTAGCAGAAATAATTTGGTCTAATCTGCCAAGTTCCTAGCAGACTTTGTAACCCATTTTATATTTGGCAACTTTCTTACAGACACAGGAGTAAATCAAATTACTTTCCTTTGATGTTTGTCATTTCATCAAAAATTTAAAGCCAGTTACAGTGACATCAAATTGAAGAAGGCATAAAAGGTGTGCAAGTACTGCAAATTCTATTCCTTCTTGTTAAATTCTTTACTTACTGTAAGATACAGCATACCATATTCTCACAAAGGAGCTCTAATTCTGCTCTTAAACTACCTTGAAAATGGCAAGACCCTGAAGTTTTTCAGAGATCTTTCTTCATTTTAACTTGGAACGTTTTGTATCATTCAGTTTACAGTGCAGCCCTAGAGACTGCTTTGGCATTATGGAAACTGTGAAATTACTTTATAAAGGCAGCAGTGAGTGAGAGCAGACATACTCAGGAGCCTCTTAAGCTGTTTTTTTTTCTGCTGAGGAAACTGAAACACAGAGACACATGCTTAAGTGTGACTTGGTAGAATTGAGGCAGTTACCAGCACTACCAGATTCTGTATGTTCCTGACTACTCATTGCTGACCCTGTTACTGACTCGACTGGAAAGTCAACCTATAGATTCCTATTGAGTTTTACTGGAGCTGTTTGCCCTGTCACATATCCTCTCAGGGATTTACTCTTCTGCACAGAGTGTTTCCCAAATGTAGGTTTTCAGAAAACTGAAATTTGGAAAGTGGTGAGAAAGGACTTTATAGCCTCTAGTTTGTGTAAGTCAGATTTTCCTTCTTTGTCCCTTCATCCAGAAACACTCCTGCCTGGTAAGGTTTTCCTCTCTGCTTTTAGCTAGAATGTGATAAAAAGTCAGACAAGTAGGTCCAGTTCTTAGACTTGAGTTTTGTCCATTTAAATAAATCCTGAATTTCTCTTTCATAGAAAGGGGGGGGGGGGAAGAATTATCAAGTGGAAAAAATAATTAATCCATAATTGGCCAATTAACAGGGTTCAAAGGCAGGGCAGGGCCCAGTTTCCCAGAACGTGAATGAAAGGTATCCTTCCACTTAGAGCTCTAAAATCTCTGGATACATTTCCTGTGGTTTTGCAGTTGGGAGGGTTACAGCCCTATCGTCATTTCGCTGGTATTACAACTAATGCCGTGATTAATAGGATTTGTGCTACAGAAGGCAAAAACCCCCTTATTTAAAAATCATGAGGAAGCTTTAAGAGCCACGAAATAATTAGTGCCTTTCACAGAAGGTTTTATGTTATTATACAGCCTGGAATGAGGCTCCGTGTTAGGCCAAGATTTCAAAGCTCCTCAGGGGCTTTCAATGGCTAACTTGAAATATTTTGCCAAGTGTGAGGTTCAGAATGGGGATTCCTACTGTTTTCTAATAGTCAGTTCCTTTCATGTACTAATAATAGAGGCACCCTGCACTGGCTTAGAGACACTCGTGTGCATGAGCCTACATCACCCAGCATGCTTATTTCCACATAGGGCTGTTGGTTCGAACACTGTGTAGATAATATGGCTGGAAAAGCCCCATTCTGTGAAATGTATTTGTCCTGTTGAATCATCGGCACTGACTGACTGTCACTCCACCAACATTTCTTCTAGAGGCAAGTGCCACCTTAAGCAATCTCCATCCCCATCTCTATCCCTGGCTGCTTATTTCCACTCCTCTGCCACCTCTCACATGTGGGGCTACATGAACTGGGGAAACCATAACTCAGTTTTCCTCCTGGGTTACTCTAAATGAGAACAGTTTATTTACGCAGTTTATTATCATCTGGCTGCACAAACAGTAGCACTAATGGGCAGTAGTACTCATGAAGGGATGGCACAGGGGTAGGCCCAAATGGGAAAGGGACAAAAAGGAAGCAGCGCAGCTACTTAGGCCAGCAGTGCTAGCTATGGAAGTACAGCCGAAGTAAATGTGAAGTGCAGCATCTCCAGTTCTCTCATAGCACGGGGAGTTGGCAAACTTGACAAACTTAAGCTCCACCATTCACATTTCCAGCTATCAGGCATAGGTTCTGCATTCAAAAACTCCATCTCATTGAGTAACATTGTGCTGAAGAGGAGTTCGTGTGGGCTGGAAGAGGCTGCAGCGTGTCACCGGCGGGCCTCTGCGGCTGAGCCGAACACGCGACAAGTGTGGAATGACTGCAAGGCTTCTCTACACAAAACGTAAACCAGAAATTCCCAACAAAACGAAACAACTCAGCTAGGTTGGTCACTTCAGCTGCTTCATCACAGGAGAAGCAAGCAGTTAGAGGGCAGAGAGAGAGAGGACAATGATTTATACTAACTCAGAGTGCTTGCTGAAGTACAGGCATTGTAAATATGTTTTAATGGTTTTGGCTGAAACTATGTCTCTTCCAAAGTGGACTGATCTGAGCTGCACCAAGACCTTTCACTACAGTGAAAAGTGCCTGGGGAGGCAGTACAGAGAAGCTGGTTTACTTTGTCTGGTGGTGTGGATGGGAGAGTTAACAGCTACATTTATGGTGGATGCACAATGGCTGAAACAATCCCCAGAGTATAATTAATTTCAATGAAATAAATATAACTCGTGCTGATTTGGCAAGGAATCTCATTAAAGGTCTGGGGGTGGGCAAAGAAAAAAAGAAATAAAAATCACCTATCCCATTACCTTGGAAATTCAAGACTAAATCCAAATTCATGGGTTGGAATAGCATCTTTAGTAAAGAAAAGGCTCAGAAAATATAAGTATAAATCCATATTCGTATGGTATGGAGTGATTAGTACTCTGAATGCTTTCACATCTCAACTCAGGCAAAATTTAAGCATTTGCTGGAAAACTTTGGTAACAAAAGCACAAGCATGCACAAATAACTATTTTCTAAAATACCTCAGCATAGAGGGAGAGAGTGTTGAGCTGCCCCTGGAGAGTATGATTCTACTATGTACTGAACTTCCCCAGCTCCTCCTGATGCCTTTAGGACTCGTGCCTGCTGGCTTACAAAAAACCCTGAAGCATAAGGGCCCAGATGAATGCAGGGATGGCACTTCAGAACACACACCTGGATTTTCAGTGCAGAATATTTTAGAGATTTTGCTGTTGCTTCCTGGAAAGCTAAGAGGGTAGCAAAAGAGAGAAAATTCTGGATTCAGGTTCACTCCCTCTTTCCTGTGCACAGTTTGCTTTGCCCTACTTATGTGGTACACATACCAGTCAAGAACTGTCAGATTTCCCTCAGTGCAAGCCACCTTCCAACATCCTGATATGGCTGAACACTGCATGACACCTTCTCTTTGGTGAACTTTCAAGCTTTTGAGACTGATTTGGGGCAGCTTCTAAGACTGATTTTACAGGTGAGCAGAGACAAACGTCCTGCTTCTTGGTCTCTGCTGTGACAGGTTGATTCCATAAGCAGTTTGGAAATAGCATGAGCCACAGCAAGCCACCCTAGCTTGCTTCTGATCATCATGATAATATGTGCCAGCCATGACATGCAGTACCTGCTTGTGGTTGTCTTCTCCAGGTAGCTGGAATTGTCCTCACAGCTGTTTCCTGACTGTGAGTGAGAAATCAGCTACCAAGTGCATAACAACTGCAACAACCAGGGTTTACATTTCTTCCTTCTTTAATGTATTTTTTTACTGATGCCTGTTTTCTTGCAATCTTATCACAAGTTTCTGTGAGGCCAAGTTCCCCATATCATATCTCTCAGCTTTCATTTTAAGGAAGAGGCATTGTCTTATCACATGCAAAGTGTAACTTCTGTGACACAAATCTAATGTTGAAGAAGCGAAAGTGAATAAAAAATCCTGACATTTTTCATGTTAAAATTTCACCATTCTTTAAGGAAATCTGGTAATTTTGAGGGTTGTCTGGATGCTAAGCTTTGCAAGCTTGGAATTAGCAGTACTCATTCCCAATACAGTATTATGTGCTGCAAACTCTTCCTAAGTATGTGGCTGTACCTCCTCAGCACAACTCCTCCGTATCAGTAGGCACAAGGCACTCGGCATGCGGTGAGTAATAACAATAGCACTAAACATCCACAACTGGCAGTGGCACAGAAATCCAGATGTGCTCGATCCCACACAGTTGAGCAACTAAACTGAGGTTGGAGGAGGCTTTAACGGCCCAAATTTTTCTCAGTGAGGACCAGCTGCTGAAGCCCACAATTCACAATAAATGCCAAAGACACTGCTGAAGCTCAGGACCCTTCCGGATGATATACTGGGCTGCTTTCTAGCACCTGTCAGTAGACCTGTCAGCCAGCTTTTCTTTTTCTCCTCAGAACAGCAGGGGTTTCTATCACAGCTCACAGCCTGTGCCGCTGCTGAGTGTATCAGCTGCTGCCAGCACAGGTGGACAGAATAAGTTCCTGGTGCAGCTCTGGTGCAGGAGGACATCTTGAGCGGTGAAAGGGGCTCAACAATGTCACTCCTGGGCTGGTGACACATGCAGGAGTGGCACCTGGCAGTGAAGCTGCAGACACCTTCACTGATGTTGCCAGCAGCAGCAGCAGCAGCAGCAGCAGCAGCATCCAATCTCAACAGGACCCTTTCTGCTATAAAATCAAGTGCTAAGCTGCCAGTGTACTTTATAGGCAGTGGTAGATCCAGCACCAGCCAGGGCAGTGTGAATCTTTGCTGGTTTACAGTAAAGGCCAGTCTCTCTCCATCAAGACCAGTTCCTCCAGCTCCACACAAAGGCAGAGAACTGGCAGACAGAGGTTACTGCTCTTCTCACTCTCCTTTTGCACAGGAATTGGGGGTCCCAACTGAGGACACCTGGTGAGGACTTTCCAAGCTTCCCAACTATAATCCAGGTAGGATTTAACTCACAAGAACGCCAACTTTTTCTCTGATCCACTAAGCCACTCAATTTCTGGGTCAGCAATTCTCATAATGAAAAATCCTGTGCTTCAGTTTACAAAATCCCTTGAGCTACTTAATAATATTGTGTAGGACCTACAGCGAGACTGAGATTGCCCTAGTATACAAGCATACATATATGTGTGGCAAAGTTGCCTCATTGAGCACTGGGTATATGTTAGGCTGATGGAAGATTTCATTTCTGTGAGTGCTGCCAATGTAGTCAGTCTCCACTCCTCAGTGCCAAGGACCAATGTTTTCTGGTTTAAACTGGAAAAGCTGACAGGTACCTGAAGACACAGTTTACCTGAACTCTCCCTATTTTTATGGAGATTGGTTTGGAGGCCTTTAAACCTCAGTTTTAAAGGTCACTGTGTCTGATTTTGATGTGGGCAAGGTGAGAAATCTGTGTGATTTATAAAGCTGGCTTCTTTTATTTCCACATGGGCTGGTAGAGAAGTCTGTGTCCTGGACTTCAAAGGGCCAGTTGTCTCTTATTTTGATGTGGGCAGGTTGAGAAGTATGCTTTGAAAAGCTAGCTCAGTCACTCTCCCGCTCCCTCTCTTTCCCCCCCTTTCTCTCTTTCTCTTTTTGTTTAATGTTTTCTCTTGGGAAAATATATTCAAGTGTCAGTGAGGGGGAAATGATGAGCACTGATTCCCAGCCTCTCAGCAGGATCATTCTGTAAGAGAAATATAAAAGTGAAATATTAAAAACCCTAGAATGTGAAAGCTACCCATCTACAATCTAGCCATTCTCTCTCACTTGTAACCTAAGAGAGCAATGGGGGATGCCTGTCTATCTGGAAGGGGGAAAAAAGAGCAGAGGGGAGAGGAGGAGGGAGAAGACGTGCTTAGAGCAAGAGGTTTACAGGTTTAGTAGAGCATAGTAACATCTTTTCAAAGAAGTGGGTGTTGCTCTGTGACCCAGTCCAAGATGCCCCTCCTTTGATTCTGGTGCATGAACACTAAACAGCCCCCATTTTCACATGGTAGCCACGATTGGCTGAACAATAACCTGGTCTCACAGTCGAAAGGACTGGAATCCTTCACACAATTAGCTGAGACACATTAATCAAACCAGCGTGAAATGGGAATGTGTCGCTGTCCACAGCAAGTTTAATTTGGATAGGGAGCAAGCACAGAGCAGACAGCTGGAGGAAGCACTTTCTTCTCTTAAGTTGTTGAAGGCTTGTCTGGGTAGTCTACGAGTTGGGAAGGGTAGCCTGGAAGGAAAGAAATATACTTGGGGGGAGGGCAAATATACACATACTTGTGTGTGGGGCAAACTGATGACAAAGAAACGTTTTTATGCCAGTCATCTGCTCATACAAGGCCAAAGACACTCAGAGATGATCATTAGGTATCCTGATGCTATATAGAGGAACAATCTAAAAGTGCAAGCATTAAGGCTACCCTAGCAAAGAAACTAGTAAAGACAAGAGAGAATGTGTGAGTGCCAGAACTGCCCTGAGCAGTGACTCACACTTAGCTCTATTTTGTCTGACTGGCAGTGCCCTTCTTTGCTGCTGTGGAGGGTGCCAGTGGCAGGGCTGGGAGGGAGAGGACAGGCACATAGGCAGCATGGAAATAGCTCCAGTAAAGACAAGTCTAGTCACCATACACAGTTTTCAAGTCTGAGTTGCTTTCAGGCTTGATAGAAAGTTTCTCTAATGGACTCCAGTGGGACAGAATTGACCTGTGCCATGCTGTGATCCTGTGATGCTGGTGCCTTTTATAGCTGGAGCAGACAGAAATGCAGGAGTTAAAGGAGACCCTCCTGTGGGAGCATCCTACCATGGTAGCAAACACACAGAAGAGGGGTGCTGAGACAGTATTTGGGGCAACAGCTTTGCCAGCTGAAAAGGCAGATTCTCTTTGCCCTCCTCAGAGCCTGCCTAAGGGGCTCTGAGCTGCTCCAGCCATGTACTGGAACCAAGCACTTGGCTCTCACCTGGATTATACCAACCCGTCTGCACAGAAGATGACTAGTCATGTAACATTGGACTATTTGCCTTAGTCACGAACTAAATCAAGTCAATTTTTGATGGGGTTTTTGGTAAAAAGGTAAATTGATCTCTGTGTTTAAAGCTATTTGCCATTCACATGCTCCTGTGCAGTTCCCCTCTCTTCCCTGAAGCACAAGTGCTACTTCCTCCCACAGGATACGCTCAGCCCAAGTGGAAGCTGTGGAGAAAACCTCTCGAGGTTATTTCCAGCCCAGCTGTGTGAATCTGAGCGCCTGGGATGGTTCAGATAAGCAAACAAACTTTGGAGTGCTTCCCCAAATCTGATGGCTTGAATGCTTAGCTAGTCCTATTGATGTTCACGGTGAGTGCAGGCAGCAAACAAACAAACAGGTTCCTGCCCGAGGCAAGGAACAAATACGGGCAAAACAAAGCACTGAGGTGTGATCCTGTTCTCATTGAAGTCGATGGCAAAACTCCCACTGGATTCAGCAGCATAGGCTCAGTCCAAGATGCAGGTTGTTTCTGGAAGGGTTCCTGGGCCAGCTGGATTAGTAGGAATCTTTGAAATGAGAGCTGGAAACCTTTAGATGTTTTCCCATCACTAGTGTGGGCTTCAGCACATCCTGATGCAGCCTGAAGAGAAGACACAGCATGGGCTGTGGGGTCAGCAAGACAGGCAGAGCAAGGAGGAAGAGCAGCTCCCCTGCCCCCTCTATGGACAACCGGCAAGGGATGAAATGCTCAAAGGAGTGTTCGACCACGCTATGCCCCCATGCCTTCTTGCACAAAGAAGTTCAGAAACGGGCCTCATGCCCATTGCCTCCAGTTTGCCAAAATCTCAGCCTGCGCCTGACCCAGCTGAACAGGAAGGATAAGTGAGCAACTCTTCTGTGGCCAGCCCTACAGCTTGGGATCTCACTCCCTCTCTGCAGGAGAGACACTTAGGGTGGGTAATTAACACGTAGCCGTGGGGCCTGAAAGCACGGGTTTACCCCAGCCCTGGCTTGAGAACCAGTTCCTGCAGGACACGAAGGGCTGGGAGAGCTCTTGCCCTACTTCTCAGTGTGCTCGCTGGTCCTCTTCCTGGTGCCCTGTGCTTCAGAGTCCTGCCTATAGCGACAAGGCTTTGCCCTGTGCTTGTTCATTTGTTCTGCTCCCCTCATTTTGCTTCCCCTGAAAGAGGCAGTTGTAGCTCTGTTAACACTATTTTTGAAAGCTCTCATGCTGTGTGAGCTCAAATCCTTGCATTAATCTACTGCTGTGTTCATTTCACTGTGCTGAAAAGCAGGGAGTTTAAATCCCCTCTAAACACCATTGGTGACACCAGAAGGCCAGTGTTTTGATCCAGCACCATTAATGGTTACAAGTTTGAATCTAGACAGCAGGGGTCAAGGGCAGGAAAGGATTAGGAATCACAGACCATGACATTAAGCTAGTGCTTTTGCCAAACTGAGAATATTGGAGCACCCACTGTACTGACTTGAGTTTTATTTCCTTTTTTATGACATTCGGATTCCAAAAAGTGGGGAACAGTGCTTATTTGTTTGTATCATGATGAACTCACCGTGAGTGAGGTTTAGTCCTTGATTTATTGCACAGGCTAAGGAAGTTTCCTATGCCAGGTACTATCATCTCACGTAGCAGACACAGGTTTTACACTGGGCTTTTTCAGTTGCAGCAATGACTTTTAAGTTAAGACTGGTTTTTCACATATCTGCAGGCTTTGCTACACCGAATGAGATTTAGAAGCTTTCCAAAGTCAACTTCTGCTCCCGAGTACGGATTTTTCGTATCTGTTGTGTTTCCAAAATACCACCAGCAGATGGAAGCAACGAGCAGCAGGCTCTGAAACGCAAACTTCAAATGACATTTTTGAGAATACAGATGAAGTCTGCACACCGAGTCCTCCCCCTCTCACCATTTTTTTTTTCTATCTCACTTTTTATGCTGATGCTTCATTTAACAAATGGGATGGTTGAAAACTGAATTCTAAAACGATGAAAATTTTATTGTCGTAATAAACTGCCTATGGCTTTGATCCCAAAAGGAAGAGCAGCACTGTAACTAATGCACAATATATGCTGGCCAGGGTGTAGGGAAACTTCCTATCTGTCTGGCACTGGGCACAGACTGCAGTTTCCAGCCTGCCACACAGACAGAGCTCTGCTTCTGTCCTGCAGCCACAGAAATTTCACTAATGAGCAAAATTTTCTCTGTGAGCCTGCAACTCCAGCGCCTTCATCCAACAGCACTTGGCATCCTCTTTCTCTCTCTTCATCAATTAGGAAAGTTTAACTTTTGTCCTCTGTCTTGCTCGCCTCGTTATGAGCTCATGAGCCACTTCCACCTGGGTTTTCATTTAGGAAGGTATTTCCTCATTAGCACACACTGCTTGCATATGGATAGGAAATAACAAAGCCAGGCGCTACCTTTCAGATCTATTTGTACTGTTAAAAAAAGCCAATCAGTCCTACACAATCCCATCGTTTTATGTCTGTATCATTGTAAGGTGATTCAATCAGTCGTTTGTCCACTTTTGTGAATGATGTCCAAATATTCTTTATCTCTTACCTTTAAAGAGTAGCTGTTGATGTTGTTTTACAATTTTAGATTGGTCTTAGTCTTACAGTAGGGAAAACATTTGCTGCTCTGTTGTTACCCTGCTCAACACAATGGGGCCCCGGCATTGTCTAAGGGTTTGTCTATATGGGGTCAGTCAGGAGATTAATCTGAATTGATTTAAAGTGGATTAGTTAACGGCATTAAATCTTTGAGCAGAGACATACTGTTTTCTTACCCATATCTTCCATTTACAATCAAAACTCTGCATACTCAAAGTGGCAAGTTTGGCAGCCCTCACTCAAGCAGAATTCTCCACTGAGAGGTGTGTTTGGACAGGGACAGCACCAGTTGACTCAGCGGCTCTTACACTACCCCTTGTAGATAATTATTAATCTCCATGTTATATAAATGACAGATTTTAAGTCAAGAGGCTTGCTTGAGACAGCAAAGACTATAATTCAGGTATTCCTCCCAGTTCCCAGTAGGCAAGCTGATATTTCTATCTGTAATGTAAAGAAAATCCTATTTCCTCTTTGGAATGTTAATCCTGAAAATGCGCTCCACAAAAACAAAGTGACATTTCACTTAGGTTTTATTAAAACATTTTGCCCTGCTGTTATCAACTGAACGTGCATTTTTAACTTTTATGTTAAACTCATTAAAGAATATTAATGTTAAAAGATTTCAGTAGACTTAAAGTACAATGTCTAAGTAATGTTGACATTTTCATTAAATATTAAAGGAAATTGATATATTGTCATGGAATGTTTCCATCTCACAAATCAAAATTTTCTGGCAGAAAGTTACAACATCTGAAAGTTTTTGGACAGCTCTGTGAAGAGGTAAAGATTTATACCTCATGCAAAAAAAAACCCGTATGCCTTTCCAAAATGTTTTTTAAATTGTTTTTCTTCTATTCTGCCTGGAAACTTTACAGCTCTACTCAATATGGACAATTTATTTCTACACTTTTATTAGAGTTGAGGGGGCAAAATGAAGGAAAGAGGATCCAGAGAAAATGTTATTAGTGATCCAAGAGGAATGTTCTGCCAGAGCTAATATCTATGACTGATTTGGGAAGGGGCTATTCAAGATACTAACATATAAATTCTCTATACTGGTGATAATTACAGTGCTCTGGCACCTAATCTATAATTCTAAACATTCATGAATCCCGTCCCAGGTTATATTGCCATTTACTGCTTTAGCAATTGCCTTAGTATTTGGGTGTAGGAGAACACTTCAGTTGTGAACTGTTACCCTGTGACAGCCAGGTTTAACAACCTGCTTGTCTGGCTTAATGGTGAAAGACTGCTGCTGCAAAGGTTAAGTGCTGAAGGCTCAGTCATTTGCACTTTTTCAGATTGTCTGTGCACCATGTCAGACACTGAGTGTCCAAGCCCCTGGGCCTGGTAGTCTGGAAATGGCCACAAAGGCAAAGGCAGATGGGAGTCCTGCTTTGCCTGTGGCCAACAGCTTCTGTCCCTGAATGATGTGGCTGCTGCTTCTGGGCAGGAAGGGAGGGCAGATGCTCTTGGGCCACGCAGCATAAGCCCCAGCTGAGCTCTGAGTCTGCAGGCAACAGACCAATGGCACCTGCCTCCTGGGTCTCACTGCTGTGGGGAGTGCTTGTTCAGGCTGGGCTGGAAGAGAGGTTTACACCACCCTTCCTGCTCTCCTTGCCATGCATGGCTGGAGTGACATTCAGCTCTGCTCTCAGAGTGCTCAGGAAAATGTAGCTGGATAGAAATTAGAGCCTTTCTGATGCAAGAAAATGTTTCTGTTGATTCTATGTTTCTAAGGGGAAATCTTTCAGGCTTAAGCCATTCATTCATATCTAAGCCTGAGAAAATTCATGCTTTGTAAGAAAACATTTGAGGAATGTATTCCTCTACGTTTTCCACAATGTCTGGAAATGTGTCCTTGAAAAACAGCAACAACAACAGCCTTCCCAAAACTGCAAACTCTGCGAAGTTCCAGTCTGGTAGAGACGTTTGAATCAGGAAGTACAAAGTCTGCATGAAAACGGTTAACTTGATAAGCAGCAAACTTAGTGAGGGATTGGCAGTAAGAGCAGTGGGTAAGAAGATAGTGGGACCCAAGTGCCTTTGCACTGTCCCCAGTCTCTCTGCCAGATCGATGCAGAAAAGCCCCATGTGCCCGCAGGGCAATACATGAAGCTCAGCAGCCCCTTGGTAAGCCAAGACCACTTGCTGGGGATTCAGGCCTGCACACCTCTTTCTGCTGCCTTTGTGTAAGGGACTGATACTGCTTTTACTGAAGCCAAAGCTAAGACTTGCACTGTAACAGAAGGGGGCCCAAGGCCCCGTTCACAGGTGTATGAAAGGAAAGGGTTACAGAAATGGAACAGCCTTATTAACATCAATGCTGATACTCAAGTCCTATAGGAATAATGTATATTTATATATACTAAGATGACAGATTCTATAGGGCCCTTTGAAATTCTGAGCACATGTTTTTTTTAAGGGCTCAAAGAATGTTTTTTGGCTTGATATTCATTTTATCCAGTGATTGCATATTACACTTTCTAGAACTGGTTGCTTCCAGGAGACCTCAGAGACTCCGAGTCATGTGTGAGAGGTAAGCCACCTATAAGAGCAATGTCAAAATTGCCTCTGGGTTTATTTGTTTCTTTATGCAATCATTTAACTTGAAATGAGCTCTTTTGGCAAGCTCAGGAAGAGCGGGGTGGCTCTGTAGTAACAAGCAGATCTAACGTCAGTTAAGGAACCGATGTTGAGAGATCGCAGTAGAGGTAGGTACATAGTGGGGTTATTATTCTCAGAGGAGTAGTGATTATTCTCAGATAAGAAGTGATTCAATGACATTATGAGCAGCTTTTTGCGAGGCACAGTTCGATTCAGAAGGTCATACTTTCCCAGGCCCTCTTGTCCAGACTGAAGACAGACTTTGCACTGTCCCAGTTTTCATTTCTGGAAACAGACTGTAGGACGTTGCTCAACAGCGGTAAGGAAGATCTCCTAGGACAGCATTTTCATGAGACAATGAAATAATCTTGTGATTCGTTAGGAGGGGAAAAATCACATTCTTCAGTGGCCAAAAGCTATGAGACTAGGGCCACGGTCACATACCTTGGCTTGACCAGGCACACCAACACCGCTCAATCACTCCCTAGCGTGCTAAGAGAAGAG
The DNA here is from genome assembly GCA_024336885.1 of Actenoides hombroni. NCBI lineage: Eukaryota > Metazoa > Chordata > Aves > Coraciiformes > Alcedinidae > Actenoides > Actenoides hombroni. Next base: position 14,273,584 of record WUAM01000395.1, read on the forward strand.
AATATTTTTTCAAGGATATATATGTACGTGCAAACACATTTACATAATGTATGTATGTATTAGTGAAAGAAATGTTATAATCAGGCTACACGCCCTAACCTAGCTCAGAGAGACATTAAAATTGAACACACACACACACACACTCCACACCCCCAGTGCTGATTTTGAGACAGACAACAGACTTTGTAGATATGTAGAAAAAGACTAGACAGGATTTGTCCTCAGGACTGTGTTCATGCACAGGTCAAGAATCAAATATTCTCTGAGGACGTGACCACATTTTTCATCACTGCTGTTCATTATCTGCTCAGCTCATTGCTTGGAATCCAGCTCTGCTCAGAGGGAAGTGTTGCTGCCATTCAGAGATGAGTTTTCCCAAATGCTGTTCGGAATGGCTGAATAAACATGTTGAAGTTTTCAGCAAAGCACAGGTTGCTGAAGTGTCAGCCATTGTCAGGCACATCTTCATAAACACACAAAGCTCAGCATGTCCCAAACCCTGATAACACAGGCCCCGGAACAGAACAAATCCTCTCTCAGCCTGAACAAAGAAATAACTATATTCCTTGCAACTCTGCCATACTGCACTTCTGGTTTTTGGCCATAATCCCTTGACAGGCCCCATTCCATCCCCATGCTGAAGGGCTGGCCCAACACTTCTGCGGCAGAGCTCTGGGCTGCATGTGGGCCAGCTCCAACTCTGCATTACAGAGTCCTTATGCTGGTATGGTCAAATGGCTGCCTTGGCATACTCGGCTCTGGAGAGGGAAAGAACTGCTTCATGCAGACCACTCAGCCATGACTCTCCATGGCCAATTAAGAAATCAAAGGGAAGCTCTGTGCAGAGCTCAGCTGCCACCAGGAAGCCTGAGCCATGGTGGGAAGCACTGAATCATGTTGTTGCTCAGTGTGGGAGCCTGAAGCATCAGGGACTGAGGGAGCAGAGGGTCTCCAGTAAGATGGTGCCGTGGCAGGGGCAGCCTGTGGTGCAGCTCCAGCAAGCAACCTCAGGCTGGATGCTTTGGCTTCCTGTCCTGTCCCTGCTCCCCAAGGGAGCAGGGGTTCAAACCGTTTTTCTGGAGGTGAGAATTCAGCAGTTACCTACCACAGTGAGGCCAGATACCTTCTATAAATCTGTTTCTCAGAATATCTTTCTCTCCCTCTGTGTTTTTTCCCTTCTTTTCTTTTCACATTTTATCTCCTCAGAACAAAAATGTCAGTATGTCAAATGTCCCGTGTGGGCAGGGGATGTGCAGGGGCACTGAAGTCACTTGGAGGGGAAGCACCAGCCAGGGCTGAGGGAGGAAGCACAACAGGCTCCAATGGGCCTCCTGATGCTGAAACATGATCAGAACAAATAAACAAAGTAAAAGCTGTAAAACTAAATTACTATTTTGATTTGTTTCCTTGTTGGTTTGTTTTCTCTCTTCCACTTCCTTGTCCCCAGCTGTGTGCTCCTCTAGAGAGCAGCCACTTGGCACTAGTATTTGTTGGGCATGGAGCATGTGTGTATTACACCTATTTTAAGCACTCATCCTGAGAAGCAGATTCACCTCCGTGAATCCCCAACACATTTTACAACCAGCTGCACTACTAAGACCAGGGTAGGAAAGGGGGAAATGGTACTTTCTTTAGTTTCTCAGTTTTGACCTCTGGTCTACTCAGTGGGCCAGTCAGATTATTTTGTGCACTCGCATTGTCACCGTAAACTGGTAACACCAACCTCTGATATTCTAGTTATGACATGAAAATACAGTCTCTCCAGCAGCATTTTCCCTTTTACTTACAACCTTCCTTTTACAAAAATAACACTTTATTTTCAGAATTCCTCTGAAAACATGAGTTTGAGCTGAAATCCTGGATGCATATACTCTAACATACGCAAACTCGCATGGAAAAGCAAATGTCCTAGAAACCCATATAGCTGGGCTGGGTTCATCCAGCTGCCCTGTGTCCCTCCAACATCCCTGTATCAAGATCTGAGAAGGGCTGGGTCACATTCTGGTTCCAGCCTTCTGGCTGGCTTGTGCTCATCTCCTATGCCATTTTTTTCTCCTGTTTTCCAAGGCTGAGGAGGGTACCAGCAGTGGAGGATCTGGCCTCCAGGATGCTTACAGCCTTCCCTCAAGGCCAGATCTCTTCACAAGATGCAATTCTTCATGGCTTTTTCAGGTCTCTGCCTCCTCAGCTCTATCACGTTCCTGCTGGTAAGTTAACTCTCCATTTCATCTCACCAAGAAAGAGCTACTTCACATGCTGTTTATTATGAGTTTCTTCTGTACTTCGACAGTCCCTGCCATTCACTTGGATATATCTTCTCCTTTCTATCTGCCCTCCCTCCCCACTCCCGTATGCTGCAAAGTTTACATCCCATTGCAAATCTGACAGCTTGTTTTTCTGTTTTCTTCCACTTGACCACAGTGTTAATAGTAGAAGGGGACCTGGATGGGCTGCCACCATGGTACATTTACGAAGCGGAGGAATATGTGCTTTGACAGGTCATTTCTCCTCTATTCTCTAACTCTGAGGCCTGGACCTTTCCCTCAGGCTGCCTCACACTGTGTATTCAGTGTAACTCACATGTTAGTCCCTCCTGATGTCCTGAATTCCCAGTAGCTCAGCATGATGTGCTAGCCCCAATTCCCTTGGACAGCTTCTCCCACTCCCTTTTGATGTTCAGAGACAAGAGTTGTTCCACGTATCCCGTCGCATCAGTTCTCCCTCAGTTTTACCTGCTTTATATTCTTCTTCCCTTGCTCCCTTCTCTTGAGCACATATCTCTTCCGCATACACACAAATCTGCCTTTCTTGCCTTGAGTGGACAGTGTCTCTCAAATTACAGGTTCTGTTCCTCACTAGGAAAAGCTCTCTTCTACCAAGCAACAACCCAGAGCACCCTCACATTCCCTGTTGCCTCCTGGGCACCTAGTACACGAGTAAGTTTGATGGGGTTTTTTTTAAGATAGGGGCAATTAAGAAGCAGCCTTCTTGGACTGTGTTGTCAAGCTATTTGAAAACCTAATTTCTGGCTCCTGTGACACATCCCCAAGTGAAGGAGCAGCCAGCTCTCGTCTCTCCCAAGCCGCTGCCCTTCAGAAGGTGCTCTCTGTGTGTATGTGCATGAGTGAGAGACATCTGCATTCCTTTTCTGTTCACCCAGCCACAGAGCACAAATCTACTTTGACACTTTTAGAAAAATGAAAAGATGGAATCTCGCAGGAGCCTGCCTGTGCCGGGGGGGTAGGAGGGGAGCACGCACAGCAGGAGGGAAGTTGACTTTTCTTTATACATATAGGGTTTTTTCCATGCAGAGTTTAAATTATGCCTGATAAAAGGAGTTTCGTGGATGTTTCAGTTCTTTCAAACCCTCCTGGCTTCCTCCCAATTAAATGAGGTTTGTCAAAGCCACAGGGCTCTGCTGCTGCCGGAGAGGCGGACAAGCACTTCCCGCAGTGACATCTCCAATCCCCAAGGGAGAAGATGAAAGTGTCAGTGCCAAGAGAGAGAGAGAGTGTAGAAAAAAACAGGTACAGAGACAGACAGTGTGAGAGAAAGCGAGAGAGTGAGGAGAAACTGAAGGAATGAGAAAACAGATTGGCATAATGTGTCAATCTCTCCGACACGCTGCCAGAGAGGGGACAGATTCCTTTCAGCTGGGTTTTTGCACCATCCCGTGTTTATTATCCCCCATACTGCGGTGAGAAGTACCGTACGGACAGGAAACTGCACCGTGTTAGCATAGCAACCAGTGTGTTGGGAGCAGAATCAAAGTGCACAGGGCTGAAACGGATACGGTACGATCACGCAAGACCATATTCATGAGTGACTCATTAAGCCTGTAAAAATTTGGCAATTCTGAGTAATTCCTCGTGTAGCCACCCTATTGCCATAATCACGTAAGACATTTGTTCTCTTGTGTCACTCTGGTATCACACTAATTTGGAATTTAACTACCGTTTTAAATTCTTGTTGGTATGAGCACACAGTGCAGATTTTTAATACATTCTGTTCCCACTTTTTCTGGAGGATGCTGGCTATTAGTGCTCATCCTCTGAAGGAGAAAGTTAAAGCAGAAGGGCAAAGAATGAGCTGGAGATGAAAGGTGAGAGGAGGAGGGTGTTGATCCCAAGGCGTGTGAGACTGTAAGAGGGAAACGACATTTGAAAAAACAAAAGGTTCCCGTAAGAAACTGTTTTCTGGTTTTAGGAAATAACTATACCTCTAACTGTCCTTTTTGTAAGTTGCTATGACAAACTGGAAGCTAGAGGATGTTTTCCATGTCAATTCCTGGGGAAAAATAATTGGAGAAATCAATGTTTCAAAGATAAGTGCCCCTCCAAATAGCATTGTTTCTGATTACTGAGGGAAATGTTAGTGGCTAGAGGCTGGCTGCTGCCCATGGGATGGGGCACAGGGCTCTCTGCTTCCTGGTGGTCGGCTTTTGCAGAGGAAACCAGGTTGCTGTTGCTTATGTTCATCTGGATGCAAAGTGCTAGGAAAAAAAGGAGTAGCCCACACTGTAAGAGAGGAAGAGTCCCTGTCTCCCAAATGAGGCTGGTGCACAGATGGGTTGCTCCTACAGCTGCTTGCTCCTGTGCCTCTAGTGCTAGAAGGGGCTACTAAGGCCCAGGTTCAAACTCCACTCATCTTCTTGATGGCCTTAATTCTGCACATGCCACCAGCACCTCTGGATATAGGAACAGAGGAGAGGAGCAAGGGATTCTCAAGCTTCCTTCCACTGTAGCTAGTAGCTTAAGGGGTATGCCTTTCATAAAACTGGAGCATTTGCTGTCCTTTTTCTGGCCTAAGACAATCCTGAGACAATTATATTTGTGCAGCACAGCCCTGCACTACAGCAGCTCTGACAGAACTTCTGTCTAACCCTTTGCCACCTGCTAAAGCAGAATGTTTTCTGTCCAATTAATCATTTCTGGAAGAAAGATGAGATCCTTGAATCAAGAAAGCATGAGCTGTGCTCACAACTCAGTGTCAGTCCTGAAGTGCAAAGGGCCTTCTGAGAAGGTATCTCACTCTGCTGTCAGACAGGTCAGACACAGTAACAATTGTGTCTTATTATTCTTAGTTACAGATTTGGTTTATTTCCCCTCTCTTTTTCCCTCAAATGCTTTAGAGCAGGCTCACAAGCAGGGAGAGTGAATGGTGGGATTTGGGGTTAGCACCAGTGTGCTCCCAAGGAAACAAGCTGCAAGAAGGGCTCTGGATGAACAACCCAGGCACAGGGGCCAGGGATGCCTGAGCTGGAACCTCAGATCCTATCCCCACCAGCCCAATGTCCATGCTCAGTACAGACCTCTCTCACAGCTCAGGAGACATTTGACCCTGGGCATACCATTGGTGTAGCAGTTAGTCATCAAGTCCAATTTGTGCTACGTGAGGACTATGGAGTGTTGCGTGGATGTGATCCTGGCTTTGACTTGAAGGGACTTGCTCCTCTTGGGTACAGTTGGTCTCTGATTGTTATCTCCTCCCAACAATCCAAAACCAGTACACCAGGTGATGACGACACAGTACTGTTTCTCCTAAAACAGCCCGCTATTCAGCTTTTCAGAGACAAGGAGGTGGAGCGAGGCTCGATCTTGACAAAGCACTGTCGTTTTTATGCCTGTTGCATCCAAACTACTGCAGAGCAAGTGTAGGCAATGAGAAGGCTGAGGCTGCAAGCCACTGCCTACCGAACATCCCATTGCCCTTGGGATTCGCTAGCACTGGGAGATGTTATCACAGGTCACATAGAAAGAAGATTTGGCCTTCACAGCTATCTTGTTTAGGTTGGCTGTTTTCCTTAGGTTCTCCTACATAGCTAAAAGGTTTATATATAGTCACATTTTTTTAACCTTTGTGCTTTGCCACCTCTGTATACAGCAAATGGATATTCTCCACTGCAAATCAGATACAGACACCTAGATAACGACGTTCCCACCAGGTACATGAATCTGCTTTATCATGTGTATCATTTATAAGGGAATAAATCAACGCTGGTGTTGAGCAGCAAATCATCTGTCACTCTTAAACCAGAAGCAATCTCTTCTGCGAGGTGATGAAGTGAATCTTCACTTTGACTCACTTCACCTGGCCTGATCTCCGCAGCAGTGGAAGGTCTTCTTGCGTAAATACTGACAGAGCACGGAGGTTTTGTATCCTCTCATTCAGCCACCACCCTAGGAAAGAGCCATTGCAACATCACAGCAGATCTGTGCCAAGGGCACAGGTCTCTGGAGATGCTCGCCTGCTTAAGCTCTTTCCCTGGGCACTTGCTTGGAGCAGACATCATGCTGGCAGGTGCTGGGCCCTGTTTAGGAGCACAGGGCAAAGGGGAAAGCAGGCAAAGAAGGAAGGTTTCCTTTGCTCACTCCTCAGCTTGTGCTCTTGCAAAAGCACAACTGGCACAAAGTTTGGCCCACATGACTTGTGGAAACAAAGTCCTACAGACATGGATCAAATGCTCTGACTCCCATTGATCTCAGGCCAGAGAATCTCTATAAAGGTCTTATTGTTCAGGGAGATGAACTGCTCTTGAGGGGAGTGCTGTTAATACCCTTCATGGAGGCAGATGCTATTGCATCAGAGGTTAGCAGATGTTTTTCTGTATTTTGTCTAATTACAAGTTATAACTAAGGTTTCTTTAACTTCCATTTTCCCTTTAATAGTCTTAAATGCAAATCTGAGAAGATTTACTTGTCTTGTTTCCTGTGAAAGACATCTGGACTGGAACTCCCATGTAGTCTTTTCCCATCCTCAGGTGCACTTCTGCCTTCACCCAGTTATCAGTACAAAGAGTAAATGGGGATGTAGCAATCGGATTGCTAAAGCACAAAAGTTAAAGCTAAGTTTGAGATCGTGACAGCAAGCAACTATGAGCCTGGGAACTCAATTAGCCTGAAAGACAACTATCTCATTATCTTTCCTAAAATGATATAAATACACAAGAATATAAAAATTTAAAATAAACTCTCTTTATATTGACTGTCTAGATGACTGAATTTCACCGCTCAATTTCTTTAAACACCCACTTTAGTATTTATTTATTCTAAGCGCGAAGCAGCTACGATAATTAGACTGTCAGATTTGGTAAGTTAATGAGGAGTCACTGGAGTGGAAGGTTTTGCATTTGCGAGATTGCTGAAGGAGAGAAGCTCTGTGCCTTCGCTCTATCTCTTTTTTCTTTCTCTTTTTTTTCTCCCCTCTGCTGGGTGGGAAGGAGAGAGCTTGGCAGTGCGTAGATCCATTTGAATCCTTTTGATTAGCGGGTTCCTTTCCTACCACTCTTCTACCAAATAGTATTTTGTTGGTTGTTCCAAGAATAAGGAAAAAAAAAAAAAAAAAAAGAATAGAAAAGAAACCGTAGATGAGATTTCTAGAGAAAAGGGCCTAGATTAAAGAAATCATTTTCCGAAAAAATCAGAAGGAACAGAAGTGTGAGAAACAGGATCCTGAACTAGTTGATATTGTGGCTAACGCCACAAGAGAGCATTAGGAAAGCCGCACAGTGAAGGAAAAGGAGCATTTTGCAGCTTTTTCTTTAACCTGATTTTTCCACGGGACAATCAGTGCTGACAGTTCCAGGAGCAAGACTGCAACCTGAAATCTGTGACCTATTTGCTTCTTACCAAAAAGGCCATCTCTTGGGAGGTTCAAGCAAGTTTTGGTAGAAAGCAGGGATGACTGACTAATTCTTGGGTAAGCACGTAGCTTCCACTGTCAAAGTTGCTGCCATCATCCTTAGTGCATGAATTCTTCATGTACTGAAGGTGGGAAACCAGAAATGATACTCAGGGCTGGATGACAACATCCAGGCTGAGGACAAAGTGGGAAATCTCACATTCAGAGAGAAGAGATCAGCAAACCAATGGCCCCAGTGCGCAATGCTCAGTGGTATCATGGGAGGTTTGGGTTTGTTTCGACATATTCCCAAGTCTCAGACCAGTGCCCTTTACTCTGATGCCTCCTCAGTCAAAATATTGCTTCATTTCCCTATTGCTTAAACTGACCAACTTGCTTTGTTCGCCTTTGTCTATTGTGTTCACATTTTCTAGATTACTTGTTTTGATTTCACATGCAATGGACCCTGAGCAGAGCTAGGCAAAAACTCCTTAGCTTGCAACATCCTTGGTTTTAACCTATCACTATTTTAATATGACACACCTCACAGTGATGCTGCAGTATCAATATTTTTCATCATCATTTTTGTTACAGAAGACTAAAAGATCACTGAAAATCACTGTTATTGAAAGAAATTATCAGAAAAGAGACTTTTATTATACCCTGCCTCTTTGTTTACTCTGTGCATTCGTTAACAGTGTGTGTCCAGTCAGTGCTACTGTCTGGGTCTGTGCTTGCAGGGCAGACCTGGAAACTGATCTTGAGGGAAAATCAGTTTGACTGTCTTATTGTCTGCCAAGCTAGGAGGCAACCTAGATGTGATCGTAGGGAAAACCTCAGCTACCCATCTGTGCTTTCAAATGCATGAGGACGGCAGGTACCTGCTATATGTCCCAGAACTCAATGCCTGGTCTCACAGCCTCTCTCCACCCCATCTGCCCTCATCATGTAGACAACAGCAGGCAGACAGGACAGCTGTGAGTGCTCTCAAGAAGGACCCAACACACTGGCAGCCCTGTGACCAGATTGGGTTTTGGAGGCAGCCTGCATACATTCCCTGCTCACCTGCTTGGCTAAGTGCAGACAAGGCGGTTGTTCCCCCTCTGTGATCAGACAGGAACTAATCCTGCCAAAAAAGCTGTTGTCAGTTCCACTAAGGATTCTGGGACAACTTACTCAAGGAGGGTACTCATGCTTCAGTGTCCAATGAATTTGGATTTGGCCAGTTTTAGCTGACTTTGAGAGTATTCCACAAATACATCATCTAAAATAGTGAAATCGTGAAAACAGTAGGAGATACTCTTAAACTTTTTCTTTTTTTTTTTTCTTTTATATTAACCTCACCTCAAAGTGATCATGGCCTTTTTAAACTGCTTACTAAACATACTAAACAAGCTTAAATGTCAACTCAAGTTTTCTTCTGCACTTCGTTACAGAAAAACATTCTATAAGTGACGGTGTTCACATTATTAATTCTCTTTTTTAAACAGGCATCTGGATTCAGACATGCAGGCAAGGTTATAAATGAAACAGTAATTTTTTTTGTCAGTTTAATAGGCTACCTATGGAAAGCAGGGGGTTCTGTAAGCTTTTTCAAACCTAATCGGAGGTAGATAGGCATCTAAAGCACAACAGCCTCATGCTGGCACACGAGAGAATGGAATTTCCTGGGAACATAATGAAACTGGCCAGCCTCCCTCCATTGGCCAGCCTGAGTTACATTACAAAAATAGACAAAAACTAGAGAACTAAACATACCAGGCTCCATCATGAATCCCTGGGCCCTGAGAGACACAGGAAGGGACAAAACATCATCACAATCTCCTCCTTGTTCTCCTTCTGGTTTCAGGAAGGGAAGAGATAGTGCCAGGCATCCATCCCAGGGTAATACACACTCCATGCCAATACTCCATCCATTTTCTACCCTATTCCACCTCTTTCCCTCTACCTGCTGAGGAGCAACATATGGATCATTGGAATCTGTTTCCGTTCTCATGCTGCCTCTCAAAATGCAGATAAATAATGCAGTGCTTCTTATATGTCTGTGCTACTGCACAAGCTAAGTGTAGTTGAATCTACAGGAAGATTAGAGCTCATTTTAAACTGTTAACAAGCAAAGTAACTGAAGTCACTAGCCCTGAAGAATATTTGTAATTAGGATTACGTTTTCCTTTTGATTTAGGATTTATGCCATACGGTTTTTATCCTAACAGAGGCAGACTGTACCCTCCGTTACACCAAGGACCTTTGAAATAACTCTTGATACTGACAAAATGAAGCACAATCATTGAGAGTATAAAACAAGGGCAGAGTTTGGTTGGAGGGGGCAATATGTTTTAAAATCACCTTTCAGTAGAAGAGAATGAAATTGTGCAGATGTCCCGCCTTTTGTTTTTTTTCAGAAAGCTGTGTCAGAAAGATTGACTTGGCAACGAAGATGTAACAGCACAGTCTGGACACTGGACTTGCAGAATAAACTCAGCCATGTGTTACTTAATAGAGAGATCCCTGGACCAGAAGATCGATGTACAAACAGGACAGATGGGGACTGACAATTGAAAGAATGTAGAGGCTGATCCAAGGCTTACAGAGACCTGTCATTCCTGGGGTTTGCCGACAATCTCCTTCAACAAAAGAGCTCCTGAGGGAAGGAGGGGATTAGTCAAAAGTTGAGTGAAGTTTCCAGGGAAGATGGTTTCTTGGATAAAGTTGTCAACAAAAGGAATTGTTTAAGACTATTTGTTATAATTTCCTAGATGAAGCTTCTGACATTACTAACAGGATTACCAGCCTACTAGTTCCACACCAGCAGAGCATTAGACATGTGCATTGCAAACTGGTTGCTTAGAGCTGAACTCGGGGGTCTTTTTACACTGGGTCGTAAATGTGTGCAGGTGTTGATGAGCAGAGGGGAGATGGCAAAGAATTAAGACGCAGCCAAACATGGGCCATTTTTGGTCCAGCTGTTGCAGACACTCCTGGCTCATTAATGAGTTACCAGGGTCTTTTAATCTCTTTGATCTCAGGGCTGCTGACAGACTATAAAAAGGAAAGTTAATCTGAGATGAGTGCTGATCAGGATAAATGGGGAAATCAGAGAGCTCCTTCCCAAATAGTTACTGTGAAATTTGTCATAGAATTCTTCCTGGGAGAATCGGGAAAGCAAGTAACTTAACTGTGTTCGTGTACTGGTCCAATTGGTTTCAGTTATCTGGGATACTTTTTCTCAGTTCTGGGACATCAAAACCTGTAAGCCTTGGTGCAACCTCACAGCAGAACTGGGAAGAAAAGGAAGATAAATCATTAAGGTGCAGGCATGCAAACTCTCTTGAATACTTATGCATCTGAGTAGTGTCACTGGCATGACTGGGAGAACTTCTCTGAGCAAGAATTATGCAGAACATTGAGACACTGGAACAAAACCAGACATGGAGCTATGGGGAAACACCAGAGAAATAGGTGGCATCCATAGTGAGAGCTGGAAGGTGACACTTTAGTGTAAGGGAGCTACATCTCTAGCCCCACCCCAGTCTTCTGCTTGCTAACCAAACACTGCTGATCTAGGCAGGAAGCAGCACAACTGTTTATGTTCCCCTTTGCCCTTGCTATAGGCACAATTGCAGGAATGTATAGATTAGCTACATGAAAGAGTGCGCAGATGATCTGCAGGCACCGCTCAGTCAAGGGGGCAAGAGGTATTCCTTCTGTTACATGACATTCCATAAAGTTGTCTGGCTTGGAGAAAAAGCAAGCTATGCCCCAGAAATCTTTCTACCTCTAGATTGTGTGGACCCAGGTCTTCCAAACACCAGCCACTTGTAAATGAGTGTGAATGCCTGACCTCCCTTGGCAATACCGAACAGACATTTGTTTCAATATGAGGACCTTACGCCTTTCATTTGCTCTGCAATGAATCTGGAATAATATTACAGTGACCTCACAGCAGTATAAGAAAGATCAGACTAAAGTATCCTACAGAGTTCTACTTAGGCATGTATCTCTGTGTCAGCTTCCCATGTGCAGGTTTATTTGTGAAGAGTAGGGCACTTGGAACCTTTTTAGAAGAAAAACAATAGTCCTTAGGCTCACTGGTACCAGCTGTTACAGTTCAAAAGCTTCTAAGAACTGGTACAAGTAAGAAGCTTTTCTAAAGCAGCTGGCTGGCTGTAGAGATAGAAGACTGCTCTCCACTTCTGAGTTATGCTGCATTGTCATACGCACGTTCAGAGTGGCTGCAAATGTTGTCCATGTTGGCACAGGGGTGTTTTATGTTCTATTTTCACTCTTGGAGATGGCTGGACTAAGAGCAGTGAAGAAGCAGGATCTCTAATGCTTGCCATGGGGTGGCTATGGCTGGCTGTCTGCCCCTAATTAGGGGCCACTAAGTGCTCGATATGTTAAATGAAAGGATTTGTTATGCATGGACAGTGAGGGATCTAATGATGGGAACTGAATCATTTTCCTCATGGTTACTATCTAGAACATCAGCTGTAAATTTCTTCTGCCCTGGAGCAGGAGAGAGAATGGCTCCCCTCTTTTAAATAGCTGCTACCCCATAATGGCCAAAGCTCTCATGCTGAATTGCCAAAGGGTGGAATGATATCTTCCAGCTCTGTATCTGGAGGGACAGAAAGCCAGGAAGACCCTGGCAAAAGGGTGTGCTACAACCCAACACTCTTCCATTCATTAACTTAATATTGGAAGCCTAATGCCTTAAGTATACCAGATCAGAGAGGAACTGCCCCAGGACCACTCTCTCTTCCAAACTAATGGGAGTACTGTTTACATTAGGAGTACTGATCTCAACATATTTTCCATCCCCTGGCTGCCACAATCTCAGGGGCAACAGCTCTCAAGGAAAATGGATGTAGCGTTGTAATGAGTCAGGAAGAGTAGGTAACAAGAAACACGTCTGAATTCATGTACCAAGTTAGTGCCACCCAAAAAAGTAGTCCTGCTTTCCCCATTTTCCTCCATGCTTCATGCATCATAGTCTTTCTCTCTCTTGCTCTCTGGCACTTTTCTAAGCCCTTGATGAGCTGACTTAACTCACTGAACAGGTGGAAGACTATTAACTCTTTTGCCAAGTTAGTTTTTCATTGCTCAAGTAAACTGCATCAGATTATATGAAGGGGGTCAGAGAAGTACCAGACTTCATGCATGACTGAGTGTGGAGTGGGAAAGGAGGGCCAGGAAAAAGCCATGAGGTTCAGACTCTCTTATTTCCAATGTGCTCACATCTGGTTTGTGAGGGTGGTCATCCCCTCTCGCATCTGCATGTTTGATGTTCTGAGGCAACAATGTGAATGGGTGCTGGTGAGCTCAGTGCTGCTATCATGTGTGTGGGTCCATCTCAAATCTAGGTGTTTGCTGTTGGAGACCCACAAAAAATCCCAGACATTGGCAGAGACGTGCAGGACTGACCTTTCCTTTTTTCCAGAAAAGACTTTTTCTTGGCAGGGACAGGATGCCTCGGTAAAGCAGGTGAAAGTTTATGAAGTGCACGTAAATGGAGATCGTTGTGCTCAAGGGTTCATCAAACTGTTTCTTCTCACCACCTAATAAAAAATTAAAAACAAATCTGAGATTTTGGAGAAATCCTTTAACATCCTCTTTAATGTAAAGAGAGTTTAACAGCAGACTTAAATATTTGCTTTAAAAACATCTTGAAGTAAATGAAATAGCTTCTTTCCCATGCCAAGATTGTGTTTTACTTCAGCCCAGAGCAAGTCTGTGGCCAAATTACATACCCCTAAGAAAAAACCCAAGCAAACCCCACTCTGTAATGACGCAAGTGGGCAATGGTCTTTAAAGGGGGGAAAAAAGCACCATGAAAATCCCCCTCACAAGCCAGAACTGCATTTGGGGAGCCCAGATGAAAGCCCTGATGTGGGTCATGTGACAGGTGTCACTTCAGTAATGATATTGGGGCAGAGATAAAAGTCCTCGCCGGCTGGTCATGTGACACTGCTTCATTACTGGCACAGCAGGTGGTCGGCGAGTCTCAATGCCTTTATTTTTTTATTATTTTTTAATTTTTTTTTTTATTCTGTGATAATGAGAAAATGTTTAAACTTCCATCTCTGTGTTTAAACACTTCTTCATGCTGACAGCAGCAGGAGATCCCTTGATCAGCTGTCAGATGGGAAAGTGCAATTTTTCTGGAAAGTAAACGTGTTTGCCAGTTGGAAATCATTTTCTGTTTGTTGGGACTGCTAGTTGTGGCGTGATGGAGCCATGTCACAGCATCTGACAACTCAGGAGTGGGGAATAGAAAACAGGCTGAGAAATGGGTTTTAGACTCTGCTTCTGATAACAGGAGCTTGAGATTTTTGACACTTTGCTATTGTTTATTGTGGGGAAAAAAAGAACACCGCTTATGGATTGCTTATGAAACTTTTAAAGCAGCAGCTCAGCATCAGTGTGAGTACATGGGACCTTCTAAAAGAAGCTCCTGCATTTTAATAGAAACTTTCCTAGGAGAAAAACAAAAGGGACACACAAAGAAATGGAGTGCGCGTGGTGACACTTGAGAGTTAAGGTGGCCAGGCTACCAAAAAAAAGAAGAAAAAAATGTCTCCTTCTAAATACATTACAAAACTTTTCATGGCTCTGATGTCACAAAATCTTGGAGAACCCACTGAGAGTTCCAGGTGAGACAAGGAAGGCAAATGTGGTCACAGGGTCACGGCAGAGAACACACCACCATCCCCGAGCGGCAGGGGCCTGGCTGAAATCAGAGCTGCTACACTCTCCTTCGGCAGTACCCTGGAACCCAACTAAATTCACTTTAAATGCTAACCTCATTTCTTTCCTTTTCCTATTAGGCATATACCTTCTCAAAGTCAATTCCCATAGAGAGCAAGAGAGACAGATATAATGCACATAATTTTAATTAAAATTAAGGTCTGAATGTGCATATGCAGAGGCATACACAGCACTTCTCTTATGCAGACACAGACAACATCTGATATGCAGAATCAACAAATCAACCTGATTTCAACACTGGGAAAGCTAATTACTCAGAGCACGGCTTGGATCACCCATTAGATATTTGCAGCAACTACGTTTCAGGGAGTCCTTGGTTGTCTCCCAAAAAAACTCTTTCCTCAGCTGGCTGCACTGCAACCTCTGCCCTCTTCCTAAAGATCCCCACGGAAAACTTCCTGCCTATTACGCTTCACGAAGTCTTCGCTCGGTAAAACCGAAGTGCCGGTGCCCAGCTGGTATCTCACCTGCACGGGGAAAGCCCTGGAGCTGATGCCGTGGTTTCAGCTGGGCTCCTGAGGGCGGGCAGGCTCTGCAGAGGCCGCTGGAGATGGGCAGGCGGCTGCCGCCTTCCCGCCAAACGACACCACCCCCCCCCACCCCCCCCAGCCTCCCGCTGCAATTAGGGGCAGGGCCGAACCATCAGCAAAAATAATCCCAAACGAGAAGATCAGATCAGAATCTGACCCTTTGTTAGCAGTCATTAAAAAACATTACACTTTTAATAGGAGCTTATTCAATTAGCAGACTAACAGGCTCCATCAGATAAGCTGGGGATTTCCCTGGGAATCTGAGTCACACAGTGCCAAAGCGCTCTGCACCCTATGGTTAACCCTCTCTGCGCAGAGCCAGGTTGAAGAGGCCAAATCCCAGGAAAAAGGATTCTTTCGGGATTCTAAAGGGAGAAGGAGAAGGCCTCCACTGCGCCTCAAAGCCCCTGGAGGTGCCAGTGCTGGGTGTGAGTCACAGACGCTGGAAGGACCCAGGAGGATCGCGGCATGGAACTGTAGCTGCTGCAGACAGGAGCCTCGCCTGATCTCTGATAAACACGCTGACATTTGGCAGCCTGACAGCTTCACAGTCCCGTAAGAGGCTTCCTAATTAGAGCCTGGGTGAGAAATAATCCACAACTCGAAGTTTGTCTCTAGCTTCCTTGCAGTACTTCTTTTCCCTGCCTTTTTGCGCTTTTTTCTCCCTTTGCAGTGTTTCCTCTCACACGTCCTCAGCACATCCCCTCCCCGCGGGCGGAAGCCGTTTGAAACACCAAAGAGGAGAAAGGGGTCATTTTTGCCTGTCCTCTCAGCTCAGAACAGCTCGCAACAAAAGCACCCCTCCTGCATTCCCGCCTTGCCCTTGAAGGAGACGGGGAGATAAGGCAGTGGAAAGGACAGGACATGGTGAAGTTTATAATGAGGCAAGTACAACCGGTCTGGAAGAAAACCAAACCAGTCCCATTCATTCCTAGTCAAACAAGTAGGGCAAAACTAGTGCTCCCAGCAGCAGGAGAATGGGGACTCTCGGTTTGGATCCAGCCTGGAATTGTGCTTTCCTTTTCAGCAAGCTGGCCCTGAATGGCTTGTCACAACAACCTGAGTCTTTTGGCTGGAGCCAGGGTCTGAACTGAGCATTGCCTTCGAGATGTACAGTATTGTGATGCTGCTGTACCATAGCAAGACATTCACCCACCTGGCTGTACAATGAAATATATTTTTTAGAGATATGTACTTTTACAGCGCCAGAACTTTTAAATCATATTCAATCATTTACCCCATCACATGCATGTTCTCTGAATAGTTCCAGAAAAGCTCTTCAAATGCAATACCCCCTGAATTTGAGATTACATCAACAAGCAACATGTTCTAAGACAAGTACAACTCTTTTACTGTATTTATTTCCTAGAGGGCTATATGCCGATAGTGAGATTGATTGTTCTCTATTTAATATCCCAAAGTCTTTTCTGGGGTGATGAGACAGGTAGCAAAGCTCTTCAAAGACAATAGCCATTGTATACTCTGTAACAGCTTGGATAAAAACAGCAGAATCCACTTTATGTTAGGAGGTTGCTCTCATTCACCATCCTCAGTGAATACCACATTCCCTGGATAGCCACCACAAACAGGCAGAAACAGGATTCTCCAGTCTTGGCCATACATTACATCAGACAGCTCTCTATGTTACCACCATCCAGCAGGTTCCCATATGATGACATGGGACCAATAGCTACAGATATTTGACCATTAGCTCTCTCCAAAGCAAAGAGATTTCATTCAAAACATGCAGTTGAAGTTATTCCCCGGACAAACATTTATTGCTGAAGTATACTGGAAGATCTCCATCTACCATCGCTAGGGTTCAGGACGAATCTTACCCAAAGGACTGGGGGTCCCTGGGGGAGTGTACTTTTTTGAGGTTTCACTCTGGGGGTTTATTATGATTGCTGATTCCCAAGTGTTTCACGTGCTGCAGATGTCTAACTATTGTGCAGCTATGAGAAAAAAGACTGTGAACCTACACCTCTGTACTGGGGAGAACAACACTGCATTAGGACTGGAAAGGCTCGTAACATCATCCTCATCTCTAGTGCCTGCACTGCTAAGATACCGAGGCTGAGAAAATTGTTTACTGAACTGATACTTCCAACAAACAGATGTCTATGAAGTAAGCAGAGCTGCTCCCCGAGGTTCTAATATTAACAAATTCCCTGAAGAGATTGTAGCTGTGTGTTTTCTACCATCCCTCTCTATAAACTGGAGTATGGATTAGTACACACTATTTATAGAGCTCAGCCCACCCACTTGCTTGGAGCACCCCTGAAGCTGAGGGAGATGTAGCTGCATTCATAGCCAGACATCACCTCCAGGGTCCATGTAGCATCATATCAAAATTCTGCCTTTCAGCATAGCAGAAACCTTGGAAAAAAAATAGAGGCTGTTCTGGGCTGAAAATATCTGGCATCATCCCTGCCCTGATTTTTTTGCATGATAAATGAGTACAGACATGAAGAAGGAGGAGAGCGTAGACGTGGAGAAGACTCTTCTGGAGGACTGACTGGGGAGGGGATGAGGAAGAGCTGGCTCTGGGTGACTCAATCCTCTGGTACCTGAATTCCTTTTCACTGCAGAGTGGGCACAAAGGTCAGAAGAGCAGCATTTTACACACACGTGCACAATTGATGTGGACCATTTTAAAATTTGGGTGAACCAGATGCCAGGAACGGGTGCAATACCACAGGAGAAAAGAAAAAAAACTTCTTTTCAATTAAACTCTGCTTTTTCAGGATTTAGAATTTCAGTCATTTAAATCCATTTTAGACTAAATCTTAGAAATAGAAGTTGGCAGCCTGGAGGAATTATTTTTTTTTAATTATTTTATTTTAAAGGATTAACTCAAGTTGATAGATTTAGAGCATTTTTTACGTTTGTTGGTTTCAGATGTTTAAAAATAAATTTAAAATAAACAAACAAAATCCAGTTGAAAATTTGGCAAGGGCTGAATCCTTTGGGCAAAATTTTCCCAGGAGAAGCATAGATCTCTGATAAGCAGCAGAGGAGATGCCGTATTACACAGCTGCAATGCAGATCTGCGGCCTCTCCAGAGACTCCCACACACTAAGCAGGGATTTCTTTAGTTTAAATGCCAGATCCACTTTGGTCCCAGTGAAACCCCAGAAGGGCATTCTCTAGGAAAACGGGGCATGTTTAATCCACTTTATCATTAATGCAAAGAATAGTCTCAATATTTGTGAAAATCGGAAAAACACGTTATGAAAGGTCCCTCATATCTCGAGTAGATTAAACTCTGCTCGCCAGCCTCCCCAAGGCAGTTGGGCCACAGTTTGTTTGCAACATCTCTATTTATGATATACAGGTCTTTCTGGGTCTGTGATGAAGCAAACATGAGCCAGACTGCTGGCCTGACTGGGCACTTCCCTGAAGGATGTGCTGGAAAGTTTAGTTTGGTGACTAAGGCTGGAAGTGCCACAGGTGCCAGAGGAAAATAACAGCTCTGAGCAACACTGTCTGACTTTGGCTTTGACCTTCTCATCAGGAACAGTTGTTGCACTTTCTTTGCAGAAACTTCTCTGTTAGTGAAATCTCAGGCTGTTTGACATTTTGACTGGATTTAAAATGAAAAGGATGAAAACCTTTTACGCGACTGAACAGAGCTCTTGAGTTTATCACTGTGTGACAGTACTGCCGAGGCCAGCTGTCCCCACGATGAAGTCTGGGAACAGTTCTTGTGAGCTAAACACAATGCTGTTGCACAGCTTTCCTCCTCGGCAAGTAAGCAGTCACTGTGCCGATGCTGGCGAGCTGTGGCCTCAGCTGCGTGAACTTGCATCCTGCAGTAGGTGAAAAGCTGCAAGACAAACTGCACCATGTTTTGCTGGGTAGGTGCTGAAGGCTTTTCACATGATTAGATGTCTGGTTTATACAAAGCCCTCTCAGAAGCCGTTCAGCTGGACACAGACCAGAAAGATTTAATTCACTTGAAAGAAGACGGTCTACAAGAGAGCTGAGAGCAGGGATGCTGACCATCCCACTGTGGATCCTCTGCAGAAAGAGATGGGAGATAAAACTTGGAGACAGCTGTGAGGCCCCAAGCTTGGGACCACGTTTGAGGCTCCTGAGAGCAGAATGATGAGGCTGCCTGGGGGGCTGAGTGAGGAAGCAACCCAAGAACTATAAAGGGTTGAAGGTGACAGAGAGAAACCCAGGAGAGCATCTGCCCAGCTGGCAGAGAAGGTACTGTTATGGTCTGGGTGTGGCGAATGAAGGCAGACAGGTCGCTAGCCCCAGGGAGTTGCCTGTATGTGCCAGGCTGCACCACAGCCCCTGCCGGGCCAGATGCCGCCCGACTTCATACAAGCAAGGCAGAACTGGCCAGGCCTGGAGGGAAGCCACACCGTGAGCAGTGAGGGCTGGACGTGGCTCCACGCCAGAGAGTGCCTGTGGCAGCTACAGAGGAGGTGTCCTTGAAGGGTGCTGCCCTGGGGCCCTGGCCTGGGAGGAAACAGCCCCTGCAGATGAACCCTTCTTGTTCTGCCCTGTCACAGCAGGCACTGCTACACAGAGTTCCTTTTGGTTTGTATGAGTGGAGGAGACAGGATATAGGCTTGTCTCACAGATTGCCACCCACCTCCCCTGTGGCTTTGGATAAAGTTTTGGAGGGAAGCGGAGCAGAGCAGCTCGCCCCCAGCTGCGGGTGTCTCTGGGCAATGTTCTTTTCAGCGGGGAATGTAGAACTTCCATGAGCTGCACACCCTTCAGAAGGAACAGCCATATCAGCCCCTTCAGCTGTACCTGGGGTCTCTGCTGCCTTGAAGTGGATCCTCCAGCTGACACTGAGAGGAAAGGCAAGCCTTGGGCAGAAGTTTGAACACCCCAGCATGATTGCTGCATTTACCAAGCATCCAAAGAGCTTTCAAGGGTCTGAAGATACCTTCCATAGCTAGTATGATGACGGCTCTAATGAGATTTGAAGCAAGATGTTTCTTCTAAACAATGGTGCTCATTCTAACCCATTTAGATGATAATCTGCTCTTCCAGATATTAATATTTTCATATTAATGTAGATCCTTTTATCCCTGTAGCTTAGCACTGGGTTCTGATTTATTAATAGCTGTCTCCCTCTGGACTAGGGGAGCAAGATGCTGCGTTGTGATGAGCTTAATAACTCACTGCTCCCCATTAGTAAATCACAGACTACCGCTTCAAATTTGCAGAGAGAATTGGGTTGACTTTCCCTCATTCCTTGAAGCATCTCAGTTGTATTGTGCAAAGCTACCTGCTAACAATCTTTCTTGAATGAGCCACGTGCCTAACAGGGGTTCAGCCCACTCCACTGAGCTTTGACCAGCCTTTCAGGGAGCAAGGGCAAGAGCGGAGTGTATAGATTTCACTGGCTCTTCCCATCAAATGGTGCCAGGGCACTTTTCTGGAGGTACCAGCAATATAGCATCCAGCAGAATTAATGTATTTATTATTTTAGATGAGCTCATGTTTTTTTAATGTCTCCCGGTTTGAAGGAAGGGTTGAAAGTAAGGGCAGCCTATTTGCATTGTGAATAAAGTTATCTGCCTTCTCCGCCCCCCTCGCCCCCCTCCTCGCCGGGAATATGCAGAAATAAATGCCTTCTAATGAACCCTGGGGGGCTGGAGCTTTGATATGGATCTTGCCGGGGGTATAGTGGTCGGGAGAAGTTCTGCCAGAGCGAAACCCAGCACAGCGTGGGGAGGTAGGCAGGCTTCCTCACAGTGCGAGAGAAGGGAAATTGGATTATCTTCCTAGCAGTTGGTGTTTTTCTGTCTCCAAGAATTTACAGATGAGAGGCCCCAGTTGGGAAGTTAAATTCAGCCCTCTGCAAACAGCAATATTTTTTCCCCTCATCTAAATAAAAGAGATGATCCCATCCAAGTTCTGCAAACTTTCTTCCCTTGCTCTGACTGGGTGCAGGGCAGGTGAGTAGAGAGGCAAATCTGCAGGGTTTGAATTTTAGTTTGATGGCTGCTGGAAGTGTTGAGTATGTGGAGCCATGTGTTTGTAAACACAGATTACGCTTTGAATGTGACATCTGGCTTTCAAGGAGCTCCCACAGCAGGCAGAATCACAGCAGTACACACTTCAGTTCCCTCAGACAAATCTATTGTAGGGCACTGTTTTGCAGTTTACAACACAGCGAATAAGCTCAAAAAACAACAAATGCAGCTGAAGCCACTTAATAGAGAAGATCTGGTTAAATGCGTGGCTTTCTGGCAACAAATTGTTGAATAAAAAGAACACCCTGGCAATGGGAAAGTTTTCTGCGTTGCCAAGAGGTTCCATAAAAAGACCATTTTATAGTGGTAACCCATTCCCTGTAGAAGCCAGAGCATACCACAGAGGATCACATGCTGCCTGGGAAGCAGCAGAGCAGAGAGCTGAAATACAGCAGCCATTGACAGAAGGGGCGGGCAGCGTCCAGGGCGGCTGTGCTCGCTCCCTGGGCAGTGGCCGGCACAGGATGGTGCTGTGGGGATCCCACCACCAACACCAGACCAAGCAGCTCCTCTCTTGGGATGCACACACAACACCTTCCTAACAGAGGGCAAAACCAGGAGGGTTGAGCAAGCTCCCTGGCACCTGGATGTGCAAGGAAGAAGCAAAGGGAACCGTTAGAATTTTTTTTCCCTCCCAGAGAAGGAACGATTCTGCAAGAGAGTCAGGCTGGCAGGAAGGAGCCAAGACATAAAGCATCGCTGTTGGTTTTCAGTATCGAGATGCTGCACCACTGAGTTTCACGACGTTCCAGCATCATTATGCATCAACTGCAGAGACCCCGTAGCAGCATTTTGGGGTGATTTGCCCTGATTACTTGAGAATTTGTACGGCTTTTTTGAGAGAGGCATTTGTCCCCCTCCCCCCTTCCGTGCAAAGTGCAGGCCAGCCCTGCCGCCGAGGAGAGCACTCCGGGCAGGCTCTGGTAGCAGGCTGTGGTTGTGTTTTTGAACAGCAGGGCTGCTTACAGCAGTTTCAGCCATCCTGCTCCCCTTCCACTCCCCACTGCTTCCTTGCCCATATTGCACAGCACCACCCATGCCAACACGCTCTCTGTGAGGCACATGGCGAATGCGACGAGAGAACCGGTCCAGATGAAAAACAACCCGAGTCAAAAGCAATGTTTATTTTTCAGCTGGGTTGGTTCCTGCTCTGGGTCACTGCACAGCAGGGCGACTCAGGGATGAGAGCAAGTGCTGGTGTCTGCACGCTGTCAGTCAGTAACGGTCCTCACCGACACCACCCCTTGCTGTCCCTTTATGGGGTGGTTTAAACTTAGTTTTCTCTAGGGCTTTTCCTTTCACCCCAAGTTGAGATTTCCCAACAGAGATGCGATCCAAGCTACAACAAGAGCTTGAGACCTTTCCTATTTCACAGCATAGCCTTGAAGTGTCTCGCTATATCTCACAGTGCAGCTTGCTGCAAGGATCCTCAGGAGCCAAAAAAATTGGAAAAAAAAATGTTAGAGGGTTGGACTAGATGGCCTTTAAAGGTTCCTTCCTATCCAAACTATTCTATGATTCTATTTCCTGCAAATAACTTGTCTATCTATTTGCCACCATCCAGCACCACTGAGCGAGAGTAAATCTGGTCACAGGAACAAGGAAGCTGCGTTATGAGCACGCTGCACACTCCATACTTAGCTCTTTTCTTCTCAGCATGTTTTCTGGTCACAGGGATGCAGCTACTCTGCCCCTAGCCCTGGGATTCGTGACTTCTGGGCAGGCCATGTGGGGCTCTGCCTGCCCCATGCTCCACCGCGGGCTGAAAGCACACTTGGTAAACCTGACGAGGCAGCCTCTTGCCGGGCTGCACGAGGCTTGTTTGCCTTGTGTTGCAAGTGGGCTAGTTTTAGCACCAACTGCTTCAGTACCAAAAGGTGTCATGGAATTTTAATGACCACAGATGGCCAAAACTCCTGTTTTATGTCTAATCTGAGCCCCCCCTACCCCCAAAGCACCACCACAGCAGCACCGTGCTCCTCTCACAACAGGCTGGGGAGTGGACGGACACAGGTGAGTGAGTGTTGCTGGTTCCACATCTCTGTTACCTGCTGCTCAGCATGGCTTTTCCTTACCTAATACAGAAGGTGTTAACTGTATGTAAATATGATGGAGTCAGGCAACAGAAAACTGTAGGTGAATATCGAGTAAAATACTTTTGATCCACCTCCTCCAAAGCATTCCAAATCCATGTCCTCGGGGTCTTTGAGACACGTATTAGCTGAAACACCTTGTTTTAGTGCTGTATGATTAGATCCCCACATTTTTCCACAGGCGAAGGAAGCATGCCCAGATAGAGTTCATAGCAACTGTGCAAAATCATTGTAAGTAGTGGCCAGATGTCGGCAAGAAGAGACTGAAGAAAAGCACATGCTATTTTCTCATTTAAGTATAGAGGAAAGTGGATCCTCCTTTCCAGCTGTGAGACTTTCCAGAATACATCCCAGAGTACAGCTGATGGATGTGCCTCCCACAGCCCATAGGGTTTGATGCCGTTCCAGGCAATGCTTCATGGGGAGTATTCCATTCAAAATAATTATCAACTTGAATAGAGTAAGTACCAATCTATGCAAAACCCACTCTGACTGCTTCCTGGGAATAGATTACAAAGCACATTTGGCTATTGTGTGCATGCTTGTAAATTTTAAAGTGCTGGGTGAGATCTCTGAGTCTGGAGAGCATCAGAGGATCTTGAGAGCACTAATGAAAATTAGGACCCAAATCTTTCTACTTCTTCCTCTCAAAGGAGTCCCAGACTGTATTCAGTAAAAGTCACCACAGCCTCAGTGACTCCTAATAAATCTTACACTACCTTCAGATTTGGGGAACCCACACAGGAAAAACCTGCTCCCAAACTCTCATCTCCCATCTTGGTTACATTAATGTCTCCTTGTGGTCTTTTCCCAGCATCCATAATGCTCCACCTCCAGTCCAGACAGATCAGAGTAGAGCAGATCTGACTCACACAGCATTGCCACCACACTGCTCTTTCTCTCAGTCCCTCCACTGTGGCACCCTTTCCATGACAACAGGTAGAAGGGCCTTCAAGCTCCTCTCTAACCCTGATCTTTTTTATGCACCCAGCAGATCTTCTGTTACACTGTCAATCGGATGCAGCAACCCCCTTTGCTCCTCCAGTGCTGGTTGCTTATTTTCCTCACTTGCCTGCATTTCCAGCAGCCACCTTCTCATTTCCATCTGCAGTGCCTCCCCTCAGAACTGGCCCGCTTATGAAGGTCTGCACAATACCACCTCATTTAGACCCCTCCTGGATATCAGTATCCTTTGCAGTGGCCATAATAATCTTCCTTAATTAGTCCCAGGCTTCTGTACTTCACTTCTTGTGTTTTACTTAAGGGAATCAGGACATTGGCTTTTGAGGTGCATCCCGGTTTTAAAGACCCTGAAGGCAGATGAGACAACTTTAGGTGTAGTTTAAGCCCTCAACGTGTTCACTGAAGACACAGTAGGTTAGAAAAGGCCCTGCTGTGCCCCGAACACTCAGCCAGCTGAGGTGCAAGCATAGAATCCCCACACATGATTGAGGTCTGCAGTCCAAGACACAGAGTTTTGAGACTTAGGCTGCAGTTTGGTTATAAAATGAATCTGACTTCTGATTCCCAGTATTAGATCAAAAATGCCACATTCATATGACATGAAGCACAGATCCAGCATAAATTCTCTTCACCAAGTTAAACTCATTTAGAAAATTATAAACAAGTCCATTTTACATGGCAAGGTGTTGCAGTAGACCGGGTACAGTTTGCCTGTGCCACCCTACTTTCCTGCCAAATCAGCTATAAAATGTCCACCACAACCAGCCCAAATCTGACATAACAGCATGAGGTTGCATAAACTCCGTGTTGTGTTTTTGGGCTAGTTTGACAGAAGTGCAGCTGTGTGTAGAGGACTGGTCCAGGTTAAATGGGGACTGCTAGGCGATCTGATCCACAGTGCTGGTGAAACTTGTGCCTTCAGAGTATTGTGGGGTTCTTTCTTCCAGGACAAGACAAGATTTTCTGTGTTTGCAGCTGCAAAAACTGAAGCAAACGGGTTTGTGTGGGCTGTAGGCAAGTCTGAGACTCCAATCGGGCGACTGGAGCCGGCAGCTGTAAACACTGCCAACCCTTCTTCTGAGATGGAAACTCTTTGCAGGCAAAGCCTGGCTGCTCACAAGAGCATCACATACTGTGAGTGAAACCGGGCTGCCTGCAACAGGAGCATATTGCTCACCAGTCTCAGCCCTGCAGCAGGAAACAGGCAAGGGCAGCAGGAGGGGATGCGTTCTAAGGATGGGAAAGCAGATGGGATGGGGTGCCCGGGGAAAGGGGCGTCGGGGTGGGACGGGGCAGCCAGGGTGAATGGGGCGGCCAGGGGTAGTGGGCGCTCAGGAAGGATGTGATGCCTGGAGGTATGGGGTTCCAGGGTGGGATGGAGCACCCAGGAGGAGTGAGTTGCCCAGAAGGGCTGGGGTGCCCCTTCTCCATCCCCTGCAGCCTGGGAGAGGGCTGCAGAGCTTCAGAAAGGCAGTGTTTGTGGCTGCAGAGAAGGGAAGGGGTTAACTGGATTCGGGTACCCCCTTCTCTGTTGGACTCACTGATTCATTTTCTCTGTTCCTATTTCTTTCTCTCACTTTCTTCTTCTCTCTCTTGCAGACTGATTAAAAACTCTTTGAGTTTGAAGGTTTTTGTGTCAAAACAGCTCAGCTGCCAGCTGGGTGCCAAGCAGTGAATATTCATGGTATTTAAATGTGACAGTGTGGCGGGGCTAAAGGACGGGCTAGTTAGCTCTTTTTAGATGGAGATTAGCTGCCTCTTTGCTCCTAATCACCACTGTTGTTGAAATATTACAGCTTCTGTTACAACTATTAATGTCCTAAATGAAGAACAGGCTCCTCTGAATAACATCAAACACAAAATGGTCACTTCCAATTTCAGCCTGTTTCTCTCCTCTTTGCTAATGTGTGTTTTCATTTTTAACTGGAGACCTGCCTTGGCACCACACGGCTCAGCTTCCAGGAGGCAGGAGGAGAGTGGCTACCCGGGATCGAGGAAGCTGTGGAGAGATGAAGAAGCATTCACCTCTAGGTCAGCTGGTTCAAGAGAGGTCGGTAGCTGGCCAGAGGTTATTTACCTCATGATGATGATGGCGGCTGATTGGAGTCAGTCCCCAGATGCAGGTCAGTCCTTCACAGGCGAGCTTTCAGAATCTGCTCCTCGAGGTGAGCCTCTATTAGCAGCACAGGATGGAGGCAAGTGAGGTATTTTCTTGCACCTAGCAAGGGTCCAGGCAAGTGTATGCTGAGACCAACCACCGGTGTGATGTGCAGGAAGGCACAGTGCTGCAGTGCCCTCTGGGCTGGTATTCGCCAGGGACAAAGGGAAAACTGCAGCCCTGGGTTCCACCAGGAGCATTATAACTGGTGAGGTAAGCTGACAGGCTCCTGCTAGAGCTTTACTCAGATAAAACTCCCACTGAAGTCAGAGGCTGGCTAAAATCTGCGACAGGGTGGTGTGAGTTGGTCCTTTCACAGCAATATCTGGAGGGAAGCCTGACGGAAAATACTTTGCAGCAAAAACTGCCCAGCTGTCCAATGCGTGTTTGGCCATTGGGAACCTCTCCACATTCATCCACCAGAGCTGCCCACCGCTACCCGAGAGCACGCCTGGCAGTGTGACGAAGAGGAGGGAAAACCCATGTGTGGTCCTTAGGCTCTGGCAAGAAATAGCAGAGCAGAACAGAACACCAGGCTATTGATTTCATGTTTGCTTTAAAAACAACCTAAGTGCATTCCTGGAGCAAGGCTGGTCTGGAAGCCTAAATAAAATAATATTCTTCAGCCTTGAAAACTGACACTAGACTTCAATGACTGCTTTAAAGTCCTGTCCCCCAGACTAGGACCTGCACATTTCTTAAGCTCTTGTCTACACACAAAAATGGTGCTACTTTAACTGGACCGGTGTAGCTAAAGCAACACATCTCTCCCCTCTCCCATCCCTTTCTCCTTCCTTGCATGAAAACTGTTAAAAAGCACCCTAATTTTGACAAAATCTTCCTTATTGGGTGAAAATATGTTTTTACCAGTATGAAGCTCATTAGTATCAGCACATCAAAGTAGGACTAGTGATAGCATTACTGTTTTCATAGCAAAAAATCACATCCATAACCAGCATACTTAGGCTGTCTCAGAAAGGGTGCACAGAGGAAAAAGGCAAGCAGAAGAGGTCTGATGCATCTTCCTGCTGACAGGACTTACATGCCTCACTCCACAGAACACAAACGATCCCATCTGAGATAGTCAGACTTCTCAGGCTCTCACAAGGGAGCACAGTATCTGGTTAAAGTGTGTGCACATTATTTATAACGCATACAGAATTCAGACCTTCCACAGCATAAGCAGATACAGAGAAACTGCATGTTTGCTAAGTTCACTAGAAAACAAACAAAAAAAAACCCCTAACAACCAAATTTTAAGATTTAAGCACTGGTCTGTTAGAAATCCCAGTTTCCATGGGTAGTATCAGAAATATGTGGGCCAAGCCCTTTAAAATTCTTGCCTCTCAAGAAAAATTGCATTGGCTAACACTGGGCTCCAGAAGAAAATGAAAAAAAAGAAATTACAAAATGTATAGAATATACATATATTCCCTTCTGGAAGAGCTTCAGGACTATAGATTACCACAGATTGCCTTTGATACTCCAGATGCTTGTGGGCAATGCAGTTGTACAGGAAAAACAACACGATTTCTCATTGGTAACTTTGTAAAGGCAGCCTGGTTTTAACAATCATCATCATCATCATTATCATCTCCTAACTTCTGCCTTGATACTGTCAGGATTTTCCTGCATCAACCCCATTCCCACTCTGTCTGAACAAGTTCTCAAAGTTCTAAATGCTGTATTTAGAGCTTCACCGATTCTACCATTCTCAGTAATAATATCAAAGCCTTCAGGTGTCTTACCCATTTAAGTTAGGATGAGCTGAATTGCATTAGATTTTCCCTTGAACAGTGGTTGTTTCATTCTTTCTAAGTAAATCAGATGGTGCTTAACACATACTTCTGGAGGAAGGAAAAACAAAAGTCAGATGGATGTGGCTCCTAGCAGGCAGCGGTTTGAAAACATGGCACCAGATACATCGACAGTCCCAGTCTGTTCTTTGACATATTGGAGTGTCTCTTGCCTTCTTCAGATAATTTTCTTCAAAAGTGTTCAAGCCCCACAAACTCTGAGCTCCAAAGTTGTGTGGAATGAGAATACGCCCAAGACAGCCATAACCAAAGCTACAGAGTGACATTAACTGTACAGCCAAAAGTGCAAGAATCCCCTTACTGCACGAATGCTGGTGCAAATCATTGTGCAAGCACTGTTAGCCAGCAAAAATGAGGGTAGCAGCAACCTGGCAAAGTTCTTCTGGAACAGCTGTTCCTTGCTGCAGGGTGGGGAGCCCCTTGTTGAGGGGTTGGGCCACATCAGAGAGCTGCAGGTGTACTGAGCTCTCTACCCCCAAAAGGAGCAGGTATGCTGAGAGCTGGTTAGCTAAACCACAGCAGGACAGGAAAACGGGGAAGCAGCTCTCCAGGCCCAAAGAAGACTTGTCAACTGGGCACACAGTTCAAGGGTAGACAGTGTGTCACATTCCAGCATTCCCGCTTGTTAGTCAGGAGCCAGAAACAAAATTACAAACTACGCAGGCTGAGCGTGGGCTACGAAATTCCTAACTCCTTTCTTTTCTGACACCAGTGATCACAGAGAAAAAAAAACTTCTAACTCTGATCAATGGTCCTGCCTCTCAATAGCCTCCCAGGAAGAAAGGACATAGAGCAATCGGCACTACTTCTCCTGGTCACACGTGTCTGAAGGGATCCTCTTTCCTTCATAACTCCCTTGTTCTCTTAGTTGAGGGTTGCTCATACTTTTAAGGAGTAGTGATTTCTCAGCTACTGATTGTGAGCAGAACGAACTGAACAGGCATGGTCACTTCTTCCTTTCACTACTGCCTTGTGATCTCATCTCTCCTCACTTTCTAGTTCACCCAAACCTCACTAGTAAAGTTGCCTTCCTCTGCTTCAAGTGTCATATCTTCCCTCTTTGCCCTCCATCTGTACTTCCCCTTCAAGACTTCAATGCTGACCCCATGCCCTGTTCAGTGCCTTCCACTTCCTGCTCCCTAGCTCCCTTTGTGTCCTTTCAGCTCTTCTGTCTTTATCATGCTGATCTCCTCTGTTCTGCACAGTCTCCCACTTCGAAGTCACAAAGCCTGCCCCAGCTCCTCCAGGGGCACCACTTTTTAAAGCAACCCCTTCTCATCATCAGTATCTCTCCTTTGTTCCATGCTTCTCGTGGGTTTGTTTCACCTGCCTGAACTGGTGGTGCAGACAAGCTGATTGGTGCAGACAAATTTGCAGACCAATGTCAAAGCCGATTCATGAAATTATTGATAATGAGGATTTTTGTGCATGAGCGTACACTACAACAGACCTTCACAGTTAGGAAACTGCGTCAGATCCCCACTGTCTCCTGGAGGTCCAGGTAACCCAACTAACAAAGTCTGTCATGTCCTGTTTGGCTAGGAGGTAGATGTCTTTTCTGTCTGCTCCAGAGTCTGCCTCAGACTGGGTACCTGCCCTGCACGCTTCAAGCCCACCAGGCTGCTGGCTGAAGCAAAACCCAACTCAGCTGGGAGAACTCACACAGAGGTCCCTGAGCTTACAAGGAGCATGGTGCTCCTGCGCTGGCCAAGATGCAAATGAGCTCTGAGGAATAACCTCAGAGTCATCTCATTAAACTCCTATTTGATTTAGATCTTGCTGTCACAGAGCATTGCCTTTCTTTTCCAGCTTTCAGAAGTAAAAACCATTTGGGTGATTTTGTTAACAGCTGTTGGGCTACTTTCGCATCTGACTGGTGCAAGTTAAAGCACGGACTGACAACACCTGATACAGGAAAGTCTTCCATGAGAAACGCTGGAGGTAACCAACCTCCTCCTAAACAGGAGAGCAGACTGAGAATGGGTGCTAAAAATACAAGCACCTCTCCCGTTTCCCCCCAGCTCTTGGCATCCCATTGCCTACAATCCTGCTGCATCCCAGCTAATCCGGCACTATGCCTTCCCCACATGCATCTCCAATGTCCCTGCTTCCAAGGATGTTATTCCAGAGTAGCCTACTTTCCATGCACTCATTTTTAGAAGTATTTCCATGAGAAACCAGTAGATAGAGGCTAAACAAATTAATGTCTCCAATCATTCACCTTCACCATGTTTTCATTTTCTTGCCTTAATCACCCTGTGCATATCTCCTGTTGGCTGCCTGGCACACATCCCAGCACATCCCAGCCTAGGAAAGGTCGAGGTAAATGCTTCCTCAGTTACAGCTTATTTGAGAAAACAAAAAGACTTTTTTTACATAAAATCTGCACTTCTGTCTTGTCCATTCACCGGGGCAAACAAGGGTACACCTCCCCCCCAAAAGCCCAGCACAGGCTACCCAGGCTGTGGCAGGAGGCACAGCGCTGACAGAAACGACAGAGCTCCCTAACAGCTGCTGCTTTGCCGACTCCTCTGCTCTTCCCTGGGCATGGAACCTTCAAGCCTGGTCCTTGCCACCAAGCCAGTGTTCAGCTGGAGAATGATTCTCCCTCTTCATTTTTCTCTTGCTCTTTCTTTCTGTTGATCAGATCTCTGTTTGATTACTTTCCCAATTTACTATTTCCATTTTTTAGCAGAGATCATTCTATCTTGTTACGGTTTTGTTCATTAAAATTATTTGTGTTTGCTGGGGGGGAGGGGTTAACTTCTCAAGAGGCTGCCTCACTACCCATCTGTCAAGCAGCATCAAACACAAGGAGGAAACTGGGTACAGGATCTGGATTCTTTTCACAAAACCAAAGGCCTGATTTCTTTCAGGAAAGCAAGATCTGTGCATGTGCCCTCTGCCAGCTGGGCCGACAGTCGGGCTCTGCAAGGAGCTCTGAGTAAAGCAGCCCTGCTAGCAGAGGAAGCACTTCATAATGGCACATTCCCTTAAAGCAGACCCAGCTTCAGGATCTAAACCCTGGGCAGGATTAATTACCCAGCAAGCAGCTTGTTAGAAGCTACGCTGGCACAAAGATAAGGGGAACTGTAATGGAATCAGCCAATTAACCAGCTGATGGTGCTGAACTAAGTGTGACCCCATCGTTAATTGTGGTTGTTTCTCAGCAGTTTTCTCATCATATTGGGTGCTTGGGAAAGGGGAGAGAGAGAGGGTTTATCCAGGTGCTTCATTTATTTCTACGCACAAACAGGAATCATGGGATATAAACTTCATGACAATTACATGGCAGAGCTTTAAATCTTATTACACCTACTCTTCCTGAAAGAGAGGGGAGATGAAAGTCCTGGAAAAGCAGAAAAGAATGCCTCCTCACACTCTTCAGCAGAGTAAACAGCTGTCTGATATAATAAAGCCTTCTTAACACAGTTTACCTGAAGGTAAACTATTCTGTATGAGTGGTGTATGCAAGGAATTCCTCTCGCTCTCTCTGCCACATGGCCTGTGGCCCTTCTGCGCGGAGCGGAACTGAGCACCCGGTGCTCTCAAAGAGAGCTGACATGAAAAGCTCAGGATGGCCTCGAGCTACAGCTGTGGATCTGGCTCCAGACTTCCCCTCAGTTCAGAGGTGTTTGAATCTTAGTCCCTTGCAGAGCTTTTGAGACAGATGGAAAATCCAGGAATGAGTTTCCTTAAAGTTCAAGAGGGTTCAAGAGGTTTTTCTTTAAACCCATCTCTGGGGATGACCTAAAGCAGTCAGTGGTGCAGAACAAAGGTCTATCATTTTGTGGCTTCTCCCCTATAGGAAATGGTTGGACAATTCTTTGTTAGGAATGAATCTCACATGCTCCTGAACAACAAACCCTTCCTTGGAGTAGGACTGTGATGAAAGAGCATTGGTCACAAGAACGAGTACATTATTTGCTAAGTGTGGCTTTGCTTCCTGGAGGACATAGAGTCTGCACTGATCTAGCCACAGCTAGACCTGTAACGCAGCCTCTGCCATACCTGCCTCGGACTTAAAGTCCCCCTTCTTCTGCATCCTATCTGGCAGTAGCCAATGTGGCATCTTAGAGCAAAACACAGGAGATTAATAGGATGGAGATACTCCCGATTTCCTGCAATCTGGAGCATAGAAACTTCCTGAGCTGGAGGTTGCATCTGCATCCCTAAGTTTAGCATCCCTTTTTAGACTTTATTTACGTAAGTTTTCCAAACCCTTTGAACTCATCTATAATCAGGTCACTGACTTGCATCCTGTGGCAATGAGTTCCAGGTTTGGCCATGCATTGATGAAAAAGCAATTCTTTTCACTTTCCTTTAAAACTTTTGCCCAATAACTTTGTTTCCTGTCCCCTAGCTCCCACGCTGTGATAATCAGTGAATAATCATTCCTTATTCATGTGTCTGTGCACAGTATGACTTGATGGCTCTCTAGCATAACCCCCCCAGCTGTCACCTTACCAAGCTGAAGAGCTTGGTTAGCTGGGGGTTGTCAGGGAGTCCTGTCCTACCTGTTGCCTCTATGCTTGTCACTCCTGACCCACGGTTCTGCAACATTTCACCCCGTGGCTGCTCCCAGCTCTGTCCCTGCCCCTCAGTCCCAGCCAGAGGCCCCTGTCACACTGCAGGACTCCTGCCAGCACTGCCACACTTTTTCTCATTCCACTACATCCTCTCTGGGGGACCAAGACTGCGTGCAGCATTCAAAACACATATGCACCATGGATTTATACAGCAGTATAATGATGTTTTCTGTTTTGCTGCCAGTTCCTTTCCCAACCATTCCCTCCCCCCACCTCCAGTTTGACTGATGCTGCACAGTTTTCCTTCCCAGGATGGCTCCAGATCTCCCTTCTGGGTGGTAATAGCTAACATACATACACTTCCACTTATCACTGGTTTTCCCCACATTATTTCTACACTTATCAACATGGAATTTCATCTGCCGTTCTATCACCCACTCACTCTGTATCCTGCAGCTCTTTGTTCATTACAGCTTATTACAGCAATCTCATGGAAAAACAAGCTCATTACAGTTGAGAAACTCACGCCTTATTCCACCGACTGAGGGGCTGCCTGTGTTGGAGGTGGTGCTGACTGCTTGAATTTCTTCCCAGCTATTAACAGAGGGCCCAGTGTGCACTCCCATCCCCTACCCAGAGGGGCAGGACTGATTGAGGCTCCTTCATCAGCCAAAAGGGCAAAGGATCACATGCACAACACACCATTATTTCCCTACTGCTGGCAACTTTCTCCCAACAGACTGCTAATGGCAGTTACCTACCCACATTCCCCTCCAGTGCTACCTTTTTCCCAGCACACTGCTTCTCAATAGAGGGAGAGAGATCAGCTTAAGTAAGACCCTTCCCATCACAGCCCGAGCTTGTATGCTAACAATGCAAGTGGGGCAAGGAGAAGAGAAGTGTTCTGGGCAAGGCTATCAATATCTATCATGACAGAGAGGTAAAAAACAGAGCAGCAAACCCCAAAATCTTACTGCAACAGTTACTTGGAGCCATTACCATGGAAGGGATCAGAGCTAAGGGTGTTTTCTCCAGCTGGGTATGCCATGCAAAAGCACTTCCCTCCCCCTCTTCCCAGATGAAACTTTTCTTTGTGGTACCCTGAGGAGGAATGACCTAATGTTAGTGTCAATCCTAGTTTATAATTTTATCTCATTATTCCTCGTTATAGCCTGTTATAGGCATTTAAATGATTCCCCTCCCTTGTGGAACTCACACCTAGCAAGCACGTGGACACATGTAATCTCATTTTCTCAGGCTCCTTGCTATCTATGTTGCATGTATTTATTTTCTTTCCTCACCAATCAGCCTCTCTAGTCCAACAGTACATCTTGGTGCCTCTCCCTGAATCTTCCCAGTTGTATCTATACCCTTCTGCTGTGATACAGCCTGGAACTGAATGTGGTATATTTTGCTTGGGATCTCATCAGAGACATTCAGGGGAACCAGTGCCTCCCTCAGCCCTGATCTGATGCCTTTCCATCCTTAGCTACCTTAATTTCCTACCATAGCACATTGTGGTCACACATAATATTCAATTTGCTGTCTTCTATCACACTCCTGTTTCTTTTAGCATAACAGCTTTTCAAGTCCCTCTCTCTCTTCCACTAAATCACTGTGGGCCAGATGACCTAAATGGGGTATGCTGATTTGCATCAGTTGAAGCTTTGGCCTTTTGTTTGGCGTAAGTCTTCTTTAGGCTAGCCAGCCTTCTTCAATCCACATCAAATCTCACATCACTTCTTGCAAGCTCACAGTTTGGAGGGGACTTTTCTCCAAGGGAACAGTCATAACTCTTTCTTCTCTGGTATCACTTGTGCATTCCCACCCGCACGGCCTATGAGATGACTGAGTACTGTGCACCTTTAGATTCTTTCCCTCCTAGAATATTGCATTTCATTTCCAACTGTGTATACACGGTCTATACATGGTATGCTGCCAGTTAGCAGCCCAAGTATGAGAATTCCTTACCAGAATGACTGGAAATGTGTAGTTCAAACAAAGCTGTGCCTGATTTTCCACTTCTCTACTTCTGGTGTCAGTGGTGGCCATGCCAGCATGCAGGCAGACCCAGGAGTGCCACTGCAAGGTCTGTGCGAGCTGCCTGCGGCACAGCCTTTCCGGGCTTCAAATTTCATCCAGTCCCACAGAGGAGGTCCAGCTCCTACAAAGCCCTTCCAGAACTGGCCCCTACAGTGCACACGCCTTTTTGCCAGCTGCTCAAAATGTTGCACAAGAATTGTCAGGATTTAGACCAAGATAACAAGGCTGATTTTGGCCTGTGTGTCCTTACCAGGAATGGGTGGCTTCAGGGAAGTGAGAGACTTGTCTCACTGTGCTGCTGACTGCCTCTGTTGCCATTCATCCCACAAAGGATGGGATGTTGTAAGGGTCTATTGCTTGCTCTTTGGAGAACTGGAATCCACAGCTGCAGGGAAAAGTTTGGTAGAGCCTCCAATCCACACAATACAATAACCACACGGAGAGCTGGCTGCAGTGTGAAAAAAAAAAGGCAGAAAGACAAAGGGGGCAAGTATCTAGCCAACATCTTACCATGCTGGCCCTGAGAAGCAAAAAGAATCCTTTGCAGCCTGTATCAGTAGCCAAAGATGTGTTTCCCCCTCTATATTAAAGAAATACCCCATCTTGTTCCCACAAGTGCCAAAACTTCGGGTCTGTGTTGCGAAACAGCCTGTGTGGATTGAACAAAGCACATGGGTTCTGGGAGTGTTGGACAGGCAAAGTCACCAGAAGAATCGGTGACCTGTGGGGATGGCAGGGCAGGGCTGAGAACCCTGGCAGGGCTCCTGCAGGCTTTGCAATGAAAGACCTAAGGCAGGCAAAATTTACTTCTCCAGGTCTACTCTTTCTATTTTCAAATTGGCTGTGTTTAAAAGCAAGTAAAGAAGTCCATACCGATGGGTTTGCAATGCCAAGTCTGTCTCTTCATGAACAATTTCAGCCAGAATAAAGCAGCATAAGTTGGGATAAAGGTGCCTTTACACACTCATACACTCCCTGATCAGTTTTTAAGATGTCAGGAGCTTCCTTGGTCTTCACTGAGAGTTAGGACCAGCAGGAATTGGTCTCATTCATGCTTGGCCTGCCAAAGACTCCAGGAGTTCTTGTAAAATAAGTGGCACCTCAGCTGTACTTGCTATTCTGGCAATTTCCAGAGCAAGCCAGCTGCACGTCCTTACCAGGGAATTCCAGAGATTCCTGTTTACATCGACATTAAAATCCCATTAACAACAATTAGCATTGATAAGGCAGGTAGTCTGGGACAATAGATTTCCTCCATAGATTTCCTTTACTCTCTGCAACAGGTCTGGCAGACTTTCACACCTCAGCCTATCTCTTTAGTCTGTTCTCAGTATCCATAGTGGGACAGCACACAGTGTCACTGCTGTTTGCAGCAGCTGGGAGAAGGTCCCTGCATTCTGTGCCATGAAGCTATTTCAGGATCTGGACACATCATGCTCAACCCACTCAGACTGTAGCTCTACAGAAAGCCAGGCCCAGACAGAGGGAGCCCAGTGCCAGTTCAGTATGAGGCACTATGTATCTCAAACACCTGAGATGTCACTTGCCAGTTCAAATTGACTGACAAAAATGATAAAGGGAGAACTTTGTCCTTGCAGAGCTGATGCCGGGTCAGGTTTTACATTATTTCCCAAACTTCCTTCTCCTTCCCTGCAGCTGACAGAGACCAGCACCACGCACTATGCAATTCAACTACCTAGGCAGAAAATCATCTGGGCTCGCACCTGAAGCAGACAACAGTCGTGCAGCCTCAGGAGGCTACAGGAGAGCAGAGATCTGGCACTAAAGAAGATACAGCCATGGTCTCAAAGTAAGCAGCTGCATGCTGTGCAGCTGTACTGGGCAGCTTCCTCCCCATGCTCCCTGATGTCCTCAGTGTGTGTGACTGCTTGGTAGCAGTGAGGGGCTTCACTCCCTTCAGGATCTGGCTCCTGCCCCCCAGGGGTTTAGGAGAACATATTTTAAAAACCCTCCCCGGAGCTCACTCAGGCTCTCTATTTACACAGCAGATTGGTGGCTTCTCGTTTGAAGTCAGGATTTAAGCTGTTCTTTCTAATTACAGAGAGACTCTGAAACCTGAGAGATCTCTGCTGTTGAAGACTAAGCACAGAGGAAAAAACCCCAGTTGCATAGGTAGAACAATACTACATCAGGACCCTAGAGTTTGCTTTAAACAGAAGGCCCCTGCAGCAAAATAGGACATATGCTGTTACTCATCCCCTATAGTCTCTTTTCATCACGCTATTTTCTGCTCAGCACCTCTATTCCTTGCAAGTTATCACCAGCACTCAAGGACATTTGTTCCACTCTGTCTGCTACGGAGGATGGGGTATAGTGGAAAATATCTGAGTCCTAGTGAACTTCCCTAGACAGATGAATAAAAGTCAGAGTACTTCCATCCTCCTCTCCAAACTGACAGCTGCCATGGGACATAATTACATTAACAGATTATCCATTGAAGTTCATTTGAACTGATCAGTCACTAATGTTTCCATTAGGAGAATAAAAGGCAATATAATACCACTCCATTTCAGAAAGGCAGTTACAGTTTTAAAACGATTCTTCAGTAGCTCTTGTGTTTCTAAGAGCCAGAAAGTGCTGGCCCAGCGCCCCAATTCCTGTGCAGGTGTCAAAGCTTTTTAGGCACTCATGTCTGCGAGGAGGACAGGATGGAAGAGGAGATTTGGGGCAAGGTGGGACAGCAGTATTTGCTCCTTCCCAAAGTGCCTGTCTCTGAACCGTGTAAGGTTTCCCATGAGCAGGGCAGGTTCTTCCAGCCCTTCCTGGAGCTTCCAGACACCACTACCAGCTGTGTGAGATGGGATACTACCTCCACTCCTTTGCTGTCACTAGATAGTGTGATGTTTTGGCAGTTGAAAGAGAAGGCAGGAGGTGGAGACAAGGTGAGAAAAGACTTTGGGAACTTTCCCAGCACATCAGAAATAGTCCTCTAGTAGCAAAACCCCACAGCTGACTGGTTCCCACTTCACCTCGGGTGTGTGAGCCAAGCAGGGAATACATTAAATAGAAGGTGGAAAGTAGCACATTTGAAACAAGCTGAAACACATGGGTCTAATCACAACCTAGAAGTAAGTCTGGTCCTTTCCTCACCCAAGTCCCCTTTGCAAAAGGGAACTGCTCTCTGCTGGCTCAATGCAATGCCTGTCCCCTCGGCTCACTGGGGACTGGAAGGCTAGCGCTTCAGTAAGCAGATTAAGAACCTCAAACAACAGCTGTGTTTGGTCTCCAAATTAAAGGCAAAATAATAAGAAATTATTGCTTTCCTGCAAATTGGAAGACTAACTGCCTCCTCTCCTCCTGTTTTCCAGCTTGTTCCCTGAATAAATACATTGCAACATGAACAGCAATGGACAAATGCTGCTCCGCTCACACCGGTCTGTGCAGACTTCGTAACATTTATAATCTCTTATCTGAAAATGACTTAAGGGAAGGGGGCCATAAATCCCATTGAAAGAAAATTCCTTCCAGTATTATCTTTTATTCAAATGGATATAGGTTGAATAATTGGACCCCATTAATTAAAAGCTGCAGGGCACCAGTAGGAGAAACTAATGTAGGTCTTCTCTGAACACCACCCCAAGTTTTCTGCAATATTTTAGAAGACACAACCCTCCACTGCCCTGGCTTCATTTGTTCCAGACCAAGTGACACCAGAGCGGGGTACCTGTGGCCTGTGTTGCAACTGCCATGTTCCTTTTGCCCTGCAGAACAAACCCAAGTATCCTCACACCACCATGCTAGCACGATGTCCTAGCATAGGCTCTTCTACTCAATCCAAGGGACTCCTTGCACGTATACCAATGTGCTGTAGCTTAAATGCTTCTCCTCCTTGGAGTTTCTAACTAAGAACTGTTACATTAGCACCAAAAAATTATTACAGGAGCTTAAGCTCAATGCCCTGTGACACAGAGGAATGTAATCCCTGTGTGAAAGTAACTAAGTTGTGGTTGACCTAGGGATCCAGTCCAGATCCCATGGTGGACACAGCCGCAATACCATCTTCGCGCCCACTGGTAGTGCTTGGGACGCGTGTCTGCTGCAACAAAACCACCACATCAGTGTAATGGTATTTATGTGGCTGAACCAAGGTGTGATGTTGAGATTTTGATGCAAATTCTCAGCCCCGTGTTCCCAGTTTCAATGCCACTTGGGCATCAAAAACCTCAGTTAAACAAGACAGTGCCAGAGACAGTATCTCCAGGCAAGATAAGTAGGATTTGATGGAAAGCAAATGAAAATTACCTCAGTTCTCACACTCAGGATATTACTTACTTCCATAATCACTCTGCCCTCTTTCTGTTTCACCCACTGGACCAAATCTCAGCCAAATCTCCCATGGGTGTTTGATGACTTGGCAACAACTTCAGGAGCTGAGACCTTAAGAATTTGACATTAGGAGCAGAAATTACCACTGTGAAATCTGAGACAGTTTTCACACACATAACAGGAGGAGAGGAGCGCAGGCAGCGAGAAGCTTTACCAAATCTGCAGTGTAAGTCATTCTCCTCCTGTTTCTAAGTTATAATCACCAGCTTTCCAGCTTGAATATTAAGCATGGAGCAGCAGAGTAGCAGTGAGACAGCTGCGGTGATGAATTTTTATTCCTTTGTTAATGGGGGAGATACAGACTCTGAAGGGAAAATAGTGAATAAGGGAGGCAGGGGAGTGGGGAGAAAAATCTAGTGGATGTTCCTGGTGCTGGGAAAACTGCT
Source organism: Actenoides hombroni (assembly GCA_024336885.1). Classification (NCBI taxonomy): domain Eukaryota; kingdom Metazoa; phylum Chordata; class Aves; order Coraciiformes; family Alcedinidae; genus Actenoides; species Actenoides hombroni. The sequence goes on from WUAM01000395.1 coordinate 14,312,846, forward strand.
CATCCTGAAGTCAACAGTGTGAATTTTGTTTCAGAGGAGAAAAAGCAAAATTACGGCTAGATGTAATACACACACACTTCACCACAGCTACCTTCTCTCTTGCACTGAGTCTGCCTATGTGGAGGGAGACCCACAGACTGTGCCCGAGGTAGGGGACCCTGCTGCAGAATGCAAATAGCACTGACAGTGCTGCTGGGCAGCTTCTCCACGGGCTGCTGTGCCACACGCTCCTGTGCAGCAACTTATGCTGGGGTAAAAGTGGCTCATTCCTTTGCTAGAGGCTTCTCTGCTCCTGCTTTTATATATGTGAATTTTATGTATATATACAGTCTTTGTTCTTCAATCTCCAGAGAATCTTTCTCTAAGATGCCAGACAGAAGCAACAGCTGGTTTTCCTGCTGCACTTGAGCACTCAAAACGACCCTCAACTCTTTGGGTTTCCCTGAGGTTTTTCTTTGTAACTGTCCCAGAAAAGGATGCCCTGTATTACAATTAAAGCGATGCCGATGCCAACACTTCCATTAGAGTAGCACCATCCCTGGATAACTTGGCTTTAGCTCACTGAGAGCTTCTGAGTGTAACAACTATGTTTTCTCCACCTGCATGTATTTCTGGTGTCCAACAGCATAAATCCTCCGAAGTGACACTATGGTGAAATCCCAAAGCTAACAATCTTCATGTTCTTGGAGATAACAGATTGAAATCTGCAGTTTATTTACACCCTCTGTGACTCTTGCTTGTTTAAAATCTCCTAAAACCAGTTTCTGCCTCTCTCTGCTGTCACAGAGAATGGTCAGACACATCTGAAGAGTCCACCAAACTAGAAAATTTAGGAGATACTCACATAATATACTTAGCAATTACATGTATGAAGAAGTTCCTGCCCCAGAAGAACAGAAGTTCCTCTTTCTGTTACTTCCCAGACCATGTTCTAGCTTCCTGCCTCCTCAGCTGTGCCGGGAGAGAAGACTTCATAGGCCGTGATGCAAATCAGGCACAGAATGATCTGGACCAAAAAATAACACTTTTTTTTAATCTTTTTCTTTTTTTTTTTTCCAGTTCTTTTTCCACAATGAAGTCTGTCCTAGAAGATGAAAGTGACTTTTTCCTTTGGGATAATACTGTTTCCCTACACTACTGTTAGCTTGCACAATACCAAACCGAAAAAAAAAGAAAAATCCACTGATATATTTGAAACTGTTCTTATGTTTAGAGAGCCAGCCATCAGAAAATGCCAGCTACAGAGTCAGTGAAAGTCTTCTTTGGGTAAGGACTCCAGAAATGGATTCCCAGTCTTGGATGACTGATTCCAACATCTGTTTTCACCCAAACCTGCTACAAATTGAATAGTAGCCCCTTAAAGCAATAAACCCAATGCAAAGCCTCAAGCTTAAGCCCCTTGGGACCCTAATGGAGATGATTTTCCCTGTACAAACTAAAAACCAGAGAATGACTGTCTGACTCTAGTGCCAGGCAAGTGTCCTAAAGTTTTGTACCAGGTGAGTGCTTATAATCAGGTATGGTCAGACAGAGACAGACTCTGCTCTAGCAGCCCCTGTGCCATGACCGACACTTCAGAAGGGAGCCGTGGGCTGGATGGCACGTGAAGGGCAGACAGAGCTGCTCTTCCTCAGACAGTCTCAGACCAAGCGTGAGGAACAGCACGGACTTGAAACGTAGTGAAGTAAACCCAATCCCCCAGAGTATGAATGGGCCGGGGCGAGGGGGCTCTATATAGACAGAGAAACAAGGTTACCTGCAGTTTATAGAAAGGTAAAGCCACATCAGAGCTGAAGGACAGAGAACTGTTGGTCAGATGAGGATCAAAGAGAAGCAGAGGAGGAGTATTCCACTCCCCCTTGAGAAAGCCTAAGGCAAGTGAGTATGCTGAGGACAGGGCTATTTTGTAGAAGTGTGCAGAACAGCATTAGAACAAACACTCCTTGCTGTTCTAACAGAGTTCAGGATACACAAAGTTGGTACAAGAAAATATATTCACTGCTCAGGAACTGCACAGACTGGGCAATCTGGAGATTGTTTGACCATGACCATCTCTTAAATCCTACAATGTGTCCCAGGAAAGAAAGTTTTTGAGCAGAGAAGTCCGGGGCCACCAACAGGAAAATTAAAAGGTGTGCCGTTTTCTGAAAGTGATAATGAAAGGTTTAAGAGTTTTACAGGCACCGAGTTTTGTCACAATAAAAACCAAGAAGCCCTGTAAAATGAAAAGAAGTCACATAGCTGTGTGGCACTTGCTGAAATGAGGACTCCAATTATTTGTGGGGGGGAAGGGAAGGCACAGTTACTCTATTCTCCTGCTGTGTTTGCTTAAGAAGTCCAAGGCACGTGATGAGTTGATCCTTTCCTATTTGAGTTGATTCTTTCCTATTTAATGACTCTGAATTTCCCTCTCCTCTAACACTGCAACCATCCCCTTTGCAGGGACAGCCCATTTCCATCTCAGGTATTTGTCAATCTGTTCTTCTGAGGCTTCCAGTGAAGGGCCCCCTGATCAGTTGGAGGAATATAGACTTGTATAGATGTTTTTGCAACCGTCACGTGGACAACAGGGCCCTGCCACCCGGCTTTCTGTCTCCTCAGCTTTGACTTGGTCTGTCACCCTCTACTGATCAAAGACAGAGCTTTGGAAGGGGAGAGCATGGAGACTACCCTGAGCCTTTTCTTGTGGAGTAAGAGAGCATATGGAGCACTGACAGAAGGAAGTGGAGGGGGATGAGCAACCCTGGTATGGGGGGAAATAGAGGGAGGTGGGAGAACAGTGTACAAAGAGCAGGAGTGTTAAAAACCTCAGCAAGGAGAAGTTCTGAAGCAGATATTGCCCCATTTTACTCCAGAGGGACCCAAAGACAAGTCGGGTTGACACCAGGATACAGACACCTCTGTGTGGACCCAGAGAAGGCGGGTGAGCCCTTTCTGGCAGGTGATGCACACGATAAGGATGATGTATTGCCATAAAGACAGACAGGTGCCACAGGCTCCAGGGCACATGGTGCTTTCATCCCCAAGTACATCTCTTCAACTGTGGTGTGGATCTATACAAACACCTTCAATGTAGCCAGGAAAGCAGCTCCCATTGAGATAGATCTCTGCTTCTCCTCCCTGAGGAATACACAGAGCTAAGGTCTCAGTAACCTCAGTAACATGAGGTTCACCTCCTTCACAAATGCTAGAGGGGCTTTTCAGCACAGTGCAAGAAGCCAGTGCTCTTAAATTGCCAAATGGAAAAATGTTAGGAGCTTTATAAAGAGTTCCCATACAACAGCAGAAAAACACCCTGATTGTTTTCTTGTAAATCATCTGCAGTCATGTGCAATCCCTGTACAGACACCTGCGTGTGCAGCGAGCAATGCCCCAGCGTGAAGCTGTGCCAGGACAAAGCCCCTAACCCCAGGACTGACCCTCAGGGCCACCTGTGCTGAGGGCTGGGCAGAGAGCTACTGGGGTACAGGGACCACACTGGGACTGGGCAAGGCTGGAGCACAGCGGAGAACAGGGAGGCTTTCTGAGCACAGAGGAGAGAGACATTGAGGGAGGCAAGGCAAGCTGTGAATTAAGGTAGTGCACCTTGAAGGCTCTCTCTGCTAGCAGTTGTCAGCAATATGACTACTGAGGATAAGGGGGATTTGAGTGCAATTTGCAGCACTGAGGCAAAGCTAACCAGCATTCTGGATCTACCCTCCTGGGGCATGTGGAGACTGGTGGGATCAGCTCAGGCAGAACCAACTGCTTCCTAACTCTCCTCTTTCTAGGAGTGAGCCTTTCTGACTCTGTAGGTAAGTTCTCATCAGCAGCAACAGTATCAGGAATTAATACTGCACCATATCCAAGTCCCTGGATCTCATTGTGCTAATCACGCCTCTGCCTCTTCAGCACGTCGGTTGCTCAGCAGACTTGGCATAAACACTTGGCATTAGTGGGGTGTCACAGTAGGGCATCTTGTTACTGCTCATCAAATATCAGCAGTTTCCACTCTGTGCCACGGAAACAGGGAGGAAAGTGGCTCATCTCATCCAGCTCTCATGCGTGATTGTATCAGCATTTTTCCGAGATGCAGTTAGTTGGGTTCTAGTACAATGCTGTCACTCCACCTTTGAACAGATGATGGTAACATTTCATCTACCCTCAACGAAAGAGACACTTGCTAGAGGTTAAATCATAAACCCTGTCACCCTTCACCTGTTTGAAAGTGCATGAAGTAACAAACCCTGCAACACTCTGGCAGTAAACAGCATGGCAATTAACACAGAAGATTTTCCCTGAAATTCTTCCTGTAAATGAAATGCCTGGGACACCCCCCCCCTCAGACTAAAAAACAAACCAGCAACAGACAAGAAGGACCAAGGGCTTTCCAGTGACACTTTCCCACCCTCTCCACACAGCCCCTTCCCTACAGACATGGGAGTTGGAAGAAGGCCTCTGGGGCCCTGTCACAGAAACCCCTTGAGGCACCCTGTGCCACAAGCAGAGGAGAACAAGACTGCTGTGAGCTGCTAAGGGACCAAGACCCCTTTGATTTTGCTGAGGCAAATGTACTACCTTGCCAGCTCCCACACCTGCTACAAGTGCAGCACTGGTTTTCCATCAATCAGATAAACCAACAACAGCAAGAGGCTTAGCCCATTGCTTCCCGCTGACCCTGGCTCTGCCAGCCCAGCACAGGCCCAGCTCACTTTGTTTTCCCCTCACAGTGCACATGGGGCATTGTTCCGTATCTAATTCCTATGTCCTCTGCCTTTATACTTTCCAGTGAATTAGGGGTTTTTCCTTTTTTTTTTTCTTTCTTTTCTCCTTTTTTCATTTTTCTTAAATCAGCCTGAACCCATGCTAGACTTCATGCTTAACCCTGAATGACCATTGGGTGTTTCTCCATGTTACCTTGACATGAATTACATCATCTCAGTACATTATTTCTTCTACCCTTATTATTTCCAAATCTCAGTATAATCATCAGCTGCTGACCATACTCCACATGCTTAATGGCTTCAGGGTGAGACAGGAGAGAAGCTTCTAAATATGGGTCTAGAAGCCACCTGGAAAATGGAGTAGCTATTTTACAAACCAGCCTGAGCTGCTGAAAGCCCATAGCCTTTTGCCTTCACACTAAAAATATACAAATAAATGAAAAGAATTCGCAGTAGTGACTGGGCTTATGAAGCAAATTGCAGAAGCTGGAAGCTGGCTTGCTGTGCTGCAGTAGAGTATGCACCCTTTGAGGACACTATTTCTGATTTATAACATTTACCTTTGACACTGCAACAAATTTTAGCTCCTAAAAATTATGGCTAGTATCTGAGAAACCTGAGTCTTGCAGCAAACAGCTGGGCAGAAAGAGCAGAAAAGTGCATGTCATGAAACAAAGCTTCCCCAACTGGAAAATACATCAGCAACACGTAGGAAGGATCAGAGTCTTGCCAATGCCCCTGTCACGGGGCATCTAAGGCCCTTCAATACAGAACCTGTGGTTCAGCCCTGGGGTGCTGAGGTTGCTGAGAAAAGAATCAGTGAGGCAAGGCTGGCTCCCAAACTTCCCTCTGAGCAACTTTCAGGAAGGTAAGAATCAGTGAGATGGATGAGGGGTGTTGTAGGGATCTGCTGCAGACAGCAAGAAAGAGGGCTAGGAACACTACACCCAGATGTACACACCAGAAAGCACTCCTCAGTGAGAATGGTTTCTCCTTATCTGCTATTCTCTACTTTATTCCTGCTTCTGTTTCCCAGCTCATCCTTTCACAGCTAGCCATAGATAGCCCTCAGGCTACCTGCCAGCAGGCCATTCTCATTCACAAGGAGCTAATGAGAAGGCACAAAGCCAGCCAGTCAGAGGCATATTAACCAGGCCTCACAGGCAACAAGTCCCTTTCTGCCCTCCCTGAGTCCATTCAGGGCACGGATTCTTGCTATGCTGAGAAAGACCTTGGATATTTCAAAGCAGAAAAGGCATCTGTGCTTGCTTTTGTCTGGGGATTTAAGCACCAGTTACGTGTTTGTCCCAGAAGAGTTAGTCAACAAGAGCTTTAGTGAACAAAGAAACACAAGCCAAACTGGACTGGAATAGCCTGGAAGGAAAGCAGATCATGTTCCAGGGCGGCTATGTAGGAAGCCATCATTAGTTGCTGCAAAGTGCTCTCAGAGATTGGAGCTGAACTCAGGAGAATCAATGGCAGCTGTTCCATCAAGTTCAATAAGATGCTTGTCAGGCCCTCTGAGAGCAAACCATAAATTGGCACCCATCTCCCTTCCTGAAAGCAGCTAGTGCTCTTTTTCCCTTCTCCACAACACAAGTTTTCACTTCCTGGTGGATACTGGGCTGATTGCAGTATTCTGATGGCAACTCATCTGTAGGGAAACCTAACAAGAGACAAAATTGGAAAACCTTGCTTTCCACACGGAGTATTCACAGGTTGCTGAGACTCAGGACTTCCAGCAACTCACCTGGTGCTCAGCTTTCAAGAAGCTACAGTGGGTGTGATTCCCTCTGCCACACAATGGCACTTACAGTAGCATTGAAGGTACTGAAGATGATGAGGGTGGTGTTATCAGCAACCTATCCAACCAAAACTGGCTAGTTTGGAGCATCTTTTTCAGGACACTTAGGTTATACTGTCTTTGTTAGACATGTCATGGAGTCTCCTTGGTCCTTGCTAAGCAGGGCAGCCTGCCTGGATGGTGCAGAGCTTCTGTGCCCTACACTCTGCCAAGAGAAATGCCTGGTACCAGAGTCTGGGTTCAAACCAATGTGTATGAAATATGACTGTTTGGGGCTGAGAGGCTGGAGGGGAATAGTATGGATGCACCAGGATCACCCAGGACACAGAGAGGTAAAAGCAGTATTCTTTGCTCAAGCTGCAGAAACACAGGGACAGATGCTCAGCCATACTCCAGCTCCCTTGTGGCACAGCGTGTTGGAAATGCAGTCAGATCTCCACTCCTGGGGGAGAAATCTTTAAGATGGTGCACTGCAGTAGTGGCTCTAATACAGTGTTTGACACTGGTGGTGGTGTGAGGCTGAGGACAAAGAAGAATACGTGGGGTAGAAGGAATCCAGCTAAATCACCTGAGTAAAATCCAACCATTCCTGGCTTCGCAGAACAGCTTTTTGGACCTGGCTGTGATAAGAAGTGGTTTATAGAGTCATCCTAACACTGCTGAATGACACTAGGATTCAGCAAAAGGCTGCAAACAGAAGCCCTGCACGTGAAATCTCTCAGCTTCCAACCAGGATATCTCTGAGCTCCTTCCCTAGGGCATCCTCACTGCAATCCTTGTAACAGCTTTTGTGACTGCCTTTCCACACAGTCTCAGGGATGTAGGCACCAGATCTATTACAGGTGTCTTAATTCCTGTGTCAACCACCATGCACAATTTCAATGTTCATAAAGCACTGAAAAGCACAAATTATACAGATAACTTGGTTACATATAAAAATTATATTTGATGTTTCAATCAGGAGGACTGGGCAGTCTGGGTTAGAAAAGCCTCTGAAGAAGACCCTCAGACCCATTTACATCCATCCTGCACGGTTAGAGAAGCCTTTGAATTTCATGAGGCAGCTATTTCCTCTCACCAGGCTCTGAGTTTCACAATTCATCATAGGTGTTCATCCGGTACTCGCTGGTTTGGAGAAAAAGGTGCATGATCAGCCTGCAAGCCAAGGCATTCAATAAGGACAGAGTAGTTAATAGGTATTTAACTGCATCACTTAAGGCTAGTTTGCTTTTCCAAGAAGTTTTGCCACTATGTAGTTTAGAAGCCACTAACTCTTAATTACTCTCTTAATATGAGCAGGCCTCAAAATTCTTTGCCTCAAATGCTTTGTGCTAGTCCTGGGCTCTTTGCTTTCTCAGGGCACATCTCTGCTGCTGAGCCTTGCGCCAGGGAAGGAGAACTAAGAAAAGCAGACTCAGCAGAGTGCCAAGTGGCATGGCCAGAGAAGGAGCTGTTCACCGACAGGCACGAAGCAACTCGCATGGGAGCTGGCAGGGCCCAGCTGCTGTGCCAGCTGCTGAACAAACCCTCTTCACTTCCCTCCCTTCTGCCGGGCTGCCTCCCACACGCTGCGCTGACAACGGCTGCATCGCTGCGTCCAACACTTCATTCTGTGCTTTGAAAGTCCAGTCTAATTGAGTGACAAAGTAATTCTGCCTTCCATCTCAATGGAGGATTTTACTCTGAAGACCCTTTCATCTTCTGACCTTCTCCTCTCTGCCCTTCCTGAAGCCTGACTAGCCCAAGGCTCAAAAGGGCACATGAAGGGGCATCTGAACCTTTGCAAAGGCACACGGTGTGATCTCTCAGCCCGAGGCCTGCCAGTGAGATTGGTGCTTAGGGGAAGCATCTGACTGGGAATCGGGAGAGGGGATCACCAGCATACAGCCAGGCTTCTTGGGAAAAGCCCAGCCCCTCCAAAAACACAATGCCAGCCAAGAGCCATCACTATCCTGCTCACGGTACTCCCCCATCAAAGGACAAACTCTTCTCCTGTTCCAAAAGCAGGCTCTAGGTTACAACTGCTTTGACTGATGCTGTTCCCCAAAGGCTAAATATTAGGATCAGGGCCCTTTTGCACAACCACTGCAAAAACATGACCCGACAAGGTCCCTGCCCTTGCCTGCTTCCAGACTGAACACAATGTAAGACAAGGGTAGAACGGAAAGTGGAGCTGGGGAGGAGAAGGCTTCCAGGGATCAGATAATGTTACTCAGGCTGGACATACTGATGAGTGTTACATGAATCACTTGTCCAACTGCTTATTTCTGAAGAGGCAATTTCTCAGAAGCAAAAAGAGTAGTGAAAGTTAAAAAATAATTAAAAAAAACCCAAACCAGAATCATCATGAAGTATTTAAATGAGGGGAATCTAGCATGGTCCTTAAGTCTATCACTCCCTGAATTTAGTACTAATGCCAGTTTTGCCAGAAGAACCCTCTTATTATATAAGAGGGTCAATCCCTCTTATTATATAAGAGGGTCAATCCCTCTTATACTGCTTTGCTTTCACAAACTTTGTCTTTCAGTTTTAGCATTCCTATCACCTCTGCAGAATTCTCCCGGCAGTCCTGTCATCTTTTGCCATATGCTCACATGGAAGAGTGACAAAAAAGCGGAATTTTATAGCCACCATGATTCCCAGTGAAAGATGCCCAAGTGTTATCCCCTTACATGCCCAGATATCCTTTCTTTCCTCTCATGATCCCCTTTTCTCATCAGTTTAGGAAAGTACAGTACTGTGGTTGACCACAACAAACCACAAACAAGCAACTTCTGAGACACTTCCCAGTTGGGCTGCCACTGATTCAGTGTGGGGTGTTTTCCCTCCACAATACACAGATAACCTCAGGAGGTGGTGGGGTTTTTTTTAAAGAACTGTCAAAATGCTCCATTAAAATTCTCATGACAATGTGGGCGATTCCTCTCTGCCTTCCTGAAATCCTCCTGCTATCCTAAACTGATGCATTCTTTCTTCACCTCTACCCTAACTATCACGATCCGCCCTGTAGATCATCCATCCTCCAAGATGGTCTCATCTGTTCTGCTGCCTTTCCAGAGGGGGAGAGGGAAACCACTGCTTGGGCAGTGTATAGTACACACCACAGGAGAAAAGGACCAGTGTTCCCTGTGCCTGTGAACAGCTCAGCACTTACAGCTTCTCCATAAAAAGGGAAGAAGGGGCTGGTGCCATGTTCCTTCCTATGCTCAGCACAGAAGTCAAGTACTATTATACTGTCACAACCTGCCCCAAAAGGGAAGACTGGACAAGCCCAGCCTCAGCTATTAGACACAATTAGGCAGTACTGTAAACACCATGTTAATTCCACACCAGAACTGGCTTCATTTCTGTGGAAGACATTATAGATTTTACCCTTTGCAAATTTCCATGAAGAAAAGCATGGGATAAATGTAAGCATAGATTGCAATATATCTTTATATTTATGTCCTATGCAGCACTATATTCATTGCCTAATACGAGGGTACACATAGATACATACTTAATATCATACAATAATAAATAATAGAGAAGGAACCAACCAATGTATACAAATGACTTTTCTCTCTTGCAATAAAGCTAATTACATCTGGTGAAATGCAAGGGTTCATTTTTTCAGCTTATACCTTTCTGGAATGTGGGTTTTACTCTAAGAAGCAATAGGAGGCTCCATTCTGAGGGTATAGGGGCTACTTTGCTCCTCATACTTAATTCTGTGCAAGCATCCAAAAGGAAACCATCTGGTCTGAAAGATGGCTATGCTATCAATTATCTGTGAGGATGCTCTTTCAAGGGAAATTATATCCTTTCAAGGTTTGGCTAGTTTGTTTAGACAACTTTACCAGTGGAGAATTTTCTTTTAGGTGCCTTAAGCGTGTAAAATTTCAAGACTGAATATTTGTGAAAGAACAAAGTTTAAAAGGTCAAATAGGAAAGTGAAAGACAAGCTGGCTATAGACTGTACTATCAATGGCATACATTGTTCTGCTGGAAATCACTAAGTGGAAGGTATTCAAATCCCTAGATAAGTATAGAGAGAAGGCTGTAGAGAAAGAGATGTCACCTGATAAGTTTATGGAGTGCAGAAGCCAACAGGTCAGATGGGGGACCAACAGAGGAAAAGCAGAAATAAGGATTCTGCTCCTACATGCACCACGGGAAACTACTCACCCACAATGAGTCCAAGTGCCAGTACAGACTATGGGTGCAGCAGCCCAGAGACTGCTCCTCTTTCCAAAACACAGCCAAATGATACCAGGGAAAAGAGGACTGCATCTATAATATTGACTGCTGATGTCTCGGCATCTCTCCTGTCCTCTTCTGAAGGACTGGGAGGCAAAGTGTGACAGACAAGCACCGCTGGCTCAGCCAGGCTAGGTAACACTTTCAGAAAAAAAAACCCCAAGAGTTTGAGATCAAGAGTCAACTTTGCATCAAGGTACCACCTCTGCCTGTTGGAAACTCTCCATTACAGTCAGTATACTACAGGCAGTATAGTGGTGAGTATCCACATCTGTTAGTAGAATAAATAAGGCCTCTTGGCCTGAAGGTAGAAGTATTTCTGAGAAGTGTTCAGCTGAGAGGAAATGACCAGTTCTCAAGATGTGCTTCTGCTCTCTCCCAGCTTCTGTCAGGGTCAACTCCATTTCTCAATTTGCACTTGGACCTCCCACTTAACGTTTAACTGCTTGATTTTCTATCTTTATAAAATACTGTCGTGAGGGTAGCTTCCTGAACAGACAGTTGTATTGTTTTCAAATACAGTTAGATTAAACTGTTTCGAACTTAGGGTAATTCTGAGCTCTTTTTTGGTTGTTTGTTGGGATGGTTTTTTTGTCATCGCATACCACAGTCTTCAAAACATTGATAGCCAAACTCTTCTATTTCAAATGAGTAATCTGATTTTGGGGCAAATACTTGCTTTCTCACACTCCACACATCTAGGACACTCCATTAAAACTGACTGACACTACAGCTATCTTCCATCCCCTGCCTCAGGTACTCCGTTGGTTGATAGTCTGCAGCATCTATCACTCAAAGTCTTCAACCAGCACATCAGATCTGGTCCATATAGCAGCTGGCACCAACCTTCACAGCATGATGAGATGGGGCTCCATAGCAGGCAGGAACTACAGTGTGTTAATTCTGGAATGACACCAATTCATAAGATCACCCGGGGAAAGTCAAGTCATCCCTCCTCATCTGAGTTTTCCCAGCTGTCAGATACGGATAATCACAGAATGTTAGGGGTTGGAAGGCACCTCCAAAGACCATCAAGTCCAATCCCCCTGGCCAGAGCAGGACAAAATAATAATGTTCTTTGAAGTTTATCCAGATCCTTTGATAAAGGACAAAGATTTTAAAACATTATTCTTGACTGCAGACTCTTCGGGACATGAATTGCATCCTTGGCGTGGGAAATGCTCTAGCATACCACAAGTGCTAACACTGCCCCAGAGAGAAAACAACAAAACTCTGCATTGGCTTATCATTACAGGTACTGGAAAAATACCCAGAGGTCGCTGATACACTCTTGGATTTTGGCAAGTCCGTGTGTTATTTCTGAAGGCAATCGCAAATTGCCTGGAGTTCAAAGAGTTATTCGGCACGGCTCAGGGTTATCTAGGAGGCAAGCCAACCTCCGGCTGCATCACCCTGTGGCCTCGGGAATATTCCTCTGGTCTGATCTGAAGCTGAGTGGATGGTGAAGACACACAGCTGGGTTTCTGGACATCATCTAGTACTATACATGCTCCGATCAACGTATGTTACTTGCCAGGGAGTGTTTTAATCTTATTTAGAAGAATGAATTGATGTAGCGGGTGCTTACATTGGCTCTGTGCAATCATTTTTGTGTTTTCCTCCCTTCGCTTAAGGATCATATAATATTCGTGGTAAAGCAGCAATGGCCAAAGGAGCACACATAGCTCCGACTCAGAACAGGGAGGGTCCTTCTTATGTCACTGCTGTCAACTTAGGACAAAAACTGCGATGAATAGGGGAAAAAAAAATAAATAAATCTTTTGTTTTCAAAGCTAAACAGCCAAAAATGCAGCTAGAAAAGTTCCATAAAGGTTTAGCTTTCAGCAACACATAGCGGAAACAAAGCTGATTCCTCCTCTTGCCGTGGCCCCTGACCTCAGAGTTTTATATGTCACTGCCTAGAAGGCCTCCAGTCACGGCAGCCTCTGTGCATGGCTTTCCCAGGACTTTCAGGGTTTTCCTCGGGGGATGCTTGAGTGGGGGAAAAAAGGGCTTTAGCACCAGCCTTCGATTTAAAATAGCAGGGGGAGTTTACTGATTAATATTCATGAGAAGGGAACAGTCTGCTTTTTGTTACCGCAGCCGTTTCCCATGCAAGGTGGGTTGAGAGGGAGGAATACATTAAGGAACATATCCTACTGTCACAAGTACCACCACCTTCAGAGATACAGAAAATCAGTAGCCTAAGCAAAGCTCAGATAGTAAATATTTAACAGGGAAAGGACTTGCCTTCTCTTTCTGCCTGTATATATTAAACTCATTCTTTTATTTAACAAGGGAACTGTGTTTTCCTGCACTCTCTACCCCCACCCCTGCCCCCTGTTTAAATTCTAGGCCTAAGTGGATAGTTCACAACATGCTATAAATCCCCTCCACCACTAACACAGTTGAATGCATTTCCCTGATTGGTTGGATTCTGAAGTCCCAGCTAGTACTTCTCTAGTGGGAAATGCTGCTTCTATTCACTGAGGCACACGAAAGAGCAGGACTGGTTCCCTTGCAGTTATACCAGAAAATTTCAGGGATAACCCAGCTGAAATCCACAATTCTCATACCTGTCTAAAGCAGGCATACAAAAAAAAAAAGCACAAATGAGGCGAAGTTTTTCAAATGAAGATTCTGTTTTTGATGCCTCTGAGCTGTGGGCTTTCAGGTCATGTGCAAAAGCACAGGGCATGGTCCCCACCTTGCCTCCCTCGGTGCTTCTGTCGTCCCCATCAGCATCTGAGTTCAGGGACCCCAGAACCAGGAGCGATTGCTGAAAATTTAAAGTGAAGGTTCCAAAGCCTCTCCTGGGAGCATAAGCAAGCGCTCCTTAATTTCTGTGCCATCACTGGGAAAATACAGCAGCTGCTATTTAGTAACTCCTTAGAGATAAGAGACTGTCAGAGCTGTGGTACACCCCCATTTCTGACGTCAGCAGTGGCTTAGAGGAGGGGCTGATACACCTCTCCAACAACAAACATACGCCTATGCTCATCACCTTGGTAGGAGTAAGGTAGGAGCAAAGTAACTGAGGGAGCACCCAAAAGAATTACCATTTGACATCTGCACCGAGTGAAACAAACTGTGCTGGCACAACCACACCTTGGCTGGTACAACTGCATTGACTGACTACACACCAGAGCAGAGTATGTGAGGACTACCCAGGACCTCACAGACAAAACGTGCCCTGTGAGCTCATCCACTGGAAAATAATGATGCAAGCTGATGATGAACAGACTACAGCAGCACACATCTGAGACCGCATTTTGATGCCAAGAGAGCATCACCCTGACTGTCACCTTTTCTTCTTACCTCCACAGAACAAAAAAGCAATAGTGGATCAAACATGGCAAAGCACAGTGTAGGGCCCCACCTCCCACAGAGGGCAACAAGGGCTGCACTCTGAGAGCCAGGTTAGGGCTGCCACCAGCTGCCAGCAGAGCCTGGGGTCAGGCTGGGGCTGGCTGAACTGTGATCCCAGATCAGCCTTACTGTTTTGACAGATGTCCTTAGACTAAGTGCAGTTAAATGGATCGGTACAGGCAATTTCACCTGGGGGAGAGAGGGATAGAGGAAAGAAGGAGAGAAGAGACAAATGACCGATTTCACCTATGGCAGCTGTCCCTGCCCCAGAGGCCCTGCACCAGGGCAATATCCCTTTCTTCAAGACCCAGCTAGGAACTTTTGCTAGTGGGAACATCCTGAGATTGCACTGTTACAAAGATAAAACTATGAGGTAGATGTAGAAGCAGAAGTAGTTTTGCTTGTATAGCGTCCGTTCCCTAGGAACTAAAACACGTCACACTGGCACAGGACATCTACTACCACGAGAAGCTTCATGTCCACTGCTCAGGTAGAAAAGCTGCTCCAGTAATGCAGATAAAGCAGATGATGAGACCCAGTGTTTTTCACTGAAACCAGAGAAGCAAGGTGAGGATTTGGTTTAAGGATGGCATGAAGCATGAGAAGGTATTTCATGGAGATAAAAGTAGGTTTTATCACCTCACCAGCCAAGGCTAAGAAGAAAGGAACTTTCTGAACATGGTTGGCGAGATGAGGGTGCTGTGTTCCTTGCACCATCTCCCTGACCTTGTCTACAGTGTGCTCCCAGCCTGAGCAGAGCACGTTTCACTGGAGCTTTGAAGAACTGCGCCTGACTCCAAGCTGATTGTGAATGCAGAGCATGACCCATTTTAAACAGGTAGGCCAAGAAAACTTCCGTCTCTCTGCCTTTAGGGACTTGTTTCAGAATACAGAGGACTTACCTTGAAAATGTTTTCCATACTGTTTGATGTTGTGGAGCCGTCAGTGGGAATACTGACAGCATTAGATGCCTGGGTGGCTTATTGATTTGTTCTAGTTTTATTAAATTGGCTAAAATTCGTTCAGAAGTCTCCCTTCCCCACATTCAAATACTTACTCTGAGTGCTGCCTTGAGAGGGGAAACAGGGGAAAAAAAAGGAAGGGAACTTAAAAGTTGCAAAATGTATCTAAAGAAACCTGTGATGTGAAAATGGACTTCACAAAAAGTATATATCATTTTTATCACTAACATAGTCTTCTGGGTTCAATACTTCTTGCTACTTAAATTCAGGGAAAAGTTGGTTTTGTGTGTGCGTGATGTTTCTGATGACCATGTGCACATATGTGTGTGTGCCTGTGTGCAGAGGGAGAAAGACCTCGAGAGAATGAGTCTACCACAGATAGTAATTTTTCTTTTGTCAACCAAAGAAATAAAAGAGAACTTAGACCATTGTCCTTTTTGCAAGAAAGTTGAGAATGACATTCTTGGTAACCTATACCCATGAAGTAATGACAGACTAATTAAACGACTGAAGTCACACAAGACCAGTCCAGACCTTTCCCCTTCCCCCAAGAGTAGATTAGACACTCTGGGAGAGTTCTGAGAAACTTTACCAGTTGAAGCAGAAGCTGTGAAAATCGCCAGTGCTCAGCAGCTGAGAGAAGGACTCCAGCATGTCTTTCACAAGGGACAGGGTTTGAACAGCTCCGGCCTGGCTGAAGGAGAACAGAGAAAGGAGACAGGCAGCACTGTCAGGTCCTGGGCAGTCTGCCAGTACAGGTGGGACCTGCTGCCACATGGGCTGGGGAAAACTGAAGCTGGGAGGATAAGGCATAAGTACTTCCTTGTATCTAATAATGGGATTTACCCATTCTGATGTGATCCAGAGGTAACTGTCAAAAGAATTATAAGTGTCAGAACAGGTGGGAGACCTGAATTTGATCCTTCTCTCTGCTGCTTCTCTTGCTGAAACAGAAATTCATTTCCACGTCACTAACCCTATGACGCTTTACTTTTCTTATGGTCTCATTGAAAGAGCGGGAGAGATTTTGAGATTTTTTTTCTCAATAAATCCTTTCTCCACCACCTCCGCTTGTTAAGAAAAACATCACAGACTTAATCTGTTACAATTTTACAGATTTTTTCTGAAAAATAGTGCTAAAACGGCTTCTCCACCCTCAGTGGATCATTTGAAGGCACAAGTAGGTTAAAATTAATAATTCTTCCTGCTGTTGGATTCTGGCTATATTTTAAGATGCGTTTGTGTTTGAATGAAATCTTTTTTAAAAATCATTAATTGAAGCTGTCTGGTTCTGTCATCCTGCCCTCCCATTCTCCACCCAATGAATCAGTAAATTGTAACAAGAGAATCTGGCTGAACAAGTTCCTAATTCAAACGCCATCTTATGGACAAAGAAGTCTTTGAAAATAGTACCCGTCATCTGGCTCCTTGCGACGGAGCGGAAAGCTGTGTTTTTACTGTGCAAGGAATTCATCTCTCCCTTCAGCACCATCAAATGTCCAGTGTGGCGCGGGATGAGAAAGTGGAGTTCAGGGAGAGGAGAGGGAAGGGGGAGGCCGCTCTCAGAGGACCCCAGGGCAAGTAATTTCCTGCCAATTAACACACAGCTACTGATAATATTTCTCCCAAGAATAGAGTTCCAGATAAGGAGAAATTTTATACCAGTGGATTCCAGGTTACTGGTAGAGCTTCCCTTTCTAAGGCCCAGTCATCTCGCTGAAGTGATCGGCTTCAGCGCGAGCAGTCCAGGCTCTTGGAACGCGTGCAAGCCAGGCTTGCTTTGAGCACAGAAATTAGATGATTGACAGAAGAGTCCCACTTCCTAACAGGAGGGGATTTCAACAGCAGCTTCTAAAGTTGAGCGCACAACTTGTCAGAGCTGTATCCATGCGGGTGTCACTGAGCTGTAGCTCTCCCTGCGAGCCCCGTCTGCACTCACGGGCAGTGTTGCAAATTCACCGTCCAGTGCTACAAAACGAAATTAATTGATCTGTGCAAAGTGGATTCTGAGCCAAGCACTGTGCTAGTCGTGGTAATAAACTAACCAAACAAAATAATCCCGACTGCTGGGAATCTATAAAATGGATTTCAAATGTTTCCATTAATGTCCTTACAAAGCAACCTGCTCTTGGCATTTTCAGGGGTTTTTGGTTTTCTTTTTTCAGTTGTTGAAGTACCTGAGAGCAACAGAGCACAAGGGAATCAGAATAAAAGACGTTTGTTCTAAGTGTAAATGCACAGGGCATTTTGTGTGAGGAGACCGGACTCTTTTCCTTTACTCTCCTGCATCTTGTAGCTTCTTTGAGGAGGCTGGTGGGAAGAGGTTAAAGGTTACCTAGAGCTGCCACTAAGAGTGAAAAATGGTGGATAGTGCCCCTGTTCTTGACTGCAAGTTCCTTTATTTCCTTTTGTCATGGCAATACCTTCCCAGGGAAGGCCTGAATGTTGCAAATTAGTGTTCCAACTTATCTTTCTAATTACCTCTTCAGGTGTAACAGTGAGCCAGCTGCTTGCATGAACAAAAGAAACTGCTCAGTAATGCCTGTGTATTGGCATCTGCCACAAACTTTTTCTTAGGCTTATCAAATATCTGGCTTGTTACTAAACAAAAACAGAAATAGGATTTTTCCCCTTTTCCTGGGGAAGTAAAGATTTTTCCTTGCTAACTTCAGCCCAACATAAAAAATTCTGGGAAGAAATCTTCACCTTGTACTAGTATTTCTGAAAACAACACAATTAGAAGAACATCTGATAAAATCAAATATATGAGCTGAGCTTGAAGAAGCAGGAATTGTGCACTGCTAAAAAATGAGAGATGACTAAATCCCTGAATGAAGGGTTGAAACTGATTTTTGCCAGAGTAGTGTGAACAAGAGCTGCAGCTTTTATTTTCCACCACATGCTTCTTGGGCACAAAGAAAAACTCTCTCTGATGGGAAAGGATGATGATTTTGGTGACCGCACATGAAAGAAATCTCAGGAGAAACATTCAATCCTTATGCTTGTTCAGAAGAGAAACCTTGGAAACTTGAAACAAATTCTCAGGAATGCTGTCATCTGTCATGTGCTCAGGCTGCCTCCAAGTACATGTCTCATCCTGGGAAAGAGGGTGCTGAGATGGAAGACTCCCTCCAGGTGAAAAAAGCTGTGCTGCTCTGCAAGAATTGTCACCAAGGAAGAATTGCAGAGACTCAAAAGACAAGACAAAGAGATAATAGACCTTTGTTTAGAACTTTATATATAGTAATAGAGAATACAGTTTGAGCAAGTTACTAAACCCATCCTGACAGATGATGGTCCAGCCTCTAGCCAAGGAAGAGAGATTAGTTTAAGCCAACCAAGGCTGACCTAAGCAAGCTGGTAAATCAGGCAGGCTCATGGACTAAAGCATGAGAATCTGATTCAAAGTCTGTTTGTGGTGGAAAAATCTCTTGCTGACCACCATCAAAGCAGATTGAACTCCTACTAACAATATAAATATGTACACAGAAATATGTATTTACATGGGATTTGTGGCCAGACAAGGTCCTTGTCAAGCTATATGCAAGTATGGAGTGTGAGCTGCAGCAAGGTTAAAGAGCTCAATGTAGAGGACACAACAGGGCTGTCCTGGTTTCATGGCTCTAAGGCAAATCTGAGTGGTTTGGTATCTGGATCTAGCTAGAAATGTTGACTCCTTAAAAATTATGTCTCAAGTCTTTTGGTGAATCTGACCATGGGAGCGTGTGAATTTTTCATTTTCAACACTGACTGGAAAATCCTGTCACTAAGGAACTGTTTTCAGAAACAAAAAACCTGCAATGGTATGTCAAAAAGAAACCTGCCTACTAACAAACCAGAACAGCTTTTGGGTAAAAGATAAATGGAAAGACCTTTTTCTTTAGTTTACTTACGTCCCAGTGGGTGTGTCTATGTTAGTATGATGGTCCAGAGCAGCAGTAAAGTCTTGATGCAAATGCAAATCCACTGAGCACCCTCTAGTTATCAGGAACTGGTTTGCTTTGCAGGGTGGTTTTAGTGTGCATCAGCTCAATTTACCCTGAAGGATGATAAGCCAGAACTGATTTGGACACAACCTAATGAGCTCTGGTTCCTAATGGAGAGCTGAGAGTCTGACTCAACGCATGGTCCTATGGAGAGCTTCAAAACACATCTTTGGTGGGAACATCTGGTTCAAGCAACTAGACCACCCAGTCCAAAGAAAACCTCCCAAACCACCAACAGGTTAGATGTAGGGGTCTCGGCACCAAGTAACTTCAGTGCACTGATGCGCTCATGTTGTGGTCAATTACTTTAGACATGGCCTGACCGACTCAAAAGATGCCAAGTGTTTACTATTCCCTAATGAAGAGCTGCAGAGCTGGGATTCCAGCTCAGAACAAATTATTACAGCCAAACTATACTAAATAAACCAGTGTTTATGCCAAGTCACGAGGAAAAGTGCCACAAATTAGGGACTCATTAGAGATTAATTTCCAAGCTATAGACTGAACAAAGAACAGATGGGATACAAAAGTTTTCACTTAAACCCACAAGGCTCTGGTCATATTATGACAACAGCTAATGCATTCTTAGTAGCTTTTCATGTTTAGCTACTCCTGAATAATGTTATTAAAATGACAGTTTCCCAGTGTACTTTCTGTTTGACTGATAGTTGAACATTATCATCTTGCCACAGAATGAGAAGGAAAAGGTGAAATTTAAAGTGTTTTCAAAAGTTGATTTCAAAACCACCCATGGAGAGCTCTTTGATGGGTCCTGGTGTTGTGGCATCAGAAGTAATTCAGACACCTGATTGGTTCATTCAAGTCCATGCTCAAAGCAGTTGTTTTTCCTCTCTCTCACACCTTAGACTTAAAAGTCACTTGTCAACCTCAGGCTTTACAGATAAAAAGTTAAAGCCTCTGCAACAGAGACAGAACTGTTCTTTTGGAAGGCAGAGAACTTTTTTCCAACTACTTTTGCACATATGAGATAATAAAGACATCCTGGAAAATGCAGATAGCTTCAGGTATTAATAGTATTTCATAGAAAATACTGCAAATATTTCTTCAGCTAATATGTGTCTTTTCATCATACACCAGTTTTGTGTGTTTATACAGCTCAAGCACATGCGTTCACATGACGTGAACAGAGCTGATGCCCACGCTGGGAATTTTCTTTCCTTTTTTCCATGTAGGATTGTTCCACTTGCTAAAAGCTAAATTCTACTGAAGATGACCTATATTTACTGTATTATTATACAGTATCTTCCCTAGCATGTTGCTTTTAGGAGGCTGGGACATTGCATACTATAGGCAGAGGTATGTACAGGTTTATATTATAGATTTCAGCAGCTTAATTTCAGTGACAGAGAGCCATAGAATGGCAGTCAGGTTAAGAGTCCTGCTAAAAGCATATTACCTGAAGGATAAAAAAAAATAAAAAAAGTATCCTTTTTCTTTCAGTTTCAGGGGCATGATCCTGTTAAGCTGTTACAGTTACTTAATTTGCATGAGACTGTATGTCTTGATACTTAAGAGTCTCTCTCTTTTTGGTGCAAAAAGCTGTATGTCCAGCTGATTTCAACAAGCACAGCAGGGGCTTTGAACACAGTGGGCTCACCCAGTTACCAGCAAGACTATGCGAAAATGGACTTCTGGAGACCATAATGCAAGTTTTACACCATGGGCTGCCCTTCCCACAAAATGTGGTTAAGGCAGGCAAATTCATAACACCAAATTTACATGAAGGTGAGAGAGGAATTCAGATCTTGCCTTGGTCCAATCCCATATGCTTCTATAAGAGGGATCTGGCTAAACACTTGGATTTTCTGATTGGAAGGCTATCTCCAGTGAACTGCTCCTTCACCTCTTCCTGCCCCCTCCATCCTGCTCACAGAGAGGAAAAGCTGAGAAACAGAAGGCCCTGTTTCCATTGCCTTTATGCAATTACTAATCAGTAGGTTCATGATCCAAGAAGAGCCATCTGCCAGAGAAGAAAGACAAGAGAGTGAGCAAATGACGCAGGTACAGAATGAGGCCAACAAAAACTCCACCAGAAAGTAGTGTTTACGCTTGAACAGATCTGTGCAGGGAGAAGTGACATAGGGAAGGTAGAATCCTTTTCCAGGCTGGTCACTAACTAACCTAGGTCTTGAAATATGACTTTTGCCTGTCTTTGAGAGGCTAAGGTGCCGCATGCTTCTGTGCCACGTTGCCCACAGCCATTATGGAGGTCCAGGTCAGAGACCCCTTTTGCAGCACTCTGGCAGCAGGGGGTGAGCCAGGGCACCCCAGTTCTTCCCACCCCAGCTCTGGGCAACAGCCACAAAGCCAGGCCCTCCCCTTCTGGATGGCAGACCTATAGGTGTTCATTCAAGTTACTGTGTTTATTCAAAGTCCCAGCTGCAGCCTGTATTTCTAATGTAGGAGAGTAGCAACTTCCACAAACATTTAAACCAGGAAATTCTTCTTTGGCATATTTCCTGGTAGTTTTTTTGATTTGGATGGGTTTGTATGTCACCACTTTTCTGAGGGGACCATGAGCAGGGCATTCCAGTTCTGGGAAGGTATTCACCTCTCCTAGTTAGAAGCTAAGGCTTTGGGAATCCTGTAGTAATGTCCCGTCTCCAGGCAGTTTTGCTGCTGTGTGGGGCTGCAGGCTGCCTACAGAGAGAAACTGAGCTGGAAATATTGAATTTTTTTTTTTTAATTATTTTTGTTTGCAATTTCAGCAGCCACTCTGTAGCACAATCAGATCTCTTTCAGTGTCTTCTGACTGAGTTGCCGCAAGCCCTACCCTGGAGCCCAGAACAGTTGACAGCTTTTTTGTTTGGTTTTGGTTTTGTTTTGTTTTTTTCCTACGTCCTTCTCATTTGAGGAAGTTCAAGAGCAGGATGGCTGGCCTGATCACTCTTCTGCCTACTTGGGACAGATCACATTCAGTAAGAGAATTCAGATAGTCCCAGACATCATGAAGCTAGAATGAATGCAAATAGATGAAAGTGCTACACACAGATTTGCCACTAAGCAAATAGAGGGACTTAAAACGAGATTATAAACTGGGAAAGAAGAGGCTGTGGAAGAAAAAAAGTACTTCAAACATTGATTCTGTAGAGAACTTTACACTAAAAACTTTTGAGAAATGCTGAGAGTGAAAGGCTGCATCAATATGCTAACACTACTCACAGCAAAGTGTGGTTTTAGATTGCCACACCATTCATCTTCTGCTTGATCTCTCTGCATCTTGCAGACATCCAGCAGACAGAACAAAGCAAGGCTAACACGCCTGGGTTTAACTGGACATGCCCTTTTCTGCCCACAGATTTTGTCTGTAAGGAAGGGAGAATCTGAGGACTTTATTTACCTCTCTGTGGGATTTCTGAGAGTCCAATGGCCCAGCTGGGAGTACTGTACAGTAGCAACCCCAGGTTACTCAGCATCCAGAAACCTCAGACATTTCCATAGCATCTGCACCGATCAGCTGCAGAGAGTCTGCAAGCGAGCCCAACACTTCCTGCAACTGTCAGAGGGGCTTGTGGTCCATGTTGGAATCAGCTGTGAATCCAGGGCAGAATAAATTCAACATTTCTCAAATCATTGGATTTGTCATACACATGCAGACCATCTGTGCAACACACAGACCATCTTCTGGCACCACCTTGTTATGGTTTTTTTCAACAATATCTTTGCCAGGGTTCCGAAGAAAGAAGAGTAGCAGCTCTGGGTTAGAAAATGATCCTAAGGGAAAAAATCCAATATGAACCCTGACCACTATTTCTGCTGTAATCAGGAATGAATTTCTGAACTTGTCTCCTAACAGCTGTCGATGCTAATATACGTTGACCCAAAAGTACTAGGAGCTCCAGTCTAGAGATTCCATGCTGGCACCACGCAAATGAGCTGTTGGTATGACAACTGCAAAAAATATCCTTCTGGGAATCTGTTTGGGAGGGGTAGGGCATGTTCAGCTGCTGGGTATGAGCAGAAAGAAAAGGTTACTAAGTTTTACTTTCATTAAAAAGTAAACTGCAGCAGAATCTGATTTTTGGTAGACATCAGGGTGAAAAGGAAGATGCAACTAAACCTTTCCAGCCTCTTTCTTGCTTCTGAAACAGCTCAAAAAAATATTTAGAGAGAGAAGAAACTGCAGTACTTTTAATCATCACCAGCAGGTCTTTAACCTCACAGGAAACAGAAAAGGAAGGACAGATTGTAAAATATCCAGACAGACTAAAGGTCAGTCTTCTTTCCCTTGGGATGAAGCACTACATTTCGCCTTAAGGACAAATATGCATCTACTATATACATGCTGTCACACAGAACATCCACATCTCTTCACTGTCACTTGATAGTGGCACACCAAGTTTACATTTGAAAATGGAGATAGGCATGGCAGTGGTGAGCAAGTGAGCGAGCAACATGATAGATAAAAAACCCAAGATGCTTCCCCACAGTGACAGAAGGATTGACCCAAGCCAGACATATTTAGTGGCATGTAGTGAAAATTATGTATATTATATCAAAAGGTTATTCTTATGGAGACTTAGTTGGGAGGTAGGAATTTGGTCTGATGAAGCAGCCCAGATCAGAATATGCTTCCTAGAGCTCATCAGCCCTTTCTTCACAGATTTTGGGCAGGTCACAAAGCCTGCAGGACACACAACAACAGCACAGAGCTAACCAGGCTGTCTGGGATGGTCAGAGAAGGCTGAGAGGCAACCAAACATGTGCCACCCGTGCTACACCTTTCCATGGGGTAAGAACCTTGGCTGAAGGATGGCTGAACACTTCTCTGCCTGAGCACATTCACAGAATCACAGAATTACTGTGGCTGGAAAAGACCTCTGAGATCATCAAGTCCAGCTTAGGACCCAACACCACCACACTGGCCAGACCATGGCACTAAGTGCCACATCCAGCCTTTCTTCAAACACATCCAGGGATGGTGACTCCACCACCTCCCTGGGCAGTCCATTCCAATGCCTGATCACCCTCTCTGTCAGGA
>WUAM01000395.1:14337140-14408601 GCA_024336885.1 Actenoides hombroni
AGCCTCGTTGCTCTCCTCTGGACCTGCTCCAGCACCTCAATATCCTTCTTGAAGTGAGGGGCCCAGAACTGTACCCATTACTCAAGATGAGGCCTCACCAGTGCTGAGTACAGGGGGGAGAATCACATCCCCAGTCCTGCTGGCCACACTGTTCCTGATACAAGCCTTCATGCACAGACAATTTCTTTAGGTTCTTGCAGTCAGTTGCTTCATTTTCCAGCATCTAGGCCAAGCCCTGCCAGGGGATGCTGGCTGACAGTACAGCTACAGAGCTACTACTGTTGACAATTTGCACATTACGATGGGACCTTTTTTCACTTGAAAGCCTGAGATGCAACACAGGGTGAAGGTAACTGGAGCCAAGTGCTTCTTCCCTCAGTGCTCCAGTGCAGACTGCTCTTAACACAGGGCTGTTAGGATCTCCTTGCCCTTCTCAGACCACTGTGTCATTCAGGGAACCCAAAGGGCTCCCACTTTTCATAGCTAGAAGCACAGAAGAGAGAGATTTTAATCTCCTGCTCTTTGTGCCTCCAGAAGGAGGGTGGAGATGGGCCTTGCAGCAACACACCACTGCTCCTAATGAGAAGGCAGAGGGGTAGCTGTGGGCAGAAAGGAGGAGGTTGAACACATGATGGTTCTTGCTGCACGACTTGACGACCTGCTGTTCACTCTTACATGCTGGTAATCTCCTTAAGCAGCAGGAAAAGAGAATACTCTGTAGAGCTTCTCTTAAATGGGACATTATTAACAAACACCCTTTCATAATAACTTTTAAAGGCAAATTATAAGAAATGATGATTTGGAACCCTTAAATGATCAAAACCAGTCAAGGGTGAGTATTCCCTGTTGTGGGAGTACTTTCACACCCTCCACGCCCAGTCCTGGGCAGAGGTGTGAGGCTAAGTGGGCAGAAGCAGGTCACACCACACTTACACACGGAGAAACAGTCAAACTCTGGGTTCCCAAGCCTGCCTAAAAACTACTTAAAATCCTTGAGCCTTGCCTTAGCTTAACCACTCAACGTATGAACATTTCAAAAAAGAAATTGTCAGTAATGCCTTTGTCTTTGCCCGAGGATGGAGTCTGCATGGTCTTTGCTGCTGCCAGGGACAAAGTGCCAGGACTCACCGACGCGCTCCAAGAGAAGGGAACCACCTTGGCGAGATGCTGACAAAGGCTAACTTGAGCAGCTGAGCACAGGGACAGGTGCCTTGTCAGGGTGTGAATATCCCATACAGAGCTGCTGCTGTCTCCACCAGCACATCCCACACCGTGCAGCTGGGTCCCTTCCACAAAAGGCACTCACCATCGGGGCAGCTGTGTCAGGGAGTTTGGAGACAGCTGTTCAGGTGAACCCTAACATCTGGGGAGAATGGAAAAACCCATCCAACACCTCACTGTCCCCTCCTGTAATTCCTCTCCTGTAGTGTTTACAGCTTCAGTAGGTTCCTTTTCTGTTGGCTGAGAGACCTGAACCATTCGCTGAGGGCTTTAGGGAAAGCAGAGCCTGTGTATGGGCTGGGCTGGGAGGACAGGGCCAGGAGAGAGGATGGTGACAGCAGGGCTGCCATTCTCACATGATTGAGGTTCTGGGGTGGCTCAGTGCAGCTGGCTCCGCTGCACCTACACTGGGAGCCGCAAGTTCAGGGGCTATGAGAACACTGGTGCCATCAACAGCCAGTGCCTGTAGCCAGCTTTTGAGGGCTGGTGCCATTGCCCCAGTGGAGGCCTTTGCCAAGGACTGGCACCGAAGTTGTTAACTGTCCCTGAGGGGAAAGCAAGCTGGGGATTTCACATCTTGAGGAGGCCAGGCTCTCTACAGCCACACAGAAGAGGGTGAGGGGAACACAAATCCCTTTAGAGAGAGACTGAATTGCAGCAGTGCTCAACAGCTTGAGCTGCAGAGGGGCCAGAGGAATCTCTCACTGCTCCACACCCTGTAAATCCTTTGCTAATTGCTTTATTGCCGTTATTTGTGAAGATAAAGGAAAAGGATTAATTAAGTAAGAGAGAAGAGCACACATCTCCCTAGATGGGCTTCATTAATTGATACGGGAGGGAGAAAAATCAATTAACAAATTCCTTTGCCTTCCTGATCAGTGTGGAAACAGAGCTGTGGCACTTTTTGGGGGGACTGTGAGTGGTAAAACCCAGCCCACCCCCCCAGCGAGCTGCGATTCACTGGTTCAGCAGTTTGCAGTTTACACCACGTAACCGCCGGGCTCTGCAGACATTTTGCAGTTCTGCCACAACAGGCAGGCACACAGCATCGGTGAGGTGAAGCTTCTGGGCATTAACTCTCTTTTCAATGCTTCGCTCTTAGCAGAGAGCTACTTATCTGCAGCAAGAAAACACAGCTCTAAAAATAAGTCTAAGATGGACACTGGTGTCCCCCGACATTTCTGCAATGAGAAGGAGCACAAGCAGCAGAATGGGCCAGAATACCACATATTGCGTGTATTCCTATCATTCCTCTGTCTTCTGGAACCTTTATACAAGTTTGGAGCTAGACCCAGACACAGGAATCTACCCAAGATGCCTTTCATGTGGCATATTAGTTGAAGGAAATGAATGGTCCCCCGGGATAAGGCCTCAGAGGAAAGGAAGTGTTTGATGAATGAGGTTAGAAAGGTCTCGGTGTAGCTGTGTCATGCCTCAGTAAGGGCTTCTCCAGACAAGAATGATGGTTTCCACTGCCTACACAAACAAGGGCGGATAGGCAGCATCTGTGTTGCAATGTATAAAAACTAAACCTTCAAGAAGCCAACTCGCCTTATTTCTACGGTTTCATCTAAAGTCACTGGACTAAACCAAATGTAATATATTCAATTGTTTAAGCACTAGAAAACATTACTTTGACTTCAAAACGCAGATGGAGGAGAGTTGCAGTTATCGACTGGGAATTACACAATTTGAATCTGATGTCTGGGGCAGTGATTCTCAAGTTTTGCTGTCACTGTCTCCCAGGGATGAAATTGGTGAATAGAGGAGAAAAGGAGAGCACAGGCACTGAAACAGAGAGAAAAAACTGCAAAAGGGGGACAGAGCAAGCTAATAAATAAAACAAGAGCCTGAAGGAAAGAGCTGCTTTGTCAGAATATAAATATTTCCCTTCCCCTTTTATCTTTAATGTGGTGCGAGAAGCTTATTAAGGGGAAGCACGGCTCTGTCCCTGGAGTCCATCCACAGAACCACGTAGGGAGCTGGGTCCAACACAACCAGTGCAGCCACGCACACGTAAACTCTTCTCTGCTGGAAACAAATGTAATGCACCAAGTAATAAAAGGGAAAGCGGGAACCCACGGTGGTCATTACAACTCTTACCTTGCCGGCCCTGCTGCTGCTTTACATTACTGGGCGGCAGCGCTGCCAGGGGCCCAGGCTGGGGAGCTCCGCTCTGCTCAGGCCTCAGCTGCAGCCCAGGCTGAACAAACCCTGTTCTCCTGGTGCTGCAGTGGCTCTCTTGCAGGAAGAGCCAACGTGGCAGTTTATACCGAAGCCAAATTTGGGGTTTGGGTGAGGAAAAAGAGGGAGCATGTGGAAGCGTGTGTAAAGAGGGAAACGCTGCCCTGTAAAGAGAGCGTGCTGTGCACTAAGTGCTGAGGAAGAAGCCCTTCCTTGTAACCACGCTCAGCAGAGCCGTCCCTGCCGGCCAGGCTCAGCCTTGCCTTCCCCCGGTGCCACGCTGGGTCCCCTCTGCAGAGAGGACAAAGAAGCACGATGCGGAATTTCGTATTAATGGCTCCTCTCAGAGTTCTGGTTTCCGATAATGACTTGGTTCCTCTTCCCAGTGCTGGCACCAGCACCTCTCTGCCAGCCCTTCAAGATGTTCAGCCATATGGCTGCACAAAGCCTCACCATCAGTCAAAGCCTCCCAGTCAGGAAGAGGAACAGTTTCAAATTGCTGCCAGCGGATCCTCTCCCGCTATTTCCCTCGCCTGAGCTATCGCAGATACAGGTGTCAACCTGGCTCCTTTACTGCCTCCCTCTTTTCATCTCATCCTAAAAAAAAAAAAAAAGGGAAAAGAAAAAAAAGAGGAGAGAGAAAAAAAAAAAAAAGAAGAGCTTTGCATTTCCTCTACTCAGGCCTTAAATTGGAAAAATGAGGGGAATTCATTGTTGGTGCTTGCTGATCCCTCCACCCCTACTGTTGCACCACTGTGGCCCTTTGAGCGTGACAAAATGAGCTCCCCAGGCTTGATTATGCAAGCCACTAATTCCTCCTCCAGTCAAGGGGGTGCTTGGGCTGGGACGCTATACAGTTTGGGTTTACCCAGCTTTTGGGTTTGCTTCTGTTTAGAGAGAGAGAGAAACACTTGGCACTTTTGCATTAAAAATAGACCTGGCTTTCTACTTAACTGTATGTTCATGAATAAGAAGAGACCGTCATGTAAGGTCTTTTTTCAAGCATTCTTCAGAAAAAAATATTGGGATTATGTACATTTTGGCTTTTCCCCCCATGCTGCTTCCACATGAGCTCCTATCCCAACTGGAATTTTTTCATCATCTTTGAAAAAGAGGTGGTTTCAAATACTACGAGTGAATTGAATTTGCTTAGCAAAGTTTTCAACAAACAATTATTTTCAAAAGTGATTTTGATAAAACTGTAGTGGAAAAAACCATATAAGTGCCTTCAAACAGATGCTTTTGAAGATGGACAAAAGCAATAACAAAGTTTTATACAACCCCCATGCCAGTTCTAGGACTTATTTAGCTGGCCCTGTTAGGAAACAAGCCCTTAGCCCGATGGGAATTCATCTAGCAAAATACCACTTGTGCTGGCTCTCAGCTGCCTGGCTTCAGATGCAGCTCGAGAGCAGCTTCCCTGGGGTGGACCAGCACCTCTGAAGAAGCTCAGAAGCAGCCTGGGTCTCCTCCCCACCCATGGCCACGGTGACAGGCACCCAGAATCTGAAAGTGTCTTAACGGGATAGTCAGTCTCAGTTAAAACAAAACAAAACAAACAGAAAACCCAGTAAAACAAAACAAGCAAAAAGTTACAGCTTTTAAGATATGCTTTTTAAGCAAATATAATTTTGAGGTCTTTGGTGTTTTAAGCATAGCTGCCTTAGAAATACTTGGAAAACAGAGGCTTTCTCTGGAAAACTGTTGAGCAAATTTGGAAGCCGGTGAGTAGCTATTACTCTGTTGCTCAGGTTGCTTCAGAGAGCCCAAACTCACCATCTTTGCATAACATCTAGGGACCAACGCCTGTAGACTTTACTCCCAAAGAGATGACCCTTGTGGTCAGGGAGAGCGTTGAGTCACAGACACAGATGAAAATCAGGCAGCTGCAGCAGCTCCCACCCCCTCGCCCTGCCCCTTTCCCGCAAATTGCTGCCCCTCGTCCAGGGATCTCTGGGCCAAAAGTAACGTGGCTCCAGGAATTGCCTCAGTTTGCAGCCCAAAGGAGGGAAGAAAGGCAGCGCTGAATTTGAACTGCTCTGGCAGAGTGGGCCACACAACAGCAGTCCGAGAATGGCTCTGAGTTCAGCACAGATGTCCTTGCTCCAGAGGCCGCGATCCCTGGTGCAGGGCAGGGAATGCAGCTGGGGACAGTCACCACTTCAGCTGTCCCACTTTCCACAGGCTGTTTCATGAGTCAACACCTTTCTCTACCACAATGAGAATTCACATGAGTAAGATCTTGCTGGGCAGAAAATGCCTTTACTGTTATGTCTAGGAAAACACATTGCACTTTGATAATAACAATGATACCAACAACGACACCACATTTCAGAGGCCTATTGCCTCCCTAACCAGCAGCCACTGGCATGATGCTGCCTTCCTCCGAGATGAGGCTTTCATTCAAATTCAGATAGAAACAACTCACAGCACCTTGCAAATGCCCAAAGATTGCAGACCATAAAAAAATGCTACGAATGCCCATGCATAGTTTCCAGGATTGGCACTCCTCCACCATCACCAGTGCACCATGTGGGGCAGCTTCCAAGATGCTACTGAAGGACTTGTTTGCTTCGCCCAGAAAGTCATTGTTTTTATATTAGATGTCAGGTTTGTACATGATGCCCCACCATCCCAACAGCCTTTATAAAACTAAACCAGTAGGAGTTTGGCAGACATCAGCATTACCGTCTCTCCTTCTGCAATTGCACTTTAATAGCTATCAGCAGCTGGAATTGCAGTTTTCACACCCCAGGCAAAACCCTGCACCTCCAGCAGCAGGAGGCTGGGAGGCAGGGTCAAACAGAGGAATGCCACCTATTACCTTCTCAGCATCACTTCCTACACCGCAGGTCTGGCCGTGAGGCTCGCTCCTCACCGCACCGGCAGGACCAGCCCCAGCCTGAGGTGCACAGCTGCCCCCAGAGCGGTCACAAATGGCAACGGTGGGACAGGCTCACGCGACCGCCTCGCTGGGCCCTGCCTGTGTCTGTTCACTCGCACCAGAAAGAAAACACTAACCCAACAATGTTGAGGATTTTCTCCAAAATAATTTTGGTTTTTTTCTCTATGAGTAGCTTCTGCTCCAGGCAAAACCCTCAAACCTGTTCGTAAACAACCTTGAGTAGCACAGGCTTTAATAACTCCAGTCCTACAATATTTATGTTTTCAGAGATATTTTGTATCTTTGCAATTTTAAAGCACTGTTGCTTTTTAAAATGGCTAATGGATACTCCTTTATATTGCAGTATAGATCCATGTCTATTGGAAAATGCAGCATAAATATGAGCAAGTTGAACATGCAAACCATGGCTTTACTGTAGAAGTGTAGTAGCCACTGACCAAAATATGGCTTTATGGCTATCGGGTCAATAAGTTATAATCATTGGAAGAAAATCACCTCACCTCAACAACATGAATCAACAAAAGCCCCACAGCAAACTGCGTCCAGTTGCACTTGTGTGAGCAAAGCAAATGAGAAATAGAGAGTTAAAATTTGAGCTTGAGAGGTGTACATCTCTACTTGAGGTGCTGAGAGTTTTCAGTTATCTCTAAACTCAAAGGGATGATCTGTGGGAGCAAAAATAGCAAGACCCATTATTTTTAGAAGTCAGGAGTGAAACACTCTACCACATCAAGCACATAAGAATTTGGCAGCAAATTATGATTTGAGAGCTCTGAATACCTTCCCCAGACTGAGCCTGTGGATTACAAAAGATCATAACCATGTCTTAAAACACAAACATTTCCTCAGCATTTTAAGTCTTTAAAAAGAAGAAAAAAAAAAAAAAAGAGATAAATATTACCTACAAATATACACAGGTTTGCAAAACGAAGCTGACTTTCTATTGTTCTGAGATCCAGGAAAGAAAAGAAATTGCAACCATGGGCCAGGCAGATGTAGGGGCTGTAAACACCACGCAGAATTAGATTGAATTCAGAGCAGAATTACAGATATTACTTTGAGTTTCCCAACGTTGGTAGGTGCAAACCAGACATATGATATTATTTCTTTTTAGCTCATATGAGAAAACATTACATGCAGAGGAAATCTATTTCAGACAGCAGTGTTTCTCTAGCAGAATGGGATTTCTCTGATGGTTTGCTTTGCTCCATATGCTTCTAATTATTGCTCAATTCAAACAGCTATTTCTGCATTGACTTGCAGGAATCTCAGAAGGCACCTTCTACGTAGGCAAGAAGCATAGCCCATAAATAATTTCAAAAAGTATTAAAGAGGGGAAGCTTCATAGCTTTTCATTCCAATCTGACTATGTGGTATTTAAATAAACCTCTGTGGCTTTCCAGTAACATAGTAGGAACTCCCAGGTGGCAGGGCTGGGGGAAGAGAGGGAGGAGAGCACTAAACATACTAATGAACATGTAATTAAGAAAATGGGCCCTCATTCCCCTCAGAGACTCCATGAGGAGGGAGCTTATTTGAAGTGCTGCTTTCTGGTTCCCCTCCCTCCACAGAAGGAAATAGCTTAATATCTCCAGTGCCATTCAGAGCACCATCGGCCCCAGCTCCAAGAGAGTCCAGTCAGTGCAGGCTGACACCGAGGCAGGAATCATCATTTAGAAATGACTATGACTGGTAAAAAAATAAAGGTAAAGGAGTGTGTGTGATGCTGATCCACACACCTCCTGCCCCCAGCTTCTCAGGAGAGTTGTCTGTAGGCACCGGCGCTGGCCCGCTGCCGCTTCTCCTTAGCTGCGCTGCTTCACTGAAATGCACCGTGGGTCAGCGCTGCCCGCGGGCTCTCGTGGAAGGGGAAATTCTCTGTGCAGCAGCACTGCCCATCCAGAGGGTTTGCAGGGATGCGGCAGGCAGCGGCCACGCGCAGCAAACCTTCAGGTGTCCTCAAAGGAGGGAGCTGCCTTGGCAAGGGCATCTCCAGGGCACGGCTGGGACCAGAGAAAGAAGCAATTCTGTTTAAGAGTTTAATTGGAATTGTGGAGGACGGGGGTTAATTTGCGCGAGCCCATCGGGAAGAGGGAAAATAAGAGCAATTAAAATGTTTGTTTCTCTTTCCAATCCAATTTTGAAAGTGGAGTCAGTTAAGGAAATTTCACCCTAAACAGGATGGTAGCAGTGATTGGTAATTTAAGCGTTCATGGGAGGAGGAGAGAGGATTTTGTAAACAGTGGCTTAGGAATTCCTTAGCCTCTTTAGACAGCTGGCAAATTCTGTATTGAATAACAGCTCCTCTTCCCTTGTTTTCTAAGCTTTGGAAACAACATCTTTCTGGAGGCTGCACTCATCTTTAGTCGGTCTTAATCAAGCAAAGATAAACCATTTGTTTGAACATCATGCAGTGGTTTCCCGCCAATATGACTGTTAGATGGCAGATCTGTGTCCTGAGAGAGATGGCAATAGTCCCATTATTCAAGGCATTTAAAATTAGACTAATTATACCACTAGCATATGTGATAGCAGAGCCTAAATGATATAATGGGTCTTTCTCATCTCTTATTTTGGGCTAAATCTGGTTCTTCTTCCTACATAACAGTCTGAGGCTTTGATGAGTACCCTGCTCTGCTTCCACCGAAACAAGGAAAACCTTACCCGTTAACTCAAACAGGGCAAGTGTAAGTCCATGCATTAAAAAGGATTTAAGATACAACCTCAAATAGATGAGTCTATAGAAAGACAAAATTAAACCAGGCTTGGGCATAAATGACAAAAGACATAGCACAATACATTTGACCACTGCATCCCTCACACATCAAAAGGTATCGACAGGAGAGTGATCAGAGCAACCAGTCCACAAGCAGAGCGCCATGTCCACATCAACCCCAGTGCTGGAAGCAAAACATAATTCAGTGTTCACAAATGTTGTGGCACCATCTGCAACAAGATGGGGAATGTATGCACAAACTTGAGAAAGTTGGCTGGTTTTCATTAAATTGTTACATACCTCAGTCAGTCTTTCATTGCTAGAGCTGCACGCAGAGATGCTCCCAGGGAAGAGACTGAAGTCCCCTTAATGGCAGCCGTGCAAATGGGACAGCGATGTCGAACTGGCTGGCTGAAGGAAGGAGAACTAGTTTTCTGTAGCTTCTCTGCAGACAGCTGGGTTCTGCAGTTATGCAGTTCCTTCAGGAAGGACCTAAAGTTCAGGTGTTAGCACTCGGCCTTGGCCTCAGAAACTCAAAGGGGATTTACAGAAGGGGGAATCACATAGAAGGAAAAAAATCACTGGGCTTTGGAGGAAAAAAGATGCCTGACAGAGTGTGCAGACTAGGTCAAGGATCCAGTGTGAAAAAGAGGTCTGGAGGAATACAGTGCTGGGAATGGGAGCTTGAACCACAAAAAGACAGCAGGGAAGAGTATATTTATTTTTGTTTGGATCTGTAATACTTCTAGGTCTATAAAGTAAGGAGTAACTGTGCTACAGACCTTTGCAGACCTGTGAGGCATTTTCACGGGTACTGGCCAAAGCTCAGGATAAGATGGAGCACTCATGAAGCTGGAACTCCTGCAGCATCCCAGAGAAGGTGGCTGCCCCATCCCAAGCAGTTTTGCTCACAGTGGTGCCCAGGCTGATATGCCACATATCCCAGTGTTTATGAAACAGGGCAAAATCAGCTACACAGTCTGGGAAGCATCCAAGCACCGTGCCAGGACAGAAGCACATTTTAAGATTTAAAGGATTAGAAAGTAAGTTTGCATGTGACTATGCTACAGCCAGATTCTCAGAGCAGGATCTTGCCCATTGATGGAAAGTGGACAGTAGGCACAAATGTCACCTTCTCCCACTGTCTCTGGAAGCTTTCCTTCTTCGTACTGTGATATTACTGCACCCAGACAGAATGATGACGGGGCCTGGCTGATAATGCTGCTGCCAGCAGAGAATTTGTCTTGCTAAAAAAGCATCTAGCTTAAGAAAGTGAAATAGGGAGTGGTTGTCTGCATTTTATACCAAAGGGCCTCTGCAGTCCTAAAATTGTAAGAAAGCGGATTGAAATTGCTTGAAAGGAACAGGGAATTCAGAGTCACACAAGGGTTAAAATGTAACCGATGTCCTCACTGACCTGCTGAGTGGGGATGAGCAGATCAACTTCAGGTTTTGTTTTCTTATTCATGGACTGGCGAGATGAAAGCAATCATCAGCCTGATAGCCCATCTTTGTGAATGTTTCCTAATGTTTTCTCCAATTTGACCGTAAATGGAGAAGGCAGTGCTGCTTCCCTGTATCCTTTGGGATACCGCTTCATAAGCTAATAATTATCTTACAAATCCATGATGCAACCAGCTTTTACCTCTCTCACTGTGGGAAACCACATCCCCTCCAGCAGTATCCCCTTCCTTTTGTCACCTGTGCCCTCCCCATATGCTCTTTTCAATCAGTTTCTTACGTCTTCAATCTAATTTCAAATTAAGGCTCCATGGTGGGGGGTGGGGGCTCGCCTTCCCTCCTCCCTGCCTGCCTGTGAAATACCAGGCTCTCCCAGCTCATTACAGAAAAACTAGATTTCTTCTATGAGCTCAAACAAGATGCAATTTGGAGTAATCTATCAGACTGATAGAAATGCGAGCAGATATAATACTGTGAACTTATTTTATTTCTAATTATGCAAATCATTATGTAAAATAGGCAAATGCATCATTTCCCCTCAGGCTTCTGGCATTTCCCCACTAAGCTTCAGGGAGCGCAAATTTTGATGTTCTTAGCTCAATAGCCTGCCTGATCATGTAAGACTACACGTAAGTACGCTTCAAACCGTGGAGGTTAGAAGTGTCGTGGAAGTTCTGGGCTAAACGTGACGGGGACAAACCTCACAATGCAGGCAGTTTGCGCGGGGGCGTTGGCAGTGCCAGTCAGCAGGACAGCTGCTGGGGCCCAGCAAGTTGCTGCAAATGGGTGGAAGGAGAAGAGGGAAGCGACAGTCTTTGTTCTTCTGAGGGCAAGGAGGACTGGAAGTCATGCAACTGGTAATCTGAAAATATTCGCCCTCAGGCACCCAAAATAAGTGGTAGGGTGGGGAGGGGGTGTTTTGTTTTGATTTCCCTCCCCCCATGGGAAGAGGTTTCTATCAGATGGGATAGGAAACAAGGAAAATTATATTGGCACAATTTCAGGAGGCTTTAAAACAGCAGGAAAAGACATCATGTAGGGATGCTGCTCCTCACTCTGACTTAGCTTCCAAGTTGAGCTGGATTTACTTTTAAATGTGTAAAAAGACAGGTAATTGTTCCTAACAATCCTTCCTTATGCACAGTAGTCTAGTAGACAGCTCCAGAGTTGTACCAATACCTGAGACTGTAAATTTATTCTCCTATCTTGGACTTGCCAGGACTTTGCTTGTGAAGGTTTATGGCAGACAGACCACGTTGCATACTCAGAACACTAGCAGTTAGGGCATTTTTAGAGAAAACCTTCTGAACTGCTATGTGATTGCAACAGACAATTTCTCAGATGCTGCGATGTCTTGCACATCACATTTGTTCTGGGTGGCTGATAACCTGGCTAACTGGCTGCTGGTGCTTATGTGCTGATGAGAATTCCTCCTGTTGTGAGGAAATTTAAGTAATTTTGCAGGCTAACACTTGTGAATTTAGATTGAGGCAAAACCAGGAGACGAGCACAAGTTTCCTGCCTTTTGAAACATGGCTGATGCCCCTTATGGAGGTTCTGGATGTTTTGGGGTATCCTGAGTTCCAGAATCCTGGATTTTTTTTTTATTATTATTTTTTTAATTGTCCTCTGAAAGCTGTCAGGATGTCCTAGACTGATTTAGGAGCCTGGGATTTTCTTAGGCCACAATCTGCTGGTTTGAGACTCTTACTGCCTCTCTCACTGATTGTGTCCCATCTCCAGTGAGTATGAATAAAAAAAAAAAAAAAGAAAAAAAAAAAAAAAAGAAAAAAAAAGGCAATCTGGTAGCACACCCAAGAGACTATCTTCCTCCGTTTCAGTAAATCCTGTTGCACATTCCCGCCATCTGGGATGGCCTAGCAGCATCATTCCTTGTGATAAGTTTCCTCTCTTCTTATCTCCCTAAGAAATAACCTAGGACACAGCTTTCCTTACTTCTTCCTTTCTGCCTACCCTTCCACCTTTTTTTTAATTTATTTTTTTTTATTTTGCTGCACTCTGATTCTATGTTATGTTCATCATCAGTGTAATGGAGTCACACAGCTTTTATAGCACATACCAGAGCTCCCAGTCGTCTTTCTGTTTGTACCATGGTTCAGATGAATGACTCTAACAAATGGGATCAGTAGAAAACCAGGGGGAACCACTGATGCCATCTGCCCTGTCTTGTAAATAAATACCCAGTTAAAGTCTTGCCAATTGATTTGACATTCCTTACTCTGAATAGTTTCTGTCACTGTCTCCCTATTGCTGAAAGACAGTTTCTTGTGATACAATTTTACTAACTCTGAACTTGTTTCTTTACGTACAGAAATCAGAGCAAGTGACACATGGGGCAGAAAGTTTTCAGTTGCTGTAATTTCTCTGCATTGTCACAGCCTGCCAGTGAAACATCTCCTTTCATCCAATGTTTTTCATTGTGAATATTACAAAATGCTTTGCAGATGAAGTCAGTCATATAAGCCAAAGTGAAAAATAGAGGCTTTAAGGTGTTATTACAGATAGGTGACTCAGCAGCTCATGGAGCGTTACAGAAAGATGGGATGGGAATAAAACAACAACCCACAACTGGAAAGAATAATCTTTTTTGAAGGTTACTAACAGCAAAAGAACAAACAATAGAGTAGACAAGTTCACATAACTTTGTACCATGGGAGGTTATTTAGGTGAAGAGTATCACAAAAACCTGCTTAGTCACTAGGTGTAGAAAAGTGAGGAATTCAGATAACAAGCCTTAACAAACTGAAAAGCTGCAGTTCCTCTAAGGCACTCTCAAACAGCTACAACTGAGAATGAAGAAGAGACTCATTTCTTTTCCAGAGGCAACTGCTGCAGCCATGAGTAGCTAGCTCTGCCTGTACCTATTTTGGAGGGAGCACAGTATTATTTTAAAAAAACATGTCCACTGTTAGGGGAGTGAAGTTATTTTAGTAAGTCTGTTTGTAACCGTCAACTTCTCTTAAAAAAGATGTAACAAAAGCTGCAGCTCCATGG
The DNA here is from genome assembly GCA_024336885.1 of Actenoides hombroni. NCBI lineage: Eukaryota > Metazoa > Chordata > Aves > Coraciiformes > Alcedinidae > Actenoides > Actenoides hombroni. The sequence continues at coordinate 14,350,643 of WUAM01000395.1, forward strand.
CCTTACTGACATGAGGACACATTGTTCATGAGCAGGAGAGGATATGGGAAACATTTGTCCAACAATTGTTGGAGTTCCTTGAGCCAAACCCTGCTCTCTTGAACTGCCCTGGAGGATGGTACAGATTGGTGTGTCTGCTTAGTCGTTAATAGGAGCACAATCCTGGGTAAAGGAGTAAAAGTAAGAATTTTAATTGTACCATTTATGGGACCTCTGTCCTCAAAGGGAGGGATGGGGTAGGTTGAGTAACACTGCCAGAGCCTCTTTGACCACAGGCCGTCTAGGCCAGCGTGAAGGAAAATGAGGCGCTGTTGCAGGGCTTCTGTCAAGCACCCGCTTTCCGTGCTGCTGAGGACACACTCTGCCTTTACGTTCCAGAGGCTGGCTGGCTCCAGCATCCCATGTTTTGGCAGTGCACCTCAAAATACAGCCGTGCTGTAAACCCCACACTTCTGTCCTTCGTCAATGTGTGTTGGTCTAGCTCTAGATCTGCTCAGCATTGCCTGGCAGGCCCGTAACAGCCCTCTCCCCATCTATGCCATTTGCTCTCTTGCAGGCAGGCTGCCTGCTTCCATAGAGGAACTGCTGCCTTTTTAGCCTTTTCGTCTCTGAAGGGGTTTAAATTTTTAAATTTCTCCTCTTTACTTAGGTAGCACTGGACGTTTCAAAAAAAGCTGCCTTCCCCCACCTAAAGCTTAGATCTGTGTGAACAAAGTGCTTATTCTGCTAGCAAAAAGCAACGGTCATGCTATGATAACAGACCAAACCCCCTGCGCTGGCGGGGCGATGGCACAGACACCAACACCCCGACTAATGCAATCATTCTGCAAATGTACGCGGGTGCTTAATTTACACCCACACCCACCGCCCTTTTTTTTTTTTTTTCCTTTTTTAATAACTCCGGGCACCGGCAGCTGTTTGCGTTTTCAAAGCCTGCTCAGAAAGCAGCCAGTTAATTTTAGTTCGCTCGGGCCACCCTGAGCGAGCTGGCTGGGCCCCCTTTCCTTTCCCTTCCCTTCTCTTCCCGGCTCTGTCCTGCAGCGCGGGAGGGTGGGGGACCCCGGGACGGCTCCTCCCGCCCCGGCCCGGCCCGGCCCGGCCCGGCGGGGATGGGAAAAAGTTGTTCGCAACTTTCCCCTCACTGCGGCGCGGGCCCCTCCCTTCGCCCCGCCCCCTGCGCGGCGATTGGCGGGCGAGCGTCGCCAGGCCCCGCCCCCGGCGCGCTTTGTGAATGGAGCCGGCGGCGGGGGCGGGGCCCCGCGGCGCGCCCGCGCGTATATGGGTCTTTTTTTTGTGCCTGGGCGGCCGTGGGCCGGGAGCCGTGGTGCGGGCGGTGTCGGCGGGGCCGCGGGCGGAGCGAGGAAAGCGGAGCAGAACAGAGAAGCGAGGCGGGAGGCGCACGGCTGCTCCGGACGCGCAGCCCGCAGCGGCGCCCGACGGGAGCGGAGCCCAGCCGAGCTGCGGGGAGGATCGCGCAGTAATTGGATTTTAAAAGTTATTTAAGCCCAGGAGTAAAATACACGGCTCAGCTGGGCGCGGTAATAATCCGTTTAGCCGTAACCTAAATCCCCGGAGCCGCGCAGCCGGGTGGGGAGCAGCGCCGCCGCCTCGCCTCCGCCGCGGGACCCTGCGCGGAGCTGGCCGGAGCCGTCGCTGGGTTTTGCGCGCGTCTTCTCCCTCGCCGCCGCCTTCTCCGCCGGGACCGGCTCCGGAAACTTTCACCGAGGGAAACGCCGCCGCGCTGCGAACGCCGACCCGGGGGAGCGGAGGAAGAAAGTCGCGGAGGTCTGGCGCGGAGCGGCGCTCCTCCCGCCGCCGCGCCCCTGCCCCGCGGGAGCGGCCCCCCCAGCCGCCGCAGTCCGGGCGCTGATGCCCCTGGGGCGCCGCGCCGCCCGGCTCTGAAGGACTCCTCGCGGCTCCCTGGGCCCCCGTCCGCCCTGGCGATGCGGGCTGGAGGAGGAGGAGGCGGTGGACAGGCGGCCGCCGCCGGCTGCCCCTTGCTGGGCCTGGCCACGCTGCTGGCCGCCTTGCTGGGGACCCCTGCGAGCGCGGCGGCGCAGCAGTATCACGGCGAGAAGGGCATCTCCGTGCCGGACCACGGCTTCTGCCAGCCTATCTCCATCCCGCTCTGCACGGATATCGCCTACAACCAGACCATCCTGCCTAACCTGCTGGGCCACACCAACCAGGAGGACGCGGGGCTGGAGGTGCACCAGTTCTACCCGCTGGTCAAGGTGCAGTGCTCGGCCGAGCTCAAGTTCTTCCTCTGCTCCATGTACGCGCCGGTGTGCACCGTCCTAGAGCAGGCCATCCCACCCTGCCGCTCCCTCTGCGAGCGGGCTCGCCAGGGCTGCGAGGCCCTCATGAACAAATTCGGCTTCCAGTGGCCAGAACGGCTCCGCTGCGAGAACTTCCCCGTCCACGGCGCGGGTGAGATCTGCGTGGGACAGAACACGTCGGATGCCCCGCCGGGGCCTGGCGGTGCGGCGGGCCGAGGGGCCACTGCCCACCCCACAGCTGGCTACCTCCCCGACTTCCTCACCCCGCCGCAGCCCCACTCCGGCTTCTCCTTCTCCTGCCCTCGGCAGCTCAAAGTGCCCCCTTACTTGGGCTACCGGTTCCTGGGGGAGCGGGACTGCGGAGCCCCCTGTGAGCCAGCCCGGCCCAACGGGCTCATGTACTTCAAGGAGGCGGAGGTGCGATTTGCCCGGCTGTGGGTGGGCGTGTGGTCTGTGCTTTGCTGCGCCTCCACCCTCTTCACCGTGCTCACTTATCTGGTGGACATGCGCCGTTTCAGCTACCCGGAGCGGCCCATCATCTTCCTCTCGGGCTGCTACTTCATGGTGGCAGTGGCCTATGCAGCAGGTTTCTTGCTGGAGGAGCGAGTGGTGTGTCTGGAGCGCTTCACGGAGGATGGCTACCGCACCGTAGCCCAAGGCACCAAGAAAGAAGGCTGTACCATCCTCTTTATGATCCTTTACTTCTTTGGCATGGCCAGCTCCATCTGGTGGGTCATCCTGTCCCTCACCTGGTTTCTGGCTGCTGGCATGAAGTGGGGCCACGAGGCCATTGAGGCCAACTCTCAGTATTTCCACCTGGCTGCCTGGGCTGTACCTGCTGTCAAGACCATCACCATCTTGGCCATGGGGCAGGTGGATGGGGATGTACTCAGTGGGGTGTGTTATGTAGGTATCTACAGCGTGGACTCGCTGCGGGGCTTTGTGCTGGCACCCTTGTTTGTGTACCTCTTCATTGGCACTTCCTTCTTGCTTGCTGGCTTCGTGTCCTTGTTTCGCATCCGCACCATCATGAAGCACGATGGCACCAAGACGGAGAAACTGGAAAAGCTGATGGTGCGCATTGGTGTCTTCAGTGTCCTCTACACGGTGCCTGCCACCATTGTCCTGGCATGTTATTTCTATGAGCAGGCCTTCCGTGGCACCTGGGAGAAGACATGGCTCCTCCAGACATGCAAAACCTATGCTGTGCCCTGTCCCAGCCACTTTGCCCCTATGAGCCCAGACTTCACTGTCTTCATGATCAAGTACCTCATGACCATGATTGTTGGGATCACAACTGGCTTCTGGATCTGGTCAGGCAAAACCCTTCAGTCCTGGCGACGCTTCTACCACAGACTCAGCACCGGCAGCAAGGGCGAGACAGCAGTATGAGCCCCCCCTGTCCCCTCTGGCACACACACACGCATGCACACACACACACAGAGGAGAGGCATACTCGGCAGAAGAGAACAGCAATAGCTCCCTGAAGAGGGAAGAAAGGAAGGTTTTCCAAACTTTTGTCCTTTCAGGTTTGAAAAAAAAACAAACCCAAACCAAAATTCTTTGTGTAAAGGATCAGATGGACTGTCCAGTGGTACTTATGCCCAGCTAAGTGGAAGAGCACAGTAAAGGCCGCTGGTGGGGTGGGAGAGCGCTTCACCTGCAGGAAGTCCCCTTACTTCTCTCTCCCGCAACCCCTGTGCGGGGAAAAAAACCCAACTAAAACCATCCTGCCTTGCTTTGGACGAGAGGGAGGGGAGCTCAGATTTGTCGAGAAGTAGCCAAACTTCCTCTGAATTGCTGGGGTCAAACTGCGGCACAGGCAGGGTGACTCCTGAGCCTGAGCTCTGCCTGCTCCTTCCAGCTCGGCAGAGCCATCACGTGAGTACTGCAGGGCCAGCTCCAGCCCAGATCGTGTGCTGGTGAGATGCCTCTGTTCTGTCAACTCCCAAGTTCCTTTTTGCCTCAGTGATACCTGTTGTAATTGTTTTAATGTGAAAATTCGGCCCTCGGTCTGTTGTTCTTGCTGCTGTGGGGAAGGAGGGGGTTGCCGTTCCACACCCTGAAAAGAAATGACTTGTTGCTTTTCAGCAGAAGGCTTTTCCCCCTTGCCTTTGTTCTAGGAGACAAAGGGGGAAACAAAAGTGTTTTCTATGTAGAAAGGCATAAGCATGGGATCGGTTTTTATGGGCAAACTAACAAAAAGAAGTCGTTGAGGTTCACCCTTGGATGCGAGGAGCTCGCAGAAATAAACATTCCTTTTATGAAAAAAGGAGGCGGCAGGATGTTTCCCTACCGTTCGGTACGGGTCGCTTTTCTAAGCTGAAGCAAGCACGAGATTTAGAGGGCAAGAAGAGCATAACCGAGAGCACCTGCCAAAACAAGAGCCATTCAAAAATGTAACATAAAGATACGACTTTTTCCCTTCTTTCTGTCCCCTAAACCTGCTTTCTCTCCTGCTTTGCAGTGAGCTCGCTGCAAGTAAAAGTCAATATACAACCGGCTTCTGGGGACAGGAGGAATCCGTTTGGCTCGGGATGGATCCTTTGCGCTTCTCAGGTTCCCTGAAATGCATGGCAAGGACTCGTGGTGTAGGAGGGGGCTGGGGTTTAAAAGGAAGCAGGTACTGCAAGTGAGGGGCCTTCTCATTTCAGCTGAAATGCAGCTGGTTAAGTTTCCAGTGATCACGCCTTGGAAGGAAAGACATTCAGAAACTAATCATCAAATTCATCATCTTTTTGAAATGTGACAGATTTTTCTATTCTGAAATTTTTATGTTGACTTGTTCATATTTTATTTTTTGCATACTACTTTATAATCACTGAAGGGTTGTTTTTATAAGTATATGTGTGTGTGTCTGTTCTTGCCTAAGGACAAAATAGGAAATTCTGGATTTTTAGCAAGTCTCCACCCTATAGCTGCTCTTCATTTTGTGGGGGGAAAAGTGTCTGGAATGAAACTTAAAATGACAAAAAACCTGTTCAGGGTGAGAGGGCAGGCCGCTGCTGTCTGAGAGTATACCAGTACTCTGGGCATGAGGAATGGATGGGCTCATCAGCCAAATCCTTCAGTAGATACGATGTCAGACTAGCAGGGCTTAGGGTTTTGTCTTTCATAATGTGCAGGGGGAAGGAAAAGGAGAAGGAAAAAAAAACCCAACAAAAAACCCCAAACGTTGGAAGACAAGTGCAGTGTGTATATTTTGTAAATCTCATTTTTGTAAGAAAATATGTATTTATGTTTCTACTTGATTTTTTTTTTGAAGGTCTGTATGAGGCCCTGCTTCATCCCCTGTACAGATCACTAAATAAATAATTTTTAATACAAGGGCTCCAATGAAGTTCTTCAGTTCTTTTCAGCAGGTTTTAGGAGGGTGGGCAGCTCTGCTTTGTTATGGGAGATACACTGCCCAGAAACTCAGCTGTGACTTGAAAGTGCCCTTACTGAGCACTGGCCCCTCACAATAGGAGATCACATTTTGAGACGGTTTCAAATGTTTGCCCTCAGTTGAGGTACTTGCATCCTAGCCAAGTTTTCTTCCAGGCTTTGCCTCTTGCTGAGGGCAAGCTGATAAACCAGTTTTCTTATCTAGAAAATAAGGATAATGCTCTCTTCCCATTCCAAAGGGACTTTGAGAACGGGAGGGTGCTACAAGTGCTGTAAATTAAACCCTTGCTTTGACGATTGAGTGTTTTAGAGAAACACTAAAGCCTAGGTCCTTTTCAAGAGCTTTCAAAGGGCAGCGTTTTAGATTGGCTCACTCACACACACACACACACACCCCTTTGCTATTGCCAGTTTTGTTCAGGTGAATTTTACTTTAATCTTAATAGCTAGCCTAAAGCCTACATTCTTTCTTATCACAGTCATCCTAAAGCTGATAGCTTCAATGGAATGATCTATTTTATTTCATTTTTTAAACTGAAATGAATGTTTAGAGCTCAAGCTGTGTTACTACAATCACAGAAAGCAAACAAAATTTTACACCTGTGAAATGATCGTTTCCAGCCTTTCTCTTACAATGATTTCAGCATGTTTATTGGGTTCATCGCCTCTCCTTTGTTTTAAACTACGGCTATACTAAAATTTAAGTTACAGCACAGAGATCCAAGATGCTTTAGCTGGATACCATCATAGTAGCTGTGGTTGCACTGCAATATTGTTTCATTTACTGAGCCCTGTGTGTAATAGTTGCACTTTCTCTCAGGGCACTATTTTATTTGGACACTGTGCTCTCAAACATAACCTTTTCCAGTGTATGAACTACTGATTTAAAGTTGCTTTCAGAGGTAGCCCCATTCACGCTGCCTCCCTAGAAAAGCCACATCTTTTATTTGAAAACACCTCTAGCTGCTCCACAGAATTGCTCACTTGTCAAGTTTCCTTTTTGAAAAGGCCTTTGCTTTACTTCAAGTCAGGCTGCTTCAAACTGCTCCATGACATGAGCTTGCTGATTATTGCTGAGGGGGGTTTCATTCCACTCACTTAGGAAACCTGAACCTTTCTATAAACATTTCCTCCCATGAATCCATCAGTGCTGTCCCGAGCGATGGAAGGGCTGAGGAACCGGCAGGAGCAGCGGTGTGACTGACACCCCTGTGCTGTGTGGCCACAGCTGCCTCGCCAAACGTGCAATTCATTCTTCATCCATCACAGACAGCTACGCACTCAATTCATGCAGCCGGCCCGTTTCCCTGCTCTTCTTTCCACTCACCCCCCACCCATCCTTGCTAGGTGGATAAGAAACTGCCTTTAGGTGTGATCCCTGCTTTTTCGTTCACAGGGGGAAACCCAGAAATAGATTTAGTTAGTTAGTTAGTTAGTTCACAAGATTCATATCTGAAAGAAAATGTCTCTGCACCAGAGAGCACCAGAGCTAATGCTCTTATGTCAGTATTTCCTATTAAGTAGTTCTGAATTTAAAGTCACTTATGCAAAACTATCCCCATCCCCCTATTTAAGCCAAGTTTTAAATTTTGAGATTGTAGGTGCAATGTGATGCTGGTGTACAGTAGAAGCAAGGGCTATTTACTTTTAAGCAGATGTGACTCGCATTGAGACTGAATTTGCTCACAGTGGAAACAATTTGGAGAATTTCAAGTAGTGATAGTGCCTGGCCTTCTGGAATAAAAATCTCTCACCATTCTGATAACAAAGTAGCAGTTACTTTCATAATAGCGTATGATTTAAAAAAAAACCCTCTTTGTGAAGATGTCTGGAAAACAGGAGGAAAAATAAGCCCTCACTAACCTTTGCTAATCACTGCAAAATTATTTTTCTTTGACTACTGGGTAAGTCCACTTTCAGTTAACACTTTTAAGTTCAAGAAAAGTTTCCTACCCTTCACCTTTGGCTCTTGTTTATGCAGTGGCTTTGGTTCACAAGACCTTGGCAAGTAATAGTAATTGTTGATCAATATCCCTGTAAGTTTACACCATATATTAGATTTTCATGAAAAATACATAAACAATTGGTTCTTCAGTTTCAGAGACATTTGTGTTATTTTCTAGAAGAAAGTATTTTTTCAGGCAAGTTAAACAGGAGGTATTAACAGTTCTGTAGTTCCTGAATAACAGCAGCAACTGAATGTTTGCCTCCACAGAAAGTGCTTTTATAATACATCAGTGTTTGTTTGGGTTTATATTTGGTGGAATACCCACACCAGTGATTGCATGTTTTTGTCTAAGTACTTCACCCGCAACCAATAGCTTTGCATGCAAGTAAAAAACCACACATCTCTGTGTTCACCAACTGCCAACAGTAAACACTATTTATAATTTCACATGGCTTTAGAAACCAAACTGCTAGCTTGTATCTTAAATAGTCTTTTTTTTTTTTCCTGTATCTCAGTCTCCCTTCCTTCCAGACCTTACAGGTAGTTTGTATACACCCTGCTCTCCATACTTGCTTTTTATTCTTGTTATTTTTTAAAACCATGAATTCAGCTGAAAGAAATTTAGTCTTTTGCTTGGAGAGGCAAAGACGACTCCGAATCTTTCAGCACTGTTCACTGAGATAGACTATTGCCAAGCCTGTTCTGTATAAACCAGGATAATTGTTTCATGCCAACAGGAGCGTGTGGTTTTGGCAGCTACAGCGCTGCACAGGATAATATAGGATTGGGAGAATAAATACAGTGCATGGCATGTTCCCAACTGCCGCACTTAGAACCAACACATTTTGACTAAAACGATGCCCAAATTATAAAATACGTCCATCAGAGTTTAATGCTGCTCAGACAACCCGTTTGCACCACTGTCAGAGGAGGATGGGGAGGGTTTTGGTGCTCTTTAAACTCGAAGTCCAAGGCTGCCTGGGTTTGGTGGCAGGACATTGCTTGTCTCAAAAGCAGATCACTGGAAGCAAGGCACAGAACTTTCTCCTAATCCAGGTAAAGACCAGGCTCAAGAACAGCACTGCCACAGCTGCAGCCAAACGGGATTCAACTGACTGCTGCACACTGAGAACAGACAGGCCCAAACAGGGTCATGAGTGTGTACTCCTCTACATCACTTACTCCTCTCTGGCCAGCCTAACCATGCCAGGAAACGATGGGACGGGGATAAATGAGAATACGGATAAAAAGCAGGAGTAAGCAGGGCCTAGAGCACATTTTAAAATAACAATTGTAAACTGAGGGGGATCACTTATCCATATTAGTCAGGAAATCCTGCTAGCAACAACTTGTCCATTTTGGCTGCCCCAGCTGTGTCACAACTTGGGCTGGTTATACACAACCCTTTGCTTAAGCATGTTACTCTTACGAATACAGGTGGAAAATGAGTGCGCGCTGCCCGGGGGAGTAGTCTATAGGAGTAGGCTTTGGCTGCACAGGTCTTGAAAATTAACCCTATGACGTGGCCACCAGGGTAGCCATACTCTTACTGTTAACCTTGGGGTCCCAAAGGCCAGGATGACAACTAGAAAGACAAAAACCAAGAGGCCCAGTTCTCCAGTACCTACAGCTTTACTGGAGGTATTACCAATTCTGTTATTGTTCTCAAACCAATCTGCAGGAAAGCAATGCTGTTCTCAGGGCAGGCAAGGAATAAGATTATACCTGCTGTGCTGTCCTTTTCCTCAGGCTAACATACAGAGGGGCTTCAAAAAAGCTTGTGGTGAATGGGAAATTCTGACTGGAGTTGTAGCAGAAGAAAAATACGTCATCTGGCTCAGAGGGACACAAAAGGGTGTTCTACCAAGTAGGCTGTAATCCAGGATTTGGAAGACAAGTGCTTGATTACCTGCACTGCCACAGATGGACAGATCACTTACAACCAAACTTACAGCTGTATTTGGGCCACTAAAGATGCAGGCAGGTACACGGAAAGCACTTTGCATAAGCACTTTAAATTCCCAGGTGCATGTCTTGGTAATTGACTGGAAAATCTCACCTGTCTCTAATTCCATCCCTATGAAATAAGGACTTCCCTATACCATAGCAATGTTGTGAGAATAAATACTCTCAAAATCAGAAGCAATGCAATACGGTGATAATGGGGTTTGTACAATGACCTCTGTCAGAACTTTGTCCAGGGGTCTGACCTTGGGCAAGTAGCTCTAGAGAACGCCAGATTAAGCTAGAATAAATTATTTGTGTGTTTTCCAAGATCTTATCTGAATGTAGGCAGGCTGAGCAGATGCTTTCACAGAAGTATCACTCTAGCCAGGGCTCAAATATAAGGTATGAGAGAGTATGCAGATGCAAGCTAGGGAATTAGAAAACGACACTGAACCGGGCACACATGAAAATCAACAGCTGTTGACTACAAACAGAATGGCCTTGTGTTATAATGGTACTGGGGCATAGCAAGCATAGGGCTTTGGGACCCTCTGTGCTGGTGCTATAGTGTGCTTTAGCTTTTCCAGTACTCCTCAATCTCTCATTTTCTACATGCTATAAACACAGCTGTTATCAACAGGCTCCATGACATCTCTGCTGTCCCTCTTCACGACAGTTCACTTCAGCTTGCTGCAAGCAGGATCTAAATCATAGTAGCAGGCCTAAAGCAAAGTTGTCCAAGGTTTCATCCAAGCCCTTAGCTGTGAGAATCCACCTTCCCTGCCATGTTTTCACTTTGTCTCTTAGTTCCTTGACAGTTTTCTCCGTTACCATGACCTCCAACATTTTTCTCTTTACTAAAGATGGCCAAGTAGAAGGATTAGTTGGCTGTTTGGACATTTTCCTGCCTCAACAACAGGGAACAGCATGAAACTACTATACTTCTTTCACCAATGAAATACAGAGGCATCTGAGCTGACTGGGGTAAACGTTTGTGTGTTGCCCTGGTGCCAGCCTTTCCTGTGGAAGACTTCTGCACCCATTCACCTTCATCACACACCAGGTTTTCGTTGCTGAAGAAAGTAAACCAACAAACCAAAAAGGATTTCTGAATGCGTCAAAGCATGCTCTCGGTTATAAATACCCCCCAAACAAACAAAACCATAACTTATGAGCTTTTATGGAAGACAGTCAAAGGGAGCTACTTCCAAAAATGTTTACCTAAAGCACGAATCAGATCAGATGCCTGACATGGCTTCCTTCCACAAATCTTCTATGCAGGGCGTGTGTGTGTTTGTGCATGTGTAGCATGAGTACATGCTAGTGTAACAGCTACAAGTTGCAACTACGGCTAAATCATCAAAAACCCAGTGAAGAGAGAAAAATCAAAAGGCCCCTACCCAATGCAGCTGTCTGCTAATTAAACACTGGTGTTAATTGCAATAGTGTGTCTGGACTCTATTCCTTGTGTTTGTGGTGGTGCCTGCGTGAGCTCTGGATTGCTCAGAACTTTCACATTCTCAAAGAAAATGAAACCATCTATAAAAGGCATGAAAAGCTGTGATATGTATATATATCTATAGGGCTATTTTTAAAGAAAAAAAAAGATTTTTTGTGTGTGCTAGTTCAAAGTGAGCTTTGATTATCTAAAGCAAAAGTCTCTCTTTAGAAAGGGTAAAAAACTAAATGTAAAGATGGAATCTTTTTTATTTAATCCATGATGAAAAGAGCATTTCTTATTTGTAATGCTCTTGCCTCTCTCTCTCTCTTTTTTTTTTTTTTTTTTAAATTAACGGCAAAACGCACAAATTTCAGGCAGCATTTCCCGTCCTTCCTTTACGAGATGTGCAAAGCAGCATTCCAGTAGGGCCAGCAGCCAGTAAAAGGGATGTCATTTGACACCCTTACACAACTCCGCATACCAGGCTGGAACGAGCGGGATTATGTGAGTGGCTAGAAAGCCCTTCTAGAGACAGGATTTACTCATACTGTTTTTCTTTACGCATTCTGCTCTCTGAAGATAGTAAATCAACTATTGGATTTGCAGAAACAACTTTCATGACGGCTGCAGAATTCAGGCACAAAGTAGATGAAGGCAAAGATCTGGCCTCTCCAAAGCAGCTCATAACGACCCCAGGAAGAGACCCAACTGCCCCTGTATCCAAAGGTGCTAAACAGCCCCTGTGCCTCCACCATTTTCCTCTGCTAAGGCACAGGCAGGAGGTGGGCTGGGTTTCCAGGGCCCAGGCCAAATCCCATGGCAAATTTCTGCTTTTACGATAGGCTAAACCAAAGTCTCTTTTTTGAAAAGAGATTTTAAAGACTCTACTTTATAGTTACTGTGAGCCAGAAACTGTTTTCTGGTAAGAAATCCCTCTTCTGCAAAAATGAATTAATCCATGGATAGTTTTGCTTTGTTATGAAGGCACGGAGCTTTGTATTCCCTGTCCTCAAGACAGAGATCTCATTTTCTGCCTTTGAGATTCCTTAAGGATTTTGCCATTTAACTAACACAGTTAACATTAACTAACAGAGCTAACACTTTAACTCCATGTCTTTCATTTTTCTCTCATGAAGATCTCACAGCACAAAATTCTGAATCCAATCTTAATCAAAACCTCCCAACACAAGAACTGAAAATAAATGTTTCTCAGAAAAAAATCTCAAGAGAATCAACAATTTCATTTAAATGACTTTTCCATTTTGCTATTGATTTTCATTAACACTAGCTCTGTTAATAAAGTGTCCTTCGGTCAGCATTTCTCCACTGACCTCAGACTTAATACATTACTTGAACAAAAAGTGTAGTAACGAGGTACATACATAAAAAATAAGCCTGTGAAGCACTGTGTCATGGTAACTGTTATTTTCACAAGCTCCCCAAGCTCTCAGTGACATCCCTAGCTGCATCTTATTTAGCAAGCAAAGCTCTTTGTACCACTACCAGCCTGTTTTATTTGTCCTTAATTGTAATTCTGCACAAACAATGACATTTTTATTAGTAAATGAGAAGCAGTGTGTGCCAGCAGACAGGGCACCAGACTAGAGTTCAGGAGAATGTCATACTTTTCCCAAACTTGCCCATGGTCTGCAAATTCTTCCAATCGTCTTTACCTCCACTTCTTTTTCGGCCCTTCTCTAAATAGGATCATGCTCTCCGGGACAAAAAACGTCTCTATTGTCCCTGCGTATGTGTTGGTACTGTTCCCATCTTGCTGGAGCCCTGGTCTTGATGGGGCCCTCTCAAGATTTGGCACAATGCAAGAGGTTCCAATTAAAAATAATTGATCATTAAGAGGCAGAGAATGGTAAAAAGAGTGAGCTGGCGCTTTACTTTCTGTGGGGAAATAGCCAAACACTAGTGGCAAAGTAGAGACATATGTGATGACACCAAATCTTCCCGAAGAAAGGAAAGTGGGAAGTGTCACTCATCACCTTTTGGGCTTTTGTGTAACATGCATAAGGAATGTTCCTTTCTCTGAAGAGTCTCTGTGGACTCTTCAGATGATGGGATTTACTGTCACATGCCCTCTTCTGCCTGTCTTTTTTTTGGTTGTTGTACAAAGTGTTGCCATGTGGGGTCTGTGTGATAGCACATACTGCAAAATATCTCCAGCTGAGTGGAAGCAGTGCTGGCCGGTTGGATTGGTAGTTGGCTGACTGTTCCCTAAAAATGAAAACCAGACATCGAGGAAACGATCTTGTTCATAAAAGGAAAATATATATCTGCAATGAAAAAAACAAAACCCTCAACCTCAAAACAAAATAACTGGCTGGATTTTTCATTAAATGATCACTGTGAAGTGACTAAGTAATTGAAGAGTAGAGCAAGGAGGAAGCCCACTACTTCCCCACACACCTCCAAAATATGGATTTGAATTAAGCAAAACAATTTTTCAGTTCACTCTCAACTGCTTCAACTGAAGAAGAAAACAAAGTAGAAAATGTCTGAACGTTCTGTTTAAATGCTTCTTAAATGAAGCAACTCCGTTTGAATTTGAAATGCACCCAAAATGAATGAAAAACATTAAACAACCTTATATGGTTCAACTGAAATTAAGGAACAGACCAAGGGACGGACCAAGGCTAAACCAGGTGAAGGCAGGTAGTTCCTCTTTGAAACCTTGAAGGGTGTAAGAGAGACACAGGAGCCAGTTTTGCCTACAGCTTGCCCTGTATCACTGAGAAAGCATAGCCCACTTGACCTGTACCACATAGACCTGGTGATGAGGGACATAAGGCAGCAAAGGGAACATTTTGCCTAATGACACAAGAAATGGCATATAGGGAAAAGTGTTTGTGGAAAGCAGAGAAAGAAGAGAGCAATAAAAACTATTGAAACTGAGACACAAGAGGCATATGGGCACAGCTACAGCTGTGTGTATATTCGCTTTTCTTGGGTTTCAGGCTGGCCAGAAAGAAAACAACTCTGCTGAGAAGCCCTGCTTCTGTGCCCGCTCAACCCATGCTCATGCTAACTGACGCTAACTACTGGCTAACATGAGGGCCTGGCTTGCAGACTGGGCTAGCTCATAGCCAGCCATCTCCGAGCTCATGCAAGGCACACGCATGTCTGCCTGCCCCTGCCCAGGCAGATGTTACTCTTACATCTTACAGATGTCACCCCGCTTTTTTACCAGGACATACATAGCAAAGTCCTGCCTCTGTCACCAGTTAAGTGTGGTGAAGTGCCCAGGCTATGAAGGATCACTGAGTCATACAGAACTGCAGTAGCATCTCCAGGGCAAAATAATTGCTGAGTGTGAATTGCTGTGATCAACATGAATGCTCACCAAACCATATTCTTCCTGGAAATTTTCACAAGTAAGAAGTTTGCCAATGAATAAATTCATGATGGTTGCCAGGAGCATAGAATGCCTTCCTAGAATGCCAGTCCTATCAATTCCCTTAGAAACCAGTAAATAAAGAGTTAATGTATGAGCAAACACAACCTTAACTGTGCTGTTTGAGCGATGCCCCAATATGGCCATAACACACAGAGCCTGTGCTATCTCAAAGGCAGAATGCAAACATTTGGGGAATAAGGCACGTGACCACAGCAGAGAGTCTAAAGCCTTCTTTTTGCAAGGGAAAACTTGTCTGTACCAAAGCCACAGGTCTGGGGGCAGGAGGACTGTCAACACCCACCTTACCCAAGAGACAGCCGGTCTAGTCCTCAGAACTAACACCTACTCACTTTACAGCTCCCATCCTTGCAGACCACCACAAGACTACTCACCCTACCCTCCAGCACTGAGCCCACAGACCATCCTGCTGGCACCCCTGGACACTGCTGGCAATTCCCTGGGGACAAAGAGCTCTAAGCACTGTTATTATCACAATTTACAAAGTCAACAGGAAAAGGAGATGTGCTACTGCTGAACCACCCCCATGAACAGAAGTGTCAGGGAAAGAGGCAATCCACCTTTCAGAGGGACAAGGCTTTCCTCATGTCAAACCCCAGCAGTTCTCCTGTGTCACAGCCACAAAGCGTCCAAGACTCAAGCTCTGCCAGCAAGGCAGCTCCCACAGCTGCCCTGCAGGATCCCCAGTGGTACAGTCATCCCCAGCAAGGACACTGGGAAGACTATTCAGGCCCTGGTTTTCAAAAGGCTTATCACTTACCAGTTGCCAAGATGGAAAACTATAAAACGCTAACAGACGACTTTGCTGCTGTGTCAGTCAAGACTTTTCTTCAGCAGGGGGTGGGATGGCAGAGAGAGTGACATCTCTGCTATGCACAAACACTGCTCTGAAATGTGTGGCCGCAGAGAACCCTGCTCAAACACTCTACCTTGGCAGGGATATACTCAGAAGTGTTGCCTTGTCCCTCTTCTCTATTTATTTCTCATTCTCTGCTCCCTAGGAAACTGAGAATGCCATTAGCATCTCCTCCTTTTTTTGTCCTACTTTGAATGCCAAGTAGCTAGCACCCATTATTCTGTGACAATGTCCCATCTCACTGACATGTCTTGAATATGTACATTTTTATACTGCTTTAATAGTGCTATTTTAAACTTTAAAGCCTGTCACTTGTCCTCGTGAAAGTCAGATGGAAAATAATGCTATTCTCATATTTTTTGGTCTTAACATCCAAAGCAGCAGTCCCTAAAGTAAGCCTCTGTCCTCCTGTTGATAAGAATTTCTGTAGACAGTGTGCGCAGCACTGTCCTGTGACTACAACTGAAGGGCAAATCCTAGTGCTACGATTACAGCACAGCTGCAGCACGTGAGGGCTTATTCTGTCATCACTTACAAACCTCTGATTTGGAGTTTTGGCTGAGCAATGACTGCAGTATCAAATGAGAAATAAATCAAAGGCTACCAAGCTAACCACTATTTATGGCAGTTCCCACCTCTGTATGGACACAGGTATGTACTACTAGTGAAAGATCAAGAGGTGGACCACAAAACTGAACCTGGAATCCAAACCTCTTGCAGTCCCAGAGGCCTAGAATCCAGTCTCTGAATACAGGCACATTCTTGCAGTTTGGCTTTTCCCAAAATATCTCGTAAGGAGGACAGTTTCCATTGCCATCTACAAAGAGCTAAAGCACAGAAACTGTCCTACAACAAGCTGACAACAGCATCCTTATGTTCCTCAGAAATACTCTGCTGACTTGGGGGTAAGGTTGGAGGGCTGCAGACTCTACACTTAGACCTGAACACTCTCAAGCCTTGATCCCAAGGCCTGGGTGCAAGTGTCAGCCAACTGGCCCAGGAAATCAGGGTAAAGCCTGTTCTGCTTGACAAAGAAATGCCCTATGGTAGAGCTGGCTAGTGATAACCAACATAACCTGGCCACATTTCATGTGCAGGGGAAAAAGCACTAGTGAAAACTAGAGAACGTTAAGTACTAGAGCTGTCTTCTTCCTAGTGGTAACCACTGCATTTTCTTCAGAGCATACATCACTACCAAATTAAGAGTTAAACAGGAGGGTGGACTGAAGAGCACATATCTTACTTGTCTTATCCTATAGTTAAAAAAAAAAATCCTCTTAGACTCAGGTGTAAACCCAGGTCCCTTCTCTTGACCTACAAGGTATTTGCCATACTGTCAGTCTCTAGGGTTAAAAATCTCCCTGGCAGTAAGCGCTTCTGTAAACACTCCCACTTTATCTGCAGAGAGTGAGAATCCCAGCAGTACTGGAAACAGATATAAATGGAAACTGTTAAAAAAATTAATAATAAAAAAAACCCCATTCAGCATATGCTAAGAATAGCAGTGATTTCTGGCAAGAATTAATTAAACCAGATGAAACACTTCTGATATGATTTGTGCTATCAGATCATTTAATTAGTTCTGGCTTTTAGTTCATCGTAACAAGCTTCTGTGAGGGTAAAAAAGAAATAATTGTTTATTCAAATGGCAATAATTTGGGTTTCTTTAATTGACTCCTAGTGTGAAAGCATTGATTCCTGCTGTTTTCTAAAATGCTGTGTGGAAAAGTTCCAGCACGATCTCCAGTTCTGCAGGCCACTGAGTTCATTCCCCACTGCAGCTTCCCATCTGCAGCGTAGCCTGCTTCAGCCCTACCACTTCTCCTGGCTTGTCTGTACACTGCTGAGCATCCAGGCAGGCCTTGTTAAGTATTCCTCTGCAAAGCTGATGATGTGCTCATAAATAATATTGGTGGGGCTGAAATTTTATTTTCTTTCCAGCAGGCTGGATATTCTGGAAAGGAAATGTTTCAACTAGGAAAAAAAAGAAAATTCAGGCACCCAAAGAGTGTCTACAAGGGAAGAGGTTTTAGATAATGCAAAATCTTCCTTAAAAGAAAAAGAAAAGAAAAGAAAAAGGTTGTGGTTTTTTTTTCTGTAACTAAATTTAATTCAGCAATCTTTGCCCAAGGATAGGGGAGGAAATTGATTTTGCTTCACTACCAGGATACAGTGTAGAAATAGCACTGAGCCTACAAAGACACATGGTAGCAGTTTTAGAAGTAGGACTGGTAACTCCTGTTTCTGCTGATTGCTAATTTGTCAGGTGCCAGTCAATAAAAAGGTCATATAATTCCTGCTGGGTAAAAGGTGGTACAGGACTAAGGTGTACAAAGAAGCTTAAAAAAACCCCAAACGCCCCTGAAACTTACATTTCTACAGTTTGAAACTCCATGGAAGCATATTGCAGATTTATGCCTAACCCAATGCTGAATTATTGGTCACTGCCGTAAAACCAGAATTCCTTACATGACTTCATCTAATGAGGTCCGTGAGAGAAGAAAAAGGCCCCCGTTTGTAAGATCTAAGGGGCTCAGACCTTATCTGCACAGTTTCCTGCAAAGATCCAGGTGCACTGTGAGATCTATATCATCAGTCCCATGCTAAAAACTATGTTGTTTAAAACAAAACAATCAAAGGCTGAAAAGCGAAGCTCTCAAATATCACGAAACAGCAAAGCAAAGGTTGCCTAATGTAACCTCCCTTCTGCCTCCAGGTTGTGTGCTATAACGTACTGTTTCAGTCTCTGACCAGGTACTGCCCCCACACTCATTTTTTTGGCAAGCCCCTGCTTCACTCCGAGCACAGGACTGACAGTGCTCTGCATACAAAGCAGCTCTTCAATATTCTTTTTAATCTCGGCTCTCCAGCATGGGGCTCCGGCTACACCTACTACAGACTGTCGCAGCGCTGCCTGAACAATGATACTTTTCCATTCTGTGCTGGGTTTTTTTGTTGCTGTTCAGCTCCAGAGCTCCAGATGCTTTGTACTAGTTAATACATTTATTCCCAAAACGCCCCTGTGGGGTGAGGAAATATTATCCCTAATTTAGAGAGTAAGATTGAGTTACTTTCTAAAGAAAAGTAGAAAAAAAGGCAGGAAAAACGACCAGATCTCTGGAGTCCAAATCAACCACCTAAATCATCATTTTTACAGCAGGCCTCTGGCCTTTATTCACACCACCCAACTTCTGCTAGAGGTTAGGCAGCAGTGCCTGAGACATAGCCCCATTCACTGACATAACATAAATCTACTCCTGTGACTCCAGACCAATATATTATATGACCCTGGCTCTAGGTTTACTTAGGGTGAAATTCAGTCCTGCGTAGAGGGCCAGCATTTACATCCTTTCTCAAAGGTTTGCAGTTGGGTGTGCGCCTCACGCTAACGCCAAGATCTTTTTTTTGGAAAGAAAAAAGTTGTGCTGTTTATCCACTAGACAACGAGCTTGCCTAATTAGAGGCACATCTGTCCAGACTATGGTTAGAAGGAGCAGAGGAAAGGTTACACAAGCTTCTTGGAAGCATTTTGATAGGCTAAAAAAAAGCAGGAAATTAAATAATAACACAATTCTACATTAGAAGTAATTTTACCCCGTGAATTAAGGAACGAAATAATCTTCACCTTACAATCATCACCTACACAGCAAGTGTGTCCTGTACACTTGAATACCTTCAATCCACAAATCAAGAACCATTTATCTTAAACGCATGTCTTGCTTTGTGAAAGGAAAGGCCTCAGATTTCGCCGCAGAGGTACCTGGTTAGTTCTGTAAAGGAGATGACTGAGACAGCATAATGGTCTCCTTGCTTCTGCACTTTGTCAGCTTTATGTATGCTCAGCTATCCATCTGTGTGGCCAGTGGGAGCTTGTGAAAACACCTAAGCAGTGGAAGTTCCCTGTCCTTTTATATCTGCAGGTAATTCCCAAACCTGCTTTGTTCCCGAGTTCACAGCAAAGCAGCGTGCAAATAAAGAACGTTTTCCGCAATCGTATCTGAGCCAAAGCAAATCTGATTTCCACTCGAGCAGTGACATCTACCAATTACCTCTCTGAAGTCACATTTTCATTGCCGGCTTTGAGGCCCACATGTCAGTCAAAAGGTCAGGATTGTCAGCGCAGCAGAAAAAGTGTTGCTCCTCACACAAGTACCTGCACATGCTCTTCCCTGATCTGCTGAAACGTTCTGGAGGGGAAGCAACAACATTCCCCACGCTCAACCTCTAAAGCAAATTTATCAAATCAGACAGCTAATGTTCAAAACATGTTGGTTTTACAGTTCCACTACCTGCCATGGGCTCCTTTTTCATTGAATGGGTGATAATAAGTTTAAATCAATTTAATTAACAGTTACAAGTGACTGAAGAAAACAGTTCTACCATATTCAGAATACCATTCTTTGCTGCTATAATTTCTAGTTTTAGCTTTTCAGTTTCTTCCCTTAAATTAATTTTATGTTTAAAAATACATACAGGCTTTCAAGGGTGTTTTTTAGCCATGCAGCTATCAAGCATCTCTCATATTGATGGATCTTTGTAAGAGCCTTCTGAATGGAGAATTATTCCCACTTTGCAAGTTGTGCAGCTACTGTACCCTGTTGGTCCCATAGCTGTGCCAGTAGAAGGTTGCTGCATTCCAGTCGCATGCCTGCACTGCTGTGGTCTCTGGGGGAGCCAGGATGGTCCTGGCTGCGGCAGAGTTGACAAAGGCTGCACCCCAGGCAAAGACCCTGCAAGCCAGACTGAAAGGGTGAACTGGATACTTGGAAGTCAAGACAGAACAAGCTCCAGACTTCTCTTCTTGTGGGCAAAACTGAGTTTTGCTGTCCTAGCATAAAGGGGTGGTGCCAGCTTAGCGTTGGGCTCACAAAGCACCTGGAAACAATCACAGAAAACAATCTCAGAAAGTCTGCTAATACAAAGACCTAGATCTGGCTCAGGAACCCACCAAGCTAATTGATAAAGCTGCAGAGCGACTTCTGGAGAAGACTCACCTTAGGTTTGCACCATTCTTATTGTACTTCCCTGACATTTATTAGCCAGTGTTGAAGACTGACTATGGGCTTAGGTATGTCCTCCTTTGATTCAAATTGCTGGGGCTCTGCTCTTACACCCTTACATTGTGTCTTGGCACTTCAGCCACAGGGAAAGGCTAGGGCAGAGATGGAAATGGAGTTGGGGACTGAGCCTTGCCTAGTTGCACTTGCTGCTCCAGCTGCCCCTGAAAAGACAAAAGGGCAATACCAGCCAGCTGCTACCCTGCCAGCTCTGCTCTGCCCTGCCAGCAGCAGCTACCAAGGCAGCTGCCCTGGGCTCTGCCACAGTCAAAAAGTCACCACAGCTTCATTTCTGGTTTGGCTGCCTTTGGTAATTGCCTATTTTGCCTATGTCCAGACCTTCCCAAGGCCACACAGAGGTGGAAGCTACACCCAAATTCCAAGTCTCAATATAGTAGCTTAACCACAAGACTGTGCTCTCTGTCTTCTTTCTCATGCTCGTTTTGCCTTAGGCTCCCTATGCCAAATACAGCACAGTGTCCCACAAAACAATGTTTCCTTCTCCCCTCTGCCTAGCTTCAAAGGGATCCATTCACTTACTGTTTTAAAACATGGGATGAGCTCAGGGAAGAGCTCTATCAGGAGACTGTAGTTTGTCTTAAAACCTAACCAAAGCAGGCACAAATTAAGTGTAATATTCCCTAGCAGGGTATTTCATGACTACAGGCGTGCTGCTGAAGATGTTACGTGCTCTCCAGCCCATATTCTTAAATCCACGTTCACTCCCCCGCCTAACAGCACAGAGATAAGCAAAGGAGGGGGTTGTCTGTCCTGTGTGCTTTGCCTGGTAAACAAGCAACCACTTGCAGCACACAGATTACAATGCAATTCCTGTCACTCCTTGTGCTTACCCTCACCTACATCTCTGATTTAGCTGCATCATTCCTGTGGAGTGCAATGGCCTCTGATGGTTACAGAGCATCCTCCAAGGTAATCTCCAAGACTAGGAAAGTAAGGGAAGAATTTCTGTCAGCTGCTGAGTCAATGAGAGCTTCGGTAATTCAAAGGGACAACATTTCTAACAATGGAAGCATGATGCAGGGCATACTAATGCCCAAGCTTGCTGATCACTTTCTATGCCAAAATCTGCCAGACACAGGCAGGCACGATTGCCAGAGGCTTTCTCAACTTTCCTGCAAACTCTGAATCTCCACAAATCCCAACATATGTAACCCTTGAGGAGGCTTAACGTGAATTCTTTGCTCCCATTGTTCTCCCGTTCACATGTTGGGAGACTTCTTCCTGCTTCCTCCTTGTCAGGGGAGACAGCTTCAACAATATGGATTTTATTGTACACCCCCTACATCCCACTTCTGCCCCTTGTCAATAGCACAGAGGCCCAAATACCATCTCAGCTGCAAAGAGGAAATGACTATTCACAAGACACAAAGGTTTATGGATTTCTGCCTAACAAAAGATTATTTCTAAGCAGACTCTTCACGTACTGATGCCTCATCTCTTCCAGTAGGAAAGCAGGCAGCCTCCAGTAAGCCCACCACGGAGGAGCGAGAGCACTCTCCAGGGCAGGTGTACTACGCAAGGTAGCCTCTTAATCTTCTCACACGCACAAGCGCTATTTTTCATACCAGCTGCATCTTAAACACTCGGTTAAGATGGTGATTAGTGGTGGTGGTAGGGTGTCACAGTGGGAGCTTTCTTAGGAAGAAAAGGCTTTGATTGAGCCAATGAAAGCTGTTGCCAGGGAACCAGATGCCATGAACACACCACTCCAGCAGCGCAAGAATACAAACCATGTGAGTGCTGGACTGAGCTTTAAATGCATTTGCTGCTTGAGGCCTGAACACAGCATTAACTCTTTCAGTACTCGAAGGAGTTCACACAATGAACTGGGAAGATGGGAATCTGTTACAAACACAGAGGAGCAAAACATCTTTCAATATCTCTCTCTTGCACCCTGTTGATCCAAAAGGAAAACAAAGGGGGGAAACTTTTGACCTTTAGTTTTTGACTGGCAAGAGAGGTTTGTTTGTTTCGTAAAGTATGTAAGGAAGCTTCCCTTCAAAGTAAGGCTTACTTTTACACTAAAGTGAAAAAGAATCAGATAACTGCTCAGATAACCCCATAAAAGTCTTCGTTTTGGTTTTGCAGGGGGCATTACACATGAAGTTTGATGCGCACTGTGTGTTCACCAGTCAGTTCCTCTGCAAGAGGAACAGAATAGCTTAGATTCCATTTTTCCCAGATCTGAGCTGGTTTCCAACACAAATGTTACCGATTTGAATTTTATCTGATCAGCTGCCAATTTGTTTCAAAGTTAACTTTCCACTCTGATTACTAAACAGCCTTGTACTCTACCGAAAGAGCATTTTTTTCCTAATGTAAATTCCACAGTACTCTGCAACCCTACCAGTAAAATGCAGCTAAAGCTCTAATTAAAAATCATGCCTGCCATATGTCAATTCATAAGAACTAAAATTAAACTAACAAGGGGCTGTAACCAAAACTTTTTTTTGAACACAAGAGCCTGCCTGCTCTGTTTTGAAGTAGTAACATGTGGAAGCCTGAGTAGTTCTTGCAGGACAACGACTAGTCACAAACATTTTCATCTTTGGGCTTCCAGTTCAAATCCAGCGCAGGATCCTAAGTACGAAAAGCTGTTCCTGCTCCACATCCTGTGTGAAAGCCCCCCAGTTCCCACGTAGACAGTACTGGCTGCCTAACTGCTTTGATCCCCCAGAGCTGGTAACAGCGTTGAGCAAGTAACGTGTTGCTCTGGCACTGTTACACTGAACTCCCCCCGTCAGTCTCCATTTCAGCATTTTTATATCCTGTGGTAATGCCAGCCATCTAGTGAGCTCTGAGTTGGGGTCCAGTGTACTACTGCCTTTTTATGCCTCTCCCACAGTGCAGAAGGCCTGGGGGAAAAGGACATAGCAATAC
The DNA here is from genome assembly GCA_024336885.1 of Actenoides hombroni. Classification (NCBI taxonomy): domain Eukaryota; kingdom Metazoa; phylum Chordata; class Aves; order Coraciiformes; family Alcedinidae; genus Actenoides; species Actenoides hombroni. The sequence goes on from WUAM01000395.1 coordinate 14,373,883, forward strand.
CATTATAATGCTTAAGTGTCCATAAAGTCCCAGTGTGAGTCCTAACAGTCTGAACATAAAGGACAATAAACCTCGGGCCCCTCAAATTTATTCTAGGGGATTGGCAAGAGTGGGCATACTGCAAAGCTGGTTTAAAAATCTTCACGCAACTCCTGTGCCAATTCCTGCCCAGCTTGGCGATGATGGAGAATTGGGCTCCTGTGTGTCCACTGGCCATCCCGACAGGCACGGCATCTCGCTGTCGAGATGGCACTTACCATTCATGCTTTCAGAGCTCCTTGGAGTCCCAGCTAACAGCTATTCCACAGCTGTACTGCATAGCTGAGAACTGGGAGAAAGCACACTCATATATGGCAAGCTACAATGCTAAAAAATGCACGACATGATCGTGCAGAGCATTTCTGTCTCCTTGGATTCTGCAGCAATTTACTTGAGGGTCCACATGGGCTTGGCCCTGAGACCCCATGTTAGCTACTATGCTGCTGTGAAGAGGGGCTGCCTGCCTGCTTACCATTGTACTTCTGGGTTTAATCTGCACATCTGCATGCCAGGCTTACTGCAATTGCTCCCACTGCAGAGCTCCCGCCGCACCCCTCGCTCTGTCTCAGGCAGGACACAACTGCCTCTTCACAAAAGTTCTTGCGTAACCCTCATAAAACAGAGCAAACCAACACTGCAGCTCAGCTTAGGTTAGCAGGGAATAACTGAAGACTGGAAGAGATTTCTAGAGGCAAAGCAGAGCTATCTAAACACAACTTTGGCAACGTATGAGGGCTAACGGCCCAGCTTTCTAACTGGTTCTATACACAATCTTTAACAACAAAAACCAGTGTCTGTGCTTTCTATTTTGAGACTAAAATGTATACACGCACAACTAGATACTGCTCAGTGGCAAAGGAAGCCATTCTGGTGTGCTGGCTTAGTGGGACACCAGGATGAAAGTGTCGCTTACTGAACAAACATGGTTCTGTGGCATGTCAGTGACCTCTGCAGAGCTCCTGTCAAAGATCCCACACAGATGCGATGCCGCTCAGTTTGGAAAAACAAACAACTGCAGCGCAAGATGGTTTTGTTACAGAGGCTAATAATCCAGTCTCTGCACTACAAAGAGGTGTAGATGTACTGAAGTAACCATGCTGGAGAGTGGTGTTTAACACTAGCAATTGTTTTTCCCCTCCCACAATGTGTTGCTCAGCTCCTCACCAAAACATCTGTACTCCTTACACTCACACACTTGTGCTGCTATGTTAAAGGAACTTCATTGCATTTACAAACTGAAGCCTTCAAGGAATATGACATGAAAGATGTAATTACCATGTTTTCAAAATATATTTCCCTCCTTCTCACGTGCATCAAGATATAACTCTCAGTTGACATAACTGCATGTTCTGGCCACTCTGAGGATCCAAGCCTAAATGCAAAGATTACACTTGCCCCAGGACAAAAGTCCTGTAGGAATCCGATACATCCTTTGTCACTGCAAGTCAAAGATGCACAGCTAGCAAAGCAGAAAATAGTGGGAAAAGAAACAAGAACTTTCTGGACTGAGCAAGCTGAATGCTGCCCCAAACAACTGGACTCTGTTCCCAAACATGGCACAGAGTCTCTGTGCTCAATCCTCAGGCTCTGTACCCAGTCCAGAGCCAAGTTCATCCTTACTCTCACCTGCAACCCATATCCTCTTAAGCCTTGTCCCCACTCATCCCTTAGTCCTTCCTTTTCCCTTCCTCCATGCCCAGCCTCCCTGGGGCTCCTCATACTCTCTTCCTCTTCTGGGCACTGGCAATAGATTTTCTATTTCCTTCCTCAGATTCTGCTCCTGTTTTCCTTGATGATTTTTTTTCCTCCTTTGCTCTCAAGCCCACCTCCATTCAGAGCAGCATCTGGTCATAGTTTGAGTTAACTCCTTATTTTTTCCCCAAACAAACCTCTCATTACAATCCCAGTCTCAATGAGATACACTCTGATATTGACTGAAAATGCATGTTTTCCATAGCTGTTTCATGCCTACATATCTGGAGTGTCAGTAATACACTAGTCTGAATTTACACACATTTATTTTAATGGCATTTACATCAGATCTGATGTAGTGCTCAAGTGCTGGATTTTCAGTTGTAAGATGTATATCCTTCTAAGATATAAACTAATTAGTACTCCTCAACAAAACTGACCACCATAAAAAACCAATTACCAATACAGCCTTCCCACAGCATTAACATGATGTAATGATGCACTGCTTAGGAACTATGTGGCACAGCGTCGAAGAAGAATTTCTAAAGAAATGCGAAGCAAAGAATAACTGACAGACTTTGGAAGTAAATTTGCCCGATATTCCCACCTAAAGCTCTATTTTCTTAATTTATGTTTGGTTCAATTGATTATAAACTCATGAAGAGCAATCATGCTTGGAAGAAAATTCTCCTAAGCTGGGGAGAACTGAGAATGGCTCAGCCAGTACAGACTCATTTCTATTGCTGTTCTGTTACGGAAAGTGACATTTTCACCAGCTGAAAAAAGCAGCTTCTCTGTTTGAAGACACATTTGTTTTGTACATTTTCTATTGCTGTTTGTAAAGCACTTTGAGTACATGGAGAGTGAAAGACGCTGTAAAAAATCAAGTTAAAAGTTGGTGTTGTAATATGCTGTAAATCTTTGTACATGGCAGCAGGGGGCACTTCCACAAGAAGACGCTGAAGCACAGTTGACAGACTATCCTGGCTTCAAGGCCAGGCAGAAGTGCTCACAGTGTGTTCACATCCCACTTCTGAAAGCAGAGCGTGCTTGCGCTGAACAACAGCTCCCCACCCCTCTTGTTCCTACTAAAAATTCTCAAAGCAAGTTGCGTTGCTTAGTGAGAAAACGAAAGAAAGAGAAACGTGTTATCTTTGAACAAAGTATGAAAAGGACAAAGAATTGCACACCTCGGCACTGGAGGAAGGAAATACCTGAACAGGTCCCGCCATCTCAGTGCTGGTTTTGGGGCTAAAGACCAGGAACTCCATCACAGGAGTTAGGAACACAAATGAGAGGCTGAGACTCTTACCTTCCTCTGCAGTTACCTAGGAAGGGTGAAACGTTCCCACACTAAGTTTCTGCAAGGAAACAGTTGAAGAAACAGACAAAAAGTAATTCAGGTTACATAAAGACCTACATAAACCCACGGAGGATGAGTGTTCTACAAAACAATCCCCAAAACTGGTCTCTTGCAGCTCTAATAACACTGCTTTTCTCCATCCTCAGCTAATAATCGATTTTGGAGGGTGCCATAGATGAAATAAAATCATTTTAAAACTAAACTAAAGCAAAGCAGCTTGGGAAGAATAATCTTATTCTGTCATCTTGGGGTATTTATTGCAGGGCAGTCCATCCTTTAAATCTGAAACTGGCCCTTGAAGTATTTCTGTGCTTACTTGTGCTCTCCCTAGCTGATGTAAGGATCCTAATTTGTTTCCTGCCATAGCAACAGAGAAACAATCCCTGATCACAATAAAGGTGGTGGTGGTTCATAGATCCCAAGATGCTGCAAAGCAACCAGAACAAAGAGACCAACAAGTGTACAGGACAGACAGGGGAAAAAAATAACCAACACACCAAATTTCCCCTCATACTTTTCAAAAACCCAGGATGCTAGTCTGGCTTTTCTGCTAGTTAAAGTTGCACAAGGCACAGAGTTATGAACTAGTGCACTTCTGAACAAAGAATCTGGCTCTGATACTAAGTTTGCAGTTCCAGGGGCAAGATATGAGATTGCTGTTGTGAAATAATCCTTTTCATGACAAATTATTTTTACAGTATCTTCTCTGCAATAGAAATCAAAATGTGATAATAACCAATGGCATAATGTGACATACACGTCTGCTGTAGCTAGAACTGGAGGATCTTAACACAATTATTGTTTGAGAAGCCAAAATACACACACACAAAAATAGATTTCCAGAGGGAAAATCATTGTCTCTGTTGTTAAATGTCAGATGAATAGGTAAACCTGGTAGTTCCAGGATTTGTGTATGCTTTTTTTTGAGCCTCCATCCATTATACTGATTTAAAATAATACTTTATTTGGATAACACATTCCATCAGAGTTTCACAGCAGCTAAAACAACAGACTCATTTCTATGATGCACTGCAGTGCCGCAATGAAAAGTGAATATGTGAAAGCCACAGCCAAAGACAGCTCTTTCCAGGGAGTTCACACCAACAGCACCCTGCACAGCGTCCCTAAGCTGCCTCAGTGGATCTTCACATTATTTCTGGAAGAACAGTATTTTGATCCAGTTACACTGAAAGACTAAAACCTGCAGGATGCAGATCAAAATTTACCCCAAACTTCCCTCTCAGCTTCAGCACTGAAGTTCTGCTGGAGTCAGAGGGGCTAGGAAGAAAGCAGCAGCTTTGTGTATTTTTCACCCCGCTTTGAGGTGGATTTTGAGTATCTGCTGTACCTCCCATAAGAATCAGGGAGCACTGCTCTCAGCAGTTATTCTAAAATGTAACTTTTTGTCATTGAGAGCCAGAATATGACACCCTAACTTCAGATTAAAGAAATTCATGTGAGCACCCAAATGACGAGGATAATTTGTAACCCCCTGCCTGATTAGTTGCATTCAATAAAGCAGAGAGTTTCCTAGAGAAACAGTGACGCTTATATTGCAGTCGTCTGAGGGTGTGGGGACACATGTCAGGCAGAGGTGGACTCCCTCAGCTAAAACAGTACTGGTTGAGATGCATGGCTGTTGTTGCCTTTCCTACAACAAAGCATGCTAGAGTTTGGGGGAAAACCCAGGTTTTTTAAACAGTCCTCCTATTAAGACCATATTGCAGCAAGTCCCTCTTCATTACCCAATTAATCTCCTCTCAGCTGCTGCTAACTTAAGGGCTCATGTGAGGGAAAAAAATAAATTTCTTGATCTAGGATGGGCCAGATTTACCTATTCACAGAGAATAGCACACAATATAGCTGTGAACCAATCCAAATGCTACGGTAACAGAGTTACTGCCTCTATAGTGCAGCAACCACCCGTCCCACCTGAGGCCAGGGCTATGTTTCTGTTCACCACACAGCCCCTGTCTAAAGAGATCAGTTGTACAAGGAAGACAGACAAAGGGAAAAACATTTTAAACTGAAACAGATAACAAGCTACAATTGCTTTTTATTCCGAAGACACTTGATCCCTATACTAATTCATTTCAAATCCATTAATTTCCCAATTAAGAAAAAAGAAAATGTTTCACGGCAGAAGTGGGTCATGGATGAGATGCACCACACCACCACCCAGGGTTCTCAGGAACCAGTGTGATACCAACCACAATGAACATAGCTCTAGCATACAGGTTTATCAACAGACACCTTCACCACATGTCTCAGCACAGCCACATACACTGCTTGTATGCAGAACACTCCTACTTTTTAGGGCACTTCTCAGATACAGTCACAAGTATCCTAAAAGAGTGTTTGTTTCAATTTTTGTATTCCAGAGCCCGTCAGACACACTGGACCCCAGGTTAAGACTATGGAGTATCCCTGAAGCACTTCTAAATGGTCATCCTTTGTACACCTGTAAATGCAGAAGCCTGAGCCCAGAACTGTCCTACCTGCTCCTCAGCACTGTGGGCAAAACAAATTATTCCCAGGGCTGAAGGGCTACTGTGGTCACAGGAAGGGGAGATGCATCAGAAAAGGGCAGAGCTGGGAAGACAGGGAAGAAAAAGCTGTACAGACATAGGCTCGTTGCTCCTGCTGTCACTATAATAAAAGGAGGGATAAAAGCCACAAGTGTCACTGTCAAAGGGAACTCCACCCTGGTGGCGGCAGCAGCAGCCCGGCTTTACACGGCTCCGTTTGAGGCAGAGTATGCTGTGTGTTCACTCCCGGTCACAGCCCAACACATCTGCTGCCCTAAGCAAAGCCTTACCCTATCTTTGTCCGGGGCAGGACTTGTCTGGACCTAATCCATCAAAACCTCTTGCAGTCGAGAAGAAGCCAATTAAAGTCTCCACTGAAGTCATGTAGCGAGTGTGTTGCCAGATTAAAAGTGGGCAAAAACTTGATGATTAATTCACAGCCTGAACTCTGGGTTTTCAATACTTCCTGCTGTAGGTGGTCTATTGGAGAAGATCACGGCTCAGGTCCTAGCTGTGCTGTACAGTAATTCTTGGGTACAGCCAACAGAACCTCATTAGATAGATTTGCTGATGACAGCAGATAAAGCCACAATGGTGAAAGCATGTAAGGAAAGAATAATTTCCTGTGCAGTTAGAAAGCCACAAGTCGACAAACTCCAAATTGATTAAAGGTTTTGTTTTGTTTTTTTCCTCTCCAATGTCTACCCTACTTTTTTTCTTCTTTGATTTCAGATTATTTTAACTGGAAGTCTCATGAATGTTACTCCCACTTTAGCAAGATTCAAATGCAAAGCACATCACAAAAGCACGGCTCCTTAGGTCTGTTCCTTCCAAGAACATACAGCACAAGAATGGGTATGCTCTGACAATCTACCTGAGCCTTTGGGGAAAAAAAAGAAAAAAAAAAAGAGGAGGTAGGAAAATGGGCCTGCAGGGCCACAGGCATAGGAGAGAATTACAGATGGAGTTGCACACTCTCCAAGCCTTGCCAAGAGCCATCTTGGCATACAGAGGAAAGCAGGTAAGAACAGATTACATGAAGCCCCTCGCTCTGTTCCTTTAGATGTTAAGCACGCAGAGACTCCGTGAAATCTTAAAAAGACCCTACTGCTGTTCACTAATGTTAGTAAGCTGTTAATAAAATCAACCTGATATTCAAACATATTCTTTAGCATCATCTTCCCCTCTTTCCTTAGAAAATTATCAGCTATAGTTCATTTGTCATGATGAAATTTGTACCTATTCTGAGGTTTTAAAAGGTGCCAACATGTTCTCTGTGCCTCCACAAGGAGCGAGTTATTTCTCAAACACACTGCTGTATGGAGAGTTGTTTTCTTTGAAGCCCACATGAAGATGGATTTTGGCTCTCATAAAGTCTGCTGGATTTGTGCCATCAGCATCAACAGAGTCAGTTCATGTGTGGATTTTGTGTCTATGAACCCTGACAAGAAATAAACCTTCTCTACTTCTATTCAAGTGGAAAAAGTTTTCATGCTAACTAGCCGAGGTTGTTTTTTTTTCCCTTGGATTGGAAAGTATCAGCCATCCCACATGATACTCATCATGCTGGCTCTTCTATTTCTCAAGTCATAATATTCAAAGCTATTACATAATAGCATTTTGTATTTGCATAACTCATTGTCATTAAAACTAATAAGCTACACCAATGCCAATGACATGGGCTTTTTTTCTGCAGTGCAGCAACTCTACTTCAAAAAAAAAAAAGGTAAGAAGCACAATAAGGCTTTTTAAGAGGATGAGACTTATCTAGCAATCTCTGATGGTGTGAGATATTGTAAAGCTGCTACCAACATTTGTCTGGGAAGACTTTGCTTAACTCATTCTTGGCTCCACCATCAGTGATATAATGAATTCATCCCAAACTTGTGGCAAGATATTTTTTTTTTCCCCCAACATCCTACATCTTGATCCGTGCTTTATATACACCCAATGACACATTCACAGATGTTTATGACAGTAAATTCTCAAATTAAGTAGGCGCATGCTGTGCCACTTTCCTGATGATACAGGGTAGTAGTAAGTTGAGTAAGTAGAAAGGGTCCCCATCCAGCATCTTATATTTTCATACTCTGACAAATGCTTGCTGTTACACTGGGAGACAAGTCAAAACTGACCAAACAGTTTAAAAACCAACCACGAGGTGTTTTTTTCTCCCAACCATTTCCTAGTGGTTGTTCATTCTGTTTTTCTATGACTGTCTCCATGTTAAATATCAGAGATCTGAAGATTTGACATCAGGCTACGTTGGGCCAACAGTGCCTAAAGGAGAGAACAAAGAAAATCTTTTCATCTGCACTCTGCTTCATGAAGTAGGTACAGACTGGAGGGAGGGCACTGACAAGGGCTGACAGAGGTTATGTAGCTTATAAGCACTGCAGCATGCCTGATGGTGAGCTGCACCCAGCTTCTCACATGACAGAGTCATGCACAAATACGACCTGTTGCCACCTTTACAGCTCCTTGAACCCGGAATTAAGAAGCTTAACCATCGCCAGCACACCTTATTTTGCTGCTGCCTAGCAGTTTCAAGTGAGCTACTGCAGCTGAGGATTTTGGCAATGTCTTAATATCTCTAACTACATCCCTCAGTCTTTGGGGAGGAGATTAGGAAGCTCCTGTCTTGACTTTATAGCACTTCATTCAGGGATTTTCAAACACTGAAGGTATCCTGTAGGAATTAGCCAACCTTGAAAACCAAACACTTGAAAGGTGTAATTTTTTATTCTAAGGTAAAAGCAACAAAGCCAAGGATCTGCTTCACAGTGATTTGACAACGCCAACATTTCCTTGTACCTTCTGGTGATAATATTGCACATATAGGTTGGTCTTAAGATTTAAATGAGGCGTGGGTTGATGCTTGCCAAATATGTTTTGGAAGCGTGCCCTGAGGGTCTGGGAAGGCATGAAGGAAAAAGCAGAGATACTGTCTTGCAGAGTCTGCCACTAGCAGAAGCTCTGCAGGATCCAGCTCATGCACCTACCACCAGACTGAGACTGGCAGGCCTGGTGTTCAGAAACACTCTCAAGTCCAGGTAGTCATCAGCAGCTGCAGGTGTTCTGTAAAAACTCTGGCTTCAGAGAGTAGATGTTTCCTGATAAACAGCAGTGGAAGGAGGAATTCAACTTGCAGTAGGGAAATAAATTACAAGACAACTATTTCCCCTCAAGTCTGTGGCACAGCATCTTAAACAACCTGTGGTCACAGCCCTTAAGGCTTTCCTTTTCTTGGTCAGCTGTCTATCCACACTATCATTTATTCTGTTTCATTCAAGAAGAGTAAACATAATCTTGAGATCCTAGAAGAGGAAAATGGTACATAACATTTGCAAACTGTGTTCCCGCATATAGGTCTGTGTGTGTGTGTAGGATTGTATGGGTGGTGGGCTGAAAATTTTTCTTCTTGTTAGATGGTTTACAGAAAATTACACAGAGCAGGGCATAAAAACACTGGGCTGGAATTCAGAAAACTTGGGTTTAATTAAATGGTCACTGCCACTGAAATATAGAGAAACCAGAACCTTTGACAAACAACTGCATCACTCGTGCAGGAGATCTGACAGCAAACAGCAAGTCTGTGATAAATCTGGCAAAGCTAGTTAGAAGTTAGTCAGCAGACAACTCTGCAGTCAAAAGGTCTGGGTTTGTCTTAATCCTATGACATGCTGTTACTGTGACAGCTCACTAGAAGAAGCCTTGCTACCATCTTCAGCAGCCCTGGTAACCGTACCCCAAAAAGGATCAGCCCAAAAGGTTTTCCAGAATTCATCAAATCCATGAGCCAAAAGGGCCACTTCGGTTCCTGATGCAAGGGACACTCGTGAGAAAGCAAAATCAAGATTTCTACCCACTCAGCTAAGACAAGGTACATCCTACACGGTATGTACAATGAAACACCTAGATTTGTTGTGGGGTTTTTTTAATTGTTGAACAAGACTGAGATTGACTTTGGCACATAAAGGGTCAACATTCCCCCAAGGTCTACAAGCTAACTTCAGAAGCAGTATACTAGTGCTTACTGCCCTTCAGAGCATGGCCTCCCTGCTAAAGTTTGTCAATAATTAAACAAACTGTCTGTTCAGTGGTAACTGGACCAATATGACCACTTAGTATCATGTTCTCCCTTGCACATACAAACATGCATGCTCAATCCTTCAACTGGCAGCAATCTTTACTCACTATTAATCTGACCAGACCAGTAACAACAATCAAATCCCTCTTAGGACTTCCATACAATTTCTTAAAGCTGTCTTTATTTTCTGGTTTTCTTCTCATTAGCCCACAAGGTGTTTGCAAAACGATTCATGCATAAGGCAGCTAACTACAAAATACTCTAGAATAAAAGTTGAAAGCTACAACTTTTTTTAAGAACTACATCTTGCAAAATCATTTGGAAGCTTTGACAGTTGCCTCATGGAGGTATTTATTTCTTGATAATGCCAGCTTATTATCTAGGCTCCAGAAATATCCAAAGACCTCATCCCTATTGTGCTAAGCACTATACAAACACATAATGAATCAACAAGCCTTTCTTCTAAGAGCTTATATACAATATTACAATCTTCGCTGCACATCATGAGAAATATAAAGGCATATGTCAAAGCTTAATGTTATTTTTAGGTAAAACATTAAAAGCTTAAATTATTTCAGCACTATCACAATCATGTAGCTTAGAGTGAATAGCAAGAGCAATGTTTAAATCACAGGAAGCAATTTGGCCAGTCGTAATGATCTCAGATACCAAGTATTCTGCACAAAATACCTTGTATCCCAGCAACCTCCAAATTACTGGTAAAATCTTAATCCTCCAGCTTTACATATGATACAAAAATTTGACCTTTTATGCAAGTGCATACTAATAACACCAGCTGGACAGTCTGAAAGGTGCAACAATATTCAACCCTATTCATATTCAGAAATGAGCATTTTTGATGTTACTAATTAAGGGCATTTAAACAAAATGTGTATGTGCACTGTATGGACACGAGTGACCGTGCACACACATTCACACACAAATACTTTTCAGCTGCAGCATTTGCATGAGCCTTAAGCTAGCTCTATCACGTCCTCCATAGTAACGATATCTGCAGAGATAGAGTGAACCTTTACAAAGAGAAAGCCTTTAATCAGTCTTCTAATCAGAGTCTGAACTAAAGAGGAAAGTCTCAGTGCAATCGAGAGAGCTCTTGCTTAACTGCATCTGACATTTTGGAATAGATTAGGTTCTAATGGTCTATGGCAGAGCTTTCTCTTTAGAAACCTTGGGATGTCATTAATAAATATTGGCCATCACATAGGGACTCCACACCTCTACAGTAGAGATAAAACATCTTCCAGGAAATCACTGCCTACTGTGTGGTGAAGCACATCGGTGAAGCCAGGCGAAACATCCATCAAAGATTAAAAGAGCAGAAAACGAACACTGCTGTGACCAAACACTTGAAATCATGTGCTGACTGCCACAAACAATTAGAATTCAGCAGGGGTATTTTCAGGCATTCACAAATCATGACTGCAGGAAACCTCAGGAAACGGGGCCACGATTAACCCGTCCTGCTGTCCCCAGCCATAACAACATGCTGTTACAGGGAAGAAGCTGCAAGCTTTCTTCTATGAAAAAAGACTCATTTTCCTAAAATGTCACCTCCTGATCAGGGTGTGAAGAATAGCCTGTTATACATGGACACTTAGAGCTACAGAGAGCAGGAAGTCTGAGCTTAATTCCTCAGGTTTTGAGCAAGGAGGGAGATCTACATTAGGGTTCTCATTTGGCAGCAAGGGGAACAGCTCAAAGGCCTTCAAGGAAGGCAGCTGCTCTTGCGCCTAGTGATCTCAATCCACCTTTGCAGAGCATCAGTAGGCTCCATCGGATAGGACCCATCTTGTCCTTATGCAGGAAGCAGATCGCTACAGTAGGACATGACATTTGCTGATGGTGGGTAGGTAAGGGAGAAAGGAAAACCCTTTTAAGCACCAGAGCAAGGGAAAAAGTGTACAAGCTGTAGAATAAAATTCTTAGGTTTTCATAATATTGGGCTCACAAAAAAACCCAAGGCCAAGCTATTTGGCATTTTATGTCCATAAACACACAAAAATTGTGGAAAGATTCCTCTTTTTTACTACTTTTTATTTTTAAATGGGTCAGTTGAACTTATTCTCAAACCTGCCTCAGGACTCCCTGAGACAGATTGAGAGCTGAAATGGGAACTTTCTCATCTGCTATTTGAAAAAGACATAGAATTGGATTTTCATCAAAACAAAAGGAAAAAAAAAATAATAAAAATAAAAAGAGCTGGAAGGGCCAGCTCTGCTGGCCAGCACAGCCGCACTGCCTTCTGAGTACCTGCACTGGCTCTTGCCTTTACCTGGACAATACGAGCTCTGGTGTCCCAACCATCTCTCCCATAGACTCCTTACAACGTTGTTCACATAGGCCCTCCTGCAATAGCTCAGTAGCTGCAGCTGGCTGTGGAGCTGGGCAAGACAGCAGCTTGCAGAAGGAGCGTTGGCCAGTCTTTGGAAGTTTTATCTTTTTTAACGTCAGTTTAGGCTTCCCAATATTCTTACATGCAGGCACACTTGCTGGCAAAGGCTTAAGATGCTGCCTGCCTCCAGCTTGAGTGGAGAGCACCCAGTACCTTAAAGTCATGCCTTGCACATTTTAAGAGGGCTCTCAGGGCTGAAGAGGCTCAAAAGCAACAAACACCACTGATGCCAGTGCAAGTCTTCTGCTGTGTGGTATCAACCTGCTATTTACAATGACTCTCACTAGAAGAAATGATTGAATGCTGAGGAGAAATATATACAGAGATGCAGGAAAAGAATAATTAAATACAGTAATTGGCTGCAGTGCAAAAGAAATGGACAGGCTTCAACATGCCTGCTATACTGTAAAACATTTGGGCAAGTACAGGGTGGCCTGTTTTGAGAACTGCCAATAAAATACATTCCATGAATCTACACAAACCAGAAGATGACTAACTGGCAGGCATGATTATAGTTTTACAGAATTTTCAGTTTATGGAGATAACTACTCTTTAGAGCTGCTACTCCTACTTCTCTTCTAGGACAACATTTGGTTTTCCATTTCTGTCCTTCCAGTTCTTTACACACCCACCCACTGGGATTTAGGGAGCCCAGATCTTTCCAGCCCATGAGGAATAACAGGTCTCCCCAGGTTAGTCCTTCATGAGCCACAGGAGTGAGGTGAGAGACCCTCATCCCAGTCAGGGAACAAGTATGATACATTGCAGAGTACGTGAGATAAGGCACCAAGACCTCATTAACTCATTCTTAGTTCTTACACCACACAGCACTGAGAATTGTTCAGATCATTGGCAACACGCTGCACAGAGGCAGAGCCTGGGACGAAGGCCAAAATCAGAGGAGGTGGTTAAAATCAGAATAGACTGAAAAGGTAACTGATCTTGATCATTGTTCTCTTCAATTCTTATTGGCTTAGCTGCCTACCTGTAAGCATCTTCATAAGCACCTTTTGAGTTATTGATTAAAGCCTGTTAACTCAGCAGCATTAACATATATTATTGCTGCAGAAGGATCACAAAAGAACACCCTGGCACCCATACCTCCATTACACGAACAAATCTGATCACCAAATTGACCAACAGATTTGCCCAGGCTGTTCATCCAAGAGGTATCTCTCCAGACTCTCCCAGACCTGGGATCCTGCCATAATAGACAGGCTCCAATGTGTAGGTCAGTGTCATTAAAAGATAAATAATAACAGTCAAAAAAAAATTCTCATCAATTATTGCCAGCATGATGAACACTTTCTGCTCCCCCGCCCTAACCTACGTTTCTCTTTACTTGTAATCTATCCATTTCAGAGTGTATCAGGAATATTCCAGAATTTATGGGAAGATATGACAGGACCTGTCTGCTGTTCCTAAAAACCACCACTTTCTGCCTGTACCAGCATCTTCCTGCAGAAAATGAACAGGCAGTTTATCTGCCATTTCTCTAAAATGTGAAATTGTTGGGGGATGTTATTCATTGTCATTAGGCAGATGGGAGAGGATTTTTTTTAACACTGTACAAGGTTAGATGTGGAACTTACTGCCACAATGTATGGATCCTTGAAATGCACAATTAAAAATAAAAAAAAAAGAAATCCATGGAAGGACAAAAAAGACTAATCAAGGAATATTAAACTTACAGACCTGCTCAGCTGGTTTTTTGCCAAGCACTGCGAGAATATAGTAGAAAACCAGGTAATATATTTCTCTTATTCCTTCCTAAGCATCCATTACTGACCACAGAGAGACAAAATGTCGAGCTGTGAGGACCTCTGGTCTACCCCAAACAAGGCCACTTACACAAGTAGATGCCCCAGTCCTAGCTGGGGCTTGGTCTGATTTCCCTTAGCAGAGAAGCTGGCCTGCAGCAACAGCACAAAAGTGTTGAAACTCAGAGACTGTGTTCCAAGCCAAGGGTTTCTGTTGTTGAAGTAATGGAAAGGCCATATAAGCTAGAGAGTGTGCGGAAAAATCCTGGTACAATGTGCCTCTCCCTACATCTGCCTCAGGCTTTTGAAATTCATTTCCATAGTAATTTCCTTCTCAACTTGACATTGCTTTGCTCCTAGTTCAATGAATACCTCCCCTGTTTGGTGAAATTCCTGCTAGGATACAGGATGTGAGTGCTTAATACAGTTTGCATTCAAATTACATTTCTATGCCTTCTTCAAGATAGTTTTAAATTCCAAAGTACTGGTCAACACCTTAAAGAAAAACAAAATTGCTGAAGCAAAACACCACTTCCTGGAATACAGCATGAATTCTTAATTAGATTATAACTTAACCTGTGTCCATGCACATTAAGTGAGTAAACAAGGAGCTTTCCATGCACTGCACAAGCATCAAATCTCAATTGCTGTCCTTGAACACAGACTGGTGAACTCCAGCAATATCACCTTCTTCATGAATTCTTAAACCAGCATCATTCATTTGTCACTGGGTGCATCAGGATGGATAAAGATTTTTGCAGTCAAACCCATAGTCCACAATGTTATAGGGTAGCATAGCTCTCAGAGTTGGGCAGGGATGTAAACCCACAACATTTCAACCTAAAAAAAACCCCAAAACATCAGACTTGCTCTGGTCTCCCACAGATGCAGCACTTCTGCTTCAGACCTCACAAACTTCTTTCTTGTAGGACAGAGTTATTTGTTTCTAAAGAAGCCTGAGGACAGACAAAAGCTTGCAGAAAACTACTGAAGCCAAGAAACACCTGGCAGGAGGAAAGCCCAAGTACCTGTTTGGGCATTAGTGAAACAGTGGAGACCAGGGGCTGCAAAGGACTCTACCTAGATCCAAACTGCCTCCTGTTCAGTAGTCCCACAGGTAGTGCTCCACTTTGCTGCCTCTCAGCCAGTTCCTGGCCTGCAGCTCCAAGTCGCCTCAGGCACCCCCATAACTGGAACTGACTGGGCCTGGTGGAGTCTCTTACAGCAAAAATTGTCTGAGCATATACTCTGGCTTCAGCACAAAACAGATGGTAGTCACACTGCTCAACATACACTGGAAGGTGTTTAGAGAATAGAAGCATCCAAAATCTTGAAAGAAAATAAAATGTTTGGAGCTATCTGTGCTGAGATGATGCAGAGAATATAAGTGAAGTTTATGATTCTCTTGTCTTGAAGTCTCTCTCAAAACTGTAGGATTAATTTGCTAAGCAGTGTTGCAATTCCTGGACTATTTCCTAAGACCTGAATAATATGCCTTCTTACAAATGATATACTGAAACAGTTACAGAGACTTCATAGAAGAAGAATATCTTGCATCAATGTACCCATTGAAGTGCCACCTTTTAGGGGTTCCCAATCTATTGCATTGAAGCCAGTGAAAGTGCTGTCAAGCCCCTCCTGAGAGCAAACACAAATCTTATACCTAAATGGTGTAAGAAGTGCAAAAAAGTTTTGTTTTTTTTTTATTTTTATTATTCTAACTAGAATCAAAGAATAGAAAAACTTAAACTTACTCCCTCTCTTTCCTGCTTTAGCCATACAGTTTGACTCCCTTTGTGCCTGCTGTAGTATTCATTTGATTCCTGGAAGAGCTGATTCAGCTCACTAAACCAGTAGAAAAAACATCTCAGCCAAGAAACAAACATGTGAATAGAACTCGGACTCAAAAAAAAAAAAAAAAAAAAAAAAAAAAAAAAAAAAAAAAAAATTCTTTAAAGAAAAGGGTTTTTGTTTTGAAAAAAGGGTTTGGGCTAAACACAACTCTTTGCAAGTTGCCGCCTTTCGCAGAATGTTTCAGGTTTGTCAAAAACGAAGACTGTCTTCAAGTCAAATGACAGAAATTCAAAGAAAATATGGAAATCAGCCCCAGAAGGTGAGGAATGGCACATTGTTCTAACCAGTCTTTCTATGAAAGTCTTCCTTCTCTTGTCTAACAACCCATATGGCTGAAAGGCCTGCAGGTCGCAAAGGCTGCTACAGCAGAGCACAGGCACAGGAATGAGCAGAACTATATAAAAAACATTGAAACTCTAAATAAACCCAGAGGGCTTTGGAACATCACTATCAACATCTCTCATCTTCTGAGTGAGAAATCCCATTCTACTTTCTATGACAGCCCTACAATCATTAGAAATACGCACATTTTTTCCACGCCACGTTGCAGGTATATTTGTCCTGAACTTGATAGATTCCTGAAAAGTGACAAGGCACATAAAGATGTAGCAGACAAGGCAGTGCTGATTTGATGGCCACCACTGTCACTGTTAGCTGTGAGTAGAGGGCTCAGGGAATCTCTCAAGAATACGTGAGCTGATGGTTAGGGCCGTGTGTGGCAAGGCTTCGTAGGAAGGAAGCACTGGTGCAGTGCAACACGTTTAGAAGCCTCATGAGGAAACATTCCTCCTGCACAGGGGCATCTGGAGTGCAGTGCCTTTTTTCCATCACAGATTCAGTGGCAGGATAAGTCCCCCAGTTGGAGGCACTGACCTGTTTTTATCTGACTTTCTCTTTACACCATCTCGCAATCTTTCATAGCTAAACAAGGATATGCAAAGAGCCAGGATGTTAAAGTAAAAGGACTTAATGAAAATAGCATTTTTCCACCTATCCCATCTGCCACAGGCTCAGAACAAGATGTGGTAATGGAGGAACACAGAAAGGTCAGGTCTTTGGGTCTTGTGTGTGTTTGGTTGAGTTTTTTGGTTTGGTGTATTTTGTGGTTGTTTTGTTTTGGGTTTTTTGGGGTTTTTTTTCTTTTCTTTTGGTTTTGGTTTTGTTTGTTTCTATTGCTTCTGTAGTGGGAATAGCTTATAAAAAACCTTCAGGGGTCATAACTTAAGCATGATAGATAAAATGAGCAGAACTGAGACAAACCAGTGATCCATCTGGTCCAGGATCTTGTCTCTGACAGTGGATAGTATTGGACACTTCCCAGGCCAAAAGTGGGTAAATGAAAAAGAATAATAATTATGAGTGCTTAGTTAGTGGACTGTCTGTCCTTAAGGAAAAAGTCCTTCTTGAAAACCTCTAGTTAGAGATTAGCCTCTGAGCTCAGGGTCCCAGAATTAAAATACAAGTATAAAACAAACAAGCATATGAGATTTTTTTGGAATAGAGTTTGTAAATCCACAAGTACTTAATGTTTTGAAAATATGGGGAAACTAAAAAGTGCATACTACTACTCCTCTAGAGCTGCGCAGACAGCCGCAAAACGCTGGAAAGGCTGTGCAGGGGTATTTGTAAGTTCATCCCCAGGGCTGACCTAGACACCTGGGATAAGGACATTTGAAATGCAACAACAGCAAATGGTGTGACTAGAAATATGGCAAGGAAGAGCACTTAAAGCCCCACCCCATGCTATGAAGATGAGCAGGGCTGTTCCGTGACATCCTTACCAACACTCTAACTGGGCTCTATGTCTAAGGTTATATTCTTGTTAGAACATGATCAAGGTCCCAGCCATACTGCATATTTTAATCATGCTGTAATTGCACAGGGGACAACAGTAGGATAACCATGTCCTAAGATGCAGACATACTTGAGGTGGAGTCAGAGAGAGCAAGAGAATATCCAGGAGTAGAAAAGAGAGCACAATTGAAGTGCCTTAGGGGAAAAAGAGTCATGTCTGCCGGAAAGTCAGAATAAAATGAGGCTTGGATAGAAATCCCATGGTAGATTTGTCAGTGCAGCAGTTTCACAGGTTTACTTGCAGGTATAAATTCATTACAACTTGCTCTGGTTAAATAAAAATCAACCAAACGATAAGCCTTGCAATGGAAGCAAAAGTAGTATACAAAAGACTGGTGAGAATTCTCCAAGTCTGTACCAGAGACTTTTTGACTTTCCTTACTACAGTACTCCTCTGGAAAAACCCATGTTTTGGTAGCTGGCTATTCCCTTAAAAGCACTGGATCCATCTTTTTATCTTGCCTTTACCCTATAGGCTGTTCCTAGTACATCGTGGTGCCACTCCTCCACATGAAGCTGTTTCTACAGAAACAGTGCTGCAGAAGGGAGTCAAATCAAATAACACAGATGTGCTTGAAAAGGGGAAAAAATAAAAAAAAAAGGATACAGAGATAAGAATTTGTATTATGCAGGCTAACAAGAAGGTGGAAATTCTTCAGATGTTGGATCAGGCCAAACGTGCTTACTTTCATGGTGCTGAGAGTTTGACAGGTATCTTTATTCACTGTCATCTCTGTTGACCAGGTACTTATTCATTAACTGCTCTTCTTTATTTATGTATTTATCCTCACTCTAATAGCCAAAGGTTTCATTATTTATCAGGCTGAGATAAAAGCCAGATCTCAGGGTTCAATAAGAATTATAAATAGAGCTAATGCATGACCAAACTGCAGCCTTGAGAATTATCTCCAAGTTTCAGAATAGACAAAAGATCGATCAGGAATGAGTAACAGAATTTGATTGGCCTTCATGCAGCTTTTCATGTAGTACCCATACTAGGCAGCTACACAAAGAACCAAATCTAAGTAGTGATGTTATTTTATCTGTTAAAAGTGCAAAAGTCCATATATAAGATGCAGGGTGACAGAGTATGTCAGCAGGGACTGAAGCATAACCACGGTCCAGCAGCAACTGCTAACTTAGGAAGCCCAAGCTCCTAAGTGGGAGAGCACTCCAATGTGAAGCTCTTTTCTCATGTATAATGTAATTCCTACTCTTTCTCTATAAATCCATTATTGACCATGGATCAAGATTGACTACTGGGCCAAATGAGCCTCTTGGTCAACTCAATACAGTCATTCTTGTGGTGGTAAGTGATATTTAACTGGAGTTTTAAAGAATATGAGTAAAAGCTCTTTGCTCTACTGAACTTTCTTTGAACAAGGCTACAAAGTGAGAAATACAGACGAGATCTAATTCAGGGCAATTAACATCTTGGTATTTTACAACAGATACCAGAAATACTCAGAAAGACTACAATCTCAGAAGAGTCACCCAGGGTTTACACACTCCCTAAAACATTTGAAATGCAGTGAAAGCCCAAAGGAACTCCTGGTCATGCTGCAGCTTGTTCAGATGCAGATCCAGCTGAAGACCAGGACTCAGAAAGGTATTGCTATACAGAAGTAAGCTACATGCAAACCATCTTGTAAGGTGTCTAGTTTAAGACTGGGAGAAAGGGATTGCTCCCATCCTGAACTGCATCCAAGCAGAGTCAGCTTTTGCACACTTAATCTGAAGGCATTTCAGAGCAGGTGTCTTAAATTGCTCATGTCCAAAGGTGTGTCAAAGCTTCTTCCTCAGCTGTCTATGTCAAAGTAGGGTAGAGTGTCTCCCAGTATTGGACAAACTTTAAAAAAAAAATCATATCAGATAAACCACCCCAAATTTCAGACTGCTTAGCCAAAGCTTGTCTGAATGAGCCGGGTCTCTCTGGCAAGTAAAAACAGGGCTAGATGTCTTGCAACAACACTCTTTCTTGAAGCAATCAGCCACTTCCAAAACTTTTGCCTATTTCTGCACAGCATATGAGGGCAGTCATCCTAGAGGAGGTAAAAGTAGCATCTGGGAGAACCCAGAAACCCAAATCAGAGATATTCAAAATGATGAGCTACCATGCTATATACCAGAATCACATTGCAATGCTAGGCAGAAAGCAAACCCACAATTCCTTAAACTGAGGCGCAAAGGAAAAGAAAACAAAAAAACCCCAGTCAAACAGACAAAGTCAGCCTGTGGCCAGAGCTGCACCTACTTTTCGTTGGTTGGAGCAGACTGCAGCCACCTTTATCTTGAATGCCGAGGTGTGGCTCATGTAGCTAACACGCCCTAACATGCAATGCACATCTAGATTTGAGCGTGTTCTTATCAGATCAAACTGGAGCACTGCTTGCTGGGACCCGTAGTCTCTGAGGGCCCTATCTCTTTATAAAAAAAGACAGAGGGCCACAGGGCACACCAGAGAACGCTGCAGATCACATGTGGCCCTCCCACGCTTAGTTTGCAACATCACACGCTGCCAGAAGAAAGATCAGATTTGGAATCTGGGCTGCCAAGGCAACAAAGACTGAAAATGTTACAAAGACAGGTTTCTCAGCTTAGGCAATGCAGAGAACAAAAAAACCTGAGATAAGAAGGTCCTCCAGCAGGTACATTGCACTTGTCCTTTTTTCCCTCACATGCTAACAAAGCAATAGCCATGTCTTTCGTTGCAATCAGCACTGACACGGTACCCAAAAAAAAATAATTAAAAAATAAAAAAAGAAAGAAAAGAAAAGAAGGGTGGGTAGATACCTCTGCTCCCTCAAAAATGAAAACAAGTTAATAGCCATCTGGTCATCTCCTCCTTTCACAACTAAAGAGTTTAATATCACATTGGAGAGCTGTGTCTGCCAGTCCTCTGGGTTAGATTTGCATCTCAATTCCTGCTTCTCCAAGTAAGCAGGCCCGTGACTTCAGTTCAACAGTTGTCAGTATTAAGTTTGAGGGGGTTTTGTTGTTGGTTTTTTGGTTTGGTTAGTTTGGGTTGGTTTTGTTTTGCTTTGTTTTGTCTTTTTAAGTCTCTTAAGAGTTAAACAGCATT
Organism: Actenoides hombroni; assembly: GCA_024336885.1. Classification (NCBI taxonomy): domain Eukaryota; kingdom Metazoa; phylum Chordata; class Aves; order Coraciiformes; family Alcedinidae; genus Actenoides; species Actenoides hombroni. The sequence goes on from WUAM01000395.1 coordinate 14,394,558, forward strand.
TTACCTCGACAGCGTGACAGCTTTGGGGATACATTACTTGAGATGGCATGGGGCTTTTTACTTGTTTTGTGAATAAGAAAATAGAAATACCTAGGGAAAGCTTGTTTTGAAGCTGTTCCTCAGCAATCACTGTTTAATGTTTAAATGCTTTTTCTCTTTAAATGCAAAATTTGGAAACTATTCCTCTTGTCACTTCCTTGAAAGGCAATGAGTTTCTCCAGCATACCTAGCATTAATGTGACTCTTGATCCACAGCCGTCATACAAAGTGTTTGCAAACAGAAATCAGAGAAAGAGAATTATTCCAGGTATACTACAGACCTTGCTTTCCCTTTAATTCATCTCCCTGCCTCCTCAGTTTCTCCACTCCTCCTTCTGCCTCTGCTCTCACAGCTCTAGAACCAGAAGGAACCATTAGAAGCCAGTTGGTCTGACTTCATCTGTAACATAGGCCACAGTATCTTAGTCTTCATTTGCACTTTTCCTTCTCTGTATGATGACTGTCATCCTCAGCTACCTTTCTGCTCAGGCAGACTTGTCACCCAAGAGGAATAACTTTACTTTGGCTGACAACATCTACTTCCAGATAAAGTGCGCCGGATCAACAGCAAAAAAAATCCATAGTTGCTTTCTTACATATTTTGACATACTAGAAGAAAAGGGAAGTCCAGAAAACATGATAAAAATACTGTAGTATAACACAGGTTATCAGCAGCAGCAGCAGCATAGTCAGTGAACTTACAATGTCACTTAATAAATATAGTAGAAAATCTCACTGAATAGGTGTTCATTACCCCACAATAACTGCAAGAGTGTCAGATATACATCCAGAAACAAAAGTCAGAGGAACTTAGTTTAATTTAGGGCAGGATTCCACATTCATACAATTCCTGATCAACTTCATATGAGTTGCATTAGTTTGCCAGTATGAAAGAAACTTCAGTCCCATTAACAGACATTTTTTTTTGATTTCAGTAAAATGTCTATAACTACTTAATAATCAAAGATAGCTGAGGGAGAAGAGAAAAACTTCTGTGGAAAAGCCCACCATGCAATGAAATAGGAATAGTCACATCTATGTCACATAGGCAATTCTCCCCCAAAATTTCTGTGGTTAGAAATGACAAAACAAACATTAGCATGTGCTCCTGATTTGACTTCAGGCTGGTGGGCTATCCTAGCTGCCAATTGTCAGTTCAGCATTGCACAAGGATGAAGAATTAAGTTGTATTTGTCAGGTTAGCGATATCAACAAAAAACTAAAGATGTCATTCAGAGCTGCTGTGCATTCTGACTTTGCCAAGTCCAGTGTCTTAGTAAAAATACAAAAAAGCAACAGGAATACAGCCATTCAGAAACTACTTTTTTTTTTCCTGTGAAAATAGTAAAGAGAATGAGTTACAAAACCAGACCAATAACTCCATTTCATTTACCTCCTTACTCTGGGAGCTCTTTGTTAAAGATCCAAGCCAGACACCAGCAGCCATAAGAACTCATTGGCTCCTTCCCTGCATGACCTCATTTCTGGGCCAGAAGATACATCTAAGCAGCACCAGATGGCCATCAGAGGCTATCCAGACAAACATCAAGGTAGCTTCACGCAATCCCCAACCGGCAATCAAGAGGAAAGGAAGGCAGAAGCCAGAAGGATGAATGCTAGCATGAAGGACCACAACCAAAAAGGCCCGTCAGCCTGTATCAAAAGAAACTAAGTCATACTAACTTCAGTTATAAAACTAAGAAGTTCCTAACTACTCACCACTAAATCTCATCCCTGATTGCAAGCACATCAGATAATCCAAAAAGACTTCCAACTGAAACACACCTGAACTGTGCTTTGCATCTACATTTTGCACAACTCACATGAAAGCCAAGTTCGATTACAGTCTCTGCTGCAGCATTAGTTCACACGAACACTTCAGAAGGCTCAAGACATTAAACACCCTTTAAAAGTAAGATTTTGTGTATATATAAGTATAAAGCTCTCAAATCTGTGTTAAACTGTGGCTGTTTCTGATGAGATGTGGAAGATGTTGCACGTGTTTTTTAATGCTGTACTGTACCAAATTTCAGGAGAAGTTTCAGTAGAGAGAATGTGTAAACTGACCAGGAACTCAGCCACAAGAACATGAGCCCTCTTTCCTAGTGCTCTATGTGCCCTATTGAATGGCACAGCATCCCTCAGATCACAATTACACACAATTTACAGTTTTCAGGAAAGTCAAATTGCAAGTGAAACTATTTGCAGCAGTCAACTTATTTAAGGCTGTCTCAAGTGTGTTTGTGCTGCTGTGCAGCTATTTATGTGAATAAAATGCACACATTTTCTACAACGAGGTTTTCAGAGTAAGTAAAAAAAAGTCTGTTAATTAGTACTTCCTAATTACAGCTTTCTATATAGCAAATAGTTTTTTTCTGGAAACAAAGCCCTGATGCAGAATATCCAAATAGGAACATAAAGCATGGTTGTGCACCTAATGCTTCACAGGTATTAAAGCCAGTAAGGCAGAAATTGTTTTCTATAAGCTAGTAATCGACATTAAAAATTCAGTACTCAACAGCGCACACAGTTACCCAGTGGAATAGAAGACAGAACAGTTATTTCTAAAAGCAAAGGAAAAACATGGCATCTATTATAATTTCTCACAAGGATTCTACAAAAATGCCTTTCTACATGCCCCTAGAAATCCAGTAGCAGATCCATTACTTAAGTTTAGTAGCAAAACCCCACGATTTGTTTTGCTTAAACACTAATTTAATTTTCTTTAAGTTACTACAACTGCTCATCTTTTCAGACTGACAACTGTGCAAGAAAAAACACCTGCAAGTGCCTGCAAAAAGAAAGATTAATTAGATGGCTAAAGATTACTAGTGTGGAAATCACAAGTTACCTTACATATTTATTAATTTCTAAAGGCTTTCTTTGGATTATTGGTTTTGTTTTCTCCTATTTAGAAGCATACCTATTTTATGCAGAATTTCATTATTTTCCCTGCCATGCCTTTTCTGCTGAAAATTATGAGCTATGTAACCAAAACAACATCCCAGCATTAGGTCTCCTGTCACCTATAGCTGTAAATAAAGATTCAACATGCCACAAGGGCAGGGCTGGTGCTAAAACTCCCAGCAGCAGTGATGTCCTTCCAGACAACACTTCTAAGGCTGTCCCTGTGGGGATGGCACACGGTGCCCTCAAGGAAGAGCAAAAAGGTAAGTCCCTGTTGCATGTTTGCTCTATGAAAGGAATCTATAATTACTGCTTTTGTTTAAGCCACGGAGACTAGTGTGATATTTTTAGCAGGAGTCCTGGGAATTTCAGGATCTGTTATTAGTTTTTACTTGTACGCAGAGGGAAATGGTGTTGAAGATTCTGTAAGTCCACATGTGCCTGATGCTACTGAAAAAGCAGGAAAGTCAAGAGGATTAAATATTCCCATCAGCACAGAACCCATAGGACAATCCAGACACAGGTTTGTGTTTTTATCTCTTTCCAGTGCAGAAGTCAAGGGTATCCCAGCTTCAGCTCAGTGCTGGACTCCCTCCCTGTCAGAACCCAAAAGCACCAGACCTGCCTGATGGACAGATCTCACTGCATCTTGCACATAGTAAGCCCATAAATGGGCCCATTGCTACAGGCTGTCACGTGCCAGTATTTGTGATGCGGAAGTCAGAGTATTGCTTGAGAAGCAGGAAGCCTGGAAGCCTGCAAGGCTTTCGTCCACATAATGGATGGAAGCAGGGCTGATAAAAGCTGCCACATTCACTGCAAACCATGTAAAACTCTGGCATAGGACTCAATTGCACATCTCATGCTCTATGTGCAGGGCCTGGCAAAGCTTGGCAAGAAAGTTAGTAACTCACTGAGGAAAAATAATGGGGGAAAAAAAAAAAATTAAATTCCAAAAGATTTACCCTAAGAAAATGATAGGTGGCAAAGCCACCACATTCAGTGCAGCAGACAGGTGTTTTGTCACATGCCTGCAAAATACATGTTATTGTCAATTGGCAGCTTTGGATTCCGGGACAGGCTCACCCTCAAAAGCAATGGTCAGTTAGTACCCATCCCAGAAGCCACTCACACACCAGAGAGAGCAAAGAAATATACCTCCAGCAAGGAAGCTTAGAGAAGTGACAGAAGGGCATGGAAAATCCAAATAAAAGATCCTGATTTGTAGACCACTTTTCATTTATATATATATTTAGGAGTTTCACTCCTGTGCATCATGGAGGAAAATATCCTGTACTTGAGCTTTGGAAGTGAGCACCCAAATTGTGATGCAGAGTTGCATCTTGGTAGTCCTTGCTGAAAAAGACCAAAACCCTAAAGGAAACAAGCACTACATTTAAAAACACCTATCGAGCTGGATTTACTTTTATGCGGTAGATCTCTGAACTACCAGATGACAATGTCAACAATTATTTTAAGTGCCTCTAAGAAGATGAGAATCCTATTTCTAATAAAGTGCTTCTGCTTTGGTGATACAGATTGTCTAACGCTGCTTGTTTCTATGATTTCAAGGGCATTATAACAGCAATACACTAGGCAGCCTGATGAAATAGTTTGTCTGCCATTACAAGAGTCTGTCCATGATTCGGATCATTCCTGCTCCATTCAGCTTCAATTCAAATGAATGTAAACACAAACAATCCAAAAATTACTTTTGTTTCTATATAGGTAGCTCTGTAATTTTTGGCAGTCTTGAAAAACTGAGGAAGAGGACCCAGTCACCATTTTTCTCACTGAGACAGAATCCCTTCTGCTCATTCAGCCACTTCTGCTCATGTCTGCACAGCAAGCTCACTCCTCCCGAACTATAGGAAAGATGACAGAACAGACATGTAGGGGTTGGGGATATATTATGTTAACGAGCATCGGAGCTGCCTTGGAGTTCACTAACTGTAAACCATGTGTTCCTTTCCCTTGCAGATAGTCTCAAAAGAAAGGAAGAGGCAGCTAGTTTGTCACCTGCTCAGGTATTTCTGCTATGCACATCAGCTAGCCAAAGCGAATCACCTTCTGACAGACAAGTCATGCAACCTCCAAAAACCTTCAGTTGCAGGCTGGTTTGTGGGAAAGGAGTAAGTAGGTCTGGTTTCTGGTAACAGCCATCACGCACACAAAACAACAGCTGAGAGCGAAAAATGCAAACAACAAATACAATTTGTGCCTCCAGTAACATTTTTTGCTGTTAGTAATAAGTGGGAAGCATGTTAGGATTCAATGACACGCAGCACAGATAGTGATTACTGGTGCAGTAACGTAGGCAATGCAGCTTGGTTTTGGGACGCTAATTTAAGAGGAAAATTATGTGATTTAAGAGGAAGAAGCAGATGGCTGCATCATTAGACATGTAGGCCAGATCACCTGACCAAAGCCCACTTTGGCTATGACAGCCATAAAAACTGAAGTCCAGCCTGTCCTAACCTGCAAGTGTTTCAGACCCTCCTTAGGACACAGAGACAGCACAAGACAGAATCTCCTCAGCCCTTCAATCCCTCAATGCCCTTTGCAAAAGCCAGGGCATGTTCGAGCTGCTGCAGCAGTACAGCTCTCCCCTTGGAAGCTGCAGGCAAGCAGGCAGAGGTGAGGTAGCCCCGGGTATCAATAAAATCCTAGTCAATCTATAAAACAATAACAGATAAAAATGTTCTCCACACTTCTTTCCTGATGTTTTGCACTATCCTGTTACTGCACTGACACACTGTCTATATTCTTCTTTTTATTGGTCAAGGCCAGGCCAGGTCACAGCAAGGCCAGCTGCCAGCAAAAGTTACCTTTTCTCTAAACATGCATTTTTCAGACTTGAGCTGGTACCTGAACATCAACCACAACTCATTTTTCTTGTATCACCAGCAGCAGCAAAGGTGTCAACAGTCAGATTAAGCCTCCAGTTACACACATACACATCCACAGAGTTTATATTGCCCCAGCCCCAAATAATACAGGGAAAAACTCAGTGTGGGTAGGGGAAATGGCATAGTGTAACAAGCTTTTCTTTGCTACTTTCCCCGGCAGTGTGTAAAGCTGGCAGTCAGAAGGCCTATTTTAGCCAAGATTCTCACAAGACCATTCACTAATTCTGCTGTGACTCAAAATTCTGCAGTCAGTGATTTCCACAACTCACACATTATTTTTGCACATTCTTCTGTTTCCTGGGTATAGATGCATACCAAGGATCAACTTTGCTTAGCTTTTCTTATTCCATACAGAAGGGAAACATCTGCCTCTCCAGCACCACCTTGAGCTTTCTGCCTCTTTCTAGAGGCCCAACTCCACACACAGGTTGGAGTGGGATTGGGGTGAATGAATATCACCTTCCTTGAGGTCTGCCAGAGACAACTTCACCTTAATCTCCAAACAAGGACATCCTCATGAAGAATTGCTCTCCTAGAGCCTTTTCCAGATCAAAACGCTCACATTTTGTTGTGAAACATTATGTTCCAAGTTAAAATTGTATCACAAATAAGACCAAGCTCGATAAGGTAACCTAAAAACAGCAAGAAAAACCCAAGAAACCTCCCAGCAATATTTATTTAGCAAAACACCAGTGAAAAACATTTCTTTTAGGAAGAGACTACGTAAGGTTTCAACTAATTCTTTTAAGTGGACAGGGAAAACAATTCTAGCACAGTGTTAAACGTGTCCCCTTCGGTAAGAAACATCACATGCATAAGGCTTAAAAACCCGTGAATGCAAGCTGCATTAGCTATTTCTTCTAAAAATAAAGCTTCAAGGATAGTTATTTGCCAAAATAATACCTCTGCTAGCGTTTAAACCCTTTTGAACCATTATTAAAGGTGAAGATGTCTGACCTTTGTTAAACTTATTAAGCAATAACATTATTTTGCAGATGGAATTAGTGCTGCAGGACATTGTCTGAGACTATAAAAAGAGAGATAGATCTCTGTCAGAAGTCTGGTAACAGAAGATATTCCCAAAACCACTGAATATTTTTAAACCATAGCAATGAACCATAACAGGGTGTATCTACTGGATAAGGTATATATTGGATATAGGGTAAGCTACAGGACTAAGAAAATGGAAGTTTCCTTGTAACTTGACTAAATTTGAGGGACTTCTCACAGGAACAGCATGAGGTACACAAATAATACAAATGTACCCTTTAGTTGTCAAACGATGTCAGGTATCTACTCCAAACCACAAACACATTTCAGCTTTGCAAGAAATATCCAAATCATTAACTGGAATACTCTAAATAGTTGTGCGTAACTCACATATTTTCTTCCTCATTATCAGATTTTTCTAGAGAAAATTATTCTGAGAGAGAAAACTGACACTTACTATACTACATGTCAATTAAATTGTATCTTAAACCTCAGTTATCAATGAAAAACAAGTATGGACAGTCTCCAGTGCATCTACCCTTGTACTCTACAATTAATACTAATTAACTTTTTTCTTTCCACAAACGTGAAAAGAAACCCATTTCCAGGTTCCCAGTTTAACACACTGTTCATATTGCCTCACTCCTTCAATCTTTTCAAGCACAATTATAAAAAAACCACAAATATTTTCACCAAAACCAGTGAAGGTGAACATTACAATCTCAGGAACAGCTAAGATACATAAGGCAGCGATAAAATGCAGGATGAGAAAATAAGTATTTCATTCTTTAGATCTAAGTGATGTTGATTATTTCTGGAGAGCAAAAAAAGGCCAACAATGGTTTTCCTTCCAGCAGTCATCACTAGTTCAACACATGTCTTTCATTCAAAGTTACCCTAGGTACTGCAACCAAAGACCATAAAGAAGTCTCCAAGCTCCGCTTTGAGATCGTTCACCTGAGAATAGATTTCTCCAATCTTAACTCCCAGGGAAAAATCTTGGCCTTAGTGAACTCAAAAATAAAACTACCACTAGTGCAGGAAGGTTAGGAGGAGCAGTCCATGGGAGACCAGCTTCTCTTTGATATGCTGTTTTCTTAAGTAACATTTGCCCCAGACAAAACTCACCTCTTTGTGCGACAATAGTTCATCTGGTCAGGATGTCTCTGGTGAGTTAGTCCTCTTAACAATGCATGTGTTAACAACCCATTCACACGTATTCCCTTCAGGCTACACTGATGGCCACATTAGAGTCTAGCACCCAAACACCCCAGGATGACACTGCACATCTCCCATGGTACACACTTGTCATTCAGAGTTCTTGCTTCATCCAAGCAGATTTTCCCTTCAATTAAGTGTCCAATATTACATGGTCTCACCTCTCTTTCACTTGCCTTTGGAGGAGCCCCCAATTGAAGCAGGTTCTCTCACTGTCCATACATGATTCTACTTCCTCCCCAGACCCCTGAGGTGAGACATTTCTGTCATCACAGTTTACCTTCCTCTGTGTTTGTCCACACATCTCAGCCACATCACACCACGATCAGCTGTTCAGTACTGCACAGAAGATGAGTCTTCAGCAGGGGGCTTCCCATGCTCCATTCTGCAGCAAGAAGCCACTCAGTTCCTGCAGGATTCAAAGACACCTACAAAGGCAAGAACATTTCTGTTAGTGAAAAGCTCCTTTAAAATGAAAGTCTTTCTGGCAATGGTTCCAACATGGAAGGGTCTTCAATGCCACACCTTAGAAGTTAAGGAGAGCGTACAGATAGTGCTTTCTGCATTCAGACACTACATCTGTTAACTTTTTAGGATGACACCCATCTCTGAGACAATAATTTAACACTTGTAATGATGTGCCTATAGTTTGGGTTTGTTTAGTTTTGTGGGTTTTTTTAATAGACATTCTGTAGATGTTAAGGCAGAAAGGAATCTGATTTTTATGTCAAACTGCAGCAAAACCAGTAATGTTGACATTAACATTCATGCCAATAATTCAACTGAGCTAAAAAAAAATTAAAATCTTAACAGATTTGTCAAGGAATAACAGACTAAGCTGGAGTCCAAGGTTTAAAACAGCTGGCTTGCAGGTTAGTCACAGTCTGAACAAAGATTTTCTTCCAAGTTGGAATAAGAAAGCCTTTCCAATATTATTTACAGTTAAGTATTCAGAAACAGCCTCTACTGAAGAACAGTGGAGGGCTTTTTTCCATTCTAACAAAGAGATTCACATGGGATTTATGAAAGTTTTTTAAAAACAAGTAAGAATCATCAGGTCACAGATACCAAGTTGCCCTCTTATGGCAAATATGTAAATGCTACTGATCTACAAGAATATCAAGAATTTTCTCACTGTACCACATATAAGGCAAAGTCTTTCTATTTATTGTAATAGGACAATCAGCTACAGGGCCCTCTAGTATTTTAGAGCAAAAGCACATGAAATTTCTAGCAGTCATTCTCTGGAGGGAAATTTCAAGGTGACTAGAACAGCCCTTTATATGGATAAAAATATGTTTATAATTAGAACAGACTTCTTACACAATCATTTTGCATTTCTTATTCATGTTAGCAGACTGCAGAAAAGGTATAGATACTTGAAAAGACACAAAACTATAGCTGATGTTATTTTAATTCTCTATTATAAAGAAACAACCTACATCATCCTGTTTAGAACTAAAGAGCTATGCTGCCTCCTTCTTGAAAATCTGAGTGGCTATAGCAAGCTATTCATTAGTAAGGATGTAAAACCACAAGGTTCACAAGTTATTCCTGAGTTTCAGAGCAACAAGATGCAGCTAATCACACAAGATGCAGCAAATGAGGCTATGCAAGAATTTGGTAAGTGAGGAGATCTCAGATGAAAGGGGTAAGGGCAAGCTCTGGTCTGTGGATTATCAAATTAAAATCGGCCACCTAGAGTTTTGAGTCATTCCTACAGAGGTTTGTGACCGTGACGCTGCTCTTGGTGCAGCCAGTATTTTAACTATGGAGTCTACCTGTCTAAGTACACTCAGTCAGCCACTTACAGGGGTCAGCTGGAGACAGCTGCTTTCTCTCAGCTGATAACCCTATCTCCCAGTTCAGTCTCCCCCAGAAGAAACACAGAAGATGAACCCTACCCCCTACACTGCCTGCATACACAGGGCAGAGGGGGCAGACCCTCCACAGAGTTCCAATACAAGATCCCGGCTAGTCTCATCCTTGCGTTTCCCAGCACACAACTGCCAAAGCAGCCCAAGATCTACATGGATCCTACCCTGTCTTTGCGTATTATTTGCACGCCAGTATTTCTGCGTACCTGGGAACTGGTACTGCTTAAGCTGTCACCTTTCCAGAAGGGAAAACCAGTCAAATTACTGTTTCTGGGGCTGTCAAGTCTAGCGTGCTTGCTTGCTCTGTTTTGTTTTAAAAAATAATGCTATCAAAACCTCACTCTATAAAGCAGAGACATAAAGCAGAGACATAGAGAAAACTATATAGACCTGATCAAGATGCTCTCAATTTCTTTGCAGGAGACTTTGAATTACCTTTTGAAACCAGAGACAATCTTCACAGATATTCACAAGAAATCTCTTTGACTGGAGAAATGAGTAATAAGGTACAAGTCATATCTTCTTATAAAAATCAGAATGAAGTAATACATGAAACATTTAGGGGAAAACATAAGCACAAATTGCATTAAGTGGGTAGGTAATTAGCAGACCTGGAGAAGGGCTTGCAGACCCAAAAGCTTATCTATTCTCCCTCCTCCCAGTTATGTCAGCCAGTGTAATAAGAGAAACTGCTTCTCCCTACAAATTTTCCCTTGCAGAAACTTGGACCTATTTTTTTCTAGAATGATCAGGTCATTTCTCCCACCTCCACCCCTTTGTGGTTTGTACAGACATCCAGATTAAGCCCAACCCAGTCACATTCAGGAGAAAACAGAATTTTCAGTGAACTTGCAATAATAGGCAGTCCTGAAGACACCACATAAAATGACCACAGTCTCATCTGAGGAAGCTTTTTTTTTTTTTCCCCTAATAAAAGTTTGTGGATGAGCATCTAGACAGATTAAACAGAGGGAGAAAATGAGGATACAGTGCAGGAAAACACAAGTGAAGGTAGAGGTTTAAACAGGCATGCTTACACTGGAAGGTGTGCATGACCCTACACAAGGGTTAGAAAATGGAAACTAGTCTGACTTACTACGGAAGATATAAAAGGGGACAGAGCATCAATAGTCTTTTTTTAGGCCACTTCCCTTCCCTGCTTTGGGCTAGCTTTACACATTTGTAACTAAACAAACAAACAAACCACAACAAACCACAAACAAACAAACCCACAGAAAAATGAAAACAAAAATGAAGCCTTTGAAATCAAGCATGTGAAATGTCTCAGTTTTGCTGGAAACCTTCAGAGAAATCAGCCATTATCATGTTAAGCATAAGACTTAATTCTTAAACATAGGACAGAATTCTCAGGCCATGAAGAGAATGTTTTTGCTCTCACTGTTTTGCTGCATCCTTCCTTGGGGCCTCACTTGGTGTCTCAATTAATAAATGAAAGACTATTTAGTAACAGTGGGAAGATTATTTCTCTCAGTCAGTGTTCAGTCCAGGTCCTCAATAAGGTGTTCCTAGCAAGGCTGACAAACCTGTGAGCACAAGCTGGACTACCAGGATCCAGTTGCCTCAACAATTTTTTTTTTTGTACAAAGAGATGCAAATCAAGAAAGCCTCATATCTGAATCAGCAATAAACCACCTCAGATTTAGGGGCAATGTTTCTAAAAGAAAAAAGTTTTAAGAGAAATATGTCATAAAAGTAATTATTTTTTTCCCCACAGAGTTCCACTCACTTCAATTATCATTAGCCTGAGCTGCAGAACTTTCTAGCGAAGCAAATAATTGAGTGACAGCAGAAGGGCAGGAGGCTTACTTATTTATGCATTTATTTTTTTATTACAGGAAGTTCCTGGAATGCGGGCCAGACAATCATTTCGATCTAACAAAAAAAATGGTGAGTAAATAGCTACTGGAAGATTTTTCAGGATTGATGAAAGCAGCTGTCCTCTACAAGGGTTTGTATAACGGAGGTTTTCCCCAGTGCAGCAGCAGGAAAACATGACTGCAGTCACTGTCACTCCAACCTAATGCCTAAGTCTGTTACTTTGTGATCAAAAATCAGTGACTACAGTCATAACCACTGTCCTGGACCTGCATATTGCACAAAGTTGTCCATAAACTTACTCATGTGCATAAGTAGTCCCACATGGTTCAGTGGGTCTCATTACAGAAGCGTTAGCAGGGGTCTTAGGTCAGGATACTGCATTCCTTAAACCAGACAGATTCCCATTGAAGTGATTAGGAGCGCTTCATTTGCCAAACAGAAAGAATTCCACAGGTATTTGTTTGAAGTGTGACACAAATTTACTTTGGCCACATTTCCACCTTTCTTTGCAGGAAAAAGCTATTTGAGCGCACAAGTACTACTGACCAGAGCAAATTGCAGACTCCTATTTGCACCAGAAGTTTGTTTATGCACCTACTGCCTCACACCTTACTCATCTGACCGAACCATAACAAAGCAATAACTCAGATGTCTGCCTCACACACAGATGTACTGATTTCTTTGAGTAGGTGAGATTTGTTAATTTTTATAGTGCAAAGAAGTCGTTGCCGTTTTGCAGCTCGGTTTGAGCAGCAAGCAAGAGCTGCACCAGTGAAACGCCGTAAATTAAGCAGACATCTTGCTAAATCAGCAACACGGGATTGAACCCTTAGTGCTATTCACTATAAATGGATCTATTGGATTATGGGTCATTAGTTCAACCACTTTTAACAAGTGCAACCAAATAGCGATGTTACTAAACATTTATGTTCGGGGCAGATTTACTGGAGAAGATAAGGAGATTGTGAAGACTTTCCATTAGCACTGCCTATTTCAGCTTGCATTCCTGTCATAAGCACCTTTCATTCACAAAAATATCTTAGGAACCCAAAGCATCCCACGGATGTCTGCCTTTACTTGCTGCTGACTGCACCCCGGCACCCTCCAGATGCTCTCCGGTTATTTCCAATACACAGTATTTGATAACCACTTGCTGCTTTCTTACTCCGTGCTCTCAAAACAACAGGCTCAAATTTATTTTTTTTAAACAATACAACCCAAAAGCTGAATTTCCCAATATTCAGTCAGTCCTAAGGATACCGAGACACCGAGCTTGCTCCTAACAGCAGGCCACCCAGCATTTTTTGATAAACCAGAACAGTTATTTAGAAATGTAATTTCTGTCTCCTAAGGGTTTATTTACCCCTTATCCTGGGCCTCCACGTCCGACCCCTGCCTCCTGCCGACCCTCCCACTAGCTAGAGCTAGAGCAGGAAGGCACAGTGCAAGGAACAGGGCCTGCCCCAGAGCCTCCGAGTTACCTTGGAAAAAAAAAACCTAGACAAAAAAATTCTCCCAGGTCTTTTGCAGGTCTTAATCGCAGGTCTGGAACAGGCTCCCCAGCCGATCTGTAACACAATGGCACCAACAAAAGTGGCAGAAAGCGATCTGCCATTAACAGGAATGGTTTGTCAGAGCAAGGACAGAGGGGAAAAAAAAAATAGAGGAGAAAGAGCAACAATTGAGCACGTTGGCTGTAGAGGGGAATGAACCTTAACAACTGCAGCTGAAATCGTCACTAACTTGCTAAGAAAGAAAGAAATTAGACACACCTAATCCATCTCTCTCCTTTCCTTCTGAAGTCGGTTTGGGTTCTTAGATATCTGGACCTTGGCCCCCGAGCCATACAAAAGTAAGGAACTAAGCAGGAGAAGAGTGGAGTTTCCAGTCACTGGCCTATATTTAGCCTCTGCAGACACTAACATTTGTCACTGCTACAGTTTACACTCCTCCATATTTGTGGTTTCTCCACAAGAAATCACAATTATTTACATTTTCATTAAAAGGTCAAATTCCAGAAGAACATAATCATGTGAAGGAGGACGGGTTGGGAGGCTTTTTGCAGGTTCCAAGCAAGAAGGCTGCAGCCAGAGACAATGTGTAGTTAGCTACCTTGACCTTACCCTTATTCTGATGTTCATATTCCCTTATTCTGATGACTTCCTCATTGTCTTGTGTCCTGGTTTGAATGAGAACAGAACTAATTCTGTTCAGTAATTTTACTTTTCAGCTCAGTTCTTCTAATTAACTGCACTTTCTGAAGGT
>WUAM01000395.1:14412094-14446604 GCA_024336885.1 Actenoides hombroni
TTTCAGGGCAACAGTGCTTCTGGCCACTAGCCTGACACAGTGCCACCACCCACACTGGACAAATCGGTGTGATCCTGCCCATACGCTCTGCTGTAGTTTTCTGAAATGTATTGAACCTACTGCCTTTGAAAAGGGCAGTAAGTTTCATGAAATGTACTGACTATGGTGCTCAGGATTCCACTTTCCCGGCTTGATCAGTTATGGCTCCATCCTCTCTTCCAATTAAAAAAAACCCCACAAAGGTGCAAAATTACATAGGCAAATGATTTAAAGAATGTTCTTAAGAACTACCAGAGAACATTTCTTTGCAGACAAATAAGGTTCCCAGTTGTTTCACTTGTATCTTCATCTTTCCCTGGACAACTTTAGCATTTACAATAGACTTTAGTCTCTTTTGTTTTGATAGGTTCCATATAGATGCACAGATTCCTTCTCAATAGTATCCAGCCATGATACAGTAGTGCTGGGGGGGAGAATTTGTTGGAAAATGCCATCTGTATTTGCAGAGCTCTATAAACAAAGATAGCACAGATCTGATACTGTAGGTCAACTCTTCCTTTCTTTACTGTTCACTTTTCAGCAACTGAAATCACAAGGCATGAAGTCAATAGATATTTAAGCTATTTAAATAGCACCAAGGATAAAGGTCATGCCTCTGATGTGATTTATCTTCACAAGAACCACCCAAATCTTGGAAACCACTGCCATGGAGATATGAGATTCTGGGGGTTGTATAGATAAGAGGCTGGTATATTCAAACTAGAGATAGTTTGCTGTTTGTTGGTTTTTTTTTTTTTCCCCCAGAGTGTATTTAAATAGTTTAGAGCAAGGCCTTAGGTTAAAAAAAACCCCAACAACAAACAACCCTCACAAAAGCCAAAACTAACAACAAACCAAACAAAAAGCTCCAAACAAACCCAAGAAACACCACCAATGTATACTTAAGAAAATGCTCATGAAGTTATGGAAGGTTGTGCTTCCCTGCACTGGCCGAGAGACTTGTATTTTCCCCAGTTTGTCACAGTAAACAAGATACGCAGATACAAGACATCAGCAGTCAGGTCTTCCAGACACTGCTGCCACGTGGCCCAGTACTTTTTTCAATCATGCTCTTTGCTTTACTTCTAAGTTAAAAATAATTGTTCCGTGTCCTAATAGTTTCTCCCTGGCCTAAGAAGGAGGGAGGCAGCTTAGCCCTTTGCAAACCTCGAATGCAGCTCAGTGAGACAGGTTCAACAGCTGACCATGCCAAAACAGGTATCCCACACTGCCATCTTCCCCCAGCCTACCACACACTCCCTCTGCTTCCCTTATGCCAGACCTGGCATTTGCTTAGCTTATCCATGAGTCCATCAGCTTGCTCACCCAGCTGCAAACTAGCCCAGGAAGAAAACAAACACAAACAAAAACCCCACAAAAAGCAATAACAAAACCAAAGAAAAAAATGCTAAAAAAAATTAAAATCTTCTGACAAAGCAGCAAACTGGATCGCTCAGTCAGAGGTCAGTCAAACATAAGAACTGATGCCAGTGAGAAAAGGGAGAAGGGAAAGCCTGTGGCCCTCCCTTGAATATCTCAGGAAACCAGTTCCTAAAGGCAGCAAAGTAGGCAGCTCCAGCACCACCACTGCACAGTCACAAGCAGCAAATAACTTGGTAAATAATAAAAAAATAGTGTAATTAAACCTAGAGAGGAAAGGCAGATGTCCCTGATTTTCTGTGCATGTAACTACACAGATGTAAAAAACAACTGTTCCCATGACCTTAAAAAGTTTTAACTAGTTCTGTGAATTCTGCTACAAAAAGTCTCATTTTTGTCTCAAATTCACCCTATGAAACAGAACTCCAGCTTGTGTAACAGACAGCAATAGCACAATTAAAAAATTCCACCTGAGGCCAGCTCTGTTCAGTAACCAGAGGAGAGGAAAAGAGCTAATTAAAACCATGTTCTCTACAATCAGAAGTGGTTAGTTGCACATACCAGATAAAACATCGTATCTCACAGGAGACTGACCTCAAAACAGAGGAAGGAGCAGAGAAGGTGAATGCAGTTACAACAAAACACACAGTCTGAAGGAAAAAGTGATTTAAGAGCTACTAGAATCACCGGTATTTGTGCTTGGGTGAAAAGAACAGCAGATGTGGAGTTACAGTAGATACTAACGGCAGATTCATGCAATCCTGGCACAGATAAACCTGGTGATATAATTGGGAGTTTTGCCTATTTGAGATCAGTGTCTCAGTGATTTATTAAGTTCTCTTAACCAGTTAGTCCAAATAGGAAGGATTTCAGATTAATTAACTACAGGCTTAAACCTGCAAAGGGGCATTTTGCATCTCAGAGACCACCTCACACTTTGCAGTAGAGAGCTGGAGATATCTTTTGAGAATAAACATGGGGACCATTACTGTTCAGTTTTGACATTTTCCTCACATTGCCCAAATCTCTGTAGACTGCAGCAACTCTAATTTTTGCTTCTATGGCAGTCAGAAAGCTCCTGAATCATTAACATGGGAATATCAGCATTGCTATTACTCCCAGACATTTCTTTCTTCACTTTCCAATGTTTTCTCTGTGCCATCTATCATTACCTTGTTTTCTCATTTTCCTTTTCATTAAAGATTATTATTCAAGGGAGGAAATGTAGCACAGTCTGAGAATTCATTCAAGGTTAATGGAGAGACACATGGTCTAGTGATTTAAGCAGAGGATCAAGAGCTAGGTTGCTTGCAAGACCTAGATTGACGGTCTCCCTCTTGGTCTTTGCACAAGTCGTTTAAGGTCAAATACTTTTCCCCTTCACACAGCCAAAAGTTACTGAACTTTTAGTTCAGCAGGGGGGCAGTTCCTTTGGGCAGAAGAAAGGGTTACCCCACTAACCTTGATACTTCAACTTGCATTGTAGCTATGCTGTTCTCGTGGAACGGGCATGCACTTGCTTTAGGCTTACCCTCATCACAATTAAAACACAGGAGATTGTGAGCTCAAGTATTTCATGATCACATCAACACATAGCATGGCTTTACAAACAGCACAGGCAGGGACAAGCTGTGTACACTACATCAGATGGTCAAGGCAAAATTTGACTTGGCTGAGAGCCTTCTCCCAGCATGATTGAAATAAAGAACATGTTGTTTTCTGATCTGCTCTAGCTGCAAACTTGTGTTCGCAAACACCACACAAACAGTTCCCAACAATAACTAGTGCTGACTGATACACCACAGTCATCCCCTGAAGATAACTCACTGTGGCTGATATACAGTCACCTTTTGTCTCCTTCAGCCTCATAGCACTGGGATTAAGGAAGAATTCCCGCAACAGGCAGTGCGTGTGGGGCTGTAGATGCAGTACCCCATGACTCATAACCCAGATTTTCGCTGGACACGCATAGGGCAGACAGAGCAGCTACGCTGCTTTCAGCCTGCTTTAGTTCTCCAACTGGATAGAATAATTTTGACTTGCTTAACAACAGAGTTGGAGAAAATACAGTAATTCACTTCAGCATTAATGTGTTTGTGTTTCTATCATACAGAAAAGCGCAACTGGATAGAGTAGATCCTTCTCAGGAAATGAGGTAGTTAAAAGTTATATGAAGTTTAATCTAATTCCTGTGACGCTATTTGTTGGGTGTATAGACCTGTAGATAATTTTACCCTCATTTTTCCTCTAGGAAACAGGAGCAATGAATTCAGAGAGTCACAAAGTCAGGATTGTCTCTCTGGAAGCTTCAGATGAATACAGGATAAACAGACTAAATTGGACTTTGGTTCTCAGCTGCATTCCTATGACATACCATGGATACCTGAAGCAGAACAGCAACATAACATCAATTCTGTGAAAGGTGCAAGATTCACAATAAGTTCTTACTGTTTATATGCAAGCTGGTAGATTTCCAGGGCAGTAAGTGTGAAGGAATTTTCTTAGTAAGGGGAATCAGTTATGAATTAGACTGAATTAACCAGACTTCTGTTCCCTTCCCTGCCCCCCTCGCCCAAACAGGTATTAATTTGAGAGTTATTGTTGCGCTTTTCTTTCCAGGTTAAGTGAAAAAACAAACAACCCGTCTTTCAAAGCTTCTCCAACATTCAAGTTTCTTTGTCTAAATTTTCATGACAAGAATTCTGAGCAAGCTGAGGGTTGTTAGGTACCTTACACCTTTGGTTCACAGTTTCAAAACATGACAAACATCAGCACTGCCACAAAAAAAAAATAATAAAAAAATCAACAAAAACCAACCAACCAACCCCCCAGAACAATACCTACATGTCCTCCCTCCCTTATTCCTTCTCCATGTTCTCACAGTAATGCTGCATCATTTCTTCCATATACACTGGCAAAAGCATTTGTTTGAATGGATTTGAACTTAGAACTAATGAAGTACAAAAAAGTAAACCTCAATGAAATTCACTAAAAGGCCATACAAATCTTTTAGCCAGGCTCAAGCACATAGTATTTTAGTGTCATCTGTAAAATATTAATGAAAATAACTCTCAAAGCAGAGTGGCACTGCAGCTCTGTGATCTAAACCCCTACCTACCCAAAGCTGTATTAAGAACTGAAATAGGGACTTTTGAAAACGTACGGTTTTCCTCTGTTCTAAAAAAGCAAGCACAATCATATTTATCATCCTCATGGACAAAGGCAGAATCCTACCAAACATTACCCTTAGCACTAGTTGAGAGGAGGAAATTTGGGTACAGGTTGAGAGGACACTGGCTATTTGGCATTCACTCACCACACAGGCGTTAAGCAGAACGTGCTTTACTTTCAAAGCTGAATGAACTGCCATAGAGAAAGGCACCATTACTGTCTGCTAAAAATATCCACACACAGGGGGAGCACAGAGGAGCTGGTGCACTGGAAATTCATATTCCAGCGTATCGCACACTAACTTTCCTGTATAGACAAGCCCTTAGACTAATAGGCACCTGGGAGTCTTCAAGTCTGAGTGCCCAATAAATAAAAAGGCTATGTTATTTTTTTTATTGGTGCTCTGGAACCAAGTTCTGATGTCCCTACTCAAACAATGCTTCCATTGAAATCAAATCTTGGTCTATTATTAAATACCATTTCTTTTACAGCTGCAAACTTTCCAGGTTAGTGGATAGGGATTTCATATCAAGCCAAATCACTCATCTCAGTCCAAAGGGGACTGTGCAGGCATTTATTTTGACTTTATATAGGTACCTAGATACTGCTTGATTCAACAGACTTACACCAATGCCTAGTGAAGTAAGTCCCCTCGTGTCTACCAATTCTCAACTCTGATAGGCTCAAAACAAAAAACTAGCATCACAATTCAAAATAATCTCATTTTAAAAACTCTTCCAGGTTCAGATTTGTTTGGGACAAAGCTGAGGACCAGAAAGAAGTTTGGAAATCATTAACAACAGCTTTCAATTTTAGTTTCCCAAGTTCTAAAAGCATAATGGACTCTCACAGCAGAAAATGGTGTACGTTTGAAGGCTTTATCAATGCCCAACCACAGTGAGCAGTCCTGTGTAAGATAACCTGGCTACTCACAACCAGGCACTACTAGGACTTCCTTGCAGTTCCATGGAGCTGTGAGGAAGTGACTGCACAGGTGAGCCCCAGGTCAGCAAAGCAGACCTGGCCAGCTCCAGACCTCGTTAGCTCTATCAGCCAGAAGCCATTCAGATTCTAGCACAAGAACCCATTTTCACCCTTGAGGTCCCCATCCAGCACATGAAGGAAACAATCACTTACATCCATGGTATTTTAACTTCCTTCCTGTTACACTTTCTGCATTTTTACAAAGAAGGGTCAATGACAAACATTTTCCTCCTAGGCAGTTCACTCACAGTGGTGTTCATGGAAGGTTTGACAGCTTTATCTTCTTTCTCAGCTACTTACAGCTGTGACTCCATTACTTTGAAGTCAACTTGGATTTGGCTGGAATGAAGTGCAGACATCAGTGACTCAGGCATAGTGTGTCACCTGCATCTGTTATCTTGCAGTAGACAATTTAATCAATTATACTTTTTTTGTCTAGGCACAAGAACAAGACAAAAATGCTGATCAGCATTTCACAGGGTTGTTTCTTTGCTGCTAGCAGGCCATTTAACATCTGATAGACCATATAAAAAGGTCTTCCCAGGGGCATAGAGTGTTTGGGTTGTTCTTTTATAGTGCGGAAGGTCATTAATGAGCAAGCGAAAGCAGCGTGGAAATAGCTAGACAAGTCTTGTTGAGTTAATAAGAAACTGTCATTCTGCTTCAGTACTTCCTCATTAAGCCTAGCACTGTTCACATCTAAGGAGACTGATGGTACAAATCTATTTTAATGCTCAATTTAGTTCCCCAATACTCGAGTCAGAGCAAGTTTACTCCTCCTTTTCTTTTCCATGACTTTTTCAGTTGAGCAATTTCTGAGGAAAAACACTAAATTATTTTTTCTACAGATGCATCTCAAATGCTGAAATTCAGATTAATTTTTTTTTTAAAAAAGAGCTATATCACCTTGACTTTTCTGAACAGAAGACCAGTCATCACAAATCAAATTTTGTCCTCCTGCTCCTATAAAACAGTCTATAAAGCTAGTTGCCATATTATCATACTCCGTGTGTTTTCCAGTTATCACACTTTCCATGTTTTCAGGAGTCTCACAACAGCCTTGTTGTTAGGTTTAAGTGTCACACTAATTCCTCATTGCTTAAATAGGAGCAAGGCACAGACACCACCTTTAACTGAGTCTCAAGTATCAAGGGTCTGTCATGCAGTGTTAACAATGAATCCAGAAAGGCATTTCTTGTTAAGAAGGACATTGCAAGAAAAGCTTTATTAACTCTTTAGTTTCTCTCCTATGCTTCACTTAATTTTGGTGCTTCTGACTAAAAGCTTAACTGAGTTTAGCTCTTACCAGGTATCCTTCTGCAGAGGATCAGCCACCTGTTTTTCAGAACTTCTGTTGACAGATCCAAGCACTTTCTCTTAAACAGCTTTTACTGCTGTGCTTACTATTCCAAACAACAGACTTAGTAGAAGCTCAGCATCACATGAAACACAAGGAAATACAACTCAGATGCTTAAACTTATGCAACAATGACCTTCCTGTCACTCTGAGATTCTCATCAGCCTTGTCAGACAATTAATTTAAGTGACACAGGGTGAAACGTAACATCCTTGCTGGCCAGTTGCTGATACCTGGTCACTGCAGTCTCTATGTATCATCACCCCTGATCATGCACAGAAAGTCACACTGGCACTGATGCAGAATTTGGTAACTTAGGCCTAGCTTCAGACATATGGAAGTTCAAGAGAAGAGGAAAGGAACAGATTAGAGTGGAAGTTCAACAAAGGAAACTGATGGAAGAGAGCCACATGCCCCGTTTGTACTTCACAGGTACAAAACCTTCACATGTGTATGAAGCCAGTACTGCCAACGCTGAGCAATGGCAGTTCTCTCCTGCTGTTTTTAACACTAAAGAAAACAGTGCAGTGCATTAGTGAGGGAGCTTCATTCTCTTATCTGTTATTCTCCAGCATTTGTTAGCTAAACCTCTTAACTCTCCCAGCAACCCATTGCTCACGCTGGGGAAGTTCCTAACGTGCACCTTTTCACACAGCATGGGTTTCATTCTCATAGTTGATTTCTCTTTTCTGAACTCCACACATACAGAATTTCTTGTTAGTAAGCCCATAACGACTGTACATCCCAGCTCTGAAAACTCCCTCTAGAGCTGTTTCCACAGAACTCATTTTTATGTTCATTTCTTTTCCTTTTCTTCTCCTTACCACAACCTTCCAGAAAGTCCCTAGATCTTTCAAGACAAAGTACTACTTCCTGCAGTGCAGATACTGTGGTAAGGAGCTGAAGTTGCTGAAGGTAATCATTAAGGTCATACAAAGGTGAAAAGCATTTAAAAGACTGAAAAAGAGGTGAGAAAGATAAGATGCATCCCAGCATACCAAAACTATTGCAGGATTCCAGTAATGTAAATAACTGGTTTTCATTATATGCTATACTGTTTTTGTGGGATGCTTCAGAAACCCACTGATCCGAGATAACTTGAGAGAAGTCTCCCATTACTGTAAATCCATGAGTGCTTCCTATTATCATTCACTGTTGTAGAAACAGTGCAAGGCAACTGCAGAGTCTTTTTCCCCTCCCAAGGACACCTTTGCCAGCTGAGCACGAGTAACTTTCTCAGTACTAGCACTCTTGACATCAGTGCAGCTGCCAGGGAGGAGAAAAAGGAGGACGTTAGTGAAATCTGTAGTATATAACCCTCCACTACCTTAAAAGAAGTTTAGTGCTGGTGTTGGAATCATGTAGGCATTACCACAATCTACTCTGCACCATGTGAAGACACAGTGGACAATAGCATGAGACCACAGAAGCAGCAGCATGGACTGGTGGAACTGACAACACATACCAGTGATTACTTTATGGTCAAAAAAAAAAAAAAAAAAAAGACTTTTACTCCATTTTTCTGGTGAAGGAGAAGGAGGCAGCAAGGCAGCAGAAATAACATAGGCACTAAGACCTGCAAGAGCTAAATATCCTGACCAGCAAGCATGCATGCTTTGTGTTTCTGCTTTTTTCTGCAGCTGGTCAGCTCTGTGACATGAAGTCATTCAAATTTACTACAATGTGAAATAATAAGAATAATAAGCCTGCAAAAACAGTAGTGAGAATTCACACAAGGCTTAAGAGCTTCTGAATGATCAAACAAAAATGCAATAAAAAGAATATGGTCTCGGGAAGTTTCCTTTTTTTGTGCTGTGGTTGTCACTGGAAGAAAAAGATTCGTATTTAACGACTTTTTGCCATTTTGATATTTTTATTACCTAGCCTGCATCATAGAGGTTTGGCTTTTCTTACCATATACTTCTGGTTCTGGATACTTGAAGTAGATTTCCTGAAGTCAGCACTTCCTTTTTAAAGAGGGAACCCTGTTTGGCAAAGGTAGTTTCCTGGCTCTTCCATCTGCACTTGAGCTTTTAGTGACAACTGCAAGATGTGTCAGCAAAATTATTTTCCATGCTGCCATCACTGCTTCCTTCTTGCCATCTCATCACGACTGGCCTTAGGTTGTACAGGGCTCTACATGCCAGTATCACAAAGCTGCTGACTCCCTCCTCAATTATGATTAAGTCAATATAATCAGCCAACATGGGGGATCTATGCAGGCGTTGCCTCCTTTTTGGAGACAAAAAGATACTGGAGTTTTTCTCCCCCAGGCAAGAAATGAGAAGTGAGAGATGTGATTTGTGATGAAATTCAGAACCATGCAAAACCTGCCTGGTTTCAGATTTCATTACCCCCAAAGGAGAAAGGTTTGGCAAGGTAAGAGATCCTCCACCAATTAAGGACACATAACATCAAGAACACAGGAAGTTTCCAGCATGCAGCAAGGTGAGAAGCTGCAGCTTCAGTCAAGTCTTCTGTTGACATTTGTTCAAGCTCTGAAGTCCTACAGGATTTCATGGGCCAAGAGGCTGCCAAGCAACTCCACATGCCCCAACAAAAGTAAATAGACCCATTTCAGCTTTGCAAATGGTTGCAGGTAACAGAACAGCTGGGAATGCTTGCAGCATCAGCCATGCAGTCAAAATAAGTCTGGTGTACACAGAAGAAAGCTCAGAACAGGATGATAACTTTCCCCCAGTAAGGATACACCATTTACAGCATTGCCAGCGCTGCTCTAAGTCTCAACAGCAACCGACAGCTTCAGGACAGATGCTGTTAACGCTGAATTTGATCCCCACCACATTTGCCATAAATCCCAAGACTCATAACTACATATTTAATTGGAACTCACGTCTCCTCCTTTCCTAACATCTCATGGCACACAAATTTGCCCCCACTCTAAAAGCTCTTTTGAGATAAGATCTGTACATATCCTAGGTAAGTCGTTAAAGGCTATACATTGCAGGAAGCATAAAAAGCAGAAGCATGGATTTAAGCTTTTAACTGTTAGGTTATCCCTATGCAACTTTGTCCTGCTATTTGGGGGGAAGAGGGGGGCTTTAGGAGGGGAAGAGCCTTCTTTAAAAGAGTTCTTTTATCTGCTTAAAAATTTACATGAGCTGTTACAGTAACACACTTCAGTGTTGTGCCTTGACAGCAAATTGTACCGTGTATGGCTTTTCACACATCCTTGAAACAATGGCTCACTCTGCTGGTGCCTTAACATCCTAGACCGCAGGCCAGCTCTGCAGAGAAAAGCACTGAATACCCACAGCACAATGGCTTGCTTTTTCCTGTCATCTCCAGGCCTGAAGTTCACTCTTCTAGTATGTGTTTCCCAAGTACTGTCTTTAAATATACATGGGAAAGACAACTTTCTGCTAAAGAATTGCTTATTTTTACGGTTTAATTTCTTGCACTTTCAGCTGATGCTAGCAAGAAAACTGTCTCCTGGGCAAGAAAACTGCCTCCTGGGGTTTTGTCAGGAAAAGACAGATGACTGTTTACAGATCTCCTTGACTTCTTTTTTTTATTATGAATTTACCCAATAGTTAAGATCTGATAATAGACAGCATCACAATATTGATTTAGCAGCTTTGTTCTGGATCATAGGTTACTTTCAAACTTATTCTAATCTAAAAACCAGTCCCTTTACTACTGCTGCTTGATATAAGGTTTCAGAAGACTTTTTACCTATCTTATCATTTGAAGGCTCAAAGACTTAGAAAATCAAAATTTCAATTCTAAAATATTACCTAAAAGCACCCAAAAGGGAGGGGGGGAATCCTTCCCCTTCCCCCCCCAACTATTGTCACGTTGGCCTCTAGAAAAACTTTAACCTTAAACCCAAGTTTGAGGGTTGGTTTTTTGGGTGGTTTTTTTGTTTGGTTGTGTGTGTGGGTTTTGAGTTTTTTTGGTTTTTTCTCTCCACTCTGCCTATCAATTCCCAACTAATTCAAGCATGTAACCACTAGTTCTTATTTAATCCTTATTAAGACATTAAATCATTCTTTTTACCACCCTATACATTGAGAAAGAATACATTTTGATAGGACTATCTGAAATCCATAGCTCAAGCCAGAAGAGACTGGAACATCCACGTTCCAAATTTCTCTTGATTTTCTTCCCCAATGTCAAATTTAGAACTGAAGCTATTCTCTCATCCTATGGTTGGGCTACTTATTTCCTGAGACCAATGGCACTGAACCGCAGCTGCAGCACAGATGTTGAATGAGGAAAAACTCTTATGCAGAAATCGGCCTGGCCTAACCTGACCAAGAGTTGATCTTCACTTGTACAGTTCCAGACAAGTAAATGGACAGAAAACCTGAAAGCAGTATTACACAAATGAGAACCTGCTTTGCCCATATGATAAACTTGACTTTTGTATGTTTATACCAAAACAGCAGGTTTTCAAATGTTAACTTTCATTTCTGAAAACAAGACTCAGACTAGGTTTCCACTTCCTTCCTTTCTATTTCAGTCAGGCATCTTAATTACATTATTGTCTATCGCATTGTCTAACAGAGTGAAGCATCAGAGTGGAATTTCTCAGCAGTCCCAGCCAACAAGAGATGCCTCTCAGGCCCATATTCATAGCGAGAAAGGACAGTCATTGCCTCCTATTTATAGTCAGAGACAAATCCCCTGTCAGAGTGCTCAGATTAAAACGGTCGACTGCTACAGCATCTAAGCACTTTTAGGGCACTTTGATGACACCTCTTAAAACTAAGACTGAGAAAAAATAAAAGACTACATGAAGCTTACAGGTGCAAATCAATTCCTTTACATTAAATACAACCATAAACTCCAGTCGAGACAGACACTAGAGGAAAACTAACCTGTTACACAGAAAATGTATAGCAGAAACAAGCTGCATGATGACAGCACAGAAAACTTAATCAGGTAGTTAAGCTCCACAGGCTTTGTGCTACTTGAATGATACAAGACAATCATAAATTAGTCTTAGTTAAGCCAGATTTATGACTCTTCTGCACAGTGATGTGATGCTAACTACCAGGGACGCTGAAATCACAGAGAGAAGACGTATTAAATTCAGATTGTTCTTTACAACTCTGCATATAGATCTGGACAAATGTCTCTCAGCATTTATTTACAGGAGGCAGACAAGAAGAGGGTCTCGATTAGAATTTATACCAAATTACCTCAAAACTGAATCAGTTTTTAATCCAAAGTGGGGGAAAAAAAAAATCCAAGTAGGATTAAGGTGTTTTTTTTTTCTTCTCTCTCATCCTAATAAGTAGAATGTTTTATACAGAACTTGTGTTAAGCCAAATGTAATAGTTATTACATTCCATGCTCAAAATTAACATTTGTCTCCCCCCCCCCCACTCTGATACTATGACAGGAGGAGCAGTGCACCAGGACAGTGCTAACTCTTTTATACAAAATGCTTACACTCAGGTCACAGTCAGAATCAACTGCCTGCTCTAGACCAATATACCATAAGACAAGAAGCAAAATGAAGCTTCTCGTATTTGTTTTAATTATGCTATTGATTTACAAATGGACCTCTTAAGAGACATTCTGGAAATACATTCCAAACAGGATTTCACAGAACACTTGTACTGAACTTACTAATTAAAATGTGATATGTTGTTATTTGTAGCTTGATGTTCAAAGAAACTGAGCATTTACTGCTGCTGCTAAAGTCGCTGTAAGCTATGGATGCACATCACTACTAAAATAGGAATAAAAATCAGACCATGAGTTTCTAAAATACTCCAATATCTCTGGATAAGTGTTACAGAAATGAAACTAATTATTAAAAAATTAATCATTTTTAAATATGCAAGGCACTCGAAAAGGAGTCTTTGGATGGTCATTGAGGCATAAGAAAGAATGGGACTCGCTTTCCTCAGTAATGAGGAGACAAGTGATCTCCAAAGTGAGGAGCAACTACCTACCTGCTAGGGTCATTACAGTTATGCCAGTTGTTCATTATATAGTACTGACAAATCACTCTGAATAGTTTCAGGGCTTACAGATGTGCAAAGCATGGTGAGAGACTAAGGCAGGAGTGTAATCAAATATCAAGATTTTTTTTACACCTTTCCAAGTTTTTTTATTTTAACTGGAATCATCTAAATTTTCATGGTTAATTTTATTGTTGCTCTCTCCCATCTCCCAGTTTTTTTAAAGACAGGATATAGAGCTTGAATCTGGATCAAGACTTGTGAGCTCTTCCAGTCATCAAGAAATGGAGAAGTAAACATCTGGAGTAGAAAAGAAAGTAACTCTGAAAAGCAGTATGCAAGAGGAGACTTTCCAACAAACAGAGGGCAGGAAAAAAAGCCCACAGTTGGCAGCAGCTTGGATACTGTAACGCCTGTGGCAGCAAAACTCCCCACCCCTTCTCCTGAAATGTCTTAAGTGACTGCTTTCAGTCACGGTTCAGACACCAAACATGACACAGTAAGTGCTGTCTGCCTCGTGGTACAGATTCTGTCTGCTTCATACCCTCAGTATAAAGTTCAGGTGGCAAAATAATCATTCATTTGCATATGAAACTGTATATAGCCAACTGCTAAACGATGCGCATAGAAGTACAGGGACTCCTGATTAATGGTAGAACACCATTATTCCTTACAGCCTCTCCAGAGGGCCAGCAGTCCTGAAAAAACACAGCTGAAGTAGCAGAGAACAAGTTCTGGCTCAAAGTATGTTCTGAGATCCCATCTATTTTCCCCTCACTGGTCTAACAACTAGTCTTATGCTACAGTGAAACGGAGAATCCCCGTGCACAGTACACAGCCAACCTGGTATTAAAGGGAACTGTAAGAGCAGTTATCAACAGCAGATAATAGACAAAAAACAAGCCCCAACAACCCACAGGGAGCAAACAGCCATTCTTTACACAATCAATAGACATTGGTTTTGTTTTTGACATAAATCCTAAACTGTAATTTATAGAGGAAAATAGTTTCCTGTATCTTTTCCGCAGTTATTCCCCATTGGTGAGTACATCGAGAAACTTGAAGTTGTCTTCATGTCTCATATAGGTTTGCATGCAGAATTTTTAGACTCAGTAGCACAGGAATACATTTAATTTGGGGTGCTTGAACAACAGTGGACTGCAGCAGCTGTGGTGAAGTCATAGTGTGCAAATCCTGAAGAGACACAAATATTCTCTTACCAGCAACTCTTGTGAGGTAACTAACAAATGGTACCGTTTCAGCATTTGCTGTTTGCCGGGAGATGAATCAATACTAAGCCCTTATCACCATATATCATAAGCACAGACATTTTGGCCTTTTTTTCCCTAGGATGTGGGAGCTGCAGAGATTAAAGTCACGAACTGCGTCAGACAGAAGTTGACAAAAGTGGATCCAGCATCCAAAATGCAGACAAAGAACTGTAAAGCCTGGCAACACCACAAGGTGGGATTCGTTGTAGGTAAGGTTAACGAACAAAAAGCAGATCTTTTAGCACCTTGCTGAACATCATTGTATGCACCTTTCCAGTTCTTTCCGTGGGTGGTAGAGCAAGGGTATACATAAAGGATTGGATGTCAAGAGGCAATTTCTCCGAAAAAGAATCAAAGAGAGGGTCCAGCCAACCTTATTTTTGTGGTTTTGCTTGGTCTTTGATCTTGTAAGCAACTACCAGGGAGAATTCTTGTATTTAGGGATTATTTTGTAGTTTTTGTGAGTGGTAATCAATTGTTATTAAAACGAATTCCATTATTATTAAGTCTCAATTAAGATACATCAAGCATCACTAACAGTCAGAAATATTTTAACTACACTTAGTGTAAGAGGTATTTTTCCCTTTTATATTGTATCAAAAGTCAAGGCTTACAAATCATTTTTAGCAAGAAGGCATGGTAGCTAGGTTTTTTTTTCTCGTTAGATTACGCCTAGGAAAAAAAAAAAAGCAGAAAATCTCCAAGTATGTCTACTAGAGCATGCATTTACAATAAACATGGTTATTTAGCCACACCTGCTTGCATCAGGGACAGATCTTGAAACAGAAAGCTGGATTTTATTGGGCCTTATACTGCAGGTAGCAGACTTTCAGAGACGGAGAAAACTTGTGCAAAGTTAACCAGCAGGCCAGAAGCAGCATGAAGCTCACAACTGACCTGTCTCATACTGCAGCTTCCCTGGCTGGCTAGCTTCTGCCTTTTGTCCACAGAAGAGACTGAGAGCATTTAAGCTAGACAGATGAGAGCCTCAGCCTTTAGGAGAGTAGTCAGAGCTGCAGTACCATTCATGAGGTCAAAATAAGTTATTATAGGTTAAAAGCTGCCTGCAAAGTCTTAAAAGAGTTTTCCCCGCTTTTTCTGTCTGAAATTCACCACAGTTCTGATGATGCATTTGTTGCACCGCACCTTTTTGACCATAAAAATTAAGACTCTAGGATTCTTGGTGTATTTGATAAACTCAGGTGGGGCAGAAAATAGAGGCAGAAAGACCAAGAATAAAAGCTTTAATTTTGAGTCACCAAGAAATTATCTTAACTAGAATGAGATTTAGATGAAAACACACTTTCATCCTATTTGTTCTGACTCTTTCCCCAACCACAAAAATATTATATAGATCTAAAAAAAAAAACCCCATAGCAGAAAGAACAGATTTACTTCTAGACTGAAACATTTGTACTCTGAATGAACAATCACCAGAGTATCCACAGCATCAAAAAAAGTTATCACCTGCATCAACAATGTACTAGTTCAGCAGTGATCTGGCCATATTAGGTTTGGAAACCTTTGTGTTTTTCTAGGAAAACCAAAAGAGAAGAGAGATGCGGGGAAGAAAAGGACCTATGTGGAGAAGGCACAAGGAGGCTGATGGGGAGGACAGCTGGTGAGGCAGGTGGCAGCAGCCAGCCCACCCACTCTCTTCCCAGGGAGGATGAAGCTCTTGCTGACAACCAGTCCCATGCAGGGCTGTGGCCCTCCCTGGCTTGGGCCACTTGTCTCCAATAGTCACCCATCCAACAGCACCCACAGAGCAGCAGGTGGGAGTAGGGGGGCTGTGGAGGTGAGAAATGGTGCTTGCAGGTGCAGGCAGGCATATGCTGCCACAATTCCCATGCAACAGAGATACAAAAACAAGAACAAAGACTTACTCAGTGTGTCCTTATCTGCTGCTGCAGGAGGGCAGCTTGGATGCCAGTCTCCACCACCACAAGATGGCTGCCTCCTCAGGGTGTCCATGCCCCAGCGCTGAGGGAGATCCAGGCCCCCTCCCCTTACAGGCGCTTTCCCAGCACCATAACCCCCTCAGCACACCCTATCACAACCCTGGCCAGAGGCTTCCCCTCAGAGAGGTGGCACGAATGGGCATGGCACAAGGGGTCCCATCCCCAGCTCTCATTCTGCTGGTCACACAGCCTCACCGAGTGGCACCTCCACACACGAGGCCTGGCCCCTTGGGCTGCCCCACAGCAAACAGAGCTCCTCAGCTGCCCCAGCTCCTTTTTTACCTCCAGCACAGGTGCAGCCAAGCTCAAATCACCCCCACACTCACATTTATCCTGTTAGCAACAGGCTTTGTTTTGGTTTCAGCTGCCTGAGCTTCATGCACATAGGCAGGTATGGGATGAAGCCATCACTCTTGGAGGCTTTCTGGCAGGCTAACTTGACAGGAGAAGAGAAGGGAGCAGCTCCCAACCTGCCATGTCACAGCAGGCCAGGGCAGCAAGTACCCCAGGACAGCCTGGCTGAGGGTGACAGGAGCAGCGTATGAGCACAAGCCAGACCCCACTCCAATGCACAAGAAGCCCACTCCCTCGGATGCTCCTCAAGGGCAGGTAAGACATGGTGGTTCCTCAGCTAACCCAGCTGACCTCCTTCTCCAGCCAGGCAGGTGCAAAACTCTCCTTACTGACATTAACCGGAGCTTCCTCTCGGGAAGCCTTAGCAGACATGGAGTCCCCCGCCCCGTCAGGCTCCCGCTCACACTTTGCCAAGGCCGCTTTTCGCTCACCCAGCATATCGGCGGCTGTTTGCTCAGCTGCCTCCGTGAGACCGGAGATGCTCCTCCGCCAACCGACAGAGGCGGGAGGGCCCAGAAGCGCCAGAGGGCGGGAAGCGGGGCGCTGAGGGGAGGCAGCGGGCAGCGCGCGCTACTGCCAGCCCGCCCGCCCCGCTGCGGCGGGGCCAGCATCAGCCGCCACGGCCCCGCCATTGGGACCTCAGACCAGTCTCAAAGGAAACCTGGAGCGAGGAGGGACTCCCCGATGCCTTCTTTTAAAGGGACAGCACAGACCAAGGTCGAGAGACTGGTCGGGTATGCGCCAGAGCTGAATCTGAAATCCCTGCACGTGGGAGAGAATGTTTTCCACAGTCCTAGTTTAGAACTGGAGAAATAGAGACTGTTTTTGTAGCCTTCCCATTTCACCATAGAAATTCTCTAGCCAATACATCAGCTACCAGTTATTTTGGCTCTTTTAAGACTTTACCTGTTTCCTCAAAGTGTCCTCTTTTCCAGGACTCCTGTGCCTGCTCCCTCATGTATTACAACTTCAAAACATTTAGAAAAAATACAGAGGAAAATACTAAGTTAGCAGAGGTTTGGAGAATATAGATTAAGTAGCAACTTACTGGGACACTAAATACTAGGAAATTAACCCAGGAGTCATCAAATATCACAAAAGCAAGTACCTACTGGAAGAAAAAAAGAAAATAGTAAAACATTTACCATATAGAGAAAACTGGCACTGTTGGCCACAGTGACAGGAAAAGTCCCACATAAGATAAATCTATTTTAGTAAGCACATAAAGCATCTCTCTTGCACGAATTTTACATCTCAATTAGCTAACAGAGAAATCATCGACAGAATGTCAACTTGAAGTGCCTTCTTAATTATATTCTTGTTCAGATTCCTCCTAGACAATGGCAAGAAGAGATAACAGCAAAGGAAAAAGTAAGAGCAGAAAAGGCAGAAAGGTGGTGGCTACAAGTGGAGAAAGAAGAACAGAAATAGAAAGAGCAGCAGGAATAAATGGAGAAAGTAAAAACAGATCTGGAAAGGGAACAAGAGAGGAGCATGGAGATGCAGTCAGCAAGGACAGTGTTCTCGTTTGAGAAGGGAACATTTGAACGGAACAACGACACAAAACTACTGTAGCCTTTGCTTTTTGTCAGAAAGGCATATGTATTCAAACTTATCAATGCTCCAGCATGAACATACATATATATATAACAAAACATCTTCTAATATAATAGAAGATTAATAACATATAAGACTAAAGGAGCAAGCAAACTGATCCAGTGCCCTTGGGCAAATTCCAAACTAGAGGATAACATGACAGACCTTTTAATCTGAACATGCATACATAAAGTTCCATTTTTTAACAGCACATTAGATTTTTTTCTAAGTTTATTATTGTGAGTATTCTACTAATTTAACTTTTTAAAAAATACTTTCATCCATTTATTACTCTGAATTATGAGTGTGTTAAAAATACAATTTTACAACTCATTAAAAACAGTATCAACAGTGAATCAGTCATTACACAAATTCAGTTTTTCAACTAGTGAGTTCATGGAGATGATATTACACACTTTCCATAGCACACCAAAACCAGTACTGAGCATTTTCCCTGACAAAAACCTCAGAATGGTTACAACTATGTGGTCATAAAGACATTTCATAGCAATGTAGGTTATTCCTTAATGACACCAGATTTTATACTACAAAAAACAACCCAAACCACCAAAACAAACAACCCAACAACAACAAAAAAAACAACAAAAAAAGCCAACAAACAAAAAAACCAAACCACACAACACAACAAAAAAACCTAGTAAGAGCACTTCTGTTCTTTACCTTTGCTGACATAACTTTAAGGAAAAAAACCCAAACCACATGAAATCCACAAATATTTGAAGCAAAGCTTTGGGAAACCCATCAGTATCAGAAACAAGCTCTGGGGTAATATAATTATCACCTTCCTGTTCGCCTTTTGAAATGTTCTGCTTACACAAAACTGACACCACCTTACTGCTTTGGTTCTGTGTTACTTTTTCCATGATGAATGGTATTTACTGTGGAGAACACCGACCTCCTTAGGTGATTTCGAAGCACTGCAGCCTACCTAGGAACCGGAGGGTATCCCTGGCCTCAGGCATTTGTAAGAACCAGATTTGTAGAAGCAGCATCTTTTATACACATGGTTGAAAACAAAGGATCTGACTTATAAAGCATTTTTCGTTATTAGTACCATACCCTACTTCATGAAAAGCAAGTAGGCATTAGAGTCAAACTGCTGGACAGAGAACTTTGAGTTAGTTTGCAAATGATCTTAAGTAGCACTCAGTGAAGCAGGAGACCTTTAGTTTGATTGTACTTAACTTTCCATTCCCAAAATAAGAATATTTCTTAAATTCATGAACTTCCCTGCCTTACTTTCATGCTCCTCAGTGTGAATTCTCCTGCAATAATAGCCTATTTTGACTGCCACTGTTTACGCCCAAGTCTTAGCCAAGGAGTTCCATTATTCCCTTGCTTGTTGCATAGCCTGGGTTCTTGTTCCACAAAGATGCATTCCAGTCTCTTCTTCCAGCTCCTCTCTGAACTTTCCTATCTGTCCCTGTGCACTCCACCATCCCTTGTCTCCGCATCTTTGTTTCATGTAAACCATGTACTTGTATCCCATAGTCCTCATGTCCTCCTCAAAAGCACACATATAAAAATTATAAATCAGGTTTCTGTCCCCATACAGACAGTATGAAGTAGATAGTAATTATTTTTATTTTTTAAATGCTAATTTGCAGAACCAACCACATGTATGCCAAGTATCACTAACTACCAACCTGTTGACTCTTAATTTCTCTCTCCTTTGCTTGGGCAATCTGCTTAGCTCTTTGGGCTAGAACATGCTCTTCTGACAAGAATGTTCAGCAAACCCAAGGTTGCTATAGCAATTAATAATAATTTATCCTTTAGTTTACAGAAACACGAAGTAGAAGAAGGCTGGAAGCACCAGAAGGAGGAGGCAGCAAAGAAGTCACAATTAAGGAAAGCAGCGCAAGAACATATTTGGCAGCGGCAGGAGGATTACCACAGAAAGCTTCTGCAGTTCCAGAAGAGACACATAGAAGAACAAGGAGAAGCAGGTGGTCTACAGAAAATGTTTACTTTAGCTACAGATAATTCTTCTCGATGGATGATTTATGGTAAAGACAGACAGCCTGTGTGCCTGCTATGGAATTGCTGTGTCATTAAGTCCCAAACCTGCAGTACCTCAGCTGCTTCTCCTGTAATAAACAGAAGTCCTCTCTTCCACAGTCCCTGCAGCCTCAGGAGGAGAAATCCACAGCTTAGCTATGATGCAACTATGCAATATGCTAGCAATAATAACATTCATACTACACCTGCTCATTTCTTGATATTTTCATTATATATTTTCTCTGAAAGCCCTCTGTAGTTAAACAGTTTAAAAAACAAAAACAAACAAAAAAAAGAAAAAAAAAGGAAAAAAGAAAGAAAAAAGGAAGAAAAAAATTACAAAATTCTACTTCTAACAAACAGTTGCAGAGGAAGGCTTGAAAACCTAAACGCCAAGCAGATTTTTTTTTAAAATCCAATTTAAAAAAAACTCATGTGTTTAAGACAACATTAAATACTTGTAATGTCAATATTACAACAGTATTTTCTAGTTGTAATTGATAAAGAAACCAAACACATTTCCTAAATAGGAAGTATGCGAGCGACTAATAGGCATTGGTGATCTGTTTCTAAGAGGCAGAAGAACACAGACAAAGAAGGAGCAATGTGGTTAGAGGAAGAATGCCAGCAGCTGGTGGAGATCACAGAAGAATGCCTGGAGTATGAAAGAAGAAACTGGGAGAAGACAGTATGTGAGGCTGAGGAGCAGACAAAGAAAAAGGAAGATGCTAGACTAGCTCTAGAAGAAATTAAAAACACAAGCACAGCTTTTAATCAGGTATGTAGCTATTAATCAGTGCAGTTATTTTCTTCCTCAGTAATAATATCTTTACACCTAGTGCCAGACTACCAATACTTCTGTAGTCAGTTGAGATGCCTTCAATTCAAACTCCAAGACACAATACAGTTCTTTTGCTACTTAACCAGTTCTCCATTATTTCCCCAAATTCCATCAGTAATTCACGTACATCTTCTCCATACACTTTAACTGTTTTAGAGTTTACAGCATCCATTTACACCTCAAAAGGAAGCCAAATTAGATTTCCCCACACATCTGAAACTATGATTACCTTTATGCAGTCCAGCACGGCATACTCCAGCACAGCATACTTCAAAAACTCCAGCACCTCAGAACACAGAGGGTCTGCATACCACATACTAAACTACTGCAAATAGCATGACAAGCCTTCTTACTGGAAGCTTAGATCAATTTGTCAGGTACAAAGCAGTACCAGGGATAAGAGGACACATGGAAACTACAGCTGAGCAGGAACAACTATCTCCTGCTTTATTCGTACTGTTGTGACAGGAGAACTACTGGCCCACGAGAAGGTAGTAGCATAAGCCAACATTTTCTTCCCTGGTCCATTCCAAACCTCGTTCAAAGCCCCCTCCCAGGGAATATCTCCTGTCCAGGCTCAGTGCCTCAGAAGGCACTGTATACACCATGGTAAAGTCAAAGAAACTGTCAGTGAACCAGCAAAGAGCGCACTGTGTAGGTTTCAAGTCAAAGCACCATCTTTCTAACCCAGAGAAAAATTCTGCCCTGTGTCTGCAATCCAATTTATTAACAGTTTGCAGGCAAAGAGCAACAATAGCACTGTTTGCAGGCAAGAAGTATCAAAAATAAGATCAACAATATGATGACAACAGAGAAACTACAGCAAGGTAAGAACTTTTCTTCCTTGTAAATCAGGTTTATAATATTTTTTGCATCTCTAATATTGTCCAACATAAGTATAACATTTGCAGATCCAATTAATTGCAGATCCTGTACAGAGTCTCCTGTGGAGAACAGTAACCAATTTTTGCAGTCTCTAAATTGAAGGTGAACTTCATTAAATTAAATATGCATTAAGTACTGGTTCTAAAAGCAAAACAAAACCAGTTTACACTACTTCCAACTTGCAAAATTGCTACAGTTCTCTGTACAGTGCCCCAGAAGCTGACCATCTCATTTAAGATTTACCCGAACAGCAATCATTCAAAAGTGCATAGAAGATGCACAAGTCAGCACATATATTTTAGTACTGTATTCTTAAAAATAATTCCCATTTAAAGTAGGAAAAGTTTAAAAACTAGCATACAGTGGTTAATGAAAATGTGTGGCAGACTCCCAGGTTTTAGCATTATCTGACATCCTAACGCAAGTCCAAACCCTGACATTTACACATTTGACTGAAAAAAATCTCATTTTGTCAAATTGATAATCATGTAGATACATTTATAATTAAGAAAATACACAGATTCTTTAAACACACTAGCTTTAAGAATATTTGTTGAGACTGATAATTGCAAAGCACTTATCAATACAGCTTTTATACGTCATTATAATGAATATTAAATATATTAATTCCATACCTTCACCTTTCACTGCATAACTGGCTGAGTGAATGTGGTTTCATTCTCCCACCACTTCGTTTTTTTAAACCACTTAAGAAAACAAATCATCAACAGCTGAAGTCAGTTCTTCTAATATACAGGTAAGCACAAAGATAAATTGTGTAAGGAGGAAAGATTCTTTTTCTGTTTTTCTCCAACATATGAAGGCTAATCTGACCTCCAGTCATGTGCTTCAAAGCTGA
This sequence comes from Actenoides hombroni, assembly GCA_024336885.1. NCBI lineage: Eukaryota > Metazoa > Chordata > Aves > Coraciiformes > Alcedinidae > Actenoides > Actenoides hombroni. Next base: position 14,434,754 of record WUAM01000395.1, read on the forward strand.
GTAGCATAGAAATTCCACTCCAGACCACCTTTTCAGAAATAAATTCTTTGAAAAGTATTGATTCTTCCAGAGATATTAAGAAAATTCAAGTCTGTCTACTCCTTGAACTTCTAAATTCAGGGTTTATTTCCATGTACAACTTCCAAGAACGAACTTCCTTAAAAAGGGTACTAGTGCATCTGTGTAACATGTGTTTCTTCTCATTTTACATGAAGGTCTCAACACTAATCTTTGTGGTAGAGTCCAGTTTTCCAGTTATTACTGTTCCATCAAGTTATATTGGTACAGACATTGCTTTAGAGCAGCTCTGTGAGGCACCAGATCTCGGAGGTCTCACAAGAAGTCTGGGAAAGAAGTCAAATCAGTTTGTCACTGGTACCATATATACTCCACAAAGAGATGTATTTTAGGACAAGGTTACACAACAGACAATGTTGCCTTGAGCTTCATCCTACTGAAGCTGCATTCTACAGGAAACCTTCCTCCATAGGTTCAAGAGAAGTAAATGCAGTGCTTCAACTAGAAACCCGATATAAATGAGCATATAAAAACAGATTTGGAAGAGAAGAGTGAAGAGTAAGAAGCAAAGAAAGCTGTTGCAGCAACTAGTCCTAGCATCAAGCCCAGATCCAGGTTCTGTTTTTAGCTCTGCTTTCAACTTCCAGTGACCTGAGTAAACCACCACCCCCTGCACCTCAGTTCCTAATTTGCAGGAGAGGGATAATGGAAATATATCTACTAACAAAAGCATTATACAAACTTAAATTAGAAGATGATCTGATAATAATCACAAGGCTGTTTTATTTCTGGTATTCTGAAGCAGATACATTTAGTACTCTAAAAAAGCAGTAAGAGCTAAGTGCAAAGAAGCTATGGTGTTCTACATCACAGTAGCAATCCTCCTTCACCAAGAACTGAACAACATAAAATACTTTAAGAAAAGCCCATATTCTGACATTTTGTAAACAGAAAGTTTAATCTTTAAAAAATTGCTTAGTGCAACTATAGGTACAAAAGTATTAGTAGATCAGAAACAGGACACAAACCACGAGCATGAAAGAAAACACATCTCTAGCTTTACAGCAAGTGCCATAAAAACTAGTAATTCAAAATCTGAAATTTCTTCCAAATATGTCAGCACTAAAAGGTGTCTTTAAATAAAGCTGGCATTCATAGTGAACTTGATTTCTCAAGCCAAATCAGAAACAAGTCCTATTTATTTGCAGAAAGGCTGAAACAGGGACAGTGCAGAAACCTGTCCGCACTACCCTTCCCAAAACCTCCCACCTGAGCTTTCATATCCAGTAACATGTCCTCGAACTGACCATTTGGAACCTGCAACTAGATAGAAGTGGACCCTCATAATGATGCCTAATGAACTATCACAACAATTCCATCATGAGAGATTATTTAATGGTACCATGATCATATGAAACGTAGGCATTAAAACCTATCTTTGCATTTCCTTCCAAGTTGCATTTTCCGTTTTCCCTTTGTGCACGAAGGGAACACATATGTAACTGTATGTGAATATTCTCTCACAAGAACAGAAACAGCTAGTAGTCTGAAATAGTCACTGGCAAACCAAGCAGATCAAGAATTTTACTAGGGCAAGTAGAAAAAAGTAAAAATTTTTTTTTTATATATGAGGTATATTTACAGAGCACATATTTTTCTGGCTTCAACATATAGTTCCTGGAAAAACATGCCCTAGTGATAGCTTTTTATGGTTTTGCTCATTTCCAAACATTTAAAAAGAAAATACAAGTTGTTTATAAAATTGTTTTTCTTGTTTATTTTAAATGAAGCTGGTACAGACAATGTCCATTCAAAACCCACGTCCCAGGCCAAAAGGTACAAACAAGAGTGTCAGAGTAATACCAGTTGTCTGCTGTGAACATTCTTGCATGAATACCTGCGTGTACTAATTGCTATATGAAGTTAAAATGCTTCTGGGCTCTTCTGGCAAGATTTAAGAACCATTAGGGTTTTCAATTTTATGTCTTCAGCAAAGCCATCTCTGGAGCAAGGTACAGATGACAACAGTTCTAGCTTTTCCATTTCCGACTTGGCAATCTTCTTCATCGGGCCATCAGCACAATTTAAGCAAAATAGCTCTGAGTTATGGATACATAATTTCTCCACAGTTTAGTTCTCTGAAAAACTTCATCTCGCACTGAAAGTTATAGTCCAGGAGTGAAACAGTCACACATCAAAACTTCAGGGCAGATATGGAAGTCATTAAGAACACTCGCCCACCTGGCAGATCTTACAGCCTTCGTGCCTGAAATGCACGAACCTAGTGAACATACAAATGCATGTGTGTACATGTATTTCTAAAGGGGAGGGCAGAAGGGAAGAGGGGAGCAAGGCTGCAGCTGGATCACAAAAGTTCAGCACAATGAAAACAGAAACAATAGTGTATAATGAGCACGAGAATTTAAAATACCAGACGCTTGAAAATAAACTCCCAGAGATGGGGTGCCAGTTTCAATTCAGTGTTGAACACCACATTACAAAAGAACTATTATTTAAAAATAAAAAAGGATTAAGGGGGAAGAAAACAAACAGAAGGATCTAAACTGTTGAGTGACCCCCCGTCTGTTCCTGATAAACTTCAATCACATCTTCCTCCTCCATCCCCAGCTGTTGAGAACAGAGAAAAACAGCACATAATTGTTATAAATCTGGTGTACTGAATTCAGAGCATGTCCTAGACAAGTTATACAATGGTTTGTTCCTCTGTCCCATCATCATTTGTCAAAGGGGTGAAAAACCATTTCAGTCACCAACTCACTAGCCAACATTGATGATTTCTAGCCCTTTTCTGTCAGTCCTGTACATTTCAGTCAAAGCCTTACCAGTGAAGTCTAAAGCCACTTGTGGAGAAGTACAGATCAGCCTGAAAGTTGCTAGCTTTACCTTGCTCTAAAATCCCTTCTTGGGCAACAGAGGCACAAGAACCTAACCAACATAGAGTGAATGCACCAACTGTACAGCAACATCAGTTATATACAGGAAACTACTAGCTCACAATTACAGCTTGCAAATCAAAGCCTTTTTAAAACAATTCTATTTCACAAAGAGGGAACTTGTTCAATTTCACAGTACACAAGTTTGTTTGATTTTTCAGAAGGTGGTTATTATAACAGTGTTTCTTCCTGCTTTATGGTAACAATTTGTGTAAGTCACTGGACAGTAAAAGTAACCTGTTTTCTGTTTATTTACACTTTCATCTAAGGGGAACTAAATACATATTTATTCAAAGTCACACTGAAGTTCTAGCTCAACAACTGGAAAAATCCCTTAGTTTTTCCCCCTCCTCTCTGGTAAACAGTGACTACACCCACCCTTCTGAGACAACATTACACATGAAGGTAATAAACTGCATATATCAGACTTCTTAAAGATTCCAGTTGGACAAAGTCAGATCACATTGACTAAATATAGTAAAAAAATTTGCTGTATTTATGAAATACCTTCATCATGGTTAATGGTCTATCAGAACAGAGAAACTAATTCATATATTCGTATGGAGTTTCTCCAGTGAACTACGTAACACTTTTCCTAGAGAGAAGCTCACCTCCTTGGGGGTATGATTATCAGTAATTCTCTGACCCTCGAAGAGGAACCTGAGTGAATTCATTGGAACACCCTAGAAAAAGAAACAAATGTACAAAAAAAATAATTACTGAAACTTGAATGGATTTACCAAAAAAGCATTTTTAATTAAAAAAACCCCAAACCACATGAAAGTCAAAAAATAAAGCATTAGTTCCTGTTACACATGGAGCTCAGCTACTCTGTTGCAACCATGTAGACTACAAAGAAGTGACCCAAGGAGCATGACAGTGCTGAAATGCATGTTTATTCCCAAGTCTCACTGGAGTTCTATCTCAACAACTTGAAAGTTTCTTTAGCCTCTTTTTTTTTTTTCTTCTTGCCTTTAATCCTTTATTCATCCTCCCTCCCAAGACAACATTACATATGAAGATTCTGTCTTTTTCTGGACTGCACATCAGCTTTATTAAAGATCCTAAGACAACAGGAGGAACATGATGTTCACTTCATGAACTCTGACCCTTGCTTTACCAATCTTATATCACTTTGGGGAGAAATAGCAACCTTTACCATTACCGGTTCACAAAAAGGGGAGAAAAAGGAACACGCTTCTAACAGGGAGAAAGGAGCATCCCAATTGTAAATTAATTTAAGCTGCAGTATTTCTGTTGTACAGTCTGCCCGTGTTAAGGCAGAGTATCATACTTCACCTTGATAAAGGAAGCAAACACCTCATCTTTTTCTTTTCTTTCAAGTTACAAGCAAAACAAACACAAGTTAAGTATGATCTGTTTTGGGCATCAATTAGATCCCAGAAATATGGCTTGCAAATAACTAGGCAGAAAATTTGACAGGAAAGAACAGCTCTTTGCACTGTCCCAACAATCCCTCTGCCAACGTGGAAGAAATGTTCACAGTCCCTTTACCAAAGAAAGGCTACTTGACACCAAAAACTGTGTTGACTGCTGATGAAAAAAAATCACAGACTCTCCAGAGTTCAGCCCAGGAGACAGAGATAGTTGTGTTCATTCAAACAACTATTTCTTTCTCAAAAAAAGAATTCCAAACACATGCATCTTCATCAGTCAATAAAACTGCTGCATGAATTACTTCCAAGTTCTTATTTTAAAATGTCAAGTCCTTCAAACGAATCATGATTTTAATCATTTGGATTTGGCTCCAAATATATCTGGTGTTTGATCTGTTCTTTCCTCCTACTCCAAAAGGATATTAAAAAAACAAAGCCACATTCTACAAAAGAACACTTCAATTGACAAGTTTAACTTGTCTCAAGGTATTAAGAAAACCCCCAAAGTATTGTTTCTTATATCTCCTGAAATGAACTCCAACACAGTTACTCAAGAAAAGGCCACACAAGGCATCTATCCCCAAAGCTGGGGGTAAACTAGGCCAGGGCTTCTGGAAGTAGCAGCAGTGAATCCATAATATCTGCCACAGAATCTGGAATATATTTTGTTCAGTAGCAGTAGTTACTATTTACCTACATCCGTAGTTAATGTGGTAGATTTCTTTAACTTAAGGCATAGTAGATAGCTAGTGTTAATTCATGACCATATTAATGGCTGTAACAATACCTAAGGCTGTTCTCATCCTAAACTGCAGGATTCTACAGCTTTAAGGGAAGTTTGCTTGGACACAGGAGATTTTACAGTAACTAAAAATGCACGCCTGAGAATTTTAAAAGGCAGCATCTATGTCTTCTGAGCAGCCACTATATATTTACAAACACTAATTTTAACTTATTACAAAATTCACAACTGTCTTAACTAGAAATACCTTTACTTCTCAAAAGAAATGAAGAGATCCATTAAATTCATACTGTCAGATGTACAAAACATAGACTGTACCTGTGCTGCCAGTAACTAGACAAAAGCTTGACTGTCTCAAATACCTTTAATTTGAAAGAACAGTGAGAAAAGTAAAGCTAAAGTTTTTGTCTTCATTTTATTTTTAAAGAGCGTGTCATTGTTTCACAAACCTGTCTTTGACAGTATGATTCTTTGAGTTTCTTGAGGTGTGTTGTCATTTTCACCTTGAAGTGAATTTCGCTGCTGTCCTAAGAACAGAAAAGAAAAAGGTCACTCTCTTTGTAGTAACTGCTTACTTTATCTATGCTAATTTTAAGACATTTATTAAGCAAAACTTATGTAACATGGAACAGTTTAACAATCACACTGCATACCTTGGTTCATCATAACATGAACCTCCAGGATGATTTATCAGTCACTAAATTCATTACACACTTCCACAGGAAGCTCTGTTTTAAACACAGTATAGCCTTAGACTCACGAAGTTTTAGATTTAGAAGTACTGAAAACCATTCATGGTTCAGTCTAACTATGCCTCCCTCTTTACCCAGCTGATGTACTTATGAAACATATATATGCAGGGACTTCTGCTCTAAGATTCCAAAACAGGCAAGGTAAAGACTGCCCCTCGAAATACAAAAAAACCCCTCATTCAATTAGAGCAATTATGTAGAAGTTAGGCAGACTTGGTAACACAGCACTAACCTGAGGAGAAATCTTAGGTCGCCTTATTCTAGTCCTTCCTAACAGTCATAAGATACAAGTAACTGCAACTGTCAAATTGGCTACAGATAAAAAAAGACTGGAAGAGGTTCTGTGCAAAAAGCATGCGGGTCACATTTGGCTTTTGAATGTGTTCTCATCATTGCCAATTAAACCAGTAAGAGGTATGCTACTTTGTGTTAGCTCTACTTTAAGTCGTGCACCACCAGTCAGCAGCACAATCACACCATACTCCAACAAACAATACTGAGTTAAGTCACATGAGCTGGGAGTTCTTTGCACAGAAGGATTTCTGTTCAACATAACTTGAATTCAGACTTACAATCCACCATTCACATCAACAGAAGCTCCTTCCTATCCCTGTCCAATAAAGCTGACCTGATGCTTAAGTGCTTAATGCTCTGAAGACCTGAGTTTATCAATTTTGCCACATATTTCATTCATATCCTTGGATAAATTAATTCCTCGATGCATTAGGTCTCCTATTTATAAGATGGAGATCACACTGACCAAGTCTTGAGTCATAAGGATAAATTACTCAAGGTTTTTAAAAGAATCACACCAGAGCACATTCTAACACGTATTACTGGCAATTGGTACGTAGTTTATGGCAAGAGAGGATCCACATGGAAAAACTGAAAGTATCAACTTTCATTTGTTCATTCTACAATAGAAAAACTCACACCTCCACCAAATGTCATCAAGTAATTATGTAAAAACTCACCTGCCCAATGACTTTGAGTTTAATGTATTCCCCTTCTTTCTTATCTCCTAAGTCCTCAGCTGAAGGTTTTGCTTCCTTCAAGAAAAACAGTAAAAAAAAAAATCTCATCAGTTCAACACTTTATTCTCTTCACTGGACAACACGACAGCTGTCATACTCATTACTGCATGAAATCAGAGTATCCAAGGCACCTTATATCTTCCTTTCTGTGTGGGAAAGTAATAGCAATATAGTATTATGAAAGGATGTTTGCCTGGGAAAAGTTTAATTAATGAAAGAAGAGAAACACTAAAGAACATAAGAGATGAGAGAAGGATCATTTGGTAACAGACAACAGATGCATGACTTCATACCACTAACTAGTCAAAAAACAGACTGCAAAAAAGAAATACAGGAAGTGTACTAAGTGGCTCAGATATTGGACAGAAAGAACAACATTGTGAGGAGAGTAAACAAAGCATCCCACCAGTGTAAAGACAGTGAACCATGCAAATATTTTTCAGTCTATTGCATCACCAGTAGTCAATACTTTCAAAAAAGACAGTCAGCCACTCTTCTATGACAACAAAACAACATCAAGCAACAGCTTCCTTCTAGTATGTCTGTTTTAAGACCACCATTAAAAAAAAATAAATCTTAAAAACCTGCAGTTTGAAGAACTATAGCATTTTGATATCTTTTCTGGATAAGAATTTATTGTACACACAAGTTTGATTCAACATCTTGAGCCCTAAAGCTCATTAGAAGGATTTAACTGTTATGTTCTAAAAGACATGAATTAGGGACATCACAGTTTTCATGTTAGCTGCTGGTAGATAAGACAAGTGAGGGGTCAGATACCATTAACCCCATCCCTTGCCTGTCACTACATATTCTGGACCAAGCCTTCAGTTATGCTCCACTGCAATACAAAGGGATTTCAAACAGACACTAACTCAAGTCCAGATGATGGCTGATGAAGAAATCTTCCCAAGTAGTCAAAACCAAAAATACCCTGCTGATCACGTTTCAAATCTTCCTTTTCTATTTTATTGCTTAATACAGTAGAGAAAATAAAATACGTACAGGTGCCTACCACACACTTTTCCCTAACCCTAAAGGGAATTTTTGCTGAATATACAGAAATATCCTTTGTGTGGTTGGACTTGAACTTTCGGATCAATTGCTAAAACCAAATACTAACCTTCTGTATTAAGACCATCCAGATAGGTCTCTATCTCCAGATTAAAATGGCAGACCAGCCTGTTCAAGCATGTTCTTAATTATTTTTTGTTGTTGTTCCCCTTAAAGAAGTTAAACATGCACATCTTCTTTGAATGTTCCAAGTTCAGAGAAGGGCAGCAGGGAAATGTCTGCAGATATGTTCCCTACCTGTACCAGTCTCAGTCTGGATAAAAGGAGGACTGAGGAAGTGCTGTTTGTATGAGTTTGACTCACCACCTCAAGTCAGACCCATTCAGTTTCTGTGATGACAAAAAAGTATGAGCCAGAGACTCCACCTTGTTTTAAATACTTGTTTGTTTAAAAAAACCAAACAAATCAAACCAACAAAACACACAAAAAACCCAACACAACCTGGACTGCTGGCTTATTCATCACCCTTCAAGCTCAAATCCAGAAACTGACCCCGTGCCAAGAAACCTGACATTTACCCTCAGGTCTCCAAGCAAGTCACTTCTGAAGTGTGAGAGGAGTCTTCACTGGTAACACAGTCACAGCAACTGTGCTCCCCACCAAAGTTTTCCCCTTCTAACATATCTGAACTCTAACCTCATAGTTTGCAGGAATAAAAACACACTGGTTTCCATTCCTGACTAAAAAGAAAAACAAGAACCTGTGACTTTTTCTAGAAATTTGCACAAATGGTATTTGTATTGTCCATATGCAGGATTACTAATCTCCAGGACTCAGGAAGAGATACAGAGCTCTACAGATCTTAAGTTTGTAACTTCAAAACTATCTCCTATTTGGCTATTACTGTAAGAATCTGTAAGAACATCCTGTCCCTCTACATGACATTTCAGGTCAGTCGCTGTCTTAGTTTACTTTGCATAAAACAAAGGTTGCACAGCAGCATATTATCCCAGCAGCAGAGCCATCTGCAGTAGTTTATACAGTTCTGTTCATTGCAACAGATCTACCTACTTAGCTTTCCAAAGCAAATCATCCCATGCAAGGTATGACAACTCATTATTGCTGCTATGACAGTACCTCTGGCCAATATGCAATGATTCATAAGATGTTTGATTACTACCCTCAGGGAAAGCAGGCTCGAGTACTAAAAATGAGTAGAGGAAGCAGCAAACAGTAGAAAAAGCAGAGGGAATTTGAGTCTTGAAACTGAAGGATTTGCCACAGCAACCTCTCATCCACAAAATTAGAGCAAACAGAGCTCTAATTTCAGTAATAGAGAAGATAAAAATAAATGTTGATAATGCCGATAACTGAAGCTAAAAAAAAAAATAAATAAATCAGAACACAACAAGACCCAGCAAGTCTGAAACAGCTCCCTGCATTTTGTCAGTGAACTATACTGCCATTCAATGCCAAATAGTAAAGCCAACACAAAAACACTTAAGAACAAAGAAAGCAAGGAGATTGCAGAGTTACTAAAGTACAAGAATTCGCTAACAAAACCCTGGATCAGCAATCTGCAAGCAAGCCTCCAGACATTTAATTGCACTGTGAAAAGAACTGGTGTTTAGGGCATCTCATGATACAGTATAAAAAACCAAACCAAAACAAAAAACTGCCATACGACTGGAACAGGAATACCACAACACTCAAAGTCCTACCTTTTCATTAGATGCTTCAAGTTTTAAAGGCTTCATTCCACAGTTTTTCCTAATAGCACACAATGAGGGTCCTAGTATTGTCTCACATTTATACATCAACACTAAATTCGTGACCATAAAAAGCACTCAAAGTTTCTTGGATAAAACGCACTGGTGTTTCTATTGCAACTAATGAAATGATGGAACAAATATCTTAAAGCAGTATATTGCAAGTTTCCTCCTCCAATTTTCTCAAGTGCTTAAACTTAAATGTCCAAGCCCAATAAAACTCTTATACTCAACACACTTTAGATCATATTTAAAAAAAATATTAAAAACCCGAACCCAACCAAAATTACTATCGAAAAGGACTACTCCACAAATAAACTCTTTTATTTGTTACAGGAGTGCAAAACTAAATAAAAGCTACAGCATTCTTTATTAGTAGTACATGAGAAGACAAAAATGCCAGCATCTAGGTTCAATTAAAGCAAAAAGGGCCTGAGACACTTGAAGGGAGGGGAAAAATTATTCTTTTTATTTCTGCTTAGATCCCACCAAGCAGACACAGGTTTTTTTGAAGTATGCCCTTCTTGCAAATATTTTTACTTATCGTAACAGTTGATTTCCTATTGGAAATAAAGTAACTAAATCAAGTATGATTCTTTATTTATACTAAAAAACCAAGTAAAAATTAGCATAACTGGTGACAAATTATGTCCTCTTAACTTAATTTCAGGGTCAAAAAAGAAAGACACTGTAAGCACTTTACAATTTTGAGTAATTCAATTATTCCTGTAGGTTTGATAAACAGAGGAATGAGATTCACAGTGCTGCACTGCTGTATGTTATACTCTTATTTAAGCATCTATTTAGCTTTTGTTGCATAGTCCTCCCAGAAATTAATATAACAATGGTTAGCCTATCTATTAAAAAATAATAGTAATTCGTGTCCTTATTCAAAGATATTTAAGACACGTATCCCAAAGAAAAAACAGAACTTGCCTGGAGAAAGAATCACCTAACGAAAGCTGCTATGTGTTATAACATGCCTTAGCTCACCAATACAGTGAGCTACAGAGCAGGTCACATGAAAATCAGTCTACAAAATCTAGTTCAGATTTGCCTTCCCCCCCTCAAAATGCAGCCAGTTTCATGTTATTTTACTACAACGGAAGCATGTCCTAGTGGGTGCCAATAGCTGTGCACTCTGAGGCAGAGATAGGCAGGAGCACCATCCAGAGTTGCACTGTGCTTGAAAGTCGGGGGTGGGGAGGAAGAGCACCAGTACATACAGCAAAGGTTTCTATTCACGGGTCATAATGCATCAAGGCTGTTCCTCAAAGCAGACACAGTATGTACTAAGCTTAGCCTTGTCTGAATACTTTAGTTTCCTGGCTGGCACTAGTACTATTCTTGACTTCACAGCATTACAAGAAGCATCTGTAGGTACTGACATTGTTTTTTCCAAAGGTGAATTGTCATGACAGAGCTGGAAAACACTGCAGAATGAAAGTAGAAAAAAACCAACCAACAACAACAACCAAAAAAAACCCCACAAAACAAACAAATACAAACCAAAAACAGAAGAAAAATTTAAACCAGAATGCTGTTTCAACTTTCCACCAGCAGGTCACATAACCTAAAACAAGAGTTGTAAGCAAAGGACTGTACACATGCCACGCCAAGCAAGCCAGGAACTTGAGGTACGTAACTATTTAAGTTCACGGTTGAGAAGTCAAAATTGACAGGAACAGAACGATGTACAAGGAGCGAAGGCAGGACAGAGTGTTGGTGAAGGACAGTGTTTCATACAGGCAAGCAACACTCAGCTAAGAAAGTCCGGGTGTCGCCGTGCCCGCCCCCCCCCCGGCCTTTTGCATTCCCGGGGCAAACAGAGGACCTGGCAGGTCCAGCCTGTGGTCCCGCACAAAGCCTGCTCCGGGGCAAAAGCATCCTACCGCACACATGGGAAACGGAAAATGAAAGGAAACAACTGTTGTGCAACATGGCTCACCCTTCGCTGCACTCCCGGGTTGCCAGGGCCGCCCCGGAGCCGTCCCCGCTCCAGCCAGACGCTGGCCCCGGACCGCGAGCCCCCCCGCCCGGAGCCCGCCCCCGCCTTCCTCGCGAATTACCGTCAGCGAAGGGTAAATGGGGATTAAAATACCGGGCGGGTGGGGGGAGCCGGGAGGGCAGAGTTTGGCCGAGGTCGGAGATTGACACACACACACACACCC
>WUAM01000395.1:14459580-14490884 GCA_024336885.1 Actenoides hombroni
CAGGCATTGGAATGGCCTGCCCAGGGAGGTGGTGGAGTCACCATCCCTGGAGGTGTTTAAGAGCCAGGTAGATGTTGCCCTTAGGGACGTGATTTAGTTGTTTTTGCTAAGGCTAGGTATAAGGTTGGACTTGATGATCTTGAAGGTCTCTTCCAGCCCAAACTATTCTATGATTCAGTTTTGTTGTCTGAAAAAGACCCAAGGCCCCCAAGCCCATACCTCTGAATTTTCTCTCTGTGCACAAACCATTTCTAGAAAACTGCAAAATCTTGAATCTTTGGTTCCAGTGTCTACGTAGCAGCTAGAGCATTAATTATAAAGCTCTTCAAACTGGAATTGTTACTGTGTGGAGAACTGGGGATGTCACTACTTTGAGCATCAAAGAGGACTGAAACTGTTGTGTAATCACAGGATTGCAGTGAGAAAACCAGGTATAATGACATAAGGCTACTGGAAGAAGGGCTTTAGAGAAACGTCATTGTTGTGCTTGACTTTGGACCATTGGTTTCCATCCTGCAGGATAAGCTGAATTTGAGTTGTATACACAGCCCAATGGTTACAGAGCTGATGAGAGGAATTCGCTCACAGATTGAAGGGCTTATTACAGGCCTCCCTTCTCGAGAAATGGCAGCTATGTGTCTGGGTCTGGCACACAGGTGAGTTCCTAGAATGGCTCGATTTTGTTCTGTGTCTGCCCCATTCCTGTGTCCTTGGCTGTGCTGTGTTGTGTGAAGTGTCCCTGGTTATGTGACCCAGTCTCATACTCTGTAAGTCAAGACACATTTGTATCTGAATGTTTTATAAAGGAAGGGCTTTCCAGTTTGCACTCACCCTTTAGAGAAAGGCTGCTTCTTCACCCAAAGTTGAAGTTGATAGCTTTCCTTTGCATGTTATGGCTTGAAATATTTCTGTGGCAGTCAAATTGGTCATTTAAAAGTCCATTGCCATTGAGAGACGAGGTGGAGACCATGATTTGCCAATTTATGCCAGAATAAACACTCATATAATGCATAATGTAAATGGTAAAGGCAGAGTTGTCTTCCCACCTTACCATCACTGCCTTTCAGATTTAGTAGAACAGTAGTTAAATAAAAAGTTGCTGGGGCAGCGTGCGGTCAAACATTTTTTCATGAGTAACTTTTGATCCATATTCTGATGTGAGCTTGTCCTGTCTGTGAGCCATTAGCAAGTTAGAGAGTTGTTTTGATGTAGCTAATTCCTTAAATATAGATGTGTATTTGCTTAGAAAATGGGCATTAATATTGAAAAAGGACTTTGAAGATGTAAGTCCTTGTTGATATCAAGTGTCTTTTACTATAGCATACCGACAAATTGTATATGTACATTAAAGGCGGATGGTAACGGTCTTTCTCAGACACTGTTCCTGGAAGTTTCTTGTGTTGCTTTACAGTAACATTGCTGCTACTTGCTGCTGGGTAGGTACAGTTTTGTGAATTGCCTCCAGCCCCTGCAGAACTGGAAGTGCTGTTGACAAATACTTTTTGTTGGCAACCATGCAGAAAGAAACCAACAGCCAGTTTCCTGCCACAGCGCTTGTGTTCAGTCTGCTACACGTGGTACAGATAGCCTTAACTTTCCCTTTCACCCTGGTTGTAAGGTATGTGCATGTACACATGTCAGAGCTGTTGTGAAACTCGTGTCAGTGTGGCTTTCTGCCACAGCTGAGAGCAGTCGGTGTCATAACGCTGAATGGATATGAATGGGTGTAGGGACAGCTATACTCATGTGCAATAGGAACAGTACAGGTGGGCCATACTCTGCAGCAGGATGTCAGGATGCTGATGAAACTGCATTTCTGTCTCCTCAGCCTTTCCCGATACAAGTTGAAATTCAGCCCAGACAAAGTAGATACCATGATTATCCAGGCAATTTGTAAGTATATTTAGAGCTTAAATTATTAATGGATATGGCTTTGGATAGCTGACTTATTTACATTGGTTACAGAAAACTAACTGTTATCAATTTTCTCCTGGCATGTTTCAGTAAATTGGGCGTTGTTGTTCAGCTGGGCATAAGGTGTGTGTTTTTTTAATGGGGTTTTCCACAAGCAGGAACATTTTTAAGGTGTTATAGTGAACTGGAGTCCACTTTTTCTTAGCATGGAGGTCAGATGAAATACAGGCAGTGTTAGTTCTGTCCTCTGAGGACTTCCCAACATACTTTCCTTCAGAATAATGTTGGGAGAATGGGCCCCACAGGGCAGGATTTTCTGACCCTTCATTTTGGTGGTATCTTGCATAGAGGACAACGTAGAAATAGACTCTTAAGTTAGACGTGTACACCCCACTGCAATGTGTAATGGTGCATTCCATCTCCTTGCTTTTTTTTAATGCAAAACAGACTGAAATTGTAAACACAGCTAGGAAAGCCCATTCCTCATTTTTCCTTGGAGACATCTACATCATAATCAGCGTGGTTGCTGTGAAACAGTGGTGAGGAATTCTGTTTGGAATATTAATTCCCAGACTGTTGTCAATGATGAAACATAGTTAAGCTGAAATTGATGATTTAATTCAGCTCCTTCGTCACTACCACTGAGACAACAGATGGAAATGTTGGTATTGCATTAGTGGGAAATATTTTAGCCTCAGGGCTCTGTAGCAATATAAGCTGTGGGTGTTACACTCTTATGTTGTAGATCTGGTTATTCATCATATCTGGTAAACAGCCTGTTGGATTTGTGTTGGGTATATTTGTATTATAAAGGCAACTAAAGGGCATAATACGATCTTTTAGATCAAGTGACTGAATACAAGATCAGTTTCTCACCATTAAAACATTTTTCCGTAAAGCTTTTTTGATGGTGGCTAGGTTTTACATCAGTTTATATGTAGCACTTTGAGAAAAAGAATAACTGGCTGCTGCTCCACTTCCAAGGGAATGTGCTTTGCAGCTGTTAAAGGAGCCTGTCCAAGACAATCTCAGTGATGAAACTTTGAGGCCGCATTCATGGGAATTCCAATACTTCTATAATATTGTGCCTGGGATGATGAAGTTCTTTGACAAGTAACAACTTCTAATATACTGCAGCTTATGTTTCATTCCAGTCTTTATGGGATAAAATACTTGAGTTGTTGATTCGAGAGTTTTCCGTTTTTAGATTCCCTTCTTAGAAAAAAAAGTCCATTCTTCTTTCTCTTAGCTCTTCTGGATGACTTGGACAAGGAACTGAATAACTACATCATGCGCTGTAGGGAGTGGTATGGTTGGCACTTTCCTGAACTGGGCAAAATCATCACAGATAACCTAGCATATTGTAAATGTGTGCGGAAAGTTGGTGAGTAATAGAGGCATGAGCATGGAGAATGTTGCATGGTAGGATGCAGTGCATCAGTGGTGCTGTTTTTGTAGACCAGTGACTGGCTCACCCAGCTAATCATGACCCTGTATGCAATCCTGCCTTCAGCAGCAGTGTAAATAGGGCCAGTGGAAAAGTAGTGTGTGCTTGCATGTGTATGTTGATGAAATGTATCACTTTGAAGCTTAAGAGAAAGCTAATACCATATCACCAGTCAGTTCTTCATGGACCACCAGCATATCTCCTTAGAGTCATCGTTAGTCGACAGATCAGCTTGAAAATTAGCTGCTGAAAAACTGACATAAAGAGGATTGCTGCCTGTTTGCAAGTGTTCTTGGAGACACCAACTGCTGTAATTATTTATTGCTGTAATTATTCTGTAAGAGCAGAAAGAATGACAGCTATAATATTAGGGACACTTGCCTCACCTCTTTGGCATGTGCTTTGTATTGATGATTTATTTATTTGAAAAAAAGAAAAAATAGTAATAGTTTGCCATCCAGAGAGAGATTTGTGGTTTTCAGGGAGCTTTTTTCCCCAGTTATAGGAAGAATTCCATAGGTTTGCTTAGTGGCAAATGACTGTTCACTTCCTAGAATTCTGCCTTGTAATCTTGTGACTGAAAATTTAGCAGCAAGCAGCTACTAAAAAGGTGAAGTATGCAGTGATACAGAATAAGGGCTTTTATTTCCTTTTTTTCTAGTTTCAAATTTAATATTTCCAACTATTCTCAGCTAGTATAAACAAAGTCAGAACACTGATGTATATTTGGGGAGTTCGGAATAGAATGACAGCAGACTTGACTCACTGTTGTTGTTTTGGTCTTTTATCTTCATCTGTTTCTGTGCTTTTTTTTAACTAGTTCATCTCGCTCTTAGCACAAACATGCTTTCATCTGTTCCCCACAGGAGACAGAAGCAATTTTGCCTCCTCTGATGTTTCTGACATCCTACCAGAGGAGATTGAAGAGGATGTGAAGGCTGCTGCGGAGATTTCCATGGGGACAGAAGTATCAGAAGAAGATATAAACAACATAATCCATCTCTGTGATCAGGTATGTACACATGGATGAATAGTGATGGGAGCTCCATTTTAGCCATATCAGAGCTGCTTCTGCCAAGGAAGGGTTTTCTCAGGGTGTTGCTAACACACTTGTGATGGCAGTGATGATTCCTATATTGTTGCTTTCCTGATACACAGACATGAGGGTGCACAGTCACTACCTCATCTGAGCCATCTCCAGCTGTTGATGTCTGCAGAAAGTCTTCCAAAAGTGGCGGTCCTACTCTTGGGGGGAATTTTGGCATCATTGTGCTTTTAAGTCTTTGAGGTAATGGTGCTGTATAGCCTCTTTTTAATCTGTCACTTTTGAAGCTAGATGATAAACTCTGGGTTAAAAGTGAAGCACTGAGGCTCCAAAAGAATTGGTAGCCCTATCCAGCTTTCATCTGGATTGTATGTGAACTCCCTCTGACGTGAGTGGTGCCAGTTGGATCCCTTTGTGACTTTAGCAGGGAGTGGCAGGGTTAGGAATTCCTGTTCTTGGTCTAGACCAGGCTGCTTTTTTATGTGCATTCTAATTGTGTGTATTTGTATAGAACAAGTAAAGAGCATTTATCCGATTTTAAGAGAATGGTGGCAAAGATTTATGTGAAAACTGAATGTTCCAGGGTTTTGTCCTAAAGAAAATGTCCTTACTAAGTATTTTTGTTCTGCTTCACTGTCTTTGGCATCTTGTCAACTCCTTTATCAGGAGCTTGGCTGAGAAAATAAGTTGCATAAGGGAATAAGCAATACAGACCCAAAATACTTTGTGGATGGAGCTCTGATCTGGGAATATACCCTATATAAAGCTTCCTATAACTTGGGCTCTTGTCTGTATGCATTTTGTTAGTCTCCTTTGTTGGAATTCTCGACACTTCCTCATTTCAGTATATTTAGCTCTTAATACTGTTGCTCAGCTGATACTAATTCCTGTCACCAAACTCTGCCTGTGCCAGGTGATTGAAATTTCCGAGTATCGGACACAGCTGTATGACTACCTGAAGAACAGAATGATGGCCATTGCTCCTAATCTCACTGTCATGGTGGGTGAACTGGTTGGAGCAAGGCTCATTGCTCATGCAGGTGGGTTATACTGATTGGTGTAAATAAAGCTTAGATGACCTCATCAGAGGTTTTCTCTTAAGAGCTGGTCAACTAAAAGCATTATGCAAGACCCTGAAGAACATCTTGTGGTAAAGGTGGGGACAGTGGCTCTTGAGGAATCTGAGAATACCAGCATGAGCTTGGTAGTAGTCTGTGATGACGAAGCTTTCAGTTGGCCTGAATTCTTTTTGGAATATGAGGGCAACTTAAGTCACTACCTCTTCTGAGACACTTACTGAGCCTCCTGCTGATAGTCCAATCACTTCTGAGGTAAAATGCTGATAAACTGGCATTAGGCTTTAATAGCCAGACTGGCTCAAGGTAGCGGCCTTGTTTCAGTTATCTATGCTGCCGTTCTGTAATGACACATTCCTGCTGCCAGACTTTGCCAGGAGTAGGCATTACTCCAGTGGAATATGTTTTATTGAGTCAGCCTTCTTTCCTGTTGCTGAAATCAAACCAAGACAGTTAGTTGAAGCATGAAAAACTGAACTGACTTACCTGTCCTTCAGGAAATGAACATGAAGCAGCTCTGAGCTCCCTACTTTCGAATAGTGTAGGAATTTAGCCTCCTTGCCCTCTAGCTGCTCCTCTGATAAATTGCTGTGTCACCTCCTTCTAGGTTCCCTCTTGAATCTGGCAAAACATCCAGCATCAACAGTTCAGTTACTGGGTGCTGAGAAGGCGCTCTTCAGAGCACTGAAGACTAAACGGGACACACCTAAATTTGGCCTTATCTATCATGCTTCTCTAGTGGGACAAACCAATACCAAAAACAAAGGAAAGGTGAGTTGCAGAATTGCTTACCGGCTCGGCTTTTTTCAGAGCATGAATATCTGTCAATGAGATGGCTTGAGCTTCACGGTGAGGCTCTTTCCATGGCCTGCTTTACTGCATTGCTTCATGGGTATGTGAAACATGCCCCTGTCCCACAAATGTTTGGGTGTCATTGATTCATTCCTGCTTGAAAAAAGAAAATGGGGTTGTCCATTTGACACATCTGAGTAAAAACAGATGCATTCCTGCTGAGTTATGACATAATTCTGGCTTTCTCAAGGGGTATGTTACTACTTTCTTCTACATGATAGTAAACTAAGCTGTTACAGGCTTTAGTCTCTCTTGGAAATCAGACTCCTGTTGCTGTGCTGAAGCTAGTTAACTTTCATGGGTTGCTTTTACAGAGCTTATGCTTTTAAAATGCAGGTGGATGAGTATGTGCTGGAATTGTGGAGAAAGCTATCCAGCTGGAAATGCAACCTCAAACTAACCTTATCTGAAGGTCTGGGTAGAGTGGGATAACTAACTTGCTGTCTCAGATGTTTCACTCTATTTATCAAGAAAATAGGGTGTTACAGTAACAGTATTTTGGTGTTGATAGAATGAGGTGCTAGTTGTTTTTTGAACTAAAAACTGCTAGTAAATGCTTACTTTGTTATTTTGTTTGTGGGTATGGTTTCCAGATCAGAGTGGATTATTGTATTTATAACTGAATATTCTTTTTGGCTTTTCCAGATTTCTCGAATGCTGGCAGCTAAGACTGCCTTGACTATTCGTTATGATGCCCTTGGAGAAAATACAAGTGCTGAAATGGGAGCTGAGAATAGACTAAAAGTAGAGACAAGACTAAGACACTTGGAAGAGAGAGGGGTAAGTCTAGCAGAGGGCTGCGTCAAGCTGACGTTGTTTATGGTATGTTCTGATGCACTACGCTGAGTCTTTTCCCTTCATTCACTTGTGTGGTCTAGTGTCATTCTCACTCTTTAGTTTCTCCCAACCTTGCCTGGAGCAGTAGGATTTGTAAGCTGGCTGTATCCATTTGTTTGTATGTCAGTTTTTCTTGTTTAGACGCCCGTCTTCATTTACGTTATATTGAAAAATCTTGATTCTGAACAAGATGAGATCATACCTTTACACTCTACTATATCTCTGTATTAATTGAAAAAATGTGCTTATTACGACCTCATCACTGCTTTCTCTTCACAGTAGAAGAAAGCCCATCTGGGCTTTCTCCCCTACCTCACATTTTTCACCATAGTTGCCCAAAATCTGATTAGTGGTGATGCTTAGTCTTAAGCAGCTTTCTCTGGAGCTAAACCAAGATGCTGTTCTGCAAATTGCAGCATTGCCCTCCCATCACTTAATGTGTATCCTGCCTCTATACCTGCTGTTCCATCTGTTGCCACCCGCACAACGTGCTGGGAGAACATAGGGTTCTCTTTCCTCTTTTAGGTGGCATGCCTGCTGTATGTGCTCTTCTAAATGATGGCTAGGTTCAGCATTCCAAGCTGGAAGATCTGATACTAATGCTGTAGTACTGGCATTGCTAGAATAAAACAGAGAAAAATCCAGAAAAACCTGTCTGTTCTTTCTTGAGCATTTCATGGGAGGTGATACTTCTCATCAAAAGAAAGGCAAGGAGACATGTTAATACCAACACACAAACTGATCACCTGACATGTACAAATTTAATTCAAATTCTATTTGGGGCCTGTATTGTGGTTTTAAGGTTGGCTTTATGCCAGACATAGGGTGATACCTGCCCTGACATGCAGTTATCCTTGTTAAAAAAAAAAAAAGTGTGCACAAAAAAAGTGTGCTGGTCTTGGGGAGAGGTGTGATGTTGTATGTTGTGTGACTGTCATATGTTTGATCCAGTACTAGATACCCTTTAATTGAATATGACACTTGAAGAGCAATATTAGAAAGGTACATGCCTTTCTCACCTTACTTACCTCCTTATTCTACTTCCAGGTGTAAGACTCACACAGGTACACAAGAGCCTGACCAACAATATATGCCTGTCTTTCCATTTTTAATTCCTTTCAAGAGCTGTAGAACTTGTGTTGCAAATTGTTTTCATTAAGAGTAATTTGTTTTTTACTTCTATTTTTTTCTTGTAGATGAGAAGAATAAGTGGCACTGGAAAAGCCTTGGCCAGGGCAGACAAGTATCAAAACAAGAGGTGAATAGTTTTTCCTCTTAGCTTGGCTGCATATAACTAACTCTGGTTTTACTTCCAAGAAGATTTTTGGCTGTGGACTGAGTTGACTTAAGATCCAGAAAGATCCATTTTCTGTGCTCTTAAATGCTGATGACAAGTCCCATTGCTAATGGGAATTTCCATTTTCCCACACTTTACAGTTGTGGTAAAGCCAGTCAACTGGAGAAACGGTCCTGATTTTCTTAAAAGTAAATTACTGACTTAAATCAGATAACAAGTGTATTTAGATGTTATGAGCATCAGCCCAAAAAGCTGAATAGTTCGGGGAGTTAATATCGAGTCACAGAATCATAGAATGGTAGGGGTTGGAAGGGACCTCTGGAGATCGACTCCAACCCCCCTGCCAGAGCAGGAACACCCAGGGCAGCCCACAGTATATGTAGCAGCTCTATTTAATGCTGCTCTGAATAAATTAAATTTGAGAAAATCAGAGTCTGAATGAATTTTTTGACATGGAATATGTCCTAGAGACCTACTTAGTCATCTCGTTCTTAGAGAAGAAAAAAAACCCAGCAGTTATTTTGAGCAAAGCTTTGTCTCCTTTTTTAGGTATTGTGCATACTAAGTAATCTGTATCTTAAGCAATAGTTAGGGTCTGTACTCAGGACACTGTTAGAGCAGTTTATGGTGCCCGTAAATTGCAACTGGGACAGCTGAACATCTAAGGATTTGAACAGGTTATTATTAGTCTGAGCTGTGACATCTGGGTTTTTTGCTTAATTTGGTTGCAGACTTCTTGCTTAGCTTGGCCTGCTTATTTTGCTGAACCTTTGGTGTAGGGAGTTCAAGTGCTCAGCAAAACCAAGCCTGGGTGCTAGTTCTGTGAGGAAAAAATAGCACTGTTGCTCCCATCTGCAGTCCCCAAACATCTTTCTTAAGCTAGCTGTAACTTTCATTTCCATATGCTAGACATTTGAAAGTGTCATGATGGTTGTGATTTCTGGAGCAGCTTTTGAAAAGATCGTGTCAGCAGTAAATGAAGCATCAGGGCATATAAGGAGGCAGTAGCTTAGGGAGGAGGGTGTGCAGGAGACAAGGTACATGCTGGTTTTTGACCTCTTGAAATGAGGAGTCATGAATTCCTGCCAGGGCATGTTTCTACTGCTAGACGTGCTTTGCAAATGTGTCTAGGCTTGGGGGAGAGACTGAAGATAGTTCCTGGCTGTTTGGCTTAGTCTGGCTGCCTAAAAGGGAAACTAACTCAGTCCCTGTCAAATTGCTCTTGTGGTACAAAAATGGCAGCACTGCTGCTGTAGGAGATTGTTTGAAGGGCTATACTAGTGTTATAAGGAGATTGGCAAGAATCTCTGTCTTGTATGGATCTATGGATCCTGTCTGAATTTGCTACATCAGATGTTAATTGCAAGGTAGTTTTTGGAACAAGCTTCAAGTGGAACATTTCGGTATGCTTTCCAAAAAAGATGTGAGAGATTGTGCATTACCTGCCTTTGGCATATTTATTTGCTGATTGATTGATTTCTTTTTCATTAGCAGCAGTATGTTGACAATGACAAGGAAGCCAGTGAGCTCTTGCCTGAGTTTAACTGAAGCAGAGTCCGCTGTTCGCAAAGGGCTGTGTAATCAATTTCTGTAAAGCAATATGTAATGTTAATACCCACAAGAATAATTTCTGATGCTTAGAGGATGAATTGCTGGTGCTGTCTGCTAGCACTGCCCCACGCTTCCCAGTTTAGTCACTGGACTCAGCTGCTTTTGTAACCTGTGCAAAGTAGCTACTTCAGATTCCTACTTGAAAGAAGTTCTGATGCTCAGTATGTGGCTGGAGGGGAGTAGTTCAGACTCACCCTTTTAAAACTTCTTTCTCCTTCAGCAGGAATTCTGTTCTGAATAAGAAAAAAGTTTCATTTCTATGAGATGACTCAGTTACCCTGAAAAGGTCCACATAAAGAACACTGAGTTTGAATGCCTGGGTCTCTGCAGCCTATAGAGGAGTTTGGGCCTGAATAAAGGAGCAAGCGATAATACTTGAGAAGAGGCAGTTTCAGATATGGATTAGGTATTTGAATGTCCCATAAAGTTGGTGGTATAAGTGACACAGAGATGAGCCACAGCATTCCCCTGCCTTGAGAATTGTGCTCTGTGAAGGTAAAGGTGGAGAGGCAGTGCAGAAAACGCAAAAGTAAAGCCACTTCTAATCTTGTATATGTATTACTTTTAGGGTATGCTTAGATGGATTTGCTGAGGTGGTGTGCTTGTGACCATATAGCTATGCTAGAAAGGCTTTCAGCAGGAGGCAGATCAATCTAATGGGTAATTTTAAGTGCTCTGTAGAGTCATGAACAGACATTAAACCAGAACAAAACTTTTACTTAACTGGTATCTTCAGATCAGACAGTTGTACTTCATGGGGTATCTCCTGCAGTCTTGATTAGTGATGGACCATTCACGTGTGGGAGAAAGGGTCTCACTACCTGTAGATACTTTATTAGCTGACCAGATCAATTTGTTAATGTTCTTGGTAGGTTGTGTTGTAAAGTTTATGTTCAACTGCAGGATATTACCTGGGGAGTAGGTTGTCTTTTTGTTACTAAACTGACTTGCTTTTATCATTACAGTGAAGTAAAAATATTTGACCCATCTGGTGACTCAACGCTTCCCACTGTTACAAAGAAACGTAAAATTCAGGAGGTGGACAAGCAAAACACAGAGGTTCCTGTGAAAGCAAAGAAGTTCAAACCAGAGATGAAAGGTTAGTTGCTGCATCTGTGCTGCTGGCATGTTGCTGGGTGCATCATGCAGTGGTGCTTAACACTTACGGCTAGCCAGAATACCTGGCTATGCTCCGTGGGTATGACAGTGTACTTAAAAAAAAAAATCCTTTATGGATTTACACCAGACTGCAGTCACCGTACTTCAAATAGCTGCTTTTAAACAGTTGTAAGCATATAAGAACACTTAAAGCTGTACTCGTATTCTTCTTGCAGAATTTTTTGCTCATTAGATTCATATTTAGCTGGCCTCAGTATCTTGAAGACAAAAAAGCTCTTCTCTGTAAAACCAGAACTTGCCCAAATTTTGTTAAAGAATACTGGTTTATTCTAAAGCATGCCAGAAAACATTTCTACACAACATGTAAACATTGTATGTCAGAATTTGAGGTGAAATGACACTTGGAAATTTCAGGCTCAATTTACGTAATACATGAACAATTGTTATTCTCTGGAGAGCTAAAACTGAACTATGGCCACAGTTGTTCTTTCCTTCTCTGAGAAGTTGCTGTGTGAAGAAAGTTTGGACTGCAACTTCAAAATAATCTGTTCTCATATTATGGTTAATTGTGAGAAACGTTCTTTTCTCTCCAGTGTGCACCTCAGTACCTCTAAATGGCTGGCCTAATATTTGCTATGATTGCAGGGTACACCCGCTGTGTAATTTAGGGAGGGGAACAAAAAGGAAAAAGGTGACTTTAAGTCACTTCTGTGAGACCCCAAACCAGATCTTGACGTGAGCTATTTCCAAGTTTTGTCAGCTAGCTGTGCCTCTAGCAGGTGAGGACTGTCAGAGCCCTCCCTTTCTGCCCTTCTCTGTGCTGCTGTGTTCTAGAGGATCAGTGTAGTTATGCTGGTTCTGTACCTCTGCATGCTGCTGCTGAGGTGTCATCTTCCAGATGCCACTTGGCTCGTGGTATCTGTGTACATGAATGGAGCAACTTGCAGGAACCTAAACTTAGCTGAGAATTAAAGTCACACTGGAAGGAGAATTCTGTGTGCTGTAAAGCTGAGATCTGTGCCCCAGCTTGTTCTCTTGTGCTTATTATAATGAGACAAGGACACATGAGTATTTTGGAGGCTTGAACTTTGCCTATTTGCTTTTTGGAGAATGTGGGTGTTGTGACAGCTACTGCTTTTTGATAGTCTTCTGAACTAACTTCCCTTACTGTAGTCTCAGGAATGTTCCCATGGGCTTCCCTTGCATTATCAAAGCAAGTGTTGATATCTCACAGGTGTGAGCTTCTCTCAGGCAGAATATTGCATTCATTTCCAGCCTGATTTATTACAGTATGAGGAGGACATTTCTATTTGTAAATGCATTATTCAATGGCTCATGCTTTTATACACAAACCTGCTTATGTTTGCTTCATTTGCTTTATTGAGCATTGATACTTCCTGGTTTAGGGGTTGGACAAAGCTTAGGTGTCCTTGAGCTACCAAGAATTCAGTAGTAGATGGTGTTCAGAATATTTATGGAGCACAGAAATCTGTGCTATGTGCTTGTTGTTTGGGTTTTTGTGTGTGTGTGTGGGTTTTTTTTGTTTGGTTGTTTTTTTCCTGTGTTGTTGGGGTTTTTTTCCTGTTTTTGGTTGGTTGGTTTGTTTTGGTTTTGGTACTTTGTTTGTTTTAAACTTCCCAAAACCTGAAATATAAGTTTCAGATGCATTGGGTTTCTTACTGAAAATCTAGGGAGGGCATCTTTCAAATGTGTGGTTCACAGCTCTTGCTTTTTTCCCCAGTTCTTCCTATCAACTGGGTCATTTTATTTGGATTCTTAAGCATTAGAACTAATTGTGCCATTTGCTTCAGACTATGGAAGCAGTGTTTTCAGAGAGCTTATTTATCTATTAGCACCTGTATACAGAACTAATATCTTCAGCCTGTCCTCCTGTACCCTTTAAAATAGCACTGCCCTTATGTTTGCAAATTCTTTTACTTGGCCATCCAGCAAAACACCTGGATTTTCCCAACACAGGCTAGACAGACCATGACCGTGCTCTTTTCCAGTATAGTTGGTGTGACTGCACAGTATGCTAGAGGGATGGTGGTAGTGGTTCTCTGGGAGGTTTGAGTAGTTCAGTAAATTCTGTAATATGTAGAAGAACGCAGGGGAGGTCCCAGCATTAAGATTTATGTTGCATGTCCACTTGAATATGCATGAGCCTTTCATTTCTGCTGTTCTTGGCTCTATTCTTCTTGGTGCCGTGTTGTCTTAAGCATTTCTCTGGTCAGAGATTACACATCCAGACACAGTGTTGTGAAAGAAATCTCTGCCCCCTCCTTCCCCATGATGTTTGAACAGCAGTATGATATATGGAGGTGGTGGAAATGCAGGCCAATAAAAAAAAAAGGGATTCTTCAGCTGGACCCATTTTAATCCAGTCCTTATTACAAGAAGGTGAGGGACTGGAATAAGCTGGGAAGCTGCCACTGAAAAGAGATTTGTCAAACTATTGTTTTAGTATTTGTTGTAAAGAGGGGAGAATATTTTGAATTGTGCTAGCCTGAAATGTAAATGTTACTGTAAGATGAGGTGTGTGTAGTTTTCTCTCTGCCTGTTTGGGGTGCATGTACTTTAGATAAGACCTGGCAGGGGGGTTGGAGGTAAGGCATGACTTCAAACTATTTTCACCTTTTACACTTAAAAAGAAAGCAAGCAGAAGGATAGTGATTCAAACAGGTTATAATCCACTTAAGGAGCTGTTAAAGCCTGTTCTAATGGTGGGGGAAGGGAAATAGGAAAGGTATTTTTGTGACTGTAGTCTTTGAAGTTGAATGTGGCTAGACAGAATGCATACCATCAACAGGGCTCGCCAGTGCCCCCAGTGAAGCATGAGGATATAGTAGTAGCTGGTCGTTTGGAAAAGTCTCTCTTGAAAAGAGAAATATCGTCTTAAATTTATGGAGTGGACCCTGCAAGACACAAAGCCTTAAATGGCAGCAACATCATGACGTGGCATCTTTCATGATAGGCAGTGTGATTTGATTCTGTACATGCACAGCATCCTGTGGAGGAGGGAGGGTGCATGAGGCTGGTGTGTAAAAGCTTATCAAAAAGTGATGGAAAATGGGTGAGTGGAGCTACTGCTGATGATCTCCAGCAGTGCACAGGGCCATCAATCAGACTGCTCTTCTGGGTGCTGCTTTCTGTGCCTGGTAGTAAGAACTGTTGGCTCTCTTGTCACCTGCTGGGTATCACAAAGAAATCCCACTGGGCTTGAGTCACTGAGAAGTGTTGCACCCAGAGGGTAAAAACCAGCACCCCTGGAGCCTTTGCCCTCCTCCTGCCTAGGTACAAATACATGAAATCTTCTGATGAGCTTTGCTACAAAGCAGCAGCTGAAGTCTTCAGGAAGGCGCCTGCTACTTGCTGTGAGAAGTGACAGTGACTATGAGTGCACAGCACATCATCTGCCCCTGTAAATTGTGACAGTTTCCACTGCCTGGTGTGTCAGACTCGACAACATTTGGGATAATAACAAGAAGTTATTTTTTCCAAGGTTCTCCCCCAACACTTTGCTTGAAAAGGCATAGTTTATCCAGCTGAGTGAAAGTGTGCGCAGCGTCATGTGCGTGTGCTCCTGGTGTACTGTATGGCTTTACTGTAGTGTTTGCTTATTTTTCAGTTTCTTGTTATTTCCTTGGGTCATAGATAGGGAGGTGAGGAATCTTATTTTTACACATGTTTTGAATGCTTTCTACTTGCACATTGTTCACTGTGAATGATGTATACGGCAGAATCCACTTATATTTACCAGTTCCTTTATCTGGAATCCTCTGCTGTTTTGCTTCTGGCGTTTTTTTCTTAATGTCAGAAAACTGCATGTGTTAGCTGGCTGTATTTTTCTGTAGACACATCTAGAAATTTTTTACCCTGAAGCCAACTTTTTTTGTCTGAAGTGTATGTTAGAGGCAAAGATGGAGGTGAATTTTTGACTCATAATCCTCCTGCTGCCTTGAGGAACAAAACTTGTGACAAAGTACAGCCAGGATGTTAGGAGGTTGTGTGTTTGGTTTTTTTTTATAATTGCACTGGTTTTGTTTCTGTTGGTGTCTCTTTTTTAAGTGCTAAGTATGCTTCAAAACGAAATCAGTTCCTTGGGGGGAGCACTGTACAGTGAGAAAACTACTTCCTGAGTCACATCTCCAGTAGCAACTGTGCACACCACAGACACCATTGGCTTCAGCATTTCAATTTTGCAGCTACTGAAGGACAGTGGTTGCTACATCATGAACTTAGTCATGAGTACTGTGTACCAAGAAACTCGGTATCCAGTGCTGATTCAGCTGTACAAATAAATTTAACTTGGGTATGCTCCAGTATCAGCCTGGCTACTGCACAGGCCATCAGTTTGGTAATGATTTCTGCTTGATTTCTTTACCTAGAGATTCCTAAGACTGTGGTTGGTATGTGTTCTAGAAAATGAGTGGTAAGTCATAGTGCCTTTACCACGGTGATTAGATAGGCTGGGGGTTGACGAATAGGCCTGAAAAATAAAGGTTAAGAGAGCATGAGTAAATCTTTCCTTGGGTTAACATTCTTCTCAGCTTATATAAATAATTCAATTCCTGTCTTCTAGGACAGGAAAGAGTTTCTGGTTTTGCATTAAATGCTTGACGTTAGCTCAGCATTGGAGATGTTTGTGGTTGCCAGTCTAAACAGTAAAGAAAACTGGTCTGCTTCCTAGCAAATTTCCAACATCAAGATAGGGAAATAGGTTGCAAACAAGCTACTGCTGGCTGAAGGCATTTCTAATGTGATTTTTAGAGTCCTTCCACTGCTCTTTTGATGTTGGTGAAAATATTTGGCAAACTGTGGACAGCCTGTTTTCAGAGAGTACTTGAAGATAGTTTGGCAGACAAATAAGAACATCCAGGTTTGTTCTAAATTTTGGGAGCAGCATAAAGGAGTGGTGTTTGTACCAGGAGATACAAATAGTGCTGTCTGAATGTTGTCACTTGTGTCTTCGGTAGCTGCATGTTGTGATTATAGCAGAGAGCAGTCATGCAGGTAAGGGCAAAGTGGAGGGAAAGCAGGTGTGGGGAGGTGTAAAGGGGCAGTGTGTGGTATTCAGTAGTTTGCATTCTTACTCTCATCATTGCATCCTCTCACATATCATAGAAAGCTTTTTCTTTTACACTCTTAATAAACTGACGAACTGCCTTTAATTTTTCTTTCTTTGATACAGAAGAGACAACAGTAGAAGATGATGAACCTGTCAAAAAGAAGAAAAAGAAAAAGGATAAGGGAAAACAGGCTGAAGAGGAGGTACTAAGTGAGGAACTCCCCATCAGCCCCACAGTGGAGGTGAGGAAGAATTGCACAGCTACCTGATCCTTTATGGGAATAGATTCTCTCCAAAACACATGGGGGGGTGGAGGATATTCTTATCTGCATAACCCATGGCATGCAAGGACATTCTTACTCTAGTAACTTTGTTTTATGATATCTGTTACTGTGATGTCCAAGATGATTCACATTACAAAATCAGGTCTGGGAACTATGTGACCAGTGCCTCCATGTACCAGGGGCATTTCCCCTCCTCTGCACACTCCCAGCATTAGTCTTCTCTCTTTCAATGTTTTTTTTTCTAGTGGGGAGGTTGTCCCTTGGTGCCAATCCACAGACATGTGTCTAGTGTTTAGGACTCATAGGGGAAGCAGAGGCTATAGCTGCTGAATTGATGAAGCAACATTTGATGTCTTCCATCAGCAGTAGAGTGGATGGGACCAAACCAATCTAGTTGCATAGTTTTTAAATCCTGTTCTTAACATTGGGTTTAATTTTTCTCCCCTTTGTTTAGTGTAACTACACGGCCTGACCACAGTGCTGAGCTGCCAGCAGTGTGGCAGACAGCACAGCTTCCCTCACACACTGGCCCCACCGTGCTGTAAACATCGAGTGCATTTAGCAGTAGAGGAGTGGGATATCTCTTGGGTTGTGCTTTGCTGAGTATGGCAGCTGCTTTGAGTGTGAACTCTGTTGCCTAGCTACATGTGTTGCTTTGCTTCTCCATTATGCTTTGTTCATAGCAACATGTGTTTGTTTGCAGAACACAGAGAAAAAGAAGAAGAAAAAGAAGAAAATTAAAGATGTGGATGAAGACTGAGGAGCAGGGGAAGACAGTGGCCCTTGGACAGCTGCTTCAGAGTAGCATTTTTGACATAATTTCTTTAGCTTCTTGCTGAAAACTAACTTCCCTGTGTTGTAAGAGGGCAAGGAGGTGGATTTGGTATCTGCCTTCTGCCCTGGAACAGGATACCCTCGTGTCTCTGCTGCTTAGGAGGATCACTGGGGGTTTTCTGCAGTTTCATTTGTTAAAAAGCTCAGAATAGATCCTCTTTTCATATGCAGTTTCCACTGATAAGGAATAAAAGCATTTTTATGGAAATTTTATGCCTCAGTCTTAACCTGTTTGTGCATTTTTCTAACCATTATTAGGACTATTTATAAGATCTTTTGTTTAAATGAATGGTCAGCAAAATTTCCGAGTGTGTAAGTGTTCTGTTGCAGTTTATTCTGTAAAGAATTCAAAGGTGGTGATATTCTTACGTTCTCCATAAAATGGATACAAATTACTGCATAATGCCAAAGCTGCCTTGAACAGCTAAGGTGCACTATTGAATCTGTGCTATAGTTCTCCTGAGAAAGCCTTTCTTTTTTTTTTTTTCTTTTTTTTTTTTTTTTTTACTCTTTCAAACAATTTGGTTTTGCTGCATTTGATTGACAAGATTCAGACGTGTCTTTTGAACTAACATGAATTAGCTTCCACATTGCTTCTGTGGTGATTGTGGCAAAGTTTTTCACCTGATTTAAAAAAAAAAATAAAAGCCCAGGGCAAAATGACTTTTTCAGCTATCTGATAATGAAGCTGGAAAGTGAAGTGTGTTTTATTAGTAGCAGAAATCAGCCATTTGCCAATTCTGCTGTTCTCTGGGGGATACAGATGCTCTGAGGTAGCATCGTATGATCAAGAAGACACTAAAGCTCTTGAAGTTTTTTGGTGGAAAAGGAAACAATTTTTGAGTGCTTATCACTCAGTTTATTAATTAGTATGTAAATGTATTTTTTTTTTAGGTGTAGTGGTAGAGTATTACCTAAAGAAAACAGAAGTGTCTTTATCCAGATAACATCAGGTAACTGCAGCCAGTGTAGCTGATGCTTTTCTGTGGAATACAGCTTACAAACCAGCTCTTGGTATTTACCTGCCTGTGGCTTACCAGTTTGTGTGGTAATGTGCTTATTAGTGCACTTTCAATGATATCAAAATCATGAACTGTGTGTTTGGGGTTTTTTTGTTGTGTGTTTTTTTTTCCCCTCCTTCAGGACAGTTGCAGTGAGTTTAACTGTTGTAATTGAGTGGCTGGTCAAGGAGTATCTTGAAACAGTGTATTGGGGCTGCTGCCATACTGCAACCATCTCTTGTTCTAGGTGTTCTGTATGGATCCTTCTGTGGCACTGTGCAGTCACTGATGTCTTACTATACAGAGCTCTGGATTACTTGGAAATACTGAGACCTTTCCAGTTCATCTGCTTTTTGCTAGACAAGTAAGGTGAATTTAAGCTGAAATATTTGAGCAGGGAGCAAAAGTATTAAAAACTATTCGTAATGAGATGGAATACTCAGCTGTTAGTGCCTTTAGTTTTTTTATTGTAAATGCATTTTCAAACAGAAGTCCTTACAAACACGAGTTCAGTTTCTTCTGAACTGTTAATGTAGTAACTTCCTCAAAAGTATCAGATAAATTCTGTCCATGTGTGGTGGTGCTCAGAAACTGATAAAATTTACACTAAGGAGAAAATTTGTATTAACATCAGTTGCTTAATAAGTCTAATCAGTGGCATCAAAATTGAGACATTATTTTTACACAACCACTTTTTCCTCCCTTTTGCTTATTCCTGTGGTAACAAGGAAATGAGATTCACCTCTTCTCTTAAACATTTTAGTGGCTTATCATTGCAAGCCAATGTCCAGTGCAGGCCAGCTTCCATCTCACAAGGCAGCATGTTGGAGCTTAGCTGCAAAGCAGAATGTCTTTGCCTCTTCTCCTGCTCTGGTGTTGGGAGTGTTGATTTCAATATCAAATTAACTAGAGCTTGTACTTTATTCTCTTTCAAAAGTTCTGAAATGCTGTAGGTTTTTTGGTTTTGCTGAATTAAACTCCTTTGAGGAAAAAAAACACCGACAGCTCAGTGTGTGTGCCCCAGAAATCCTGGGTGGAGAGAAGGAAGCAAGTTCTAAGCTTCTCAGTCCTGGATAGACTACGCACTTACCTGCCACCACCTCTTTTAAGCAGGTAAGGAAGTAAGTACTAAGGGTTCTGGTTTGAACTGTTAAACTCCTCATCTTCAAAACAATAAGCAGCATATCCCAAAGAACTGCTGCTGAAACTGGTAAGTACATTCAAAAGTGCTAAATATGATGAGTGAAAATAAACTGTGGTGCTGGAGTGCAGTTATTGTAAACCAGGGTCACTGCATTTCAAGTTGCTTATCAGTTCAAGCAGATAAGACTGGTTTGCTCATGCATGGTTTTCCACAAAGGTCTGGGTGTGTACAATCTTGCACCTTAAAATAGTAATAACAAAACCTGTAAATATAGTTGAGAAATACTAAACCTCTTTGCACAGAGACGTGACTCTTCTTACCCAAGAACTAGGATAGGCCTTTAATTGGGACTTGAACCTTTTGATCTTTTTACAGTAGAAGTTTAAATCCTGAGGCTCGTATATCCTCTCTTGTAAGAAATAATTGTGCAGTAGGGCATTTATGTGGAGCCTGTGCTATTGGTCACTTATCTTTGTGAGAGAGTTGATCATCCAAAAATGGATCTTTTATTTTGTCTATTGATAAAGCAAAACCAAACAAACCCCCCAAATTAAGTTTAGATTAAGGATAAATGCTTTGAGTTGTTGAACGTAGAAAAAATAGCTAGCCAGACTAAGAGTGGCACTTTGAGCCAAAACAGTGAGATTTGTGGAACAGAAGAATACAGTATTTTTTTTTCTAAGAGCCTTTTATCAGTACGGGTTACTCTAAAACAAAACTAACAGTGAGAAATGGCTGATGAACCTAGAACAGGGTAAATGAAAGTGTTTCAAAGGAATGTTGACAGTTTGAAAGCATCTCACACAGCTTCCTTGGGCACTTAAACCCCCAGTCCCCAGGTCCTGCCATTCTGGGACATAATGTGAGCTATGCTCACTCTGCTTTTGAAAATCTAGTCCCATGTTGACAGAGCTGAATGGGCAGCCTCCCTTTGTAGCCCAAGTTAATTCTTAATCAGTAGCCTACAGTCCCCTTGACTCTGTGGTTACAGACTTTACTGGGCAAAGGCCATCCCCCCCGGGGAAGGGGTTACGTGCAGCCTCTGCTCCACCTTACACTGTAGGGGCCACAACCACCCAGCCTTCTGGGAGCTGCCAGGTGCTCGTCTAGTGACAGCGTGGCTCTTCTGTCTGGGCTGGTGA
Organism: Actenoides hombroni; assembly: GCA_024336885.1. Lineage (NCBI taxonomy): Eukaryota > Metazoa > Chordata > Aves > Coraciiformes > Alcedinidae > Actenoides > Actenoides hombroni. Next base: position 14,480,252 of record WUAM01000395.1, read on the forward strand.
CAACCCTTTTGTATTCCTTTGGAGGGGACTGCTTTTGTGAAGTATGTGGGCCTGATTGGCTTCTGGGCTGAGGTCCTGGGCTTCTATCTGCTTCTCTCCCTGTTGTTCCCAGTGACCCCAAAGGAAAGCTGTGCTGGCTTTGGGCTTTCAGCTGTAGAACCCAAGTGGCAGAGTGCCTGGCAAGGTTTAAGTGGTTTGGTGTTAGTTTTGGTTTGTTTTTTTTTTTTTTTGGTGGAGTTTTTTGCTATTCTTTTCTTCTTTTTTGGAACTGGGGAGCTGTGTATCATGCCTCCTTCCCTGCTCTGCAGGGAGGTCATCAGCAAGTGCAGGAACTGCTCCCTGTCTGCTCCTGCTGGGGCACCTTCTCACCAAAGAAACATCTGGCTTTTTTAGTAACTGCTTTTCATGGTGAAAGCTGTTGTCAGGAAAATGAGTTTTTTCTTCAGGCTAAGACTGTAGTCTTTTGGAAAACAGATATTTGGGGGGTTTTCTTTTGCTGCTTGGGAATTTGCCTGGTACTGTTTCCTGTGCATGAGGATTTGTTTGCATAGGACTGTTGCAGGGAAGTGGCTGCAGGCCTGCCCTCACCCACAGCAGTCCCACACCCCAGTGCCTTCTGGCTATGGATGTGCACTTCTTCCAGGCGTCTCCTGCTGCCCGTGGGCCTTCTGCTTACTTCAGCCATCCACAAATTGTTCCTCCCACCCACAGACATGCACCCTGTGCAAGTTTTCGCTGTGCCTGTGCCGATGTGCAGCAGTCCTTGTTGGGCATCAGAAGCCAAGCGGAGGGACCTTGTTTTTCCCCACCATGGGATGGGCAGGCACCCTGCTCCACTCTGGGCATTGGCCCTTTTGATCCAGAGCCATCCTGGGATTTTGTGTGCCACTGCAGTGAGAGGTGCCGACTGAGGTGGAGACATGGGAGGTACTGCTCAGGGGTTACAAAGACTACGTGCTGGGGAGGGACAGAATCACTGCTGGTTTTCAGGTAAAACCTCCAGCTCACCCATCCCTCTCAAGCTGTTTCCACACGTGGAAGATCCAACTAGCCAGCTCTGCCGTCTGTGCTGCGTCGTGGTACCTGTGTGTGCCTGCAGCAAGGCCCCATTTTTTCTGGGGGGGGGGGAACCCCAAATACTTCTTATGCATATGATAGACAGCTCAGCAGTAGCTTTCTACTTTCCCCTGGGCGAAGCACAGCAGCATGTTGTCTTCGGGAGTAGCTTGAAATTTTGAATACAAATCTTGTTTTATTTATCACCAGACTTGGACCTTGTACCTCTCCAGTCACAGGGCGTTATGTGCAACCCTTGGCATCAGGCAGCCTTGCCCCCATGGAGCTGGTGATGCCCTTGAGCTGGAGGCTGCCTCCCTGGGCTAGCGTGGAGTAGTGCCAAATGCTCTGTCCATGCCTACATTTACATATGCTTAATTAGCCCCTGTTAGAAATCCAGAAGCTTCTGTAGTGAGCACCCATCCTCCATGGGTGAGCCCTAGCTCTGAGCTTTTGTATTCTTTTCACGTCCTTTGCACTCTGCCTTATTTCTTAAGCAAAAGGCTGTTTCTGTCATAGCAGTGAGCATCTATATGTGCACTGACTCTGAATTTTCGGTAGTATTATTCTATGATAGAAAGATTTTCAGTTATTCAATTTCTCAACCCAGTTATTGGATAATGGAAACACCATTTTTGTTTTTACAGACCTCAAGCAAAACACAGTGGAGGCCCAATAGTGATATGCTGGTGCAAAATTTGTAAGCTACCCTACAGAGAAAGGATGGGGTAGGACTGAAGTGCTGTGGAGAAGTGGGAGATCTGAGCCAACAGCAGGGAAGCCAAGAAGGGCTCCAGATCCAAGGGAAATGAGGTAGAAAAACTTCTGTTACTTGGATCACAGCCTGTTGGATTTGCCACCTTTAATCTTCGATCTCCATATTCCACCTCTTAAAAACTGAGATAATGCCTCCCAAGCCCCATAAGTGTACAGGGCTCTCATTATCACATTATTTATGAAGCACTGTAAGAGCTCTAAATAGGACGTGATGTAGGAGTGTTGTGAAGAAGAGGAAGGAAACCTGTTTGACAGTACAATGGCTGCAAGCGAGGTTGTCTAAGTCCACGATGAAATCTCTCTTGATAAAGCTGTAGCCAGTCTCAGGGCAGCTGCATTAAATTCTTCTCAGAGTAGGTATTGAAACCACCTGTGCCAAAACAAAATGGTTCCTTTGCATGGTGGCAAAAAAACAGTTTTGCTTTTGCGGTGGTATAGAAGCACATGTAAACTTTTTAATTTTTTTTTAAACTAGCATTTGGTGGTCGGGAGACCGCATCAAAACCTGAGCTCAGGCTTTATTGCTGCTCTTTGCTGCAGGATCAGCGAGGCCATGCAAAAGGGGAGCTATCATGGATGGGACATGGGCTGTTATTTATACAGCTGTAACCATAACACCCTGACACTGGAGATAAATGCAAAATGCTTGCCGATTATTCAGTGTATTGCGACGTGCGGAAGCGATGATGGGCAGTGGTGTGGCAAGGGAACATGTTTCTCCCCCCCAGCCAGCCCCCCCGCACCTGCCTGGGAACAGCGAGACGAAGTGATGAACTGCGTGTGCCCTTTAGTACTGTTCTCCATGTTTTGGCTTCTTTGAGAGCAGGCAGGCAGGGTGAGGAACACTGACAGGTCTGCTCTGCTCCTGTGCCTGGACCCAGCCATGCCACGTGCAGCACGAGGGGGCTGCTTTGAAGCTTTGCACTGGGGTCTCGGGTGCTTTCCTGTGTGACCTCTGCGCGGGAGACCCTTGCACCCCTCAGATCCAACTGAGGTTTCTGAAACAGGACTGATTGATAATGGGGCCTAAACCACCCATGGTCTCCCCAAGAGGCAGGCTCAACTTCGGGGATTGGTGCAGCCAGCTCTTGTTTCCTGTTGCTGTGTAACAGTGCATCCATGCAAGTAACCGTGGCTGTACATTTGAACCCCAGGGAATAGGGTACCTTTAGGCTGTAGTAGATAAATAAAATAACCAAAGATGTGTAAATTATCCTCAGCATGTCCTGGACATATGAATCTGTCACAGGTAAGAGTGTAAAAATAGAAATCCAAGTTCCGGGATCTGTACTGTAGCATCTTTTAAAAATGTCATCAACAACAAACCAAAAAAGAAGCCTTTGTCTAGACGCTTGTTTCCTAACGCCAGGAGATATTGCTCCTGTACCTTTCTGGAGACTTTTTGGCTGGGGAATGTTCTCTTTCCAGAGGAAATCCTTTCAACTTTCAGCAGCTCAAGACTCTAATTGGGTGAAATAATAGCTTGGCACTTCCCCAAGCAATATGATTTTTATCTTTCTTGTTGTCTGCAAAAGTCTGGTTTGTTCCAATCCTATGAGTCACAGAAGGAATATGGATGTTAGGCTGCCCTGGTGTCCAGGGATGGGCTTCTGGTGAGACAGACCCTCAGTCAGAGGTGACCATGGGGGTCTGAGCTATCCTCTACATAGCTAGGGTAATGCTCCCTGCCCCTCTCCTGCTTTCACAAGGGCTGACGTTGTCTTGTTGCTGATGTATGCATTTCTAGGCATCTTCATTCTCACTGAGTTATTCAGAGAAGTTTTTTTGTTGGCTAGTGGTCTGGTTTCTCCAGGTGACTCATCTTACAATAATGGATTCAGGCTTTGTCTTTGCCAAATGCTAACTATTCATCAGCTTCAACTAGCATGTTTAGATGTTTTCACCAGATACTTAGGTTTTGATGGTTTATTTAGCTCAGAAACAAGCCTGATAGAGTAAACACTGGAGCTTTGAACCTCTCAGGATTTTGTTTCTGTATGGTGGATTAAACAAACTGAGGTATTCAGCAAAAGTTTCTCTTCCTTGTCCTGGAAGGCTGTGAGCCTCAGGGCACAAAGCAGCAGCCATGGCTTTCACTCTAAGTAACCTGTCCTGTGTCCCTGGGGCTGGGCAGCACAGTGTGTGTGACTCTGGCACAGGAAAGGACCATCTGGCCAGGACCTGCTGCTTCTGCGCTTGAGGTCAGGTGTGTGCCAGGGACCACCGCCCACCCATGTGAGGACAAAATGCTGGGTTTACTTGAAAGGTTCATCAAGCAAAGTGCAGCAGGAAGCTGTGTAGATGATCTTGTCTCAGGTCTTATCTGGTTCATTTGACTTTATCACCCGACAGTTGAATACAAACAGGACTGTGCTGGTCCCAACCCCACAGCTTGTCGCTGTGCTCTCAGGGGGACCGCTGGTTTTAGCCTCCAGATCACAAAGAACCAGAACGACACATTGTGTGTTGCTGTTTCCTACATCCACATGGAAAATCCAGCTGCCCCTGGGTTCCCCACCTCACTTCATCCTTGCTGTTCAGCTAGGGATTCCATCCTCCCTTTGTGGTGGCTTGGGTCAATGCAGAAAGGATCAGAAGCAGGTAGAGATACGCAAACCAGGAAGCTACGCTGCATAAAATACTCTCATGACAGGGGCAGGCACAAGGCTGGGCTGCATAGGACTAGCTTAAGCTAAACTGGAATCAGGATTTTCTCCTGAATCCTTGCCTTACTTGAAGCAAGGCATTCAGGCAGCAAAACCTCCATTGAGAAGGAATCTGTGGGCCTCCATGGACCCTCTGTGAAGGTCCTTGCGTGCTCTCTCTCTCTCTCCATCCATGGGATAGATTGAAAGCAGGGCCTGACCAAATGCAACAAGAGGCTAAATCTGGAAAAACAACAAAGCAACTGAAACAAGCCAATGGGACTTGAGTGCAGATGTGCTCAGCTTGTGAGCAGCAGGGTCTGAGTGGCTGCTGGGCTGGCCATGCCATCCTTCACCTGCTGCCTCTCTGGTAGGAGCAGCATTTAACCATCCTCCTACAAATTGTGTTACCAGATGCTTTTCCTCCTTCTGCCACCATGGAATACCCACTAGGTCAGCAGCTCGTACCTGCCTGGGAAGCACCAACCCTGACAATTTGTGTCCTAGATAGGTTTTTGTCACCGCAAGCAAAGCAGCCTCTGGTGCAGGTGGCCTTGTAGCCAGTATCCTGGCTGCTTTCTTGGAACAGTTTGCAGGCAAGGTGGGCTAGAACAGCTTGGGCATTGGTGGGCTGTCCCACCTCATGCTGAGGTCACCAGTGCCCACTGCCAGTGCCACTTCCCTGGGATTCTGGGGAATAGTACAAGTGAGTGGGGTGAGGGGGCTTCCTAATGCAGGATGTGATGCTGTTTGACTTGTGCTGTTCATGTTGATCTCTGTTTCTGTGTTACTGTGCCCACTGCTGATGAGGAGCTCTTGGCCAGCATTGCTTCCCTTGGGGCATTTTTTTTTCCTTCTCCTTTTACCATCTTTACAGCTTGTTTTCCTTCCTGCATTTGCAAGGCTGCCTCCAACAAAGCCTTGGCAGACAATCTTATCTTACAGCACAACCAGTCCCCCTCTTTTCACTACAATATCTCATCCGCTCAAACGCTTGGCCAGAGCAAGGCCCTCATTGGGGAGCGTGGCTGCTCCACACACGCCCTGCCCACTGATGCTGGCAGCTTTGCCCTCTGGCAGGGGTACAGGCAGAGCCATGTCCTGACAGGGAGGACAGGAGAGGGGCAGCTGCAGGATCTCAGCTGTAAAAAGACACTGGGAGAGGTTTGCGCTGTGCTTGCTGTTTCTGGAGAGGAATGTTGTTAATTAAATGGGTAGGTGAGATGACTGAGTCTGTTTTATCCCCCTTGGCTTATTCACTTGATTTGAAATGCCTTTTATTTTTTTCCTGAGTTTGTGGTTTTAATATTTTGGCAATCAAAATAGTTTTGCTCCAGAGCATCTGTAGGGAAAGGGCCTCACACCTATTTCAGGAGAAAAGGTTTTAAAACCCCCCAGGGGAAGCCAGATCGAGAACCTTCATTGCTTATGCCTTGAAGCAGATATTCCTGATAACCAATGCACCTGAAAATACTAAAAAAGAAAGCGCAGATACAAATAGCAGCAAAATTATTAAAAGCACCATTCTTTTGCCCAACCACAACCTGCAAACCAGGAAATGTTTAATCTTATGCAAAATTTGGAAGGCAATGTACTGTCCTGACCAGGATGGTCTGAAAGTCTCACGAAATTTGCTTTGTTTATGTTGCTGGGGCAGCACGGTGAATTTAGTGGAGCTGCAGCTGAAAGTCTTTGTTCTCCAAAGGCTTATAAAAGCTTCACATCTCTTGAAAAGTCCATAGGAAATGGAGTTACTGGGCGCAGCATTTCAGATGGATCCAACTCTCCTTACCATCAGTGATGACCTTTCTATTTACTTTTAAAGGCACTCATAAAGGGCTGTACTGAGAGACTGTGTTGCTAGACAAATGCTCAAGATGACTTGTTTTGTAGTGAGGGTTAGAGCCTTGTTTAGTAACCAGCCATATGTTTTATCAGATTGTTTACCTTTTGGTTCTGGAGCCCAACTGATGCCCATTGTTTTACCAATGAAAAGGGCTAGGAAGACCACGTGTGTCAAATGCTGTGCCAAAAGCACAGAGCAGGACCATAAATACTCCTTTGTACTAAATATCTTCTGATACACTAGGTTTGAATTTATTTTACTTTGTTGCTGCTTCCAGCCCTTTCTAACTGGCATTTTTTGAAGCTTCCTGCCAATTGCCAGCAAGAGCAGGCACATCTCCTGCGAACCACGCAGCTTTCCCTGGCGAGGGGTTTGCACAAGGTTTCTCTGGGTGTCCGTGGAGGTGGATCCTCCAATGCCTCGTGGTATTGCACTGAGTCACAGGTGCAGGCACCATGGGCACCAAAGCCTGTGACAATATAACAGCACAGTCCAAATGTACCCGTGCAATCTGAAAGTGCAATCTAGGGTGCAATCTAAAGGTAACTCCAGGCATTAAGTAAGAAAACCAGAGTGTTATGTCCAACACTGTACAATCAACTGAAAAAATGACAGTGCTTTTACAAGTAGCAGCTTCTGGGGTTTGTTGGGCTCCTGGTATATGCATTTTTAGGGTTTATTTTTCCTTAGCATGAAGCTTAGAAACTTATGTTGATAAAAGCTGACACACTGATTTTTTTTTAATCATGTGAGTCTACAGCTGTCAGAAATATCAGCTAGCCTGAAGTTTGCAATAAATCATTGGGGCTTACAACTCTGTTACTCACAGTTGAAGAACTAGTATTTGCTGAGGTCAAAACTACAAAAAAAAAAAAGCTCTGAGTGCATTTTTAACCTAAATATAAACATATATATATATGAATGTAGAATAACAGAACCTGTGCTTGTTGTGTTTCTCTGATTTCTTAACCAAATTTGGTCAATGTGCAACTTAAACATATGTATTTCCTTTGGCTGTCAGCTGCTGATTGCCATCTCCTTGTGAAACCCTGACCTTTAGAAATTAACCACAATGAGTTGTTTTGCCTACCCATAGTTGTTTAGTGCCTGGAAAAAACACAGGTCTTACTCCATTTTAATTTCTTTAATGCATGTCTCTCATTTCTGATCTTTCTGCTCTTTAGCTCAATGCACAAAGCATAGGAAATGCTGCCCTGTGGGGGCAGGTCCCTCAGAACAGCAAATCCTCCCCCATACCTTTCCATAAATTAGTGAAGTCAGGTGAAGAGTGGTGTTTTGCCTCTTTACAGAGGGCAGATCAGATCCTGCCAGTTTGCTTTTAAATGCAGAACACCCTGAGCCACCAAAACCAGTGCAGTTTCCCTACTGAGAATGGCATTTAAGGCTGAGGTCTTGGTGTGCTCAGAGGATGTCTTAGGGAGAAGGGGAGGAAAAGAGGGAGTGTGCATGGACCTATGCATGTCCTTTCCCCTCTCCAGCCACCCACCAGCAGTCCTAGGGATTACTGCAGTGGCAGAGCAGGTAGGAGCCCACATCAGCCACCCCCCCTCCATCAGCCACCCCATGCTCTATGCTGGGGAAGGGTTTGGGCCAATTTCATGTATGGTTTTTGCTAGACTGGTTCTGCAAAGCAAAATTTGAGGGTCTTTACTCTGAAAACTATCACTGGAGTGTTGGATTTGACACGGTTCTGTCACTGCATCATATAGATCTGCTTTAGAAACGCCCTTCAGCTGAGCTGTGTGAATCCTCACAAGATGATGCCTACAGGAAAGAGAAGTGCCCTTGGTGACGTCTTTTACCCACAACTATTTCTTTAAGATGGACAAAGAAGTCTGTCTGTACAGTCTATGCAAAGAAGATGGTTTTACTTCTCTTTCACTTGTGAAAAGTGGTATTATGTCTTATGCGAAGAAGGAATTTTCTCATTAACATGCATATGAAAGCAAATAAACAGAGAATCCAGTATCACCCCTGGGAGTAACTCTTATCATAAAGCCACGCTGCCCTGACATGAGAGGGAGATCACCTCAAGGTGAGCCCCAGTCTGCCTCCAGGACCACTGTCCCTATGAAAGGACCCAAGGAAAAGGGTGCCAGAGACACCAGACCATTCTGTGTGCAGGGGGCAAGCTTCCCATACACCCGTGGGCTGGAGGAGACAGTCTGGCTCTGCACCTACCCATTACACAGACTGAACATCTTGGTCTTTCCCATTTACGTGGGGATTAGTCACATCAGGGTTTGGATGTTGCAACTTTGATGGAGCAATCCTGCCATGGCTTTGGTAACTCGGAGTCTTCCTGGAGAAGACAGGAAGGAATTTAATGTCTGATGTAAAAGCAGAAACATCTATAGAGGTGAGTATTAAAGTCCTTCAGGACACATTCGTGTGTCATAAAAAAATTATAATGTTACAGAGGTGATGTTCTCTTTTGATCTGTCATTGCAGACCACTTTCAACTGTGAATTTCTCAATAAATATTTAATATTTGTTATGCAATTCCACTTTGATATGAAAGCTCCAGGGACACACAGTCCTAATACATCAAAACCCCCATATTTCTAAAGGAAAGTTAAACTGTTCCTGTTCAATGTACTTAATTTAATCTTTCCAGATTTCCGTAATCTCTTTGCATTAGTTGAGAAGCTGCAGTGACCCTGATTTTGCTTTGGCCGGTGATCCAGCAGAGCCGGGATACAGAGGACAAGCTGCTGGAAGGAGCCTGCAGGGACTGTGGCCCTTGTGATTTGTGACAAACATCACACAAAATGAGCTGCCAGCCCTGGGGACATCCCAGCCCCCCACCATAGTCGTCTTATACAAAAAGCAAGTAAGTGGTGAGGAGTGGGCGTCTGCTTTTAAGCAGACTGCAAGGGTTCACACAAACCCGTGGCTCAAACCCAGCCCTGCCAAGGAAGGTGTAACTCTTGTTCTGTGGTGACTCAGTTTGGCCTCTTTTGATCCAAGCACCAAAATCACAGCTGAAACAAAACATCACCTTTCTCATTCTCTGCAGGCTACCAAGAACATAGCACGCTTACCCTCGTTCGTTTGCATCGCACCCTGCCTTTGTTAAGTTTCTGTTAAAGCATATCAAACATGGTTAGAGGGAGATTTCCCTTCAGCTTTCATGGCATCCTTCATTTCTTATCTTCTGCAGTCACCCTGCTGCTATTGCACTATGGGAAAAAAGGTGTTTTGCCTAAATATTTGTGAAACTTCCTGCACTGTAACAAACCTTCTTGAGCTTTGGCTGAGGCTGGACTGCTGAGCTAAGGCAGGGAAAAAACCTGAGGGGCAAAGGTCTGTGTGAGTGCCAAGACAGCCCAGGAACTGTTGAAGGTGCTTCTGGGCAGAGGGGGAGGAGGGTGAGAGTTCTGCCGGTCTCAGAGCTGCTTTTGAACACCGTGGTTTCATCTGATATGATTTCATAAAGCTAATATTTAAGGGTCAGATGATGTGATATGCTGCCTTCAGACGTTGCATATACAAGCCCAGCCCACTGTTGAGACAAAAGTGGCTTTAAGCCCTGTCTGTCCATCTATCTGATCCATCTGCTTGCCTATTGCCAGCTGGCATGAAAGGTTCTTTTATCTGAAACTATTTCCAGCTATTTCTTCTTTCAGAAACTCCAAAGTGCTTGCATGAATTGAAAGAGGTATTTCCAGCATTTTTGGCTGGGCAGCATTCTGGCTTCAGATTTTATGACAGGTATTTGAGCACGTTCTGCTTTTGGAAGGGCTGCCACAGCAAGTCATCTATCATAGGAAGGGTACGTCTTCTGCTTAAAATATTCATAATTTTCTCTACCTTTTTAGAAAATACAGGTTGGCAGCTTATTGCTTTTGACAAGCCGCGTTCAAAGCATGAGCAGGTAAGGCTCATATGCACTATTGGTCTCAAACTTGAATGAGGAGAGGTGCTGGGAAGGAAGATATGTCTCAGATGGCTGCATCTTTTTGGGGCTTGGTGGGGCCTGGGTTTTGCAGATGCTCCTTTTGAAACTGTACGGAGACCTCCAGGTGCGAAGTCTAAAATAACATCCAGGGAATGGGATGAATTTTCCAGTGTTAGAGGGATGATCCTTCCACTGTTCTGGTGTGCCTGACTGCGACACTGGTTGTTTTTAATCCATATCAGTTATTTTGAAAAGACATTTCTGATGCTCTTCAGCCCAGACATACCAAAGAACATTGCAGCTCTGCAAGGAAAAGAAAAAAAAGGGGGGGGGGGAGGGGCAAAGGAAAGGGGATGTGGACAGGGGTGTTGACCCTGGGGCACTTGG
>WUAM01000395.1:14490984-14501041 GCA_024336885.1 Actenoides hombroni
GTGTAATTGATGGTAGCGCGCTAGCGAGTCGCCGAAAGCGAAAGGAGGAAAAGAACCAGGACAAGGAGAAAAAGAAGAGGAAGGGGGGGGGGGGGGGGGGGGGGCAAAGGAAAGGGGATTTAGATAGTGGTGTTGCTCCTGGAGCACTTGAGCAAGCAGTGATGATTACTATATTTCCTTATGGCAATACCCAAGCTACTGAATGTTCAGTTTTTCAGGAGTAGCTTTGACACATCTCAGTGGAAGGAACTGTGACATGGATGGTATCTCACTTGTTACAGGAAGTTTTGAATGTGCTTCCCTTCATACCAAACAGGCTGATGTTCCCGTTTACCTAAACAGCAGCCACATAAGTGAGAGAATCCTGAAAACTGTCCTGTGCCTCACGATTACGCCGTAGGGATGGAGGGTGGCATAAAGCAGAGGCCTTCAGCTACCTGCTGGAGAAGTGTTTGGTGAAAAGTCGAGGATATTGCCCACTGTGTGCCAGCTAGCTTAAAAAGAAAATCTTTGTTTTGGTTTGGTTTTTTTACTTCTTTTTTTTTTTGTGATGTAGCAATTTGTGGCCAAATCCCAGGGTCTCGAGGGAGCATTCTGGCTGAAGGAATGACTTCAGAATTTGGCCTAGCATAACTTCAAGATAAAAGCTTTTATGTAATCACTAATTCACAGTAACAGTTGCTTTAGCTTCTCTCATTATCATTCTAAAGTTATTTTTTTCATGCTGGGAGTTGGATTTTCCTGGCACTGCATCTGTTTTCAGCAATGTATACACCACAACTGCTGACAACTAGGAGTTGGAGCCCATGTTCCTCGACCCTGGCTGTAGCTTGTTTTTTCTGGCACCACTTTAAAGTCTCCCATCTGCACTTGTCTCCTGATGACCAGCGGCGGTCCTTCAGCTGCGTGAGAAATGCCTGATGTTATCCTGTTGTTCTCGCGCTCCTCTGGACCCGTTTCTGGGCCAGGCCATGAATGTGGGCTTGTAGTGACTGTGCAGCCCTCGCTTGTTCCTAGATAGAGCCTTATCGGGGCCAGCTGTAGCAGCACCTCTATCCCTTTCCAGCCCTTCCCTGTGGTTGCTGGAAGGCCCAGTAGCTTTGTGCATTTTAGTGTGACAGAAATGGCACTCTGCTGCTTCTCTGGTTTTCTGGTCCTCTTTGCTTTTCGATAAAATACTCCCCTCTCCCCCTGATCTCTGTTCCAGCGAGGATCTGTAGCTGATAACCTCTGCACCCTACAGCTGCTGAAAGCCAGAGGAAGAGCTTTGTGTCTGTCTCTCTACCTGCCTCTCATCTCCAGTGGGCTATTTTTTTCAATCCCCATATCCAGCTTACTCACAAGATGCTGCTGTTCCTCTTAGAAGCATTTGGAATGAGTGCAGCTGTTTTATGCTCAGATTCCTCCTGCCTTGGCTTACCAAGAGTATGACTTTTTAAGGGATGCGTGCTGTTTGGTAACAAGCAGGTGTCCTTGCTTGGCTTGTAGGCTGGATATTTCTCTTAACTTACTCTATAGTTTAATGTGTGCATGGTGTACTTGACAGATTAACAGTATGTTCATTCCTCCGCCACCGCTTGTCTGTGTTTGTTTATTTTTGTCATTCCTGTTATATTCAGTTTCATTTGTTATTTTTAGTTTTGTTTTCCAGGCCTCTTTCTTTTCCTTTTGCTCAGCTTAAAGGAATCCTTTTTTAAGTTTTCTTGGTATTTGCAGGCAAAAATACTAGTACTGTTGATTGTTTCATGCCTTTTTGTTGTCCCTCACCAGACAGGGCATGCAGGAGCTTGTGCGTGCATGTTTCTTCCCTGTCCTCATTCAGGTGTCAACTTACTTTCATCTTCCTACACCTCCCAGTGCATGTTGCAGCTTTACCTGGTGCTCAGGGTTCCCATTACCCTCCATAACACAGCTGATATGATGTAGCAATCTTCAGCCATCCCACTTTCTGCTGTTAGCCACTGGCTGCCACTAGGAAAGCAACGTTACCCCAGGCTGGGAAATTACTGGGAATTACTCCCTCCTGGAGCCCGGCTCCCACTGGCAGCAACACTGGTGGCTGGGCATGGAGTCCTTCCTCAGTCAGGAAGGGGAGCAGTGTTCCAGCCTGGCTACATGTCACAGAAAGCCATTTTCAGCTGATCTCCTTTCCTGCCTGACAGTGCCCTGCTGGTTTCCATGGTATTCATGGTTGTGTAGGGGTGGCAATTTCAGCATCCTGGCAGCTTTCCAGGCTGCCTCTCCATAAAACCCTGTATGGTTTCAGGCATATATATATTTTTCTTATTTTTCCTTCATCCCCTAGAGCTGGTTTTTAGGCAGTTAATCTATTCCAGCCTTTTGCTTATCTCACAGGAGCAGTGTGAGCTTGTGCCCATCTTGCTGGCAAGTTGCTTTGAGATCCTCTGATGAAAGGTTTGCTGTAAAGGCAAAAAATGATCACAGCCATGTGGGCTGTGCAGAGCATCCTACTGAAAAAATAACAGAAAGTCCCAACGACAACAAGCTGATTCTTGGAACCGAGCTTAAATGGGATGTCATCCCCATTCACTTCCATCCTATTGTGCCAAGGCTCCTTCCATTTTTTCATCCACTTTCTGAAAACTGCTGTGCCCTGGCAGGAGGTTGGCGACCACTGCAGCACTGTCAGTGGGTGTGTGCTCCCAGCCCAGCTACACATCTGTAATGGCAATGCAGAAAACCATCAGAAAATCTCTTGTGTTATAGATGAGGCCTAATTCCTATCAATCCTCTCCTTTGTTTTGTTTAAAAAAAAACCAAACAAAACAACAAAACAAAACCCCACAAACAACAAAAGCAAAACAAACCAGGGCTTTGCTCTAAGTAACAGTTGGAGTGAGCTGAGCACACAGCTGGTCTCAGCTTCATGCAGGCTTTCATAATAATCTTTAGCCATAATAGTCTCATTTTTTGGAAGCAAGTAATTTGCTGCTCTTCGGGTTGAATGAACTCTGATCAGGCTTGGACTTCTACACACTAGGGTGAAAAAACACCCTCTGTCTGAGCTGTGAGAGGCCAGAGGAGTTGAAGAGAGGGGGTGCTATGTTTGGATACACACACAGCAGCCTCTGTTCCATTTAATTTGGGAAGGGTGATTAAATGGTGACCTTCTCAGCTAAAGATGGCAGGTCTGTGACCTGTGGCTTCGGCTGTTTTGGGCTCCATTTCATCTGAGGGTAAAATACCCAACAACAGGCTAATACCAGATCGAGGGCCCACGTTGCTGAGATGGGTTTAATAGCCCCAAGTTGAACGAAGATGCTTCTTGGTATACTGAAGAGAAACAGGCTGCAAACTGCAACATGTATTAACTGTTTTCATCTGTAGAAACCACAGGAGGAGATAATACGGTAGTAGCAGCTGCCCCTAGAATTATTTGTACACATGTTTGGCTCCAAAGCTTTCTGCCCAGCTGGTTGGAGGTCACTGCAAGCACTGATAAGTATTTGCCAAATGCTGAGAAGACAGGACAAGGTCAGAAGCTCTTCTGGTAGCAAGCAGAGCATGTTTAGCAAACACTGCTATCTCCCAAACTAGGGTGAGAGATTTCATCAACAAAACAAGCAAGGGGGGTCTGAACACTAGTGGAGGGCAGGAGGAATCTGCTTTACAGCTTTTGGCTAAACTGAGAGAAACATGGGGCTTGCTGTTTCCTTCTGAGCAGAGGATTATCTGCTGGCCTGCCTCAGACACCTCCTCCTGCGAGCGGGCACTGAGAAACTTTTGAGCTTTTTCCAGTTGCATCCAAGCACAGTTTTGTCAGCATGGACAGCCACAGGAGTCTTCTGTCCCCCCACAAAATGTCACTGACACCCTCCTGTCCCATCACTGTGTCTGTATCTGTTGTGGCCAGGCCAAAGGAGTGGGGCAGCTGTGGAATGGAGCAAAATGAAGCCCAGCTCTGCCTCTGGAACAGCTGCAAGTGCCTATACTTGGTTATCTGAAGCTGGGGGCCTCAGAAACAGGGCTTTGTGATTGGCATCCCTTTGCTCAGCTCTGCCCCTGCCCAGGGAGCTCTGGCCCAATGTGGCCTCATTTCAGGGGTGCAACCAAAGGGCTGAGAGGGCTTGCAGGTGCTCATGTCTTCTGCGTGCTGAAGTGGCTGAGGAGAGCGTGTGCCCTGTGAGCCTATGCATTGCCCAAGGACTGTGCGCATGGATAAGACCCTGGGTGGGAAGCTAAGGGAGACCTGAGGGCCAGTTGCCCTTGGTTCAAACATCAGCCCAGGTTGCCTCCTCAGAGGGTGGAGGTGAGCTGAAACCATGGCAAGGGAGCTGTGGAAGTGCCTGAGGAGGGTGAAGGCTGTGAGAGAGGGTGGTCTGGGGGCCAGGGAAAGGAGGAGAGGATGGGGTCTGCCTCAAGGGAGAAAGGTTCATGGGACAGTGGAGTGGGGATTGCTTGATGGCCAGAGGGGGCTGGGGGGGTGATTTGTGGAGCTTCCAGCAGGTCACATCTGTGTGCTGGCCTCTGCAGGGACCGGCTTCATTCCCCATCCTACACCCCTTATTGCATGAGCTGATCTTCAGGCCCTCCAGGCAGACACCTACAGCGACGGCCTTATATCACAGAACATATGAAAGATTTAAGGTGTTCACCATTCCTACTCGGACTTAACATGCTTCCCTTTACAGGCACACATGGGTGATCTACTGGGGGAAGGACACCTGGGCAGGCAGATCAGCACCTTCTTATTATTAAGGCAAAATTGTGGGGTTTCAACCTGTTCTCCCCAACCGTGGGATTCCTCCTATTGCTCTACTCCCGTTTGCTTATATGTTTGATAGGAGCACTGGTGGGGACAGTGTCACACAGCAGCTCTGTTCCTGTACAAAGACCTGCCTCCCAGTAAAATGATAATCCACAGGGAGATTTGGTCACAGGTATTAGAGGTCTGAGCTTAGCATCCCCCTTTCTGTTAAAGCAGTACATGCAATTCCAACTTGCTTAACCGTCACCTGTGACTTTTCTTTTCTCCTCCTTTCCCTCCCTAACTCACCTCTCTCCAGCCTACAATTTGCTTCCTCTTTCTGTTCTACATTTAGTTCATGGTCCAAGCTTCTGTCTGCCCTTGCTTCATCCGCTTCCAACCTGCTGCTGCTGCTGTGGATGTGAGAACTTCAGCCAAGTAATGTGGGCAGAGGTACAGGGGAGCTGGTTTTTCCTTTTGCTAAATGCAACCTCTCTGAAGTTGAGGGGCTGGTTAAAAGTAAATGAATTCAAAAGTGAACCTGAAAAAAAACTCTGGAGAGGGGAAACCTTGCTGAGACATGGATGTTGTGGGCTCAGTGAGGTGCGAGGCACAGGAAGGGAAGAGCAATATGCAAAGTATAGAATGCCCTGGGTTGGAAGGGACCCCCAAAGGTCATCTAGTCCAAACACCTCACAGCACAACTATTGTGATGAGCTTTCATCTGTAGAAAAACTACAAACTCTTTGCTATGGAAACAAAGGGAAATTTTTCCTTTAGAAGTTTCTGCCCACTTGTCCCTCCATCCTCATTTATGCCTGTGCCTTTCATCCGAAATTGCAAGCACAGGTAGAGCTTTCACAGAGTCCAAGGGCTGTCTGTGCCCCTTAAGGCACATACACAAGGCTTGCACAGCCCCTTTTGTGCTCTGGAAGTAGCCTCCGGAGGCCTGATTCTCATTTGTGAGTCAAAGCATTTTAGCCCTCTGCAATTTCAAATTATGGTAGCTAGTGTGGGGTGAAGGGAGCAACTGTACCCTCAGTGCTTGCTGCGCCTCAACAACTCGGGATGGGTGCTGGTGGCTGGAGTTGGTGGTCTGGCCTGTATCACTTCAACAAGAGGATTCCTGACAGAATTTTCCAGGGAAGCAGCTACTTGGGTTTCTGTTTCCAGATCAACCTGAGAGAGGCAAGCAGGCCATACAGACATACTGACTCATTTCTCAATCTGAAGGAACATCCTTCGAAGATAAAAATAAGTTTCAAAATTGTCAGGCAACAGATGTCATGATACAGGCAGACGCACAAGGGGTAAAAATTTCATGTTTGGTGTAGTAAAAGGTAATAATTTTACTTTTGTCTTTCTCCAGGTGCTGTTCCTAGAGCTGTCCACATGCAGGAGAGGAACACTGAGCAGCCACACTTGGAGCAGCACCTTCTTCTGGAAGTAATGGCTCCCAGAGAGGTCAGCCCTCTGCCACTGTGTTTACAGTGGCAGCAAGCCCCAAGTTAAAAGATGCCTCAGTTCTAACACTCTGTTTCCACTGTTTTTTACCTTTGCAAAAGGAGACAAAACCTGAAGAAGCTTTTCTGTTGGCTTCATATTTGAGGAATCCTTTCTCATTGCAAAGGGCAACTGTTGTATGAAGCCTGAGCCAAAGCTGTTCCCTTGATACTGCTGCTGACACCTTGTAAAGGAAATATGGAGAGACCAAGGAGCCATGTAACAGCAGAGGCTGAGAGCTGCACTAAAGCTGCTGAAAGACAGGAAGAAGGGGACGTGTGCCCTGTTACACCAAATGACTGCCCAAACTAACAGCCTCAGAGGAGAACCACAGCTACAAGGGACCTTCCGAAGAAAGGATGAAAAAAGGTAGGGGGCAAACACAACCCTGACTGTGCCCTCATCCCCACCAGCCAGCCAGGCTTGGCAGGCAGCAAGGAATACATCAGAGCCATTCAAGGCATACAATGTGTCCTGCGGGGAGTGGAGTAACCTCTAAGGCCTGGTGTCACCCACGGGCAAAGGGTGCCACCACTGTCACTGCTCAGGACATTTGGTGAGTGGTTACATGCATGGCTGGTTGGCCATTAAAATTTGTCATTTAAAATAACAAGTAACGACTGCATTTTGCCAACACTGCTTCTCTCCTTCAGATGAACGTCTGACGCTTGTCAAGCTGGCCTGGAGTTCAAGGGTGGCCAGCAATAAGTGCACACACAGGCTGCTTCCTCCCTACCTCTGCCAGGGCAAACCAAGTGCATGTTCACCAAGGTTGTATCAGTGGCTTTCATATTGTTCTCAAAGGGCATTTTTATTAGCTTTCTGCTAAAAGTATTGAGCTGATTGAAGAAATAATTGTAGGTCTAATCATCTGTGAGAAATTAAAAAACAAAAAGAAAAAGGTGGCTTTTGAACCTGGCTTACATTGCCAACTACCTCATGTAGTGATTTAAAAAAACCCCTCAAACAACAACAACAACAAAAAAATAAACCACAACCCAAAATCAAAAGGGAAAAAGAAGGTAACAGTAAGAGGAGTGTGTTGGAGATTCTGTAAGCTCTATTCCCAGCTGCCTCTTGTGAGAGTGAGAAGGCTCAGGTAGCTCTCAGGAATGAAACCCTGCAGGTCTGTGGTGATCACATACCCCTCTGCTATGGACCAGAAGATGATTCCGACACAACTCATTACATTTCTATTTCTGACTAAGTCCATTGTTGGATTTAATGAGTAAGTGATGTTTTGAACTGATAAACACCCTGCCGCAAATTTCTCATTTTATGTTGTGATGAACAAGCCAAGAGATTCAGGCAAGCAGTAAAAGGCCTTTAACGTATGATTTCAGACTTAATTCAAAGTGGGAGGTGCTTCTCAGAGTTAGTTTGAAAGTTTCTCTCACTTCCACCCCTAAAATGGAGATAAGGTTTCCACAGACTAAGCAGTGTTATCTGTGAAACAAGATAGTGACTGCCACAAACATTGTCGGTAGTTTGTTATCACAGGGAAAATAGCACATATTATGAAAGGTCTAAATGTCTATGAGCTATTTCACTGCTAATCCTTTTAGATACAAAATATGCCCTTTGTGCGTTTATCCCGCAGTGGGCATCTTCCTCCTCCTCCTCCCTGAGTACCAAAGGCTTCCTTGCCCCATGACCAGCTGCTTACATTTCCAGGCTTGACCCTTGCATCTTTGATCATGCAATTATGGGCTTCCCACAGGAAACCACTTGCTGTACCAAATCCAGGGTATGTGAGACAAGCATAAAAGAAAAGAAGTTTAATATCAAAATAAATCTTTCCAGGGACTGCCACAAAAGTAGCGCAACTAATTTTTGAATTAAATTAATTAAAAGTCTCCCATGAAAAAGTAAACAAAGCTGTCACAAACTTCTTTTCTGATGTAGGATGATGATGTCAAAGACTGTCATGACTTCATTGCAGAGTATGGTTCACCTTGCAGTAGGTTACACAGTAACATGGTAAAGTCAGAAAAACCCAAGTCTGAAAACGCTTACTAGTTTGTACTTGAAAATGGTTGTTTTTTTTTTTCAAAGGCTTGACAATTGGTGCTTTTTTCTGTGCTTCAGAGACAAAGAAAAATGAAGCCTTAACAGCCTTCAGATGCACTTTTATGAGTCTAAAGGCCAAAAGTAATGTCTGGCACAGATTATTTAACTGGACTAAAGGGGAAATTAATTCCCTCTGAGGCAAGGAATTCAATTTACTGTTTCCTTACGGCTGCTGGTAGAATTGTGAGCATGAGAACCTGCCCTGGTACGTGATGCCACAGGAGACTTTGCCACTCTCACATCTCGGCAGGGCAGGCTGACCGTCATGGATAGTGCTTTTCCTGCCAGTCAGAAAGAACAGAAAGGAAATTACTTTCCTCTACAAAGGACTATTCCAGGGCTTCAGTCACAGCTTAGTGTCTCTATGTCCCTGTTTTGTGGAATCCATTTGCCCGAGATGAAGCCAAGCCCTTGAAAAGGAGCAGAAACCAACAGTAATTCAGATGGGGTTAAAGTGATGGTGGTAGGTTGTGGGACAGCTCTGAATGGAAAGGTGTCCATGCTGAAGAAGGGTACTTCTGGGTCCAGGTTGCTTCTAAAGTCTCCAGAGGATTCAACATTTTTCTTTCTGCGCCTCATGTGCCTACGTCCCTGCAACTATAGTCTTCTCACAGCCACCCTCACTATCCTGACCTCTAACTCCAAAGGAACTTACGGGGGTGCGTTACTGCCTCTGCGCAACGCCCCAGATTGGACACTGATGGGAAGATCTATGTAAAATAAGTAACTGATTACTTCTGAGGGTAACGACGTCTGTGTGCGATTACTTGTTTGGCTGAACCGGCTGGAACTTTAGCTGCTAACTCAGCGGACTCTAAGTAGACAGCATTGTCTTTTCAGTTCCTGCTGGCTGCGATTCAGGTTGTTAATAATAATCTAGAGAGCTATAATAAGGCGTGGATCCTGGCTATCAGAAACCACCTCTCTCTCCATGTACTGTTACAGGAGGCAAGACTGAGGAGATGATCTTGCTGACAGTTCCCTAATTTAGCAATGAGTGGCAGGCAGTTGCAGTGGAGACCTGTACCAAATCCATTATTTATTAAGCTATTACTTAAGATCCAGAATGGGTGTATTTATTTGTAGAAAAGTCTGTGAACATCTTGACTGACGTTCCAACATATGTTTATGCATGAGAATCAGTGCTATGGGGATGCTTTGTTTTTAAATTAGGAACAAAATATCCCCTAAAAGCTAAACATTGGGCCATGATATTATCCTCTTTCCTCAACACTTACGACAGCACTGAGAGAACACTCTGGCCAAGCCAGTGGGCAGCCAAATATAATTTATGACTTGTTTTAAACAGATTTGTTGACTTCATGAAAGGCCCTGTCAAAAAGAACAGTCCCCTGAGTCCCAACAATGATAACAGTTGTGTTGCATCAGCACTGAAAAACTCTTGGATAGCAGTAAGCCTATCCTGAGAAATTTTTTTAAAGTGCCTGAACATTGTATTTTCTAAAAAGAAATAGGGCGAAAGCTATTGCTTGGAAGTGGTTTGGTTTTTGTCATCCTTTGTTCATTTTCTTTTCCACCGATTGGAGTACTCTCTTGGAAGCATGAAAATAGTTTTCCATGTTCCATGTAATTAAAAATAAAGATGTGTGTTGTTTGAAGGAAGCTAATAAGGATATAGAATCATAGAATCATAGAATTGTCAGGGTTGGAAGGGACCTTAAAGATCATCTAGTTCCAAACCCCTGCCATGGGCAGGGACACCTCCCACTAGAGCAGGTTGCTCAGAGCCCCATCCAGCCTGGGCTTAAAAACTTC
>WUAM01000395.1:14504765-14570175 GCA_024336885.1 Actenoides hombroni
CCTTCCCATCTTTTTTTTTTCCCCCCCCCCCCCCTTTTTTTTTTTCTTTTTCTTTTTTTTTTTTCCTCCTCCTGCCTCGATCCTCGGCTTCTCCAGGTATGCCTGCCTCACTGCAGCACCTTGTGCTGGTGCTCTTGCTCTCCAGTGCCACCCTGCTGCTCAGCACTGCGGCTGGTAAGTAGCCAGTGGGTGTAACGAACTAGCCATTTTGGCACAGGGAAAGGGGGTGGGGTCCGCTGGTATTCGGGCACATCTGTGTCTCCTTAAAAAGAAGTGTGCATCTGTTTCAGCCGCCGAGCCCGATAAAAGTTTTGAAATGCCCGTACGTTGCGCGTCTCGCAGAATAAAATCGGCTTTATTGTGTAAATGAACTCGACCTGCATTCGGGATGCGTGCTTTGCCTACATCTGCTTCTCTTGTCTAATAACTTGTTTCAATTTCGGAAAAAATATATAATCTTTTTTGTTTTGCATACCTCGCCCTTCGTAAGGTAATGCAGGAATTTTTCATATATATTTTAATCGTCAGCAGAGCTGTGCCTGTTTTGCTGTGGGATCTTTGGGCACAGCCATTTTTAATTTTATCAGCATTGGTGCTTTTAGGGGCCTTAAACATGTGCTGCGGTTTTCTAGCAGGCTTACTGTAATGTCTGGGGTTTTTCCTGGGAGGGAAGTGCTGAAGGAGAAATGTAGCGATTTTTGTTGTCGCTTGCAATTATAGAACAGTAACACAAAACGCTGGAAAAAATGCTGGAAGATCTTGAAGAGTACTCTGTTTTTTAACGAGAAGTTGGGAGCATATATGCTAAGAGCATCCTTATTTATGTTTTTGGACACTAGACCTGTTTTTAATTTTGCTTGGAATCTCAGTGTCAGGTATGTAGGATCTTTGGCCGTGAATATTGGAAGAGTGTGTGCTGGTCTGGCATCCTTTTGGGTTTCTGTCATAGTGACAGATTATCGTGTTGGAGCCGTTGGAGTGTTACCCAGCTTTGTTAGGCACTAATACCAGTTCTTCTTGCAGTGTGCATTTTCCAGCAGTTTTGGAAGGCTCCTAGGACTTAGTCTTTTTGCTAATCGGGATCCAAGCTGCAGTGCTTGCTTTTAAAATTTATTTTAAGCGTTATTTAGTAATCTGCTGTGTAGAACTCATAAATGAATCTTTGTAAGAAAATTGCTGTATCTTGCTAAGATGACCCAACAAGCTGATGGTCGTTTCCATATTGCATTTCACTGAGGTCTTAAAAAGAATTATTTGTGAAAGTTGAAGATGCTTGATGTCATTATTAGGAAAATCCTGCAAACTATACACATTTAGGCCATTTCTTCATCACTCTGACTGGGTAGTCCTCTGTTTTCTCACTTCTGCTTTTTAAGAGGTGTCTTTGTAGAAGATACTGAAATGAAAAGGTTGATGTTGCCTGTATCAGCCCGACCTCTGACTGCCATTGTTTTAGATTGATGTCTGCAGGGTCTTTCTGTGGTAGTTTCTGAGGAGTGTTTTGGGTTTTTTTTTATTTCTTCTGTTTTACTTATTTTTATGGAAGAAAGGACTTCTGAAGGTCAAAAATCTTAATATTAAAGCACATATGAATCAAGCATACCCAGTATCTCAACTTTTCTTTCAAATATAAGTTTTAAAAAGTGTAGGCTTTTTTTTTTTTTTTTTTTTTTCCCCCCGTTGAGAAAACTTCAGTGAGTTGGTAATTTCTCTGCCTTGCTGAAAGAGAAGGGTTACTGAAGGAGGGAGGATGGATTTGAACCAGGCCAAGGGCTGGGCAGGTGCGGTACAGCCCCATTTGCATGGTTTTGCCAATTCATTTCAATCCTGACCTGGCAACAGCATTCCCAGAATTTCAGTTCTGGTTTTGCCTTGTTAAAAGGGTATTTATTAATGATGCCAGCTTGTTTGACTGTTTTGTGAATAGGAACTTGTTTTCCCATTGTGATTTATTTCTCAATTGTGGAATTTGAACAATACACATTTTAAAAAACTTGGGTCATAACCCTCTGCAAAAGTAATTGTAGGAATGATTTGAGTTTTAGTTAAGGTAACTAATGGCTGATTTTAAGTTTACACTGCATTTCAGAAAAAAAAAGAATGTCTATACATGGGGAAGCTACACTAATGTGTAATTCTGCCCTTTTATGTTCATGAAAGAGCCAACACTCTTCTCTTCCCCTCCCCCAAAGCGTGAACTGTACGCTCCCATCAGAGTGCAAATGTGGTCTTTGTAGCTTTGAAAACCCCTATTAATTCTTACTTCTGATTAGTGCATGGATACTATACCTCAGCTGTGTATAGAATGGAGTGGTTATAAATGCAAAATCCTGACATCAGAGGGGAAGTGTTTTCCTAACAGGTTTGTGAGTTTCTCTCTGGAGGAGAATATCTGGACCTCCTCGGGGAGAGTGCCACAAAGACCTGGGCTTAGAATGGGCAAGAAAGGAAAGCCGTGAATATGCATAAAAAAGAATAAAACCAAATCTTAGAGTGGGGCTTTAGGTGACGGTTTCACTCATAATCTGGAATATGAATGAAGAAAGAAGGCGGTTCTTCCTTCGCATTTGTAAGTGAAGAGATAATAAAGAACCAGCTCTAGATTCAGAATTACTTGCTGATCACTAGGGGGAAAAATATTCCTGGTTTCCTTCATAATACCCAGATCTTAACAGGTATCTGATAACTCTGTATTTAAATCACATATTAGTCCTTGTGAAGAGAAGTGCTACAATAAGGACAAATATTAGTCTTAGGCAAAAAATTCGAGGGCTTTGAAAAGTTATATTGGAAAAAACTGATTCGTGCCACGTTGTTCTTTATTTCTCAAATAACTTGAAATACCACTTCCTAAATCTTTTGTTTAGAACTATGAGACATATTTATACACCCTTATATTTTAGAGGATTCAGATGCGTCAGTCGTGAGGGTTGTGCCTGAAGAGGTGATTGGAGAACCTTTGAGGTGTTCCCCAGTATTGCTGAGGAATTTGGTTTGGGTGTTCATATGGACCTGATATTAAAGACAGAATCTTTCCTCATTTCACTTGCCTTCTGTGATATGCAGTATTAAAATCACTTTTCCTTCTTTATATGTAGTCAGAGTAGACAGCATTCCATTGTCTGATGTGTAGATTATTTGTGGAAAGTATAAAGTGAAAATTAAAGCAAACAATGCTTTTGTCTTCGGGAATCTTTCTTTAAGTCTGTATCTGTGCGGTTCAGCAGGGCTACAAAATTTTCTGTGTGAATGGAATTGCATAAAGATTGAAGTATTTTTTTAATGATCATTTAAATTATTAATTAAAATGAGTGAACTGAAGCGTCTTTATCCAATTCTGTCTTACCAGTTAAAGTTGCTTCAGTGTCTCTACGTAATTTGAAAAACGAATTGTGTGACATGAGGAAAAGCCTCAATTGGCCATTCAGTTCAGTTCTAATTCAGTGTATTGAATTAGTAATTGACTATATTTATCTTGCAAATTAAACTTTTTTTTCTAAAACCTATCTGCACCTTAATTTCTGTTTCTTTACTAGAGCTATACCCATTGTTTATGGCTCTTTCAGGTGTAATCTGAAAATTGAATTTATTTTTCTGTTTGACTTGGGAGCTGTCTCAGAAATGCTAGCCTGGCATATGGAAACAGAGTGTTTGCTTGAGGGGCACGACTGGTGTGCTTGATGGATCACTGCGTGTACAAGAGCAGCCTGTACGTCCGACTAGGGCTTCATTAACTGTCTAGCTGTGTAAAGAAATAGCGTAGTTGTGAAAGCATGGGATCCTGTGCGGAGCCATTCCCCCAGCTGAGAAGAGCCTTTTTCCCCACTAGGTAAATCAGCCTGTATGAACCTTTGTGATAATTCAGCTAAGCTGCTTCCAGTTTCCAAGCAAACCTTAGTACTTTTGGAGTGCACTGTGTGGTGTAGGCATAGCCTATGAGGAAATGGGAGCTGCGCTCATCTGATGGCCAAGGAACCCAAATTTCAAATTTCTGAGACATTACACAGATACCTCTTTTCAGTAGAAATATTTTACCCTCAAAGGAACTATATGGAAAAGTTTGGCTGAACTGCCTGCCTAATCTCTGATGAAGCAAGGCAAACCTCGCTTCACCCTGGACAAAGAGGGAAGCATAGCTGAATTTCTTGTAACTATTCTTATGGTGAACTCATATAAAGTGGTTGTTTTGGTGACACCTCTCTAGTACATATTATGAACTTCTCTAAAAAATCATTTGTTGGCTTTTACATTATTGCCCCCCCCTGCATTTTTTATGTTCTATTAAGTATCTCTCAGTAGTCTGTGTAATCAGTGGCATTGCATCCTTGGCAGATACCACCACCTTCTGCCGTTTTCAGCAGAGGGATGAGAAAGTTCGTTTGTTAGATTCTTCAGAAATGTTTTATTTCTAACAAAAGAGCTCACGACTTACTGTCACTGGAGCTGTGTTGTGTTTGGACTCAGTCTGCCTGTACCATGAACATGTGCTGTCACTTTCTGGGCAGAATCTCATTTTCCCAGCCAGGGCTGTGTGTAAGCAGTGGGTGAAGTTTCATTTGGAACAAAATGCTTATGCCCTGAATAAAACAAGCTTGGTGATGCTTTATGTTGGGTAAGACAGGAATCTGTGTGTAGCTTATATGCAGTTTCAAGTATTAATTTTTAAAGCTTCTACACTTAGTGGAACTGCTCATTACTTGAATTTGAATTTAAAAGTAAGTGAAATAGAAGAACTGTTCTCCGAAACACCAACATTTTAGTACACTGACTGATTTTCTGTGGGGTTGGTTTTTTTTGTCTTTTCCTTTCTCTGAAACATAAACTCACAGAAGTGTAATGCTGGAAGTGACTTCTCTTCTGTTTCCTCCATGTCTGGTTGCTTAAGTACAGATAACAGTGTTTGTCTAACATCTCTAAAATCTCCAATGAAGAGGGATTTCACAGCCTGTCTAGGTAGTCTGCCTCGTTACAGTACTTAATTATCATGTTTTTCATAATGCAACAGTAGTAAGGTGGGAGTTGTTTGTTTTTTTTTTTTTCTTTTTTGTTTTGGTTTGGTTTTGTTTTTTTCCCCTTCTATTCTAATGCAACATTGTTTAAGATATGCCTTAATTAGTATGTGGCAATCCATTTGAACATATAGCATGGAGTATGCACACAGAATTGCCAGGGAACATCAGTCTTGATCAGTTCCTGTGTTGAAGCCTAGTGTCTCCACCTTGGGTACAGTAATTTGCGATGGGAAGCTTGATTTGACTATCAGTGTTTTAAAATTAAATTTTTTGAACTTTAAAAAGCTGTTTCTGAAAATGTAGTCTTTTCCTAAAATGTTGATTTCTGATGGTGCCTTCTTGAACTGAGGGATCTGTTCATTGCAGAGCTGGGAGTTGGGCTGAGCAGCAGGAGTGGAATCTGATAGCAGAGGTCAGTCTGGGTGTGTGACGAGGAGGAAGACAGGCTAGCAGGGCGGGAGAGATTTGAAAGGCTGAAGGATCCAATCTGATTTGCAGTGAGAGGAGAACCAAGGCATATTAGACAGCCAGCCAGAGCTGGTGGTTTGTATTTGCCAGACTTGGTTGGAGAAGAAGTGCTTGCAGTGCTTGTGGAGTTTTTGCACTCGCGGAGAGAAAGCAAGCGTAGTTGTAGGTAGCAGTTGTGAATATTTCTGTTCTCTCTTGTGAGAATTGAATGAGACACCTAGTTCTTTAGTAATGCCTTTATCCTCCTCCTTTTCCCTCAGTCTCTTAAGTTTGGAAACCACAAGGTTTTTGGGTGGTGATGGCATTTCATTACAAGGCATTGGTTGGGGTGTGTCACTTTTGTCAGTTGCTTTCTTGGGCTGACATCAAATCACATTTTTTGTTTTGAACTCTAAAGGTGTCTACCTTCTGCATCGCTCAGTGTTTTTTTTTTTTCTTTTGTTTATTATTTTTGTGAGAGAGGGAGGGAAAAATAGGCACTACAGACACAGAAGACTCACTGACATCTGCAAACATTTCCATCTCCACCATCAACTTGTGAATCTGCTGGACCATTTCAAGCATATGTGAAAGATGCTAAAAGTCTCAAGAGATGAATTTGCTACAGTTCTCATGAGAATTAGCAACTGAATAGAGGAAACAATCCAAAGTTAGACGTATCCCAAGGGGAAAGTAGAGCAGAACTCAGCCCAGGTAATTCTCTTTACTTAAAAGTGACTGCCCAGTCAGCGCAGGGATGCTGACAAGAGGGTTATTTCATACAGCAATTTGGATTAAGCACAGTATATTTTGACTTCTGTTCACTTGGCATACCGTAGGACATTTGGGGGAGAATTGGAGATCCCTTTTGTGGGAGGGGTGGGAGCTGGGTAAGAAGTGGGAGAAAGGGCATGTTTATGGGCAATTAGTCTGGTGCTTGTGAAACCACTTGTATTTCTGAGACAATATAGTAGGGAATTTTTTAAACTGAACTTCCAAAATAATGCCCAAATCACTTTACTTTTATGAATTCACAGTATGTACAAATAACTTGCTGTTTATGATATGCCTTGGTTTTCACACTTTAAAAATGGGATTTAACTTGCTATCCTGTGTATACTCTTAGCTTTAGTTCAGATATGCCACACGTTAAACTCCCTTGTGGTCTTTTTTCAACGGTGCTGTTATTTCTGCTTTTCCTCTGGTCCCTTTGAATATTTTTGTTACATCTGATACTTGCTGGAACCTGTGAAATGCATAAAAAATCGTTTTGTGTGAAGCAGGAGTAATGGAAAGGCATGTACTGTCACCTTCTGGGTTGGAGTAAATGGCAAACGACACAGCTAGTGGTATAGTGAGCCTTTGAGCTCTGCTGTATTAACTGTTACTGACAAGTGGGCAAGGTGATGATAGCAGTGGTGCACAGCAGCTCTTACATGGAGCCAAAAGCTCATACTGCCTTTATGCTCCTTATTCTATTATATAGACTTTTTCTATTTTTGAGTAAGCAGGATGGGTATAAGAAAATATGGGTAAGAGGCCCTTTGTTTGTTTGTTTTTGAGTAAGATGACAAAGTATCATCATAGTTCAGGAATGTTAATTGAGCTCCTTAATTTATATGTTAGAGAATGCAGCACTTAATATCAAAGTAATGGGCATTGGCAATGTCATTTCTCAAGCTCATCATTCTTGGCATGAAGTGCATTTCCCTCTGCATAAGTCACAAAGGTCAGGTTCACCCAGTGTGAGAAGCTTTAATGTAGCTCAGTGACAAAAATGACTGACTAAACATGCTCTACTGCTTTAACTTTTGCCTTATCAGACTTACTCAGTTTGGCTTGGTTTCTGTTAAAATGTTTTATTTCTGCAGCCAAAGCAGTATGGGTACAGACACTTGGAACAAAACTCCTAGACCATCCATATTAGAGAACCTTGATTAGATTTTCTAATAATTTAAGATAATCCACAATTCATTGCTCTTCTGAAGTTTGTCAGACTTGAAAAACACATAGCAGGAAAAATAATTGGTCGTGTTGCTGTTCAAGCTATTTTCTATAGTAATGATTGGATTAAATAACTTCTCTTACAGGGGTACGTTTAGTTGTCCACTGCTAAAAAAATGTTTTCTCTTATTAGTGGTGAAGTGCTTCTGTTGTAGTTAGCTTGTTGTTGAACCTAGTTGAAAAGTAATCCTTCCTTCTGGTGTCATCCTTCAGAGAGAAGTCAGTAAAGCTGATTTAGTTGGGAGGCTTTGCATCCCTATACTTTCCAAGCTGCAAAAATCTTGGTGCAAACATACTATGCAATGTGTGTTATGTGCTGAGAACTTTGCCAGTCCTCTGGTTTGTTTAAAACCTAAATACTAGAAAATAAATGTGTTTGCAGATGAAGGGCATTTTTAGCTGAAGATTAGGCTTTTTACAACTACCAGTTCTTAAATATAAATTTTCATTATATTTAGCTGTCTGAGGTATGAAAGGTATGTAGAGCCAATATAGTAAGCTGAGGAAAACTAAAATTGCAGCAGGGAAATTGTATCACCTTGCTCTTTAGTTAGGCCGTGGCACCGCTGTGTATGTGCAAAGCAGGCGCTCAGCCCAAGAACAATCTTTCTGTCTTAATATCATTTCAGCTGCAATCAGAGAATGATAAAAGGAATCCTGTAATGAAGTTTGTCGGGATGCCACCACAGCGTTGGTTTCTTATGTTTGCACGTTTCAAGTTCTTTTTCTTTCTTTCTAGCTGTAGTGGGCCAGGCCAGGGAGCCGGAGCAGCTGCCATGATTGAAATAGCCACACAGGCCGCGGCTCTGCCGCTCGTAAGAAGAGACAAGCGCTGGGTCAGGGCCCACACTCCTGTCCAGAAGGGCTTTGCTGCTGGTATTTGAGTAGGACTCAGCTGAGAAGTGGAAGAACTTGTTCCAGCATTCCCTGCTATTCTTTCTCTGCTTTGCAGGCTGGGATGAATGACTCCATGAACCTAAATGAGTGAAAAAAAAGGTGTGGAAACAGTAGGGTAAATAATTTCTCATGACCACTGCAGCAGTATTTGGATCTCTCTATAAACATTTTTTTTTTTTAATGTAGAATA
The DNA here is from genome assembly GCA_024336885.1 of Actenoides hombroni. NCBI lineage: Eukaryota > Metazoa > Chordata > Aves > Coraciiformes > Alcedinidae > Actenoides > Actenoides hombroni. Next base: position 14,513,316 of record WUAM01000395.1, read on the forward strand.
TGTGCAAATCTCTGATTCTGGTGTGTTTTGCATAGATACAGAGAAGATGACTTGTAATATATGTGTGTGTCTGTATGTGTGTTTATTGTTATATACTTGGTATGTTACCAAATCTGACCATACCAATGTGCTTCACTGATAAAACCTAATATTTTAATATTAGTAAATTACTTGTTTGCTTGGTGTTCGTAATTTCCCAAGAGTCCTTACAAACAGCTTGCTTTTTGTGACTGGTGAGCTTTACACTTAGTGATTACTTCAAACTTCTACCAGGACCTGGTAAATAATTTCTCTTTTAGTTTTACTAAGATGAATCAGGCCTAATTAAATTTTAGTTAAATTTAGTCTGTAGTAGTTACTGTTGATGCAGCAAAACAATATTATTTGGCTACAGTTGTTTGACATTCTTTTAGCTAAGAATTTAAAATCTAGTAAACATTTTTTCCTGAATTTTGCAGTAAAAACTTAGAAATATCTTAAATGGCAAATAGAGATTTTCTTTGCTTTTATTGTTTCCTGTCAAAGAAATAGTACTGTCAATGAAGCTGTCAGCAAATTTAGCTTTCCTTTTTTTTAAGAACTGGTGAAATAGAATGTTTGCGTGCAAAACAAATAACCCCCTAATTATTATTTTACTAATCTGTATGCAGACTATATAATGCTACTTAAAATTGAAGATGTGGGCTTTGGGCACAAGAATACACAGTCCAAATATGACACAACATAGTAAATGAATTTAAAAAATGAGGAGAAGGTGTGTAAAATAAGAAAGACTAGCCATACAGGAATAATATAATCACTCAACCAACTTAATGTTTTCACTTGAAGAATGCAAGAATATTTTCTTCTTCCTTTTCTGGGTGCAGGGAAAAAGAAAAAGCAGTGATGTGCTAAGACACTTGAATAATAAATTGTGCCATAAATTATGAGACTGGTAGGCATATTCTGGGCAGAAGTCACTTCACTGGGGAAATCTAGAGATGTTTAAGAGGGAATTCAGTAAAAGGGATGTTGATTGGGTCCTGCTGAGGAATGGAGGAGTTAAATATTAAAGCAACTACTCAGACGTCCTGCACCTTGAAGCAGTCATGGAAACAAAGTCCTTCATCTCGAAGTGAGTGGTGGTTTGCAAAAGGAGGCAGATGTTGTCAATGTTATCATGGGCAACAACTTGATTTTCTCCACTGGTTTTGGAAGGGTAAAAGAAGGTTTAGTAACAAAAGAGCTGAACTGTGAACATAATAATCTTAACTTTGTCTGTATGTCCTGTGAGAGACAGAGGCTTGCACTAGCTGAGTGCGAAAACATACGGAATTGCCAGTAAATCCAGAGTATGTTCCCCAGAATTGTGTCTGCAATGCACTGTGTATAGCTAGTACCCATCAAAATAGCAGCAACAGACTTTTATTGGAACTGGGGAGAATGTAAAGAAACAGATGAAAACTAAAATTTAGCTTTTAAAACACTTTAATGTGGCAAATAATGCAAAAATTTGCTGAGCATATTCTTATACGAAGAATGAATAATCCACAGTTGTACTAAGTAGTACCTGTGTTTTAATGTTGCTTTACTATTACCAAGAAGAGGTGCAGCTCTTTGTTGCTGGCAGGTTTCATTTATTTGTCGTGCATATGGTTATTTTTTCTGTCAAACTCAAATCTTAAAATGTAGTTAAATCCATAGTTTTTAGACACCAGGATTGGATGTACATTTAATGATGTCGCTATATATCACTTCCAATCTTCCTGCATTATGTTCATGCATATAATGCAAAAGAAAAATGAAACAAAAGACATCAACATCCTTTAGCCAGGTTTCTAATTGAAGCTGATAAAAGTAATTTTAAAAACAAAGCTTTTTATTGTATCAGTTAACTTGTCTTCTGTATCTGATTACTGAAGGGAAAACAAAAATCCTTGTGCCTGCTCTTTATTTAAATGGAAATTTAAATAAATCACTTTTTCTGTGCAGAAATGATCCCAGTTTTGAGCCCCTCAAAGCTGTTTCTTTAATATATTTGTGTGTTCACGCTGTGAGCTTAAAACCGGAATCTCTTTGGGACAATGAAGTTCAGTACAGTTATATTCTGGTTTCAAATGCTTATTATACAAGATGCTGGTGTAATCCCACTGGTCTTTTTATTATTCCAGAGATCTGAATAATTTGTTCATTTATACAAATTTACAGTTGGTTGTTTGAAATTGACACAGGTTTTGGACATCAGGCATTTTAGTGAGACTATCAGGAAACACTGTGAAACAAGCCTGTTGCAATATCCTTGCTTCTCCAGATAAAACAAGACATCCTGGCTGGATGTTTACCAGTGTTATTACAGGACAAGGTATTTGTGTTTTGATTCTTTTCCTAGATTTACCCACCCTTCTCCACCCTTGGTTTTATTATTCTTTTTAGGATGATTAGAATAAGCATGTCATGAACTTACCTTTATGTGACTGACATGTGCTTTCAACATATAATTGCACCTAAACAGTTTAAAACAATCCAGGAACACCACATGCAAACTGTTATTACTTTTAGCTGAAATACATAATAACAGATGAGGATGATGTATGCGATGGAATCTGATAGTGAATTCCTTTGTGGCAATTACATAAAGCAGTTAGTTTCAGTGCCTAATTGATAACACCAGGACTTGCTTCATTTCCATGAGATGTGGGAATACAAGGTGCAGAGGTAACTGCATTCCATCAAGTTTCAGTCTAGACAGGCGCGTGAGAGCATCATTCATCCTGTACCAAACAAGGTAGGCTAATCACCTTCTTTAAAGTGACCTTACAACTAAAGAATGTGCTTTAGTGGGCACACAGAAAGACAGTCAAGAGCTCAGTGCAATCACCAGCAATGCTCTTCCTAGAGTTAAGGGTCTTGACTTGAAAGGGTGCAATCTGCACTGCAGAATTTTGATTTCTTATTTCATAGGGGTGGTGATTTTTGAAAGAAATGTTTAAATGAAGTGCTGTGCAGTTAATTATATTTGATTGATGGAAAAGCTTGTTATCTAGTTGAAGTGGGAGGAAGTTTGAAGTACACTTCTGTATCAAAAAGTATTAGGAAATACTGTTAGAGACTCATCTTTATCCTTTAATTGAAGATCAGTAGAGTGAGTTTAGACTTTTTCAAACGAGGTTTTAGGCGTTTTTTTTGGTTGTTGTTTTTGGGGTTGTTTTTTGTTAAAGTTGGTGTGTCTCCTTCTACGGCATATGAAAATTCAAAGGTAGAGTGTGATGTAGCACAAGCTGAGCCAAGCTTGAGTAGTTCTGCTGAATTTAACTCAATTTCTGTGTAGACACTACCAGAATTAGTTGGGGAGGACTGCTGAGGGGAAAACCAGTGGAGCTATTGAGGAAAGTATGGAAAGGTATTTTCAGATTTTCTTGGTGATGTGAGGACAAAGAGTGAGTAGCAGATGCCCCCAATAGCATAGGAGACACAAGCAGTGAGATCCACCCCACCCTGACAGCTTGAGGATAAATGTCAAGAACTCATGACAAAGAGATGTAAAGGAACAGGATCAGTTCAGATGGATACTAAATAGTTTGCCGACCTGCAACGAGTGTAAGAGAGCTCTTGGAGAGAAGTTGTGAGCATGCACGTGCAAAGTTGCTGCAGGACAAATTAAGTAAATTCCCACTGTAGTTTTATCTTCTGTGTCGCTGTGGACATCATTCTTTCTCCCTTGCTAATTGTCCTGCTTGAGCAGGAGGTGATAATCCTTCCACAGTTTAAGATCCAAGTGGAGCACTTAAAGAAGGAAATCTGCAAATGTTATATGTAGAGGAGAGCATAATTCTCTAGTTTTGTTTTCACTAGCAAAACCAGAAATAGCTAAAAGCAGAGCATTAAAAACAAAAAATAAGTCTCATAAAACAAACAAAATCATAACTATGTCTGACCTTAATTCAGCTGCTTTGTGCATAATTGTGCCAGTTTTTATAAAGTATTTTTCTCTGCAGTATCTCTGCCTCATTTGGTGGTAAAAGGGGTAATTGCAAGTTCTTGCAGAGAATAGACACTTGCAGTTGCAGACCTTCCTTCTCTTCTCTTTGCATGTTCTATCCCCCGACTTGGAGATGGTTCCATGTGTGCTTCTTTCTTAATATTCTCTTGTCTTCATTTGCACTTCCAACTACTGAAATAAGGGGAGTAAAAAAGACATTTTTATTTCAACTTGAACATTGCTGTTTTGTGATTTCTTTGCTTTAATGAAAAGGAATGAGTTGTATCATGTTACTAGGAAGAAACCTTTGATAAGCTCTCGGATGAACTGGGATGCATAAAGGAAGTGCAAAAGACTGAAGTTTATTCTTCCATAAAGGAATGCTTAGCTTCCCCAACTCTTCTGGTATGCTTTCTAAAAGTGGGGCTCTTTTTCTACTATTATTGTCTTGAAGAACACAAACTATGAGAATCTTGATTGACAGGTCCTCTGTGAATGTATAATTTGTTCTGGGGCAAGTGCAGTGAGGTGAGATCAGAGGCTGTACAGGACAGTCCCTGTATAGCCCATCAGAGGTGGCTCATCTACTAAACTGCTTTTAAACATGCATGAGCTTGAGTGAGTAATTAAGGAAGTTATTTCAGATATATATTTAAGTAATGCTTTCAGAAGAATCACATGAAGTTTTGGTTAGGGTTTGGGGAGGGGACAGTCAGGGTAAAATTGTGTGAATGGCTATTCCAGTCCTTGGGAAATACACAGATTCCGTGCCGCAGATCTCCAAACTATTTCTCCTATAGTGCATTTTATCAGAGGGTTCCAGGACTTTTGTGTAGAGAGAAAGAGACTTTCACCTCACTATATGTAGACAAAACCCAACATTATTCTCAGTGTTGTCAACTACTTTATGGCAAAGGAGAGAGGATGTGACAGTTCAAAAAGAAAATCACCCTGCTTTCTTGGATATCTTTATTGTGATCATTAGTGTGATAGCGGATACTGTTCCTTGTACTTCTGCTGAATTATTTTGAATTCTCATCTTTGTGTTTAGAGTTGTATTGTGCAAGACTGATGAGATCAGGCTTTGGAAGTTAGTTTAGAACTGCTGTAGCCTTTGCGTGCTCTGCCCTTCCTATCCTTCCGGTTTTTATTCACCAAATGTATACAAATGTGAATACAAAGATTGTCCGCATCTCCAATGTCTCCATTTGAGGAAAAACACAGAGTTCCTCTCTCCTGTCCCATACCTGGCATGTGATAGCAATTTCCAACTCTGTTAAGCAGTGCAGGAGACTTGTTTTAGCATATGATAATAAACCTCTCATAGCTTTAACACAGAATTAAACTAGAGTCAGAGTTAACTAGGTCTTCAGAAATTACACTGTTAGGGAGAAATTCCTCTTTAATGATACACCAAATATTTGCTGTTGGTCATCAGGAGCTGACCGATCATACAGGGCTGTCTGCCTCTCCAGATTCCTGTGCAGGAGTTAAATTGTCTCAAGCGCAAATGATCACACCAAGTAACAGTGCAGCACACTCAAGATACCTTTGTGTGAGAGCTGCATCCCCTTTGCACTTAGTAGTGGGAGCTCTAGCAACGTTAAACACCAGCAGCTTACATCTGGATCTCCTGACTGGCCTGCTGGTTCTGTTCAGGGCCTTGCCTAACTCAGGCTTGCTCTTTCTGAGTTGAACAGAAATAGATGTGTTCAAAGGTAAAGTTGCCTGCTGCTCTTCAGGGCAGAAGGTGGTTTGGAAAGGGTATTTGGCTTTTTGCTTGAACGTTTGACAGCGTTGAAGACAGTACATTATTGCAAGCTTCAAGCCCAGATATTTTGTAAAAGCAGCTGAGGGAAAAGGAAATAGTAGTTATGGCTGCTAGGTAAGATGAAGAAAGGAAACGGGAGCCTCCCTCAAGTGCAGCCACTAAGCAAATTAGTTAAAAATAGCTGCTTTTCCCCTCTAAGCAATTGTCTAAGCTGACATAAATGTTGTTCTTTCTTGGGAGCTGGATACAAGTTTAATTCCCTGGATTTTCTGTTCTGAGACAACCAGTTGTGCTTTGAGAACTTGTGCCATGCACACCACTGATTATTGCAGTACAGATGCTTCAACGAAAAAAGGCAAAAAACAAAAAAGCATCGAGGCCTAACTGTGATCGTGAGGAAGAAAAGCATCACCGTACTTACAGGTTGTGTAGGCAGTGGGTGGACGGAGGACCATAGCGAGATGAAGTATCTTACTGTTGGTTAACATGCCACCAGCAAAGACAAACAGATCTCTGGTTTGCTGGCTGCTGCTCCATTGCTGCCCACTTCACCATTTCAGGTTCCTTTCATTGCGATCACAAACAGATGGCTTTCTGAGACATCGTGTAATTGAAAGCATTATATTTACTGAAACTACACTTAGGGAGCAAAGTTGAGAAGTGGTGATTTTATTGCAAAACATACAACTATTAGAGATAGCATTTTTTTTTAAATGTAATTTTGTTTTCAGAAGGTTTAGAAATGTGTTTTTCTTACCACTGTTAACTGCTCTGTTGCAACTCTGCAAGTAATTCGAAAGAAAAAACCTTTTTATTTGAAATCTGTTTTGGAGTGTTTTACTTTGTGTTTTACCTTACTGCTTTTTGAATTCTGCATAGTTAAATATTTTTTAATAATTCCCGACCTCTCAATTTCTTTGACTTGTAGCCAAGCAGGCCACAGATTCCACATATCTCTTGTTTTGTATTATCCACTCATTCTCTTTGATTGATTGAGCTGTTGCTGTGAAATTTCATAAACGGCTAAGACAGCTGAACAAATGACTAAATAGGGTTTTTTTGGTAGTGTGTGCAATTGCCCAACGGCATTAATATATTTTAATGATTCAGCAAAAACATGGTGCTCATCTAGTATGCCAATGGTGAATGTTCATTACTGTAGATGAAAGTGATTTTCTAATTTTAAGCTGTATCTATATCTGAATTAGCAAACCCGTGCTCTGATGTGCTTTCACTGTATTTCTTAGAAGCAGCAGGAAACTAGAACATTCCCTATGTAACTTTTTTATTTTCTTCCTTTTCTTTTAACAGTGAGTATCCTTGGCTTTTTTATTGCAAGAAAAACTAAAGTGTAGGAACATGAGCATGTTGTTGAAATTTCATTATTCTTATTTTCCCTTTTCATCTTAGTGTGTTTTCACTTTTTTTTCCCTCTCTTCTTTCAAATGTTCTCCAAATGTCTGGTTTTTTCTGTGTTGGAGAGAGCAGAAGTAATTTGAGCCTTAGCGTTATCCAGTTGTGTTGCTGGAATGTATTGGTGTCTTATACTAGTATATGTAAAATTACTCTCAGCCCTGCCTTCCCTGTAGATTTTAAGAAACTCCTAGACACAAAGGCCATTTAATCAAGCACCTGAAACCCTGAGTATTTTCTGTTAACCTTTTCTGAAGCTCTTATTTTTTGACATCTTGAATAGTGAGTTGCATGTGAGAGAATCCAGTGGGCTACTATGTGAGAATCACTAACAGTGGATTATATGGATTTACCAATTTTTCTCACTACAGTTTGGTGAATGTTAAGCTGTACATATTATGAAGAAACTTTAAGGTAGTTGTGGCTATTTTTTTTCTTGTAATCAACTGATTTCCATTCCCTTCTCATTCGTAACAGACATTTTTCCTAATAGCTTTGTAAATTTTCTTAAGGCTTGTTTTGTGAGAAAGAGAGAGAAGGATGATAATGGCCTTAAAATTAGTGACTGTGTAATTAAGGTACAACATTTTAAGTTATCTTTGGACAGTTGGACAACTTTTAGCATCTGGGTTCCAAAAAGGAGGATGTAGTGTTATTAAATTCCTGAATTAAAATACACTAGTCACCAAACCTTACGCTATTGCCATGTTAAAACCATTATGAATGGACTGTGGACACTGAACTATAGTTTCTTTACTGTGGGAGAAACATGCTAATGAGGTGCAGATTTCAAATGGTGTTAATGGAAAAAAGTAGAATAGAATTGAAGGTATTGAAATCTCTTGTGACATACAGATATGGAAATAGAAGAATGTATGCTATAGTATTGGTTCATAGATGAAAAGATAAGAGGTGCAAGAATACTAATAACATAACTGGAGATAAACTTTTTTCCTTCCTAATTTTCCTTTGTGACTGAAGCTCTGGGCACTAGACTGGTGTGAAGAATGAATCCTTCTCACAAATCCTATGTAATGAAGACCTCTTTAAGCATATGAAGAAAAAAAAAAAGAAAAAAGACTGAAAAAGACTGAACAGAGGAATTGTTTTCTGCTTAAAGTGTGTAGATTTCTTAGTAAATCTAAGTAGTTGACTTGTAGCGTTAGCCTGACGCTGCCCAGTTTGTGCATGGTTACCTGTCTCTGCCACAGTAGGAACACGTTCCTTCTCCCAGCTTTGTTTCCCTGATATGTATCTTCATTTGGTACTAAATGCAGAAGAATCTGCAAAGTACCAATTAATTAAAAATACATTATACCTTACCATTTTTGGTTGTTGGTGTAATTCTCTAAATACGAGTGAATACAAATATAAGCTAGCTGTTGAAATAGTTGAATTGTCTCGTAAAACCAGACATTTGAAGCATTAGAATCTCTCTGTTCAGTTTAATATTAGAACTCCAGGTAGTCCTTTCTCATATGAAAACTTAAGCCTTAACTTCCAGGGATGGCCACTTTATTTACTGAAACATCTGTAAGCTTTTCTTTTCTTTAAAAGAAATATTCCCTGCTACTGCTATCTGTACAAAAGGTAAAGAACAATACAATTCTCAGTCTGTGTTATTCTGAATGCCAGATAATAAGCAGGGTATGTATTGTGGGGAGATGGGGCTGTGTTTGGTACTCGTTTTTCCAGGGAGGAATTGAGGCACAGAGTGGCCTGCCTCAAATTGTCTTTGGGTGTCTTTGGTTGAATACAGCTTGGCTTCTGCACCTGTAGGCTCATCCTGTTGTCACTAGATAATTCTTGTGTCTCCAGTTCTGCCCAAAAGATTTCATTCCATGGGCTAAGAAGTTATTTTAGTTTCAATGTGGAAATTGTTGCTCATCTTGTTGAGAGGTTGTTTGGTTCCCTAAGTGTGCACGGCAACAAACTTTAGAAACGTTTGCAGAAGACTTTCTTCCTTGAATTGTTGCACCTTCTGTAGTGCTAATTCTCCATATACCATATTTCATACCTTACCAGTATTTTTGGATGAATTAGAGAAGCATTTAATGATGTTCTTAAAATGTTGAGATTTAACTCTAATGATTACCAGGAAACAGACTACAGGGTCCTAATGAAGAAAAGAGAAAAGATTGAAAATTCAGTCTTAGAGGCTCTCTTATATCCAGATACCCTGGTGAGAGCTGCCTGCAATAAGGATATGGAAGCAATTAATTAAAAAACAAACCAACCCAACCCCAAACCCGAAACTTCATATATTGAAAACAAGACATCATAAAAAAAAATCTCTTGCTGTATTCTTGAAACCTAGCAGTTTGTTTTACTACGAGAATATTTTTTTTCTAAACGCAACATTGTGACCAGAATCATAGAATAAATGCCAGGTACCTAGAGGGTGAGCCAAAAAAATAAAACAGAGTTGCTCTTTATTCAAGAGACTACAGGCATTTCCAATCTCTCTTTTCTGTTTCAGTTGCATCTTCTCCCTGGCTTTTGATCTTTTCAATTGTTTTTGACCTCCTTTGCTTTTGTCTGATTCCCTAAGCTGTGGCACCGCTGCTGCGTTCTCAACTAGCCTGTGTTCTGTCTTCTCTGTGTTTTTCACGTATTCACATTCTTAGTCTTTTGGTTTCTTCCTATTTTATGTGCTTCCCTGGTAAAAGTGAAGAGCTTAGGAGAGATTCATGCTTTTAATTCCAGTTTTACAAGAGTAGGTGCTTGGCTGCTGGAGGAGGAGCTGAAGGAAAATGCACCTCAGCCTGTTCCTAAAGCAGCTGAGCACCTTTTTACCTGCCTACGGAAGCAGCATGTGCAACAATCCAGTGTCATAGAGAGACTGCAGTGCGTGTCCAGTGGCAGCTGCTCTGTGAAAAGTTGAGTTTCCGAACTAACAATCTTGTCTGAAGTTTTTCAGAGGCCTATAATTTTGGTACTTTGTCAAGAAAATGAGCAATCCTCCCTTTATTCTCCTTCCACTTCCCCAAAAAGAAAAAAAAGAGTTAGCCGCAAACCAACCAAAAGCCACACCCTTGGTATGAGGCAACCCATCTGCCACAGCTTAAATTCAGCTTCTTACAGTTTAGACTTTGTCAACAGAATACTTTCAAAAACTATTTTAATATGGACTTCACAAGCTATTTTATTTTTTTCTAATCTTACTCTCAGGCATGACAGTGTAATTTTAACAAAATCTGGTTTTCACTTCTAAGTAAAATAGTAGAAAAACTCTTGGTCTATGAAATCTCTGGCCATGCTGATAGCTTGGCAAATGTCTTAAGCAACCGAAAATAAAGTTCTTCTAAGATGTGTCAGATGCTTAATTACAGGCAGAGTTCCAGGCTTGGTTATAATAAATGTAATTATTCCCTCCCCTCTCAATTTAAATTAAAAGTAAGTAAATATAAATAATGTCAATCCAACTGTCCATAAATGCTCTCCTTAATTGGCTAACACTGAAAAGATGGTTAACAATGCAGTTAGTTTAGAAGAGGTCCTAAAACTTGAATTTCAGGTTATGTATATGAACGTACTGAACTGAAATGTGAAGATAAACTAGAACAGGAATACCTGTGGTGGTGGTCAATTTAACAAAACCAAATCATGATAAAAAGTCAATGACTCGTGTGTTAATGCAAATATTTATAACCTATTTGACCTAAATTGTCATCATGTCTTCCACTGTTTTGCAATTCTGATGAAAACTTTCCTTCTGCTTGAATTGGTTTTGTAACATTATTAATAAATTAAAAAAACACAAAAAACCAATACTCGGTAGAATAATTTCATGGAGTTTGCAGGGAAAAATCTGTAACTCCTAGTAAAAGTTTTTTGAAGATAAGCAAGCAAGCACTCCATTATCTAATGATGGAGAATTCGCATCGCTTCTACTCTGCAGCTCGTCGCCATTCCTGATGCTTCTCAAAGAAGTTTGTGGAGGGTGGTATTCTAGTGTCTGCTCCAATTTGCTTTCTGCTCTGTGAGCAGAAGGACTTGTATTTAGATGAGTGTTTTTAATAGATCCATGCACAAGTTACATGTCTTCATGCAGAGCATGAACATCTCCATAGCTGCACTTGCTCTAACAGTCATGCTTTCAAGTAACACAAGCTTACATCCCTGTGGAGAGAGATTTTTTGCTTTCTCTCCCTAGGTCTGCCCCAGTGACACAAACTGTGTCTGACAACTAATTTTACATATGAAAGATTGTTCTAAAGGCCTTTACAGGATGAGCAGAAGTTTGTCATCCTTCCTCTTGTGAAGGCAATGGTACAGGTTTTCATGGCTTACACAGGTGGAGGGGGGCAGCTGGTTGCTTTGGATGAGGTACCTCCTTGTCTCCTTCATATTTTTAAGAGCATGAACGAGGCACTTTAGTTTTCCAAGGGAGTCAACAAGAGGTTTAATGTTTCTTAATTGTCTTGAGACTTTTTTCTGGGTGTGAGACATGATGAATCTCAAAAGGAATCTGAAAAGCTGGATCAAAGACATATCGGTGTAGAGTGCCCCCTCCCCTTGTTTTATCAGTGTACTCCATTTGAAGCCTACAGTGCCTGTGAAGTAGTTGCCTTTCTTGGAGTGGGAGTTTCACCCCCATCTTGATGAAACATATTTGAATCCTACAGCAAGCAGAGACCTGCTCCAGGTCTGCCAGACATTGCCTTAGGGCCACTGATAGGGCTGTGGCTGTTGGGGGGGATTCTGGTAAGTGGCTGTTTTGACATGCATGTTTTAAATTCCCTGATGCTGCAGTTGGAGTCACTGCTTATGGTGAAATCACGTAATCAGTAAATTATTTACAGAGGCAGGGCTAGATTGGCAGAGGTGCCCTCATTGTGAAGTGAAAGCTCCCTGAAGCAATGAAACAATAGAGAGTAGAATTGGAGCAGAATTTAAATGAAGTAAAGATTTTGTGGGAGCCAGAGAGAGGCCAGATTGGGTTTTCTGAAGTACCGGCTGGGTTTGTCTTCATTGTCTGATACTGCATCCCTCAAAGTTTGTGGAGCTTTCTGGGTTTGTCTATAAGGTGACTAAAGTGTGTGATTGTCATAGCATCTTCTAGTAATTGCTTCTGTGGTTTTGCTTATCAATAACTTGGAAGAGATGCACAGATCCTCTTCTCAAGTGTTATTAAGAAGGCTGGGGAGGTAAGGTCACTTCCATTCAGGTCAAGCTCATTTAGAAACTGGGTACACAGACCAATCTTGGTATGGCTAAAATACTACTTTTAAAACAATAGCAACACAAATACAGTCCTCCCTTTCCACCTCCAAACCTGCTCACACCCTCCACACCCTGGACAAAAACCTGACTGAGACTTATTAGCAGATTAAAAAGTTCTTTTGTGACTCTCATGCACGAATTAGATAGACCTCTCAGGTCCCTCTTCAGTCCATATCCTTGTACAAACAGAACACAGGGCAGAGGTAGCCACTGCGTTGGATGGGTGTAAGGGAGAAACCCAGCAGAAAGAAACAACTGCATTTTAAGGGAAATTTCAGAGAACTTAAATTTCCTTATCTCTGGTATTCTTGCTGCTTTCAAATATTCAGTTACACGAACTTGAATTTATTATCTAGTCTTATCCTTACTGGCTTTAGGTTATATCAGTACATCTTTAAAACCAGTCTGTGGGATTTTTTAGGTGTGCAGTTGAAGTTAACTTCAAGATCAACTATTTAATAGCATATATTGCTCTAATTTATTTGCCTACTTTTACAGGGTTTACAATGATTATTACAATTATTATTTACAATGATTATGGGTATGATACATTTTCAAAAATTTCTTTTGGAAAAAAAAAAAGACCTTTCTAAATATTCTTCAGATCTAGCAACAGATATCTTGCCTTGTTTTTCTAATCCTTAATTCTTAAGTGTTTTTTCTTTATTATTTCATGAAAAGCAAGCCATTATTCCCCAGGAAGCTGTTGGTGTCAGAGCTAATATATACCACTGAAAGAAAGAATATTATTTTTTTCTGATTTGTCATGGCTCATGTTTTAGGTGAGATTAGGTAGTCATTTTTTTTAACAGTTCTGTGTAACTTACCCTTTCATGAATGAATTATCTGCCTTTGTCATTCTTAACAGTTGCGACTGAGCAGCATTCATTGAATAAACACAGTAGTGGTGCATCGTAGCTAGAAAATACTTGAAATCCTTTCAGCTGCAGATAGTCATCTGCTGGGATAGAATCTCTGCATTTCAGTGGTTGAGAAACATGGTCTCTGTTTCTGGTGCTCTTGTAGCAGGTAGGGCAAAGTGAAAACTTCAGGACTCCTGTGTTAGCTAGGCAGCTAACTGGAAGCAAAGGTTAATTTTTACTTGTCACTGATTTGATGTAGAATGGTGCTTGCCAGGGTCAGTGCTAGCACTGTAATTTGCAAATGGTGTTAACACTGTCAACATGGATACCATTTTTGTTTTAGTGAGCAGTTTGTGTTGGTAGAACAGGTACATTGTTACCTTGAAAGGCAAGTAGCCCATGAGATAGTCTTGTTACTCTATTCCAAAAGGGTTAGTGTGCAATTCTAGCTGCACTTTTTAGGTAGATCAGTTTTATACAGAAATACATTTCTCCCTTTATTCTCCCCACCCCCCCCACCCCTTTTCATTTCAGGACAAATAGAAATAATATCTCTATGGAGATGGTATTTAATTTAATTTTAAAGATGCCATAGAAATATGTAACTGTGAATGCAAAATTTGATTTTTGTACAGGGTTGCTTTTTAGGAAATGTCCAGAAGTAATGATAGCTGAGGTTTGGTCAGTAGGTGCTCTTTGAGGTGGTGAGAGGCAGAAGAGTACTTACAGTTCTTATCTCACTTGTCTCCAGTTGTTTGTCACATTCTGGCAAGTTCTTTCAGGAGCCAGGCAGGACACTGCAGTCCCTGCAGCTGATGACTTAGTCATCCTTCTTCAGAAGCAGCGTTAGGAGATATTTCTCGCCCAGCTTTTCTCCTGCTCCTGGCTACATATTCCTTCTTGTCCCTCGTACTCATCTGGAACCCCTCATTAAGCATCCTTAAGTTACTAACCTGGCAGAAGTTTTAAGTAGTGTGTCCGTGGGGCTACTGACAGATTTCTCCCAGGCTGGTGAGTTACAGCAGCTTGTGGGGGCTCCTGCTGTGGGTCAGCTCCAACACTTATTACATAGTGGGAGTGTTCAGTGCTTTTTTACTGTGCTTTGAAGTTTTTGGTGTTACTGGCAATTATTCTGAGAAAGAAATTTATCTCTGCCTGCTCAGTGTATTTATGCAGGAACTTCAAGGCTGTTAGGTGTTGAAACCCTATCTGTGTACGTATTGGGATTCTGGAGTGGGCAGGTTCCTTAATAACACACATCTATATCCTATTTTCAGTTTAAAGAGCCTGTGACAACTCCCTCTGCTGCAGACTGGGTAGTATTTCTTCTTTCATGTTCTTGGACCACAATTTCATAGCTTGCTATCTAAATTCACCCCCTGAAGCAGGGATCAGACTGATGGACATAATTTATGTCTGTTTGTAAAACATGATTCTTCTGAAGATAAATAATTGTAACATAGATTATTCTAATGTTGTAACTGAACACTTCAAATGGGAAACATTGTAGCATTCTATAGAATAATTTAGTATTTGTTATGTGCAAAATGGCTTACAAGATGTAAGCAGAGAAAAGAAATACTTAGTAATAGAAGATCCAGGTGATTAACTAGTTAAGTTCATAAGATACAAAGTTTTAAGACTTGCAGAAAGAAAAGCACGTCGGTTGCTGTATATTTTTCCTGTAACAGCTGATCTTTAGATGTGAGTTTCCTTCATCTACAGATATATATTCACCTGCCTTTCAAGCTGAAATATGTATTTCATATTTATTTTTTTAATAATATGCTTATTAATATTTTACTAGCCATTTATGTTAAGTAGATTGAAAAGATGTTCTGAGTGATTAAACACCCTTTATCTTTCATTACTGTCAAGTTCACTCTCATAAAACTAATTTAAGGTAATTTCATTGTGATACAGTGCAATTGTCTTGCTTCATAATCTGTCTTTATACATCAGCACTGTTTGAAGCTCTCTTTTCATAGCGCCTTGACCTTGTCTTAGGGGAAGACCTCTGAGATGTTTGCATTGGACTACAGCACGAGTAGTCTTGAAAGTCATGGCTGCTCGTGTGTAAGGAAAGACAATTCTGATTATTGGCAACACTTGAAATTCCAAAGTCCATTGGTATTTGTCCAGGTCATTAGGAGTGAAGTTACTCAGGGTCAGCACAAAGAAGGATGTAACAGATTTACCGTTAAGAAAGGGCTCAGAAATGTCTGTGCGAAGTATTACATTCGGGAAGCTGTATGGGAATAGGAAGTATGAAAAGGCCAAAACAGGCAATTTGTAAGATTTGGGAAGAATCCAGGCACCTGTGACTAGCAGGCCCATTGCTCATTTTTCTCTTTGACTTGAATTGATGGTTGCCCAACAATCCAGATCTGGTTTGGGGTATTTTGGTGTGGGGTTGTTGTTGTTGTTGTTGGTTTTTCCCCCACAAATACATTTTTCTTGTCATGCATAATTATGGTAAATTTTTCTACTTTTTGCTTGGCTTCTAGGAGTTTCTAGAGGCTTGTCAGAGATGAGTGTAAAGTGGCTTTCAGGAAGGAAATCACATTGCAAGTAAACAATCCAATTAAATTTTAATGCAGAGAGTGTATGGGTGTCTAATTTCTCTGGGACGGCTTCTATCATTCATGGTTACTGAAATAATGAATGTTTTCTATGTAGTTTATTTAAAGGGATCTTCAGAGGACCTCTTTGCATATTACATCAAAATATATGCAAATTGACTACCCACAAGTCCATTCACTGAGCTATCAAAAATGTATTAAAGTACTTCAAAAGAATAGAGCCAAGTGAAGATTTTATGTCCTGAAGTGGTATCAGTAACATAGCAGATTCTTCCTATTTTTCATTTCTTTAAGAGGAAATTTGCAATTTCTTCATCTATTTGTAGATGCATTTGGTAATAGGTTGCTGTGAAATAGGTGGTGTTGCCTTTCAGCTCGACAGAGGTAAAAGCATGAAGTGCTGTGGAATGTAATCTGCAAAGGTTTAGTAGTTTACTCTTCTTGGTACAATTCTAGATGGTAATTACTCAATACAGGACCAGGTTACAGCTGAAACTTTTATAAAATTCCTGTAAAATCACGGTGATAATCAAATCAATTATTTTAAGAACAATTTCCCCTTGAAAAAGTTCTTGGTTTTAGTTGTTGGAAGTGTGGATGGTATCACATGGAGGGAAACTGAAAAAATCAGCTGACAATGACAATCCATTCTGTTTTCCAGCACTCCTCCAGTCAGCATTTGGTGAGCACAGATGTCCATTTCGGTGACCATTGACTTCAAAGTACTGGTTTCTTTGCAGAAAATTCTTTGTAGAATCGTTACATGTTTGATTGGCTTTTGAAGGAAGCAGTGAAGCCTACGGTGCAGTTCTGTGGCAGCTGATCTACACGTTGAGCTGCCAGGGACCACCTTTCGTGAGCTGCTAGCCAGTTTGCCTTGCCTTCTCTCCCCTGATGGCACCAGTGCTTCAGTATGGTATGAGACCCTTCAGAGAGCGGGCTTTTCAAAACTAACCTCACCCTGCTCCCCTAGTTTGTTTTTTTTCCCCAGATTGTCTCTGAATTGGTTCACTGTGTAGTTTCCTGAGTGTCAGCTCTGGCTCAAGAGAAAGAGCAGTAAATAGGGGAGGGGAAAAGGCAAAATGGTGCTAATCCTACTTCAGTTTTGTTTAAGAGGCAGTGTAATGGCCCCGGGAGAGAAAGAGATGATTATTCCTGGGTTACTGAATAACAGATTTGTCCAGAGTTGTTGAGCAGCTGATCAGAAAAAAATCTTTGTCTAACCACAAGTGGTCCACGGAGCACAAGAGAGTTGGTAGTTCCCAACCAACGTGTAAAAGCCATATTAAACAATTTAAAACTGCATTGCTTCAATTAAGGCTTAAGGGTTGACATTTTGAGAACATCTTGTCTAAAGAGAGAGAAATTTCTTTTTTTCATCTTCTATTCCCATTGGTAGTTTCCTTGATTTATAGGAGGAGGCTTGCTTAGGGCTTGACTATACTGTGCTTTTTAGTGAGCTTGGGAAGACCTTTTCTGCAAGGAAAAAAGAATTGAATACTTTTGAGCTGGTTGTGTGTGATACTCTGAGTTTTGTTATCATCTTTTGAATTTCTGAGGTGAAATTCTGTTTCTGTCACTGGGTAAATAGCAAGTAGTGTGAATGTATAAATGTTGGGGTGGTTTTTTTTAATTACTATTTTTTGTTGTTGTTGTTTTATTTTAAAGGATCCATTTTTACTTGAGAAGCATTGCTTTGTGGTGCTTCCCAGCCCTTCTCTTTTGTTTCATGTGGGCCTCCCTAGAATGCTTAAATATGCTAATCCCTGGCAGCAGGAGGGTAAAGGCTGTTTAAAAAAAAAAAAGGTTTTGGTTTTGTGAGCCTTTGGTTACTTAAGATAATAAGAAAATGTAAATAATAAAGATATGCAAATGATGTGCATAATTATTTGTCAGGAAGTATACAGTGGACACATTGCTTTTGAAAGACTTTTAGAATAAGGTGGGAGAGATAGTAAGAGGTATTAGGAGACATTTAAACAGCAAACTTGCTAAAGGGTTTCTAGCTCTACTACTGAATAGTATTTGATATCTTTTAAAGGGATAGGTGATGAAAAAATCCAATATTGTTGCTGTTCTAAACAAACTACTTGTTTAAATCAAATGCTCAGTACAATTTTATATAAGGTTATAGTTAACCTATTTATAACTTAAACATTTCCTACGAAGAGTTGATTGTGACTCCCTTTTTTTTTTTTTTCTTTTCCCCTCTCATGTCATCTGTTGCTCCTTTTTGGATTATGTGGTAAAGCGATAGCTGCCTGATGGACACAAGCTGTTATGCAAAACCAAGCTCTGGGGTTTTGCATCCTGTTTGGATAAGCTGTAAGCATTGCATACAGAAGAATGCAAGTAATACCTTAAGATTTTAAGAAAGTCATTTGCATTTATGAAAATAAGAGACTGATATAAACTTACTTGGTGCTAGACTGCTCTATGATTTTTTGAGAAATTAGTGTGAGAGAAAAAAGTGAAGGAAATAAAGATTTTATCACTATTTATGATCTATTGCAAACTTGCTCAATAGCAGGTTCAAAATATGAATTCCTTGGAACACATACAATGGAAAATTAATGAATCCTTAATGTTAAACACAAAGTTATGCTTAAGTTCTGCTGAACCTGGTCTTGAATGTTAAGCCTAACCAAGACATTTACCTTGTGTTCATAATAAATGGCTTGGATTTACATAAAGTCAGATTTTTTTTCTTGGTGCTTAATTGCTTCTCTATAAAGTGATGCTTTATAACGGACTTTTATATGATTGGATATGTATTGTAAACAAATGTTTTTTGTGAATTACAGACATTTTTAACAGGAGTTTACATGTACTGGGGCTGTATTTGTATATTCCAGCCCTAGAGAAAGATGTCAATCTTTTCAAGAGTGAAGGAGATCATTGCTAGCAAAATGTTTTGTTGTTGTTTTTAATGTAAGCTATGTCATGCCATTACCTTCCTGAAAAGAATATCGATTAATGACATTACAGAGTATTGAATTGCATTTGAAATTTCAAATTGCTTTACATCCGTATTTGCACTTCTGTTGGGTAAAGCCTATTGTTGCTTTTCTACGAAGCTGTGATTTGAGGCATCTTTTTCAAGATGGTTGATACATGTGCAGGATAGAGTAGGATGATAAAATAGGAGAAATAGTATGTGTCTAGGAGAAAAACGGCTAGATTTTTGGTTTGGTTTGTTTTGGTTTGGGGTTTTTTGTTTGTTTGCTTTGGGGGGTTTTGTTTGTTTGCTTTGGGTTTTTGCTACACAAAATGTTATAATCTCTGACTTGGAGAGTCCTAAGATGATGATGCTTGGAAGCCAGAAAATTCTACTGGAAACTATTGTATGTTTGCCTAACGTCCGAAACTGGTCAGTATTGGAAATCACCCAAAAACCTTGCAATGTTAAGTGTAGGGTTTCAAAAATACTCTGCCCTGTTACTAGCACCCAGTGAATAGCTGGAAGGAAACTAATGTAACAGCCTTGAAACCTTTCATACACTGAGCCCTCAACTAGCTCAAATGCCTTTTAACCAGCAGGATAATCCTTGTAAATTATGTGCTTTGGGTCATTGGGAAAAACCTTTTGTTTCATAATGAAAATAAAGGTCTTCTGATCATTTTGCCCATACATTACGAATGCCACGAGGTCAGCGTTGTGCGTTCTCTCTGTCTGCTTTGTGTTAAACGTCACACAGTGGTTTTGTGCTACAAATTTTTTGTGGTACACATAAATAAGAAGTGCAATTTTCCAAAGCACACAGTCGCCCTGTGAAGAAGGGAGATGTGGAAGGTGAATGGCTGTAACCTGAAGGCTTGCTCCTACCGTGTGGTTTTTCGCCGTGTTGTCACGTAGACACTGGGTGCCATCCTGCCTGCAGTGGGGGAGGTCCCGTTTCCTTGCAGCTCCTTCACTGCTGCTGCTGATCCTGCTCCTTTTCTGCTTCATTACCCTGATGTGGGCATTGTTGATGCCTTTTCACTCTCAGTTCCCTCAGTCTGATTCAAGAGCTACTTTAGTGTATCTAAAGGAAAAGGCCTTTCACCTCCTGTCTCAAAATACAGCTTGTGTAGCAATATATTCAGTGGTGTGATTATGGAACTATGTTGAGCTGCACCGTTAGAGGCAGATTTAAATGGAATCCAGACTAAAATTTTAGTCCAGTTTTATGAGAAAATGATAAATGGTGTAACAGGTTTTTCATGACAACAGCTTGCTAAATTACAGGTTGCTGGATATTGTTAAGAGCAAACATTTCTGTCTCCTTCATGCTGTTAATTATGCAGAATCAGTGTCTCTTCTCAATTATCCTTAGATATAAATCCTTATCTTTGCGTTTCACAAGTGTTAATTTGTATGTATTTCATAGTCTGAAATAAGGAAGTGAGAGGATGATATTAGTGCAAACCTTTTCTTCAATACCATTTGATGAGTTGCTAATTCAGTTTAAAATTACTGATACCTAATACAAAAAATCATTATTTAGGTATAAATGTGGGTTTACATTTCAGCTGATAGCAATGTTATGCACAAATTGAAATATAACTTGTGATAAATATAGGACTGAATTGTCACAGTAGTAATCTGGACAGTGGGTCGACTTCTTATCTGCTGCCTTCTGGCACCTTTTCTCTTGAACCCTTTGCCCTCCCTTTTGTATTCCTGTGTTTGTTGTTCATATTTCCCACACCCTGTTTGTGCTGTTAGTAGTGTATTTAATTAGATGTTTTGCCTTTGCCAAATTGTCCAAGCACAGTGCTTCATTGAACAATGTGCAATGAAATGCCTTTCATAAGAAGCATCGTCTTCTTGCCAAATGTTCAGCTGGGGGGACCTGCACCCCTGTTTCGTATCTCCCAGCAGTGGGGAGATGTTAGGTGTTACCTATGGCATTTATTGTGACTCCAGTTTGTGCGTGTTAAAGCTCATCCACATCTTTTATTGGTTCCAGTCACTTCCTGTATTTATGTAATAACAATGTAAAAGACATGAATCTGGTTCCCCTGTTGAGTTGTGCATGTAACCTTCTCTCATCCCTCTGGGGAAAAACTTGCTCCATTAGGACAAGGCTTGTCTGGGTGGAGAGAGCAAGTGCCAGTTCTAACCTAGGATATATTTGGTATGTTCATTAGATATTACAAACAGAATGTCTTTTAATGTAACCTTTGAAGAGTAAGTGCTGTTGATAAATACTGTATAGTTATAGTGTATATAATTTACGTGTGTAAAGCAAAAGACCGGGGCTGAGAAATGCTTTCAACATGAGATGGTAAAGGGAAATATCAGCAGTAAAGGGAGGAAACTTGGACAGCGCTGGCCAAGGAGATGGGATTCTGCATTGGTTCATTGCTGATAATTCACTGAGGTTGCACTTCTCAGATGGAGCTTGACTGCCACTGGGATCTGAGTGGACTGTTTCATGCAGAGTGTCTCCTCTGCACAAGTGATCTTTTTGAAAGGAAATGTTTTGGGCCTTGTAAGCAAGGATTTGGGTTATACCCTGTAATATGATAGCTCAAACTCAATTAAATTGTAATTTTAAGAAAATCTGCAAATTACTGAATAAAGTGATGCTTATTTCCAAATAAACAAACCCTAACCCAAGCAGAAAAATTGCACACCATGATGAGAAAAGAGAGAGCACTTTCTGTGCACAATTCATTATATTCTGGCTAATTTTATTTTATTTTTTTTAATTAAAACTAAATGGAAAGCAGCTTGGAAGTAGAGAAACTGCTGTCTATTGTATAGTTAGGTTGTACTGTAGTTTTAATTTTTCCTAATTAAGCTTGTAGTCAGAAAAGGAAATAATCTACAGTGTGGATATAAAGCATGAAAATGACTGATTAAAAAACAGTATGAATGGACATTACATTCACAAGCAAATGATGTTGAGTGCTGTCACTGGTGTGCTATTGTGGTGTTTCTTTAGTTGAGAACTTTGATAGGCATTTAAAGGAAGAATCTCCCTCTCTTTTTTTTGTAAAACTTGGTTCCTGTCGTAGTGATTTGCCCTGCTAGTGATGATTAGAAACAAAATTAAAACTTGACTGCTATTGATTTCATCTTTTCCCCCAAGTTTTAGCTAGGTAGCTGTATAATAATGTGAATTAAGAAGGGTTAAGGGTTTCTTTAGCCATCAGTGTTAGCTGGCTTGACTAGCACTGTATGTAAACTTGGCTAATCGTTCCCATGTATTAGCACTCGCTTTTCTTGGAGGAGAGTTGAAGTGACATTGGATTAGCTCAGATAAGGTCTGGGCTATATGATATCCTCCAACGTCTGTTTGCCTCTCGATTTTGGAAGTAAAAGCCGTGCTGCCAGGCGTGGCTTTGCCCGCGGTCCTTGCCTGGTTGATGAGGGCTGGTTGCGGTGCTGGAGAGGCGGCTGCAGCGCCGGGGACTTGCCAGGCCCTCATTAAGCGCAGCTTGGCCCAGGGCCAGGCATTCAGGGCAGGGGAGCCGCAGCGTTTTCTCTCCCACTGAAGAGAAGCAGGTCAGAAAGGGAGGGGAAGAAAGAAAGGCCTGCTTCGCCCATCAACTGCTGTGGTTTATTGTGCTAAAGGGGTTAGCTAAGTTCTTGGAAATAAACTTGGGCCGTCATTTCTGCTAGCTGCTGTAAAAGTTGAATGTGTTCCCTTCTGTCCCTCGCCTTTTTCCTTTTGCGTGAGACACAATAACTGTTACAGGACGTTCAAAGGTCTTCCTGTACTCTTAGTAAAATTGACTTGTCTTGTGCTATATTCTAAGGCAAATGAGAAATAACATGATAAAGATGTAAACATCTCCGCTGTAGAGAAATATGGTCCGTTTTTCACGTTTCCCATTCTTTCTGGGCTGTAAATTATTTTCTAAAAATAAGTGTTTCTATCAATTCCTTTCCTTAAGCTATTTTCCCCCTAATATTAAAAGTATATTCTCTGTATCAGTTACGGGGCAAACTTCAGGTAATTTGTAACTTTTCTGAAATACTCAGTAACTGAGGGACCAGTCTTTACAGAGACCAAGAAACAGCACTTTCTGAACTGAAGTTCTGCTAGACAGAAGGACTTTCAACTCTGATGTCACTGTTTGCCTTCTATATTTAACTTACAATTTCCATCTGAGTAAGATTTAAGGCTTTCTAAAAAACACAGTAGCTCTGAGCAGCACCAATATAAAAAGCTTTGCAATTAAGTGCTACCGTGCTGAACATTTTGAACAACTAAAATGCAGAACTGCACCCCGAGATATCTGTGCAGAGACAAAGGAGAAACAGTTAGTGTAGCTGAGCCACTGGAGCGATGGATTGGATGAGTGAGTTACAGGGTGTGTCTGGATCTGCTCTTATGGGTTTTTCTTGTATTTTTACCCAAAAATTTTACCAAAAGGTTGGCAGGGTGGGCAGGTGGAAGGCTGAGAATGAGTTACGACCTGCTGCCAGCCAGGGCTCCCAGCTGTGAGGGGTGACATTTACTCATGGTAGCTGACTTGTTTTGCAGATTTGCAAAACAAGCTCTTTTTCAGACTTTTCTTTAGAAATTATGGACTCCTCATCAGTTTAATAGTTTATTTAGGAAAATTATGGCATTCTTAGCACAGCTGGGGAAAACTCTTCTACCTGAAGAAATAAATGGTGGCTTTTTTTGATGATTGTACCAGGTATATGGCAAAATTTATATAGTGCTGGTTTCTGTTTTGAGGACAGAACCTGACAATGAGTCAGAATATTCATAAAACTAACACATGGCCCCTCAGACTCCCCAGGACTTGTGACTTCAGCAGAACTCCTTTGTGGAGGTGCAGTAGACAGACGGTTACACAATTTACCGCTTGAGACCTGGAGTTATCTTGTGTATCAGGGAGTGTCTTGAAGATACTTGTTTATCAGATGCTAGGCTTACTTAAGCTTGTGGAAGTGTTATTGAATGAGGTAGATTGTAGTGAAGGAGAACTTCTAATGGTGAAACACTGCTGTCTGTACAGATCAGTTAATAGAGAGATAAAGAGACAGGCCAGAATGGGGATCTGAATAGTCCTGTATTGTCTGAAAAATGTACACATCCTTACTTAGCTGGGTTGAGTATGAAGGGTGGAAGCAGCCTGTCCCATGCTATGTTGTTAATCATCTTCTGGGAGCGGGGCAATGCAATTCAAAGGGCAGTGCTTGCTGAGTGATTACAGTTATCTTTTAAAACAACATTTGTTTTACAATGTAGATATATCATCTGTGTTGTCGGAAAGAAAATGTGCTTCTTGTTTGCTTTTTCAAAAGGATTTAGAATTTCTGTAAGGATTGCACAAACTGATGTTGAGTCAGTGCAGTGGTACTGTCTTTTGCTCCTAAGTCTTGGGAAAATGGAGAGAAAAGAGTAGAGGGGGATGAACAGTATAGTTCATACAGCACATCAACACATAACTGGGACTCGAGCTAGAGGGAGTTCACTGCAATTTCTTGTAGAATATTGCTTTCATTTTTAAAGGGTGCTAGCCTCAGAGAGGGAAGCACAGACTGATGGCTGTTACATGCTGTAGATTTCTTCTACAAGAAATGGTAGTTCTGCAGGGATTTCAAACAACATAGTCAAAAGCTGAAAATTGGAAATACCGCTGACCAAACTGAAAACCTCAGGTTTTCCCCTCCAGTCTCAAAAGAAAAGTTGCTTTGAATATTTAATATGTTAATAGTACAGATGTTCAACAGTATTGATAATAGTATGTAGGAAAGGTATCACTGATTACTGCAGCTTATTTGTCTAGTAATGCTAGAATGGGTGAAGTAAAAAAAATAAATAAAAAATTAACAAAAGATTCTGAATAATTATGAGCTGAATCATTTCTAGGTAAAGTTAGGCAGGCAAGTGTATGTGGCATTTTTCTGTGCCTTGATGGCATGTCAGAAATGTGTAATAAAATTTGCATGCCTGGATTTCCATTTAAGTACTAAAGCTCCATGTATGTAATTTAGGAAATAATTTTTGGTTAGATATTTGATTTAAGAATTTCAACAACAATTTAAGAACTGTTTCTGATTGTAACTGCTGTGGATGTGTCTCTCTTAATTGCTTGCAGGTTAGATAGTGATATTGCTTGAACTTTTTCAGACCTGACCTTCCTATCCGAACATGGACACCCATCAGAAATTGTAGATGCTCTCTTAGGATGTTTAAAAATGAAAAGTGATTATTCAAGAAAAAGAATTAAAAGTTACCTCTTACACATTTGTCAAGCAACAATGACAACTTAAACTTTTCATTGCACTTTCCCTACTAGTGGCTGTCAGTTCCTCACTGCAATAGATGGACTGTATAGGGACCCTTGATAATTGGCAGCTGAGGTTATTTTGAGTGGCTCTAGGAGGGAAATATAGCTGTGCATGATAGCTGGTATTTTTCAAATGTGTCCTGGGCATTATTAATTAATTAATTGACCTGTATGGTTCCCTCCATTGTTTATTTCTTTTCAGAAAGAGAATTCGTATTGTCCCCATTTTCCTATTCTTGAATTCTTCGAGAGGTGTGCTAAGGAAGCCCAAGTATTTGGGGTCATTTAGGAGATGATTTTTCTTCCACTCATAAGAAGCAAGGCAGAAACTTGCCGTAAGAACTAGAGACAGTATTCTTTGGTGTACTGGTACCTGTTTTCATTTATATGAACTGGAGGATAAAGGGCTGAATCACCAGGGCATAACAATGTTACTAGTACATAACCAGATAGCTATTTGAAAATGAAGGCTTGCAAGAATCCTATAAATGCTGGCATCTGTGCCTGCCATAAGAAATGGTAAACTGCTTGTCTTCCTTTGCACCATACTCCTGACCCTTCGTTCAAGCTGGGAAGGTGCAATAAATATCAGAAGTTAACCTTGAAACTGAGGGATGGATTCTGCAAACTCAAAAATGGATTAGACAACAGCTGGATGAATGTCATCTTAATAATTTTCAGAACAGGGGCCAAGCCAGAGAATCCATCAGGGATATATGTATATTTTTACTTTTTTTTTTTTCTTCTGTGTGTTTTTTGGCAATGGGAATATAATGGAGAACTGATTCATTTGGATGGAGTGTTAATTTTTACTTGAATATTGTAACGGCAGTGATAGTTCATAGTGGCACCTGAAATGATCTTTTGATTGTTCTTGCTTCCATAGTGCTGAATTTCATTGTCAGGGAAGAAAATTCACAATGATCTGTAATTCATCCCTGGGTGGCTGTATAAAGAATATAAGCCAATGGAACCTTTACTCCAGCCTTCTGTCTTTTTTTTTTTTATTATTACTGTTATTATTTTCTAAGATTTTGATTCAAGGATATACATCCTTTATTGCGAGTTGCATCCAGGTAACGACCAGAGTTGATAGGCAGCAAATTTAGTGAAATGTTATGAAATCCTCTGAATGCAGTGTTGTGAATCAAAGAAATGGACTACTTGCTTACCAGAAAGGTCTCTTGTGAAGGCTGGAATTCTGGGTCTGCTGGAATATGTGGCAAAACTGCCACTGACTTTAACAAGGTCAACCCTTGGGTTGTAAGGGGACTTAAGTATATACTTGGAGTAGTTCTTTTCTTGTTCTAGTGACATTGCACACAGGCATTTGGATGCAGATGTCACGATACTGATTCTTTTATTTGTTTTCAGACCTGCGAAAACAGGTGACTTTATCCAAGTTTGTGTGGTCTTTGCAAGAGCCAATTCTGCAGCAGATGTCCCCGTTAGTCTCTGGAGGCTTTGGAGGAGAGAGAGGCACCTTATAAAAAGCAAGACAGACATGGCATTTTGTTCCATCTGGAATTTGAGTGTGTTGCATCAAGGAAGCTTCAAGAGCTGCAGTTGCTATAGTGATGCTTGCAGTGATGGTTTTCAGTACTTATTTTCTTTGAACATATATAAAAAGTAAAGCTTAAGAACATAAAAACTGACAGTCTCAGACTCATTTAGCTTTAAATGGTGGATTGTGTGGAATCTTTTAAATCAGTTTATGCATATCAAGAAAACGGTATAAAATGAAAAGAAGTCTGTTCTGTTCATCCTACTGCCAAGTTTTACTTTTTTTAATAGACAAAATTCTTGATTCTTTTAAGATACTGCTTGTGCCAGCACAGGCTTAGTGTTACTGTATACTTCAGCAGAAGGTGATGGGGGTGTGCATGAATACATTCCATAGGGTTCAATTGTTTGTGATGCTTCATAAACAGACACTGCTCTGAGGAGCTTATGTCCGATTGTAGATTAAAACACAGCAAGACATTGCATGTTGCACTTCCTCCCTTTCCTCCCATCTTGCATTCTACCTGGCCTCGTTTGGGAAGCAGCTTGGCTGTGCTGAAGAGGGGCAGAGACCTCCAGTGTTCCTCAGCTTTTGCCCTGGCGTCATCTCTGACTCTTAACTTAACTGGAACTTAACAACTTCAGTACAATTTCAGTGAAGTGTAAAGGGTTACATGTGTGTACTAAATAGTTATGGAAGTGAGAAATGTGGACTAGATCTGGTAACGGGACAAGCTCTGGCAGAACTGGGAGCGTTGTGCTTGCCAGAAGTCCTCGGAGAGCTGCTGTGCTGGTGTTAAGCGGGAGGTGCTTTTAAGTTTTCTTTCAGGTGTAAAAGCTCATCTGTAATAAGCACCTTTTCTTTCCATTGGAGCGGTTCTGGTGTCTCTCACCTCCAACCAGCATGCTTTCTTGGAGCTATTAAGAAATTGGTATCCATGAGGTCTTTATTTTTCTGTCAAATTTGATTCTGTTCATGAGTTTGGTGAGCAGACTGAGGAAGGGTCACCAACAGAGTCTCCCACAGTTGGTGTTTGTTCCAGTCATGTTACTGTAGCCCTGCGAGAGGTCTCTAGAATGTCCTTGTCTTCCTTCCCTGTAATTCTGGACCTGTGCAAGTGTTATCCCATGAAATGAGATCATTAATTACTTCCACTGAATAGGGACTTTGATAAGCGCTTTGTAGTAATAGGCAACACCACAATAACTAGGATAGTTTTCATCTTTCTGTTTTAAATATTTTTGACACATACTTGAACGAAAGCATGAGTTGGTTCCTGTCTCCCTTTATTTATAGTCAGAAGAAAGACACAGTCTAACAACTCGGCAAAAAATGCCCAAGTGTGGAGGTTGGGTCACAGGCTGGAGAATGCCAAAGATAGACACAAGGGAGCCGTGCAGTGTGTCAGCTTAATGCCTGTGTTTGCATGGCACTTCTGTTGATACTTTTTTAATGGTTACAAAAAGGGGAACTCAGTTACTCATTGTGGACTTACCTTGTGGTAGAAACTAATCTAACAAGCTTAGATGAAAATCAGAGTGACATTGTGACTTGGCAGCTGCTCACAGGAACTGTGCTGTACGTATAGAGTGACCTAGAGAAGGTGATTTCATTGGTGGTTATAAGAGAAACTGGCACCAAACGCATCGCAGAGGGAGCAGGCAAGGAGATGATAAGCAGATTGAAAAAAAACTCAGTGAGAGACTGAACACTGTAGGACTTGGAAAGGTAAGATGGGAAGTACAATGACATTAAGCATTAAGGGGAGAAATAGCAAGACAGACAGAACCTTCTGGAGGTGTGTGAGAGGGAAATAGAAGGGAGAGTAGTAATAATAGTGAACTCTGCCCTGGGGAAAGCCTACCTATCATCTTAAGTGTTACAGGGCAGTTTATGCATTCACTGTTGCAGCAGCTTTTGAAGTCCAAATACTGCTATTATAAGGATGGTATTTTATGAGTAAACTCTACTCAGTGTATTCAGAGATAGCTGAATTTCATCGTACTTGTAACTGAAAAATACAGATGATATAAGTCAGCAATTTTGCAAAGCCTGACAACTGTCAAGTCTTGTGAACAGCCTTCTGTAATGCTTACCGTATCCTAAAACTTCATTTCTATATAGGAAGAGCAATTCTTTTTCTTTAGGACTTTATTTACATTTTCGCTTTGCTTCCTTGCTTGGCTTTGCATTGAGTTGAAGGAGAGTCAGCTGAAGTGAATGGTGGCTTTCTGCTGAAAGACTGACTTCTGTAGTTTATGTACTCATTCATTAGGTAGAGAAAGCTTAGTCATGACTGAATTAAATTCCTCTTTTATTCATCCATGGAATGCTCCTTTCCCTCTGGAACTGGTGGTCACTGGCTTGTGCAACCATTCCCATCAGTGACAACATTTCCTTTGTTGTACTTTCTTCATTTCCCTTTTCTATTACCCTGCATAGACAGCCTGGATTTTTGTTTTCTTGGTTTTTTTTGTTCTGTTCTCCTCTTTACAGAGAATAGACTTCAGTATCTGCCAACATTTTCATTATTTTACTTCCAATTTTGCATCAATACCCACGTCGTACATCCTTATGGTGTTCTCAGAGAGCACCTACATCATACTAATTAGAGTGTGGGAGAGAAGGGACAAGGATTAATGAAGCTGAGCATGAGCTGCTTTTTCACCCCCCCCCCCCCTCTGTGAAATCCAACTGATTCTGTTGTTGGGAGCTTCTTCACTTGAATTTCTGTTAGCGTTTTCTGGTCCCTGAATAATACAGTGACTGGGTAGTGTTAAAACCCACATCAATCAAAGTATTTCCTGTTTTCTCATCCTCATTGTCCTTGGTGACGTGCAACTGTGATTTAGGGAAAACAAGATGTAATGGAAAATACAGCTTTTAAAAACAAAGAAGCCAAAGACTATTGCGGGTAGACTCCTATGTAGACCCTCTTAGCACTATCTTTACTTGGGTGGATGGAGAGGCAGGAGGATTTCAAGAGCTTTTATATAAGGCTGGAAAAAAGCTTGAAAACTTGAGAGGTTTACCTTTCAGCATTATGGGATAGAGACAGCAAGCAAGATTTGGCGAGTAACCACACTGTAAACAAAGAAGCTGAGGATAAAACTATGGTAAGCTTCTTTTCTTTAAATACTCTGCCTCATTCAGACAGAGCATTTGAAAACTGAATGGCTGCTGTTTCATCTCCTACAGAGGATGTTCAAAGACCTTTAAATCCCCAGAATGTGAGGGAAAGAAGACAAACTAGAGAAGTAGTAAGTAAGGGAGGCATAATCTATCTAATCTGAAAGCCTTCTGGAAAGCCATGCTTTGAATAACTGGTGCATATTTATACTTGTGTAGTTACCCCCAGGCAGTTGGTCCTCTCTTGACTGGCTGTGAAATTCTGACTTTGGTTTCCTCTTCTGAGATACAGAGGCCGTATCAATAGCAGGAAATGGTGATCAAAATGATCCTGATTTTCTGCCTTTACAGGAATCCTAGGATTCAGTATGTAATTCCAAATGAGATAGACCAAGCCAGTATTAGTCAAAGCAGAAAATATGCAGCAAAAAATGCCACCTCCATACTTCTCATAACAAGATACAGCTCTGTGTGCTAAAATGACTTCTTTTACCAACTACCAGAGGGATGAACTCAATTGGTTACTAGTCTTGGGTTTGCTTCAGTGTCACCTGAAAGGAGTGGTTTTAACCAAGTAAATGAATCACTACATCTGAATTTTCTTTATAGTTAATAAACCTTGAATTTCCTTGATAGTTGTATCAAGGTGGAGTGATGCAAACATTCTTCTGTTACTGGGAGTGCAAGTCATAAAGATGTTGAAAGAACACGATGCTGAAGTGTTAGTCAGATGTTAGTAGAAAGCTAAAGATGTTTCCTTTTTTTCAGTACGCAAAGCTGCAAACACTTCAGTTATCTTGTGAAATGCTGGGTTCTGCTGCTTTTCTGTTTGGTAGTAACTCAGTCTCCAGTCACACCTTCCTTAAGGAGGAAGGTGTTTGATCATAAGAAACTATTTGAACACTCTTTAACAAAAAAGACACTTACTTTATTGAAAGCTATTGGAAGTTTTATAGTTTGCAAATTTTTCTACATGTGAACTGAAAAGCTATTTGAAACCGTGTTGAAGATTGAACAATTTGGAAGTTACAGTTTTATTTTTCTCTTTTCATGATTTAATCCTAGCATCTGCTAATTAGATGCGAGTTTGGGCATCGGTTTAGTTTTCAGTAAGATTTGAGAAGCTTGAAAAGTCCAACCTCCACTACACAGCATCCGTAGCTCTGAACGGCAGCGTTCTGTAATTCACTCCACTTCTTCATTTTGTCAGGTTTTACTGCAAATGTAGCTTACAATTAAAGATGTTCTGAAACCACATGCAATTTATACTCGCTAAGTTCCATATTTTTACTGTATGATAAATCAAATGAGTTAATATCACATCACCCAGCTCTACCCTTCTCTCTGGCAACAGTGGAATCTTCCTGAAAGCGGTTTCCAAGTAAGCTAGCTGTCTCCAGCCTATGATAATCAGCTGTAATAGCACAGAGGCAGCTGTTTTGCTAATCCTTTGATTGCAGTATTAGTTTGTCTCAGAGATTCGGAGAACCTGTCTCATCCTGTAAATGTGTTTAGTGAATATAGGAGAATAAATTATATCTTACCTTAAGTCTTGAAAATATGTATTCATATTTTTGGAATATGAAAACACATATTCAGCTTATGAGTTGTGTATTTGCACTGTGCTTCTGGGTTTTTCCCTTTTTTTGATAGCTGTGTTTATGTTAAAAGGAGAAAAAAAAAAAGACCTGTATTCTAAAACTGTTTAGAAAAAAAAATTGGGCTTAAATTTATTTAACTTTGGACAGATTTGTATTTTAATCACCAGAAATTGTTCTTACCTGGCTTAGCACCATGTCAAGTAATTCAGGCTCAGATCAGGATCTTTTATTTAGAGAGAGATTGCAAATAGGATTTGCATTATACGAATCTATTAAAGAGAATGGGAAACCTGCTTTGTATGTTTGTATGGCTTACTGAAGATATCCAATATTCTGTATAACACTGTATTTTTGATAAAGAAACATAACTTCAGTAGTGCATGTGCAAATATGAGTGGTTTTTCATGTTATACATCAATTTTTGTAAATTAGAGCCAGTTTGTTAGAAAATAAGCACGTGAATTAAGAAACCTGATCTGAATTTCTTTAAAGTTGCTATTTAAATGTTTACTTCAAGTCATATTGCTTTCTAATGTTTCTAGCTCAAATTAAAGAGAAAAACTTACTTTAATCATTTCATAAATGATAACATTCTCAGTAGTGGCTGACATAATTCTTGATCATAGAGTTTTTTTCTAGAGATACCTAACCCAATTAATATTTGTTCACTGTCCTTATAATAAAGATATATAAAGATATAATAAAACTTATAATAAAAGCTACTTTGTGCTTTTGATAGACTAACATTTTAAAAAAAAAAAAGTAAAAAATATGTAGGGAAAAAAAACTCTTTACGTGTAAATTCTGCCATTGTGAGGCCTATAAATTTTTTTTTTTTATTATTGTTAGATGAGATTTGTCTTTGTTCCTTCCTTATTAGTCCCAAATGCCAAGATGCTATTTCTGCTTATTTCCTGCCCTTAAAACATGTTGGATTCAAAAAAAGTGTGAACTCTAAAAATCACAGACTGAAGTGCTTATTGGATCTTATGTCCATGGTAGAAAGCAGTGTGCACGGGGAAACCCTTCTACGGTCTGGCTCTGTGCTCACCCCTGGAACAGCTGGGTGGTGGCTTAGTCTCTGTAGTGACCCAAAGAACTGATGTTTTCTGCTCACACTATCCATTGTGTCTTGTGAGATGTTTTAACCTGTGCCACCAGCTGTATATATATACACCTATATAGAGAGAGTGAAGAGGTAAGATGGTCTTTTGAGCATAATTCTAGTCATCATCCTCAGGTGGGTAATGCAAAATGTTAAGTGAGTTGATTACAGTCCTTTCTTTGAGTGTCTGTATTTTGGGAGCACCCTTTTCCATGTTTCCTGTCATTGGTGTCAACAAAGATTATTAAAAACACTCTTCTACTCTTTAAATTTGGTTTGCTTGTTTTGTTGTTGGTTTTGTGTTTGTTTGTTTATTTTGTTTTGTTTTTGTTTGGTTCTTGTTTTGTTTTGTTTCCTTGTCCCCAGAAGTCTTTGATGTGACACACAGTATTTCAGTACATGAAAGCTAGTCTTGAAACCAAAGTTTGTTCAGAAATCTGGGCTGTTCTGCATGTATCAGCCATACTTTTTTAACTGCAGAAATGTAGAAACCAGAACTTAATGAAGAGCTTGTCTTGATTGGACACTGATTTTTTTTTTTCTTTTTTTTTTCTTTTTTTTTTTCCTCTGACTATAAAAAGTTTGCAAAAGTTAGGTTTTATCACCTTCTTAGCTGATGAAGTTGTTATTGGTACAACAGAGATTTAAATGGCAAAGAATGATAAATGCATCAAGAACATGTATAAACAGATTTTAAATAGTTCAGTGCCGTGCCCATAAATTACTACAATTTAAGTACTGTAACTCCAAGAAACACATGAACAGTGACCTCTGTTCAACGGGCTGATAACCTTGAAGTCAAGCAGAAGCAAAAGTCAGTATTTTCTAGTTTTGCCCAGCTCACAATTCTTTCTGTACCTTCTCTCAGTTAAGGAACACAGAATAGGAGTGTGTGAAGTAGGTCCCAAGTTCCTGCAGCAGCTCACAGTCTTTTTCTAGTCCTTGATAATACTCCGTCCTCTCTATGAATTGGATTTAACCTTGCACTGGCTAAATTAAGGTGCTTGAGGAGCTGTCATGTTGACTGTGCTCTTGAGTCAGGGTGGTGATGGTTTGTGGAATATTCTGTGGCATACCATGAAATGCTTTGGAGATAAAGACTTGAGATGTTTTTCAACTTAAACATATATTCTTTGAGAAATTCTGAAAAGATGAGAGGCTTAGTACCCTCGAAAGCATGTCAGGGTAGAAGCTAGTTTCTGCCTTTTGCTCCTCCTGGCATTTTTTTTTTTCAGAGTTTAAGATTTCAGAGCCAAATAGATTATGCTTCTGTAGTCAGTCAAAAGATAATATATATTACCGAGGACAAAATATGATTACAGTGTTGCAACTCAATTTCCTTGTAGCTTCAGATCACAGAATGTTTGCTGGTTTTCCAGTTTTGCAGTGTATTGCCAGTAGTGTAAGCTTCCTAACAATGTTTATAGGAAGAATGTTTGTAATATGCTGTAAAAGACAGACTGTATGGGTACTATCTTCCTGCATACTTCAGCTACTGAAGCTATCAAGAAAATGTTTTAGTCACATACACAGTAGAAATGGCATCCCTG
Organism: Actenoides hombroni; assembly: GCA_024336885.1. NCBI lineage: Eukaryota > Metazoa > Chordata > Aves > Coraciiformes > Alcedinidae > Actenoides > Actenoides hombroni. The sequence continues at coordinate 14,547,261 of WUAM01000395.1, forward strand.
CTTTCTAGAAGAGTGAGTATATTACATGTGTTAGGGAAATATCCAGGGACAGACTTTTTTTTTTTTCAAGGAAATCTGAAATAGACTCTCAAATAATTGATTTTGCTCTGGGAACTTGGTTATATCTGAGTTTTGGGGGAGAAATGCTACATCATTAATTTGCTTTACTGTTGCTTTTGCCGCGGAGTTTCCTGTGTTATTCCATGCAGATGCTTCACTTTGACAGCCCAGATAAACAGAAGCCAGACGCTCATTCCCAGAAAAAAAATAAATCCCCGAACTCCAGTCTAGGGCAAAGATAAAGAATTCAGGCTTTTTCAGTTCTGTGAATAGACACTGGCCATTGGAAAAGATTATGTGTGACTAAGGCTGTGAAGATTTCTGTTCTGACATAATTGCTAAACAGTAACATGAACATCCAGATTTTTTCTCTGAATGGAGACGTAGTCATCTAGGAAGTGAATAATATTGAAAAAAAATAATTGGAAAAATGCTGGGTTTGTTTAAATTCTGTAATATACATATTCATGCTTTCAGAAGATTAAACGTAGGCTGGGCTTTTTCCAGGAGACCTGGAGAAGTTGGATGTTCAAAGTCCCATTGAGTCAGTGCAAGCCAACTACTTCCTTCCCTATGTTTTTCCAGATGCGTGGGCTTAAATGACCTTTAGCTTGAGTTGGAGCAATACTTAAATAGAGTGGAAGGTATATATTAAAGCTGGCTTACAAAATGCTTACTGTTGAAAATCTGTCACTTTCTTTTGCCCGACATCATGAGTCTGTGAGTAGTTTCTTTCTGAGCTGATTTAGCTATGTGTAAGACCGGAGTTCCTGTTTGTTTATGGGGTAAACTAAGCAATTGTTTCACCTTGAGACAAGATGGTGCGAACTGGACAATGTGATTTGAAGCCCCAGAGATGCTTTCTGCCATGTGTACCCCACAGAAAATCATCTTCTTCAACTTTAATACACTGTGGAAGCTCTAACTTGATTGCAAAAACCCTAGAGTTCAGAGTCGAGAGTAAATGGTTTTATGCTTTGTGCTCCACTAATGTGTTTAAATGAGATTCTCCCTTAAGTGAGTGTTAGGCACACTCCATGATGTGACACTTCTGTGGTATTTAATGGTTTAATCATCTAAGTTTGATGCTGATTTACTTCTGCTTGCCAGTATTTGATCTTGACAGCTTTTTCAGAAGGCTTCTTGGATATGCTTGGGCCCTTGCATTTCCACGTAGGTTATGCTGACTGGATTTTGCTTTACTGTTGAATGTGGAGTGGAGTTTTAGGAAATGCCTATAAGCTGGCTGTAAGTTGAAGTCTCATGACTAAGATGAGTATTTTAAAGCTAACAAAGTGAATGGTAAAATGCCATGACATTTTACTATTTTTGCAACATAAAAAAACCCCCTCAAACCTCCTGTAGTCTCCTGCTCCAAAGCCTTTAGCTGTTGAAGTGGAAAGTTGTGTGATAAAATGTCATCACTCCTGCGTAATTGTTGAATTAAGATAATGTTATCATTTTTATCCATAGCAGAGTGGGTTTTTCACTTCAAGGAGGTGATATATTTAGAAATTTCGTATTTGACAGATTGATAAACTTCCTTCACTACCTATTTGTTACATACGTTTCATTTTAATTCTTCCTCGTTAAAAATCAATGGTAATTTAGCAGAGAGTAAAAAGATGGAAGGAGGAAACCTGCTGAACTAGACAGACTTACAGAAAAAACCACAAATGTCCTAACTGCATACACAGCTATAAAAAAAACCCAGTGTTAAGGTAAGCGCTGAATCATTGAGGGAGGAAGGTTATTTTTTTCTGGTTTAGATGTATAGATTCTGGAGGAAATCTTGTAAGGTGGGGGAAGCTTCCTTTAGTGGCCAAAGCAGAGGTAGCTGAAGGTCAATTTGTTAGGGCTCTAGTTGAAACTTCAGGACACTTGGTTTTAATTCTGTAGTTTGTCCTTCTTTGACCCTGGCTGAGTCAATGAGATATATCCCCATTACAGATTCAGCTTGAATCTCTTCCCGTAGCAGCTGAAAATGCCTCAGCCTCTTGATGTAAATTATGAACCAGTATTAACTCTGTTGGTTCAAATTTGAAGGAAATGCTTGAATTCTGTCCCAGCAGATTTAATGCCAGAACACAGGTGTTGTTAGCATTCTTGCTCTCTTACTTGGTGAATAAAATTATTGGTTCTGTGGTAATGCCTAATTTGGATGAGGTTTGCACAGCGTGGTGGTCTGGTTGTCCTCAGAAACATGTAGAAGGTTATGGAAATAAGGCAGTGACAGAGTTTATGGGCAGTAAGATGAGGTATTTTTATATAAAATCTGGCAGTGTTTGGGGACCACATAATTTTGTGAGCTGCTAGCAATAAATCTCTGCCATACTGTTGCTCTCCTGCATGGCTCCTCTTGCTTAAACCGAGTTCTTCTAAGGTAACACTTCCTTTCAGGGTAAATTTGGAGGAAAGAAGAACAAGACCTTCACTGAAGAATCTGAGTAGGCTTTTTGGTCACTCCATGCCTCTCTTTATATTAATTCCAATTCATTAAATTCCTAGTAGAGTGGATGCACCTGGGCAGAGACATACAACACTACCAGGCTGCAAGGAGGGTCTGTGGCAGTAAGACTGTGCTAAGAGGGTCAGCAAATCCCAGCTGGGGTTGAGAGGAGGCCATGGACCATGTATCACAGTGGTGCAAGATGGGAAGGAAGCAGGTGCCTGGGTGGGAGAACCAAAGTGTGAACCTCACGTGCAACGTGCGAGATACAGCACAGTTGCCCCAGGATCTAGTTCATTTAGTGCTAAGAGACCCCTGGTACTGCAGGATGAAGGTGAAACACCAACACACCCAGGTCCTGTTGAAGAACACAGAACAGGAAAAGGTTGGCATCTCTGTCACTGGTGGAAGCTCTTACAGCAAACAACACTGTTAGAAAGGGAGTGAGGAGAGAAAAGAGACTTCACATTTATTTGCTTAAAGGTTAGATTGAGAAGAAGGAAATATTAATGTATATCCAGCTACAGAAAAAAAGACACTTGAATTTTCTTGTATCATGTTATTTTGATGGAAAAAGGTCTTTAATGAACATAAATGATTCAGTCATCTGCATGTGCAGTCACTTAATCCCTTTGAAATGGCTATCAGTGCTAGCAGTCATTTCAGTTTTGGCACTGGTTCTTAATCAACGCTTGGTTTCGTGTAGTTGCCAGCATTTGAAACTGTGATGTTACACAGCAAAAGCAGACAAAACCAAAATAATTTTCATCACTGAAGGCTAAGGACATGCAGTCCTGTGAACAGATTATTCCAGATTATAACGTTGAGTATCAACTGTAAGGGGTTTATTGTCAAAATATATTTTGCAGTACATAAGTACTTGAGGTATGTAATACATCCTATCAAGTATAGGATAATTGTGATATATAACTGTGATTTTATTGTATTTATTCCCCCCCCCCTTTTTTGTTAGGAGAGGAAAGCTTATGACCACAGATGTAAATTTCTGAAGCACTTTACTTTCCTGCCACCCTCCTGGAAGTTGATACAGTATTCTCTTTTGCAGATTTCCATTACTTCTTATTCATGTCTTTAAAATATTAATCTAGTGGTTGCATTTGTGGAGTGCACCTGGAGGGCTTCTAGCAGAGCAGTTTGCTGTAAAGCGATAGGCTGTGCTGCCTGCGCTGCACTGGGCTGGTCCTCACCTCTTGCTCGTCAAGTCCCCAGGCCATTTCTGGGTGGTTAATACCTTCATGCTCTCCTGCCAAACCCTTAAGCAGAAAATTTATTTCTCTTCCTGACCAGTTGGTGCAGGTCTCTGCTGTCCAGTTTGTCAACCATGCTACAAAGCAGAGTACTGAAAGTGTAAACACATGGTAGATTACCCGCAGTTAAACTGTAAGTTAGTGTTACTGATTGCCTGTAGAAGAATGAATTCTTTCCAAAGACTTCTGCTTGTGATATATTTCTATATAAGTGTATACTTATTTAGAAATATTTGTAATCAAAGCCTCTGAGGAGAAAAAGATGAAAAAATCAGCAGTATAGTGCTTGCGTAGTGATGAGTTTTTCAAGATCCTGTTTCTCTGTACATCATGCCAGAATTCAGCTATCAGTAGTTGAAAGGATATACTCAAAGGAGCCTCCTGATGTGCATTACTTTAATCGCCTTCCTTTTAGTAGCTTGCATTATGAAGACACGTGCTATCTCATAGCCCTGCCTTGAGGGTGATGAAGTTTCTCCGTATTGTGTAAATAAAAGAACTCCACAAAGAGCTGACAGGGCCAAAAGAAAACAGGTTTTGTGTCTATGGCTGATCTGATGAAAATCTCACTAATTCAAAGGACAAGTTAGAGATAAAAACCATAATCTTTTCAAAAACTCTGTTGCAGCTTAATGAGGTTGCCAGTTGAATGTATGGTGGCCTGTATTTAAAGAAATCCCATTCCAGGCAAACAAATGCTCAGAAGCCATTTTCACTTTTTGTCTTTTTTTCAAATCTTCACCTATGTGATCATGAAGGCAGTTGGACATCACTGCCAACATGGTACCCATGTACGTGTCCTATGGTGCTAGCAAGTCTGTTCTTGTAGGTTACGTGCAGGTTTGTCTTCTGACTGTTATCTCAGGTTCTTTTATTTGTGACTGTTGTCACAAAATGTCTTGCCTGACAGTAATCATAAAGTGGAAAATGCGTATTTATTTGTTTATTTTTAATCCTGACAATTTGGAACATGGAGTAGTAATTCTGTGTGGCATTTGAGTCCTTTTTCCTTCCTTTCCCCCTCCCTTTGCACTTGATGTTCTGCACTGAATAGATGTAAGGTCGGGAAGTGTCGATTAAGTACTAATGGAACCGACTTCCGATGCTATTAATGAAACATGACTCATGTCCTAAGGATTTGCAGTTGGGTTCCTGTAACTTTTGATATTTCTGTTGTAGTTGTTTTCAGTAATTATGTTTTCCTAGAACTCAAAATGATCTTGAAAGAATTAGGATATTAAAAGCAGTAACAGCATATTCATTTGTTTAAACTCAGTACGAATAAGTTGTGCATTCATAGCACAAGAAATTTCTGGCACTGTAGATGCAACTGTAATTTTATTTTGATCTTTGCTGTCCAGAAACATCTTTAGTGGGGAACGAAGGCAAATATTCAAATAATAAACGTATCTCAGGGTGTTTTTGTAGCGATCCACTACAAGCGTCCAGCATTTATGTCTGTGCGTGAAGCACTTCTCTCTTTCTGAGCTGTTAGAAATAGCCATACAGTTTCAGGGAGAAAATAGTGAGAATATTTTTTCAGCTCATGGTTTGGTTTTGGGTTTTTTTTGTGATGATAGAACTGATAAACGCTAAGACTGTAATCATCAAAAGGAAATTCCTGAAGCCCTGGTGCTTCTTCCTGAGGCTGTGTAGTGGCATGGGGATGAAATCCATGTCCTCCGGAGCACTGCAGCAGTAAGAGTGAGCTACAGGATGGATTTGGGAAACCATGGGCAATTCCCAGTTCCTTTATGGTCTCGGGAAAGTCATTTAGTGTGTTTCTCCGTTTTCCTTGCAGAATTTGACAATGAGGTTTCACAGTCTGCTTCAAGTTAAGTCTGTTAATGTGCGTGTGGTGATTAGACGCCCCGGTGACGGCAGCCAAGCAGGAAAGCTGAGAATGTTTAGGTTTTTAGATTATTTTTTGAAGCACCCATACTCAGGGCTGCTCATATTTTAAGCATATTTTTGAAACTGGACAGTAAAGTGTATCTTTATATATCGGTGTAAAATGAGCTGGAGAGCAATAGAACTAATTTTTGTGGTGGTTTTGGGTTTTTTTTTGTGGGTTTTTGTTTGTTTGTTTTGTTGTTTGTTTGGGTTTTGTTTTGTTTTCTGGCTTACGATAGGGAGGTGAAGAGCTTGCCCCACTTTCACTGCTTTTTCCCTCGGAGAACTTCTGGGAATGGTGCCTTCCCTTCTTGTCTTTGTTGGAAATCTCTTCTGGATGAGAGAACAGAAGTATTGAGTTCCCTTTATTATTTTTATTGAATTATTTTGACATAGTTTGTCTGGTACACAAGTTCAAGAGGAATGGAAAATACACATTTCATTACAAATTCTTCACAGTTTGTTGTTTGGGTTGTACTTTTTGTCCTTTTCAATGTCAGCCTATCTGTTGCTACTACAGTTGTCTGGGATAGCAAATGTTATCTGTGGCGTGACGTGTAAGCAATCAATTGCCATTGGCTCATTTCACAGTCTCTCTCATGGTCTTTCATTAAAGGTAAATTAGAAAAGACCTGAATGTGTAATGAGTTCTATGTGGCGAACAAATACAATTTACTTTGAAAATTATAAAGATAATAAAAGTGCCAAAAGTCTCTTACTTCTTATATAATAAATAGATGTTTTCCAGTTTTGGACTTTCTCCTTGTTGTAGTAATAATTTCCATATTTAATAAATTGCACTTTTGACAGATACTGATTTGTGTTTAAATACAGTGATCTCTCCAGAGCTGTCCACCATCACCTCCAAAAAAAGAAATTGCTCATTTGATTCAGTAAATTTGTGATCTTTGAGGAGCATTAGTGGCTGCTCTTTCGTGTTGCAGGTGCAGAACTTTCAGTAGTGTTTAGCTCTGAATGCATCATGTATAACTGCTTGCTCTCGTGATGACTGAAAACTGACTTAAAAGATCATCTGTGAAAAATACAAGTAAATCCAAATGAGTAACAGGATTTTACTTTGAAGTGTAGGATTTCTGTTGAAATAGGTAGAGTTGAGAACAGGCAGCACTTCTGTGTGTTTGTGTAGTAGTGTCTCCATTTCTTTTGGGCAAGGTTTAAGGCACAGTTATCTAGGCTGGAGGTTGCTTTCAAGACCTAACTTAGAAGTATTCCAGCACTAAAAGTTTTTAGAGCTGACTAGTTTCCACTGCATGGAAGAAGGAAACCTTACTGCCAAATTGCCAGAGCAGGAATGTGCTGAAATCATGCAAAGAAACTGAAGTGGCTTATCTATTCTGTTGTACTTCTTCAAGATGATTTCTGGACATCTGAATGCCCTACCCAATTTTCTTTGGCATTACAGCTTCAACAATGAACTTACAGAGGCCACAGAGGAAAATAAAGTAGCTTTTGTTCTGTGTCCCCTGTTCTCCAGATGTTCCATGCCATCAGGGAAGGGGCAGGGGTCAGCAGAGTATTGCAGTGGGTACTGCTCCCACAGGGGTTGTACTGCTCTAAGTTATAATCGAAGCAGGAATGTGCAGTGATCAGCATGAAAACCCTAGTTGTTGGGTGAGCAACCTTTATTTTTTGTGGAAGAGTTTCCCACTGAGATCATCTGACATAAAACTGTGGCAAGTTAGCTTGCATTTTTATTAGTTTGCTAGAAAATGGAACAGGTTGTTAGCAGTGGGGGTTGTATTTTCTCATGCTTGCCCCTTCCGCACCTCTGCAGGTATTTTGATAGGGCAATACGTTCTTTTAAATCAGAAAAGCCTTTGGTAGCAACTGTTATTTTCTGTAGTGTATGGTTGGACAGCATCTAGCAAGACAGTTAACTAAGTTCTTTTTTTTCAGTTATCTTCTGTATGTTCTCTCAACCTTGATTCTAAGAGATTTACAGAAAGGTGAAGAGAGCACAGACATGATACATGTAACTATATTTCGGAGCAGAAAGCAAAAACGAAAGGGTTTTTTTTCTTTTTCTTCCATTAGTTCAGCAGTTAAAAGATTTATTTTATTTTAATTTATTTTTTTTAATTACTGTAATACGATGAAAGTAGGCTTTCCTGGAATCTCTCTCTCTCTTTTTTTAAACCACAGTTTTTTGATAAGGAAACCAAATCTGTGTGGCTGTTTTTTAAATTCTGTTCTTTTAAATTTATTTTTCACAATAAAGGCAAACTATGAAAGGTCTTATCTTGCAGCAATGTAAGCATTCTGTAAACAACCAACATCTCAAATGACTTTCGTCCCTCTCAGCTATCAAATGCAACTGACTTCAAAACCTTCTTAATGCCTCTAGGAGCAGATATGTTGTGTTTCACAAGGCTGTATTATTCTCTCCCATTCTCTCTTCAAAGTTTTAGTTCTGTGATAATTTTTCTCCTTTTGATTTTCAAAAAGTTAGTCAGCTCCAGTTCCCTGATGGCAGAGGAGTACTATCCTTTCATACGTTATTTCTTGGCCAGTCCCGTGTCATGGAACAGAAAATGCAGGACAGATGCTTCACGCCTGGCATACTCAGCTGTTCCTGAGAATAAAACCACTCCGTGCGACTGGCAAGTACTGCTGGAGGCAGCATATGATAGCTGTTAACGTGTGACCTTTTTGTCCTCAGTAACTCGACTAACTCTACTGGTTTATACAGGAAAAAAAAAAGAAATATGAAATTTAGGCAACTGAGTTTCTGAATATCGAGCCGCTGCTTTGTAATAAATGTATTTATCACTTCAAAACTCCAGTGCCAGGTGTGAAGTGTTAATTGTACGCTGCCCGCTGTACAGAGAGGTGGGCAAGTAGCGTGGACTGCTGGCCAGCTTATTGGAGTACATGGAGCTGCAAGTGATTGAATTACAGTGGCTTGAGAAGTTCCCGTCTCCTTAGTTGAGAGTTTTACTGACACTGAGCTGACGTGCAGCTCAACTGATTGTACATGCCCTACCAGGCCACTGAAAAACAAGCTGAGTTGTGCTGTTTTAATTACTGTGGCCGCAGAATAACTGCGATTCACCCACAGACTGCTTTTTTTGGATGGTGTCGCTATTTAAGATTGTCCTAGGATAGAAGAATTATGAATTTTGACTCCTTAATGAATAGTAACAGTCTTAGAAGTGAGTCATGTATCTGAGTCTCTTGATATATTTTTTTTATTACCCAATCATCTATGTTGGTGACACAATGAAACAGCATTTTTTTGCACTAAGTCTGCTTTAATGACCTATAGCTTCTTTGGGGCCAGTGTTGCAGAATGAGCAAATAAATAAATTCTCAGTGAAGGAGATATTTTATACATATACAGTACTTTTAATAATTGACAATTCCATACGCTAGAATTTTAGGTTCAAAATCTGTTTTCCCAGAAGACCAATCTACTGTACGTCGCATCTTTTCACTACCAATGCTTGCATGTGAGTCAAAGAACTAGATGAAATCTAGTTGTTGAGATACGTATTGGGTGGGATTGGATGTTTGCTGAGCTGTACTACTGAATAATACTTAAGTGCCTTGTAATTGCACACCTAGCTTTCCATGTATTTTGTAAAATCATTCCAGGGAAGAATGAAGATATTCTAAATATCCTAAATATATAAATATCACATTCCCTACAAATATAAGGTTTATTTATCTTGGACTTGATGCTTTTCTGAAGAATTTATTGTTTGTGTTTTCTCTTCATAAAGACAAGAGAGGGATATTTGCATGGTTGAGTCCTTTCATTGAGGTGATACAAACACAAAAAACCCAGTAAAAATATGGGTAAAATGTGAGTTCTTATGATATTAAGGTTTTGAAGCGTGTTGATTAAATATTCTTGTAAAAATCAGTGTGCTTTTCCTGGCTGATTTTGGTTTTGTTTTAATAAAAAGACCCAGTGATGTTTCAGGTGATGATGGGTATTTATTTTTGCAGTCTCCTTGTACGTTTTATGATGGTCCTGCTGGACGTTCCGTAAGGAGACTTCACGTGCAGTGTTGCTCCTGTTTACAGATAGTGTTTCTCAGAACTGGGGGTCAGTCGTATGGGTGTTACTCTGCCATTAGTATTTGTGTTGGTCATTAATGAAGTTGTGTGAAAGAACCCACACTGATAGGTTGCTGAGCAAAAAGAAGTGAATGTCAGTGCAGTGGCTGGATAACATGTAGAAAAAGACATGGGTCAATAGAAAGAGAGTGGAAAAACCCCTCTGAATTAGGTAGGCAGTGGGTTGGATGGCAGTCTGAAAAGGATCATCTTGGTTTAGGATCTGGAAACAATTAAGTAACACATGCAGTGGCTGAAGAAACCAGCTAACCGTTGCGTACTGTGCTTGAGGGCAAATGACGCAGATGATCCAGACTATGCAATGAAATTTTCATTCTGCACCTGTGATCTTCAAACATTTGCACATTAATTTTGAAACATCTGCTGAGGTTGCGGGTTTTTTTGTCCTCTTTCTGAAAGTAACTTCAGGATAGACCTCATTTTTATTTCTGACCGTTGGAGTACAGTTTAAAGAACAGATATGTATAATTCAGGATGGTTTTAAATGTAGGTTTCCAGAAGACCTTAATCATCTTTTTATTAAAGTTAATATTTTATGGATAAAACCACTGACAGAAAATATTTCCCTTTCTTTGTCTAAAGCTGCACAGAGTGAGGAGCGGCTGTGTGCGTTTAAGGACCCGTATCAGCAGGACCATGGGATCAGCGAGAGCCGCATCTCCCAGGAGAATGGCACAATTTTGTGCATGAAAGGTAGTACCTGCTATGGACTCTGGGAAAAAACACGAGAAGGAGACATACATCTTGTAAAACAAGGTATGTACCATTTCCGTGTAAGCGTAGTTTTGCTACTCTTTTCACTTGTTTGTGATCCAGCCAGCTGAGGTGAAGATGCACGGCTGCAAAGCTAGACGTTCTGTTTGGGCATTGCACAAATGCACCATTTTCAAACTTCCATTTAGCAGTTTTAAATATGAACAGAAAGTTTGTTTGAAATAAATGACTTCTAAAAGAGACCAAAGAATTCAATACACAGTTGAAGGAAAAAGCCACTCAAATTGCTTGTTACTTAGGATGTCCAGAGGAAGATGGCTTTCTTGAATAAATCTCAGTACATGTAGTGATGTGATGATAAATCTAAAAATAAATATCTAATTAAGTAAAAATGTATGTTTGTATTGATTAGATGTCGGTTTAAAAAGGACATTGCAGCTACAGCACAAAATAGTCACATATCACTGTCAGCTTGCTGCTATTCTGTAGGGAGAGTGATGGCAGGGAGGGGTGAAGGGTCTTGCCATTGCTGGAGACATATTTTGGTTACCATTCTCAGGGACCCTGCTCTTGGTTACTTGGATACAAATTAATGTAGTATAAGGCTGAATGAAAACTGTTATTTGCAGACGTCCTATGTGCTTGTACTCAATGTTGTTATTTCATGTTGTTGATCTGAAAGAAATCTGCTGGAAGAAGCAGTCTGACTGCTCACCTTTGCCCCCACTCTGCCTCTTCCCTTCCAGGCATTTGCACATAAATGAAGTTTAACTGCCATTGACCATACTTGGGAAGTAACAGTAGCTGCAGGGAGAAGGGGCCTGTATTAACCAAGAAATAAGTTGTGATCCTGTAGCAGAGTCCAGTGATTTTGACAATGAGGAAGGTTAGAATTTTTAGAAATTATGCGAGAAGCATCAACCTATAGATGCAGTCTTGTGGTCTAGCTCTAAGGAAGGAACTAGTTCACAGTTTGATCTAGACTGTGGGGGAGAAGATGGTAATATTGTCTCTGGTATCAGAGAACTGGAGAATAGCATACTTCTGCTTAGAAGGCTCAAGAATTCAGGTTTTGTCATATTGAGGTTGACAGCTGGACACCTCTGATGTTGGCCTTTGTCACTGCCCATCTGTCTTCTTCTTGGCCATAGTAAATTACAAAAGAAATTTTTGATAGAAGTTTTTGATACAGAAGGTGGTAGTGAAGTCAGATGAGCAAATTATGGTAATGGTTTTCAGCCCATTCTGTAACATTTAATTAGATAACGTATGGATTTCTATAGGTGTGTTTAATTGTCCATGCAACAGATTGGATGTTATGCCTCTTTTAAAAGGAATTGTTTAATTCACCTCTTTTTACAGGTTGCTGGTCTCATATAGGAGACCCACAGGAGTGTCACTTTGAGGAGTGTATAGTTACAACCACCCCTTCCCTGATTCAGAATGGAACATACCGCTTCTGCTGCTGTAGTACGGACTTGTGTAATGTCAATTTCACAGAAAATTTTCCACCTCCTGATCCTACTGATACAACACCTTACAGTAAGTCAGATGTTTCTATCTCGCCATTTCATGGGTTAAATAATTTTAAGATCCTTCTTTCATGGTAGTAAAATTCAAAATGTGTGACCTTTCTGTTTACATGCAACAGAAATGGCAAACAGAAGAGAGATTTTCCATGTGAAGTTTATCACATTTATATATTCCACAGTGCTCTGCAAAGAATGAGTTAAATGCTTGCCTACACAAACAATTCTCTTGTAACTGCTGAATGCAGATGAGGTTTTACAAAATGCTCTCTAATCTTGGGTGCTTTGGTATTCCCATGCCCAACTTCAGAAGCCTGGGGGGGATATTCAGAAGGATTCTGACTTCTTTTAAAAACAGACCAGTAAGTCTGTCCTGTCTCTCCAGTCAAGGTTCACAGATGGTAGAACAGGTCTTATATCAGGATGTTGAGATTCTCTCCAACAGTCTTACAGTGCTTTGAAATCTGGCTTCTTTCTTTTGCATATCTCTGGTAGAGATTAACTTTGGTATAATGTTCAAAGAGTACTAGTTTGAGCAATGTAGCGTTCTTCCAGATGAGATTATCTGTTATTTATTATGAAATCAACATAGCATATGGATCCAAATCATGGGATCAGACCCCTTAGCCTCCTATTAGAGAAGCAAGATCATGACTAGCAGACACACTGGTGTGCTGCATTCCAAGAATTAAGAACCTGTAAAGAACTTGAGTTTGTGATCTAATCTAAACGTTTGGATAACCTTTTCTAAATAAGAATTGTGAAAGGAAAATTGAATAGGGGCAGGTATGTAAATGGAGGTACAACTGTTTCTGTATGTTGAGAGTTATCAATGACAAATGTTCTGTGAAATAAAAATATTTTTAAGTGAATAGTATTTCCAGCTGTAGAATGCAGAAAGAATAGTTTGTGTTTAGGAATGATATTATTTGAATTAACTGAAATTGTAAGGGAAGATACTGATACTTTCGAAAGTAGCTGTAGGATGGAGTCTTTCCAAGCGATTTTGGTGAAAATGGGAGCTTGGCATGCTAAAAAAACCCAAGCAATCTTTTACTGGGAAAGTGCATATGGTATAAAGGGGCAAAGAGAGTTGTTAAGACATGGTGCCTTTTGGCTGACAATACTATTTGTAGAACCTGTAAACAATCACCGTTTGGAACCAGTGTCTGAGCTCAGCACTGTGCAATGCAGAACAGTGTCTGCTTGACTCTAGTAACAGGCATCTGACTGGGCTCCCCAGATGTGACCGATGTTATTGATGTGCATGGGATTTACACAGAAGGGGAAAAAAGATGTAAAGGTAATTTGTTGTCCCTTTCAGTCCCCCCAAAAACAAGAAGACAGAGTCCCTACAAAATGACTTGTGCTTGTGCTTCTCTAAGGGTAGGAATTACAAGCTGATTTAATTCAGTTATTGGGTGATAAGATCTTCACATCATTTTAAAGTGGAGTTTTTAATACTAAAAGATCTAGCTTGACTCGCAAAGTGGGGTGGGGGGTGGGAAATTAAATTTGTAAAACAGTCCTTAATTTACTGATCTGTAATTGAGTGCTGCAGCATGCATTTCTACTGACTCAAACTGTTCTGTGTTATTGTGCCACCTTCCATTTTAATAATATGCAAATTTGGCTTTAGGCATAAGCAAAGTAGGTTGCTGCCTAGCACAGTTGTCTGTCTGCTTTGAATAGGTTAAGAGATGGAGATTGGCCACTCCAGCAGCAAGGATGGCCTCGTTTGCCACTCTGGTATTTTATTTGTAAAGTGCTGCTGCTGCTGCATCTGACAGAGATGGGGGTGGTCCTGACACTGTAAATTCCACACACCTACAACACTGTGGAGGTAGAGTATGTTCTAGGAAGCTGGAAAGGTGAAAAAAGTGGGAGGCTGCAGCAGATAGACTCCTGCAACATTACTGGCCTTTGTTGCAGGCACAGGAGTCTCCACGATCCCTTTCCCAGCCCTCTTGACTCCTTCTAGAACCTGTTTTGGTCCTGTAAGATTTATTTTTGCCGTCTCAGCATTGAGGACAGAATTCTTGCTTTGGCAAAGTTCAGTTTTTACGGAATTGTTGGGAAGCTTTGAACTGCCTACTAGATACCTTACTTGGGCGCTCTTCCAGCCCTTCTATTCAAGCTGTGACCATCTGTATTACCCATAGCTTTTAGATGATTAAATTGAACAGGTCACAGTCATATGGGGAATCTTCTGCAGAAGGTTATTTCAGCATAGCCTGTGAACCGTAAGAGCACGATTTAATTCATGTTTTTGATAAAGCATTAAAAATGTTGTACATTGAATAGTTCTTGAATGACAGAAAGTAAGGTATGTAGCCTCCCACAGCTGTATTTATGATCCTGTATTTGAAAGCAGGTCTGACTAGTGCATGGTTAAGTACATGAAGCCTGATAAATTCAGCCGATAGTTAACTAAGTATTTAGAAATGTTTTTCTGCTATTTTGAGTAAAATCACCCAGAATAAAAAGTTCCTGAAATAACAAGTTGAAATTCAGCTATCATTTAAAAACTAACAGAACCTGAGAACGCTGCTGATGAATGCAGTCAACTTACAAATTCATTATTAAGGAAAATTGTAGGTGTTCTTTTAAAAATGTTTCCTTGCAGCTTTATAAAGGGTCTGTGGAAACAGTACAATACTGTTAGACTGTTGAGCTAAATCCATCCTGACAAATAATTGAGGAATTAAAAAAAAAAAAAAAAAAGAGTTTATATATCTTTTGGTTGCAATTTTTTGTAGGACAATTAACAGTGGTGTCTTAAAAGATGTAGCTAGACTATAAATGATTCAAGAAGACTAAAAAAGTAACTTAAGACCTTAATACTTGTAAGAAATTAGTGTCGTAAAATATAGCAATTCCCTTAAATATTACACTTAATTTTTATGTCATTGTTGTGTTTTAGGATGTCAAAACATGTTTATCTTGCAACCATATCTGTGTACGATGGAATACTTTTTTTTTTGTTTTGTTTTGGTTCATATTTGGTCAGGGCATAAATATAAGAAATCCATCCTATCTGGTAACAAAACTTTTATAAAAATGAAAAAAAAAAAAGATTAAGGACAAACAGTTTCTTTAATCCTTACTACTTCTTAATGTGCACCTGGTTATTTAAAACAGTCTTATATCTGAGTTGCCATAATATTCTTCCCTTCATCTTACAGATAATCCAGGCAGATTTGAGTACTTGTTGGTTGCTAGTCCCTCCAGGTAGAATTTTGCAAATGCTGTAGGACAGGGTGTAGTCTAAAGCCCACAGTCTGGAGGTATTAAAAATGCAAAAGTTCAGATAGCTGTTTCCTGATGCCAGGAGAAGTAGAGGTTGCAGAATGTGTTTATTCCCTATCTGAAGATCTGCCTGTGGAGTTTAGAGTTTTTGAAATGCAGAAGTTCAAAAACAACCTCTCATCCTCGATTTAAGCTTGCACTTTTGGGAAAAAATATATACTTTTATAAGCTTTGCTAAATCACTCATGGATAGATTTATTATTCTTCTATCTTCTATTTTCACAAAAAAAATGACACAAAACCCAAAATCCATCTTAACTTGGGTCAGTATGTATATATACCCCTTAACCTGACCTAAAAAGGGCCACCCATGGCTTCCAGGGTAAATGTTTTGAGATGTGTGTTGACTCTGTTGGCTTTGGCAAATATTTATTTTGAGACTCATTAAATATCTACCTCTTCAGTCTATAAAATGCTTCCTAAATTCTGAGATTGTTTTGAAGACCAATTCATTAGTTCTACAATCGTTCATAATGGCCATTTAAATAGAATTTAAGTACCTAAAGAGGCAGATGATCTCCCTCATTGGTCATAGATCTGTTGCTGTAATGAAACATTCATGTTAAAATAACATCAAGATGAAAGCAACAAGACAATTTTTTTTTTTTTTTTTTGCCTCGAGGCTGCATTCCTGGCACTGCAAATAAATTAATCTTACAGCATCTGAGTGTTAAGAATGTGTTTTTGTATGACAGGTGATGTACTTTGGTGATATATGGAAAAAATCCCTGGCAGCAACAGTTGAGTATTAGTGGTACACATTACTGTTGAAATGCTGTAGGCTTTTCTCATAGCAACAAATGGTGGCTGCAATTTTTAGAGGATTTAGAAACTTACCTTAAGTAAGAGCACTGAAATTTGAATATAAATTGCCTCACACAGTGGAGGAAGTTGGTATTTCTTTCTTCTAAAACACTGGCAGAGGGGTTTATCTTTCCAGTGTATCACCCTGGCCTTTCTTTGCCAGCCTTCTTGCTACATATATAAAATATATATGGAGAAGTCTTTCTTGAAGTGCCTACAGAAGTCTGTGGAAACTGAGGAAAGCTGCCATTAAAACAAAAAAGTAATTATTAATGTGTGTGGCTGGCTCAGCTTAATTAAGGTAGTAATAGATGGTTTTCAGTTGACTATTGCTTTTGAGAGGCAGCAGTTGGACTCACGTTGCTGTGGGCGCGGGGCCCAGTCTAACTTCCACTGAAGTTGGGTTGGATCATGTCAGGCTATTTTTGGAACAACTGCTCACTCTCAGTTGTTATCTTGAACTGCTTTTTTTCCTGGAAAGCAGCACCTGATATTAATTTATAATTGAAATACATTTACTTCAGCTAAGTTCTGCTTGCAGTACCTGATCAGCTAAGTTTTTAGGCGGTTACGTTTTTGAGCTGGTCTTTCATTTCTGACCTGCCTAATCTAAGAAAATGCTCTGTAAATAAGCATTTTCTCTTACACTCTTATTTCTGGTTTGTTTTTTTTTCCGGATAATTTGAATGTATAGCAAAGGGGAAACTACAAACATTTTCAAGGTGACAGATCTTCTGTCTTGAAAGATGGAGGCAGGACTGATCTACATAAGGATTAAAACTTGTACCCTTGAAATGATAGGGAGTCAGGTGCATTTTCCCTCCAGTGAAGGGATAAGGCATTACATGTTTATCTATCTTCACTATATTATAAGGCAGGGGAGGAAATATTAAGACAGTAATTAAGGGTTTTAATATCTTTAAAAAAAAAGAGTTTACTTTGAGATGGCTAATAATCTGTTGCAAGAGGATGATATTGTGCCCCCCAGGAAGCTAATAAGCAGATAATAAGAGGGGAGGAAATAAAAAGTGGGGTTTTCTTGGGAACAATTCTTGAAGATACTGACACAATCAGTAAATATTTTTGATTTTTGGCTACTGACCAGTGTATACTTTCTTGAACCTGCAGCTTCCTTTCTGTCTGAAATTTAATGCATAGCTAAAAAGAATTCTTGTATTTATTTTTTTGTTGTTTATTTGGTTACAGGAAATTAATTAACCATGGAGGGAATTGTGCCACTGAGTAAACATTGCTGCAAACAGTGATAACGTTTTGGAAGAGTGTGCTATTTAAGTTTCTTTCTTGTGTTGTTGCAACTGAGGGAAAGGTGATAGTATTGTGGATTAATATAGGAGAGGAAAGTAGGAGTGAAAGTTGTTACAGGGAGCAAACAAAGTGTTAAAGCAATTAGTGAAAGCCTTGATTTCTGCAGAATCAGTGGACGGTTTTGCAGGTCACCCAAGATAACTGGTAATGTTTATTGAAAATCTTCAGTTCAGTGATTCTTATTAGAAATGTATATATATCAAAAGCAGAATCTCTTAAAGATTGTTGGTAGCAACACTTAATGTTTTAACTTCTAAGCCATCATAGTCTACTGAGATTAAGCTTGCATCTTTACCGAATTTAAAAGTAAAGCTTTGATGTCCTATTGGAGTCTGAATATGAAATGTGAGCTGTGAAGGCAAAGTCTACTTAGAAAACTGGACATGTAAATTTTTTCTCTTACAGACACATATAATTAGGAAGATGAAATTGGAGTGCTTTACTTGCACTGGGGTTGAGATGTTTTGGAAATGCTTGGAAATGTTTTTAAATTTCTCTTGTGCACCAAACCCACAAACTGCTGAAAACTGTGTTACATAAATAAGAACAAACATGTTTATTTGAAAAAGGAGAAACATTTCAAATATTATTTTTACCAAAAAATCCCCATTTTTTTCTGAGTACATTCCCTATTGCTTTGTCAAACTGCTGTTTGGAGCGTACTTGTTAGGAGAGCTGTACTAGGTAACTGCAGAGCTGTGCCAGCAGGAATTAGTGCTGTGTTATGACCTGGAGGTCTAAGAACAAAGACATTTCCAAAGTTCTTTTAAAATTGTATTTGATTCAGGGTGGGATTTTATATTTTTCTTGCAATAATGTGTTTGTGAAATACTAGAGATATAACTGTGCTTTGTTTCACTGGGCTAAACATCTTTTATTTCAGAGTCCTTTGAGATCTCAATTCTTCAAGTAGATGTGAACATGACTTTAAGTTTATTCTTTTGATATAATTGTCTGGCCTACACCTTTATCATCTTTGAAGTGTCCTGCATATTTCTATTACTACACAGCAAGTATTTCATTCGAGTTTTAAGGTTTGGAGTGAAGAAAGGGAAGATACATTTTATGGACTATAATCAGTGATTTTATACCATCTTCAGTAATAGTAAAAATGTACATTTTAAGGCAACTTGTGTGGGTAAATAGGTGATTCACATTTCTTGTGCAGTTCTTGAGGCACTAATTTACATCTCTGTTGGAAATTAGTTACTTATAGTTAGCATGTTTTATGCACTTCAAGGAGTTTAAAGATCTGGAAATATCTTTGGGTGATACAAATATCTAGTAAATGTATTTTTTTTCTATTTACTGGGAATGATGAGTATTGTCTGACTTTCACATTGTTGTATAATAAATTCAATGCCATAATTAGCAGATATCTGTTGTGACAATGCCATTGGGGCTTTATTGTGAATGCCTTATAGATGCAAGGCAAGAGTAGATAAGGCTTATAAGAATGGGACTCTTTCAGAAGGAATTAGTGGAAAATTGGGCTGTAAACAAAAAAATGTACTAGGTAAGGAATTGTTTTGCCTCATTTCAGGACAAGGATACTCTACTTTTGATGCCCGTGTTCAGATGCTGCAATATGCATTGTAATACATGTATACAATGTATGCAAAACCAGCATTCTTCCAAACAAATCCTACACTGCTAGTTAAAAACCCAGATAATTTGAGAAGTAAAGTAGGAGCTTTCTGAAAGGCAGATTGATACATCAGTTTGCTTTTGGGAGATATTCTAGATCCACAGGCTTTCTAATGTAGTACCAGTAACAGGCTTTGAATAATTATTCCACACACCTCAAAAAATTTCAAGACTGAGTGCTGTAAATCCTAACACTTCAGAGTGAGTTTAGAGTACAGCACCACAGAAGCATTTCTCCTTTGAAGACTTGGGAATATGGTTAGGTAACTCTCCTTAAAGTAGCCAAGATACTGTACATTAGAGTCATTTCGTCCAGACGGTATTTATGTTTTGTGAACGTTCTGCTTGTCTATTCCATTGTGCTTTTTCAAACAACATTTATTTTCACATCCGCTCTGTTGATATCCCCCTCTCCCTGCCTTGTCACGCTGAAGGCAGCGAGCAGGAGTGGCAGAAATGGCTGTGTGCAGGCTTCTCCTCTGCTGCAGCTCCTGACAGCCAGCATTAGCTTCAAAACGCTACAGCTCTATCTCCCTGGGCAGGCTGGAGCTGCTGGGCTTGCTGAGAACACTGCTCCTCATAATCCCCCTTCTCCTGTGCTGTAGTAGCGTTCCTCGCATTTGTTAGCATGGCTCTACTCTGAGTTTCTTTAGCGATGTTGAAATGAATGCAGTTAAGATTAAAAGCAACGACAACTCTGCGAAGTTCAGCTATAAAGCACTGCTAGGTGCTGCCGGCTGCTACTAATAAATTCCTACCCCTACCTTGCCACCGGTTTTGTCTGTCCCCAGTTACAGCAGTGGTGAGAAGGGTCTTTGTTCGCAGACTGTTGACATAGTAAGAGGCAGACTTGGGGCTGGAACCGGGAAGCGCAAACCAGAAGATGTCTTGTAAACACTGGATCTGTTATTGGCTGTTCAGTTCTACTCAGCTCGTCTGTGCAGAATAGTGTTTAGATCATGGAAAACCTTTCATGTCTCTTTCTTGCTCTGTAATTAGACATTTTGAATAAGCATCACTTGTTTCTGTCCTACATAATAAGCTTGCTGAAAAAATGTGATCCTATATCGTGATTTCGTCCAATACATTTTACCCCCTTGATTTTGGAAATGATAACAATTTAGAAAGAAAGCTTTAGGTTCTTGGCATTTGACATACACTCAGAATAGCCCTGTTAGCCCAGATGCTTAGCAGGCTTACCCGAGTTGCATCCATACCTCAGCATGATGGAACTCAGCCTCCTCAGAGGAGACTGCAAGTCCAGACAGGTGATGAAAAGCTGTTGGCTCTTCAAAACTGTTCATTAATCACTGTTCTTTTTTGAGCCTTTTTTTGGTAAAATTTTTTTCCTTAGCTGGAAAATATTGTCATCCTGAAAATCCAATGCATTACTTCACGTTGATTTCTGTCTCCTTTCTTTATGATTTATCATACAGCACGTCTTCAGAGAGGACGCTCTCTGGAGGTAAAGCACTAGCAATATTTCAATCTGGTACAATCTAAGAAGCTGTAAGGAAAAAAAGCACTTGTTTTTTCGCAGTGCGATAAGTTATTTCTAAAAACACTTGAATATAGAGAAAGTGTTTAAAAGAGCTGGAATTCTGTCAGTTGGATGTCAGGTGGCTGGTGCAGAGCAGGCTGTGGGCAGAGCGTGCCATGTTCCCGCCAAGCCAGGGAGCCAAAGGTGCCCAGCAGCACCGTGCTAGCCCGGCCGCTTGGTCAGCTCTAGCTCATGGGCGTTGCAGTCAAAGCCTCAACTCAGGACTCTCTCTGCTGTTCTTTGTGTTTATGCTCTTAAATGATTGTTCTTTATGTGGCTTGATTTCTTTTTATTGCTTTCATAACTGTGGTGTTGTAGTGTCTTCTATTAGGAGTGTAAAAGGTTAGGAGCTGAACTACAGCTTCTCTTTCCCTCTACCACATCAGACAAAATCTCTGTGTGCAGATGGATACTGGGAATCAGGATTTTACATTTATTTTCCTTACACAGAAAGACTTATGCTCTTTTTATTAATAAAGTGAATGGTAAATTCAGCTGAGCATCTTAGATGTTTGACTTGTGAACCTGCAACTAACTCTGTAGTTCTGAATGTGAAGTTCTGTAACTGGGATCCTAGCTCCTGATCTGTCATCCTGGCTATGGATATATCCATTGTTTCTGAAGAACTGAGTTTTCGGGGCTGTTTTGAAGTCACAGAGATCTTAGGTGATGTTTTGGCTTTCTGGCTAACTGAAACCTTGTGCTTGAAAAACAGGGGAACCAATGCAGACAAGAAAGCATTGCATCTGTGTGCTCCTGGCCCTGTTACTACTGATTATACACCAGTTGCAGGTTTTTTCAAAGCTGTTGCTTTCAAGACCAAGTAACTCCTATTGTTGCTGTCCAAGTAGGTGATGATGACAATATATTCACTAAAATCTTGATGAAGGTTCCCATGAATGTAATTGTACTATTGAAAGGCCTTCAAGCAAACAGAGATTCAAGTTGATACAGAAAGTCTACATTTGTGTTGGTTATTAACCAAGTTCTAATAGGACAGGTTAGGGTGAGTGGAATTCCTGGAAATGTTAAGAAGGACTTATGTGAAATCTGAGTAGAGTTACTCAATCCATGACTACTTTTGTATACCTGTACTGAGTCTTTCTGTGTGTCTTTTCATAAAGTTTTTGTGGTGTTACTCTTCCCAGTCACATTGCAGTTTTGTACTCTTTTCCATTATACATTTGGGAATGTGCCTCCCTTATGCTTGAAATATCTGCTGTTGATGTATACCATTCATTATTACTATTTTCACTATTTTGTATTTAATAAATAAAATGAATAGTGGTGCGTTGTTGTGGACACTAATACCTAGGCATTGGAGTTGGGAGACTGAGTCTTGCGTTTATTTTTGTGTGACAGAGTCTTTCCCTTGTTGGTATTCTCGTTAGGACTGAATTTGTGATAGGAAGTCTGACTTCTAATGCTAGGTGTTAGAAATCTGCAGGGTTTTTTAAATTATTTTTTTTTAAGCTTCTGTGATTCCTAAATCAGAATAGGTATGAATCTTTCCAAATACTGAACATCATCAGACTTATGTAGACAGTCCATACATTTCTTTCTCTGTTTTGATTATCAGTATTTTACTTGGGGACACTAAGATATTTATTCTGTAACATTTGATAATTTGAAATAAATCAATATATTATTTAGTCTTAAAATCTAACTTACTCAAGTTTTACCTAATTTCAGTTAATTTGTCTAGTATACTTCCATACAAAATTGATTCATGGAAGAACATTTTCTGTACAGGTGTGTCTAAAGGAGAGAAATTTAAAATTCAATCTGTAAGGGCAAGGAAAGATATTGAAAGAGGGAGATGTCAAGACTTTCTATTGCCTTAGCTTTTTTTTCTTGTTTTAGAGTAGAAAGAGCAATTTGAAGTTTTCTGAGAGGTCTAAGGAAGGACTTCCTTTTGTAAGACATTGGTTACCAAGTTGCACTGAGACTGAATAGGATTTAATTCTTTTGAAGGTTCTAGTGAGATGGATTCAGTGTTTCAGCACTAAAGTTTTATGCATTTATTTTAAAGTTTGAGCCTACAAAATATTGCATATATGTTTCTTGGCATTGGGCCAATTATTTCCTAAAAGTTTCTGAAGTGTTTGTGGATGATGTTAGGCAATTTTTGGATTTTTGTGTTCTTTTAGACTGGCAGCATGGCACTCATTTAGAAACTGCTTGCAGGCCTGTAACTGTTTCCTTAGACTAGCAAAAAATTCCCTGTTCCAAACATTCATACTGACTTAAAAAAAAAAATAAAAAAAAATAT
>WUAM01000395.1:14570275-14610641 GCA_024336885.1 Actenoides hombroni
TTAGATAGTGCTTCTCCCCCTTTAAGTGTGTAAGGAACCACGCACAAACTTCCTTCCCCCAAAAATTATTAGTAACCCAACAAAAAAAAAAAAAAAAAAAAAAATATATATATACTTTCAGAAGTGTAAGGTATTCTTGCATCCTCTATTAAAGCACTTCTCACTTTTGTTAACACTTGGACAGGAAATAGCAAAAAGATTTTTTTCTTTATGCCAAATCAAAATATTTCCATTTATCTTTGAGTGATTGTTCAGAGTCCTGTCTGTTGATCTGTTCCCAAACTGGATGCATGTGTCTGAAGGCATAGATGGTTTATATGTGCTCTAGACAGCTGGACCATCTACATGGAGCTGCTAAGATTGTCGTTGTTTGGTCATAATACTGTTTCTCTCATTAAAGCTTTAACTCACTCTAGTGATGTGGGATGCAGAAATAGAACTTTAAACTCCAGTTAGTGCAGGTGTTATAAACTATAAGTATAGTTTTTATATATATGTCCCTTTGACATGGGAGGTTTTACTGTTTAAAAATCAACAACACACACTCACAAAACCAAACAAACAAAACCCAAAACAACACACACAAAAAAAACCCCAAAGGAAACAAAACCCAAACCCCCACTCCCCTCCCCCCCCAACAAAAAAAACCCAGACAAAATAACTCCCAAGGGTGGAGAAAATACACACATTCTCAGCAATATGAACTCCTGAAAGCTAGATACCTAAACTGCAGCAAATACAAATATAGTGTATTCTAACTGCTGTTCTGTTTTCTTCTATTTCTGTCCTCTGAGGATCTGAATGATGCTAACAGAGCCTTAGTGAATTACACTTAGCAATATTCTTCCTTTGAATGCAGGCCCTGACACTGCTGCTCCACAATGCTATTGGAAAGCAGAGGAAACATGGTGAAAACTCACTGCAAAATAAAGTACAGAAAACCACCAGAACTTAGTGAAAACTTACTTAAACTGGTGTTTGAAAAAGTTTTTTAATATCCCTGTAGAGTAGCTCATGGTTCTGTGCCTTCTCCACCACTGTCAGCAGATCAGTTGTGCGCTTGTTAGCTGTAAAGGCAAAGGTGGGAAGCACCCCCTCCCACAGGCAGGGTTGGGTTGTGGAGCACTGTGCACACCTACGTTAGACACTCCCAGCTGCCGAGCCGTTCGTAGCAGCTTTGGAGCAAACTGAAGATGGGTGTGGGTGAAATAAATAATAGCCTGTAAACCAAAAGCATTGCACATCTCCTGAGCGCTGGGCCAGGAGCTCTGCGAGGGATGCCCTTCACGCACCTCCCAGTCGTGCAAACAGTGCGTGTATAGGCACACTCACAATGAGAGAGTGCTGAGGAAGATGAGGGCTAACCCTCCATTATCTTCCCTGCTTTTATACAGATAAGTTAAATGGGTGGGGTTTTAAAAGAAATATTATTTTAATTAAAACAGAAAACACAAAGCTTTATTTTGGGAAGAAAGTTTTCATAGCACTCCTGGGATGTTGGATATCTGTTACGACGACAATAATTACGTTTTGATAATGGGCAAATCTCATAAATTGTGAATCTTTAATTTCACTGAGTATTCCAGAATAGAGCGACTGAGGTAAGGTACTGAAGATATCAATCCGAACAGCTTCTCCCAACTCTGCCAAACTTGATCCTACACTGAGCTAATGTGTAGTATTACAGTCTATAGTAGACTACACAGAGCAGGGAGTGGAGGTGAGCACAGTCCTGCATTTAGTAAGTCTGGCTGTGCGGTCACCGTGTTATGTTTGCTGTGGAACAGAAAGTTTCTTTTAGTACGAGGGAGTTAATTAACTGAGATCATATGTCTCCTAAATGTTCATCAAAGACCTGTTCATTTTATGCCTATGCATTTGCATGCTAACTTAGGAGTGAGTTGGTAGGTGACCATATACTGGTAAATTTGGAGAATTTTTCTATCAGCCTGTATAAGGATTGAAATGATCACTTTTAGTCACTTACAGTTTCTGCTTGAGCAGGACCTGACAAGCAGCCCAGCACGTTCAGTGCCACAGTGATGCCAGAAGCATGTAATGAATTCCTTTAATTTCTTTCCTGCGCCAATGTATTTGTAATCATTCTAATGGTTTACGTCAGTAGCAGTGTCTTATTCCCAAAAGTGCTATTGGCGTGATGCTGGCCTCTGCTATAATGGAGCCCTTGAAATGAGATTGGAAGGCAGGCTTTTCCATTCATTCTAGATGATTATAAAATGAAATAGTTACCAGGTAGGTGCTTGTTAGCTGCAATTCTTTTCTTCTGGAGAAGCAAATATGTACTTGCAAATGCCTTTTGAAGTTTGTCATTTGGCTTACAGCTGTCACGTAGCTATATTTTAATTGTGTGGTAGAAACCTGCTCAAGTACTTTACAACTTGGTACGTTATTACAGTGAACTGAGCTTCTGACAGACTTTTCCTGGATTTGTAACCTTACAGCAAAGGGAAATCTAGGAAGAAAAATAGGAAGTGTATTTTGTTAGCATCGTAGAACACTTAGGTTTCCTTTTTGAAAGGATAAATTGGGAAATAGAACTCTTGTCTAAACCACTAATAGGATGGTACCTGCTCAGAGGCATAACTGATATGATTACCTGCAAATGGTTAGACGGGATAAGCAAGGAAAACAAACAAGCCCAAACACCAAACCCTAAAGCACACTGAAAATGTAAAGCTGATTGAAGTCTTGTCTTCCCTTTCAATTGGCAGTTGTAAATCCTCACTTTTGTCCTGGCTATATATTTTCATATTAATGACACTTATAGATTGCATATTCCCAAGTCTAATTTCTTTTGAGAGTATTATGAGAAAGATGGGCAAAATATTTTAGAACACTAGTGATTGGGGTTGTCTTAAATTTTGGGTGACCAAACAAGTATGTATTAAAAATGGGCAAGTTTCACAGTGTCTTTGCTGAAATCCAGAAATGCTTTGATGGTGTCCAGTGGTGAACCAAAAGAGTTATTTGAAAACCTTGGCCATGACTGCTTCTGTTTTGTGATAAGTTAAAGCAGGAGCACCTGTCAGGAAGGAATCAGTCTCAAGTTTAATTTGATTTTGTTGTTTCACAAAAAAGGTTTCTATTTGTTTAATGGAACTTGACGTTTTTGCCATTCATTTAACAGGATTTCATGGTATGCTCAGGATTTGTGTAAATCAGGTTGACAGAATCCTTCTTTGTATTCATTTTTTAAAAGGCTGCTTTTCCCTTTCTAATTTCTACAGTACTTGTGTAATAAATAAGTGCCTTGTGAAGATATCAATCTCAGTCTTAGAGTTTAAT
This sequence comes from Actenoides hombroni, assembly GCA_024336885.1. Classification (NCBI taxonomy): domain Eukaryota; kingdom Metazoa; phylum Chordata; class Aves; order Coraciiformes; family Alcedinidae; genus Actenoides; species Actenoides hombroni. The sequence continues at coordinate 14,573,582 of WUAM01000395.1, forward strand.
TGTACAGCATCATTAAAATAGCTGAAACCAGTACTCAGGGCTGTGACAACTTCAGGGACTGATGTAAGAAATTTTTTAATTATGTTGAAAATATGGTTAAAGTAGAACAGTTACAGAAGCTGTATAAAAGTTTTATTCAATCTGTAAAATTAATCTAGCAATCACGCAGGTTCCAGTATTGTTAGCAAATCAGTTCCATAGGATTATGAAACATCTCCCTGTGATCTATTCAGATTTGTGTTGAAATATTTATTCCTGGTTTGCAACAAGTTTGTTACTGTAGGGCAGAGAGAACATGTTATACAAGTGAAGTCAGCTGTATTTCCCAAATACCCATGGTGTAGCACAAATTGATAGCTTTGATACCAGCCTTGGTACTTGATTGATGTATATTTGTTTTGGCAGGGCTGTTGCCTTAGATATCATCCTTCCTTCCCTCAGATATCATCCTTCCTTCCCTCCCATGGTCTCCCCCGTTGGCTTTCATACCCAGTTCCCTGCACAGCACAACCACAGTTGCATAGCATAGCTGTCAGGGCACTGCTGGGCTGGAACAGGCACCTGGGAGTAGGAGGCAAGGGATGCTTGAGCTGGCACTTGTGCTGTGAGAAATGAACATCAAACGATGTCTGTATTTCATCTGAAATCAAGCACTTAGATCTGTAGAAGGATTTTGCATAAGTGCAAACTAAGGATTACTATTTATCATTATTGCCTGTTTCATCTTCATGCTATTTTAAAATAATCAGAATAACCTTTGAAGTTAGGGAAGGTGCTGGTTTTCCCCATTATGTAACTGGCTAACATAAAGCACAAAGAAACAGAGTAACCTACCTAAGATCAAGCTCTTTTGTATCAGAGTCAGAAACAACCCAAGTTTCTCTTTGCTTTATATTTCAAATTCTGGAAAATTTTTCTTCCCTTCAGGAAATAAAAATGCATTTACACGTATCTAACATATGCACTAGTGTGTCCTCATACAAGATGCAGTTATCTGTTTGAAGAAGGTCGCTGCAGCTGATGCCTTGGAAACAGAAGCTGTGTGTTGGTGGACATTATTGATCTTGCTGGGGTTCTCCTGAGGTTAAAGCCTGCCTCCTCACTGGGCCATTCTCACTGTTTCAGCTTACACGCTGCTGTGTGCTGTCTGTCTCCTCCTGACTGCTTTGTTGAGCTTGTCAGGTTTCCACAGCCTTTTCTGTCCTTAATTTCCTTCTGCTTAAGGATATCCCCAAATAGTTGCATCTCGTATCTGTGAGGTAAATTGAGAAGATTTTTTCTGCCCAGAAGTCAGCTGAGTCTCCACTAAGCAAGGATATGGACAGAGGAAAATGGGCGTTATAAGGCCTCTCAGCTGGGGAGGAGAGACACCTTTCAGCAGGAACCAAGAGAGGTTCAAATGCTCTGCTGGCTTCCTCCATTCAGTGGCATGGATGCAGGAGTTGCAGCAGAGGGAGAGCAGTCTTCAGAGCTGAAGGGAGCTGAACAAGCAATGGGAGTGAGAGAGAGACTGAGAGACACTGATGCTGATGTGTCTAAGATGACGATGAGTGCCTAAGGCCTCGAGGAAGAGAAGGGAAGATACTGTTCACTGTGTTCCTCAAGGACCCTGGTGCCAGACGGGAAGGGGATTTTTGGCTGGCCCCAATTTACCACTTTCTGCTTCATCACTCACTTCTTTCTAACAATAATTTCATCTGGGTGATAACTGGTAAGACCAACCAGTGTGATGTTGAGAGGGTGGAGAAATGTAATGCTTACAGTGATCTTAAAGTTACAGAAGACCTAAAAAAATATTTTTTTAAGTCCTAAAAAGAGAATCTGGTAAAAGTTAGAAATTAAATTGCCATGTAGAGAAGATAACTGGGAAAAGCAGAATGGTATGTGGGAGGATAAATGGGAAAACGGGATGTGTACTTTCATATTAGACTTTGTCCTTCTAAACCAAGATAGGAAGAGCTGGAGCAGATGCCTACCTTTTGGAATGCCAGAGGTGTTATTTGAATTGGCATTAGCCAGACAAACATATGAATGTTTCTGAAATGTTAGACAGGTTTAATTCAGAGCTTGGCAGCACATGCCTTTAAATTTAAAATTACAAACCCTTTCATGTACAAGAATTGAGTTTTACTGAAAGTAAGGAAAAATGTTCTTGAATTAAAGAAAGTAGGATGAGCTAAGTTTTAGTACTGGAATATTTGCTACGCTTGAGGATTACAGTTGAGGATTACAGAATTAAGCTGATTTAGGACGTTTGATCTGAAGTAATAGTACATAAACCAGAAGTGTCATGAAGGTTGTGTCAGAATTCATTCTCACTTTATCTGTATTGATCTTGGATTTTTACTTGAACAGGTTATTTGCCTAAAATTGTGCTGCAACTTACATTTTGTTGCGTGTTTAGGGAAATCATTTTGGAATAAACACCCCATACAATCTGATCCATTAAATCAGTTCATTTTTCATTGCCCGTTGCTAAAGTTGGCAGGGAAAAAACGTATTCCTGGACCTTGGTCATAAGTGTGGAGCTTTGTAGACGGGACATCAGTTCCCTGTGCAGCCACCCACGCAGGAGCGGGCAGCACAGAGCTGGCGGCAGGCTGGCCAAAGCCAGAGCCACTCGCCTTTCCTCTGGGTACACCCAGCAAGTGCCTGCTTGGGCAGGCCCAGCCGCCCCACGCCGCTTGGCCTTGGCTCGGCCTTCCCGCTGAGGAAGGTGCTGGCAAGGAGGAGAAGACAGGGACAGGGCTTTGTAGGAGCAGGAGGAGCACGACCAGTTGGCGGGACAGCGTTCCTGGGCTTCGGAGCTCTTGAAGACACAACAAATGCAGACAAGAAGGATCAGGACTGCCTTTACTAAAAGATTTTGGGGATAGGGGTTTTTTTTTTTCTCTCTTCAACCATACACGAACAGGCATTTTAGCATTTTGATGTCATCTTTTGGGCTCTATTTTTAGTGCCTGGGAACATTACAAACATAAAATATGTAGCTATTGAGCCTGTTGGATTTAAAATAACTTAAAATAGCTTTAAAGAGGCTCTCTGAAGTACTATTTTTTTAATTTTTTTTTTTTTCCATTGCAGCACATGCATTTTTTTTGATCCATTGTTTTTACAGAGGCTGGAAGAGTGCCATTATGTTAAAGCTTATGTTAGCATTTGGTTTGATAAGGAGAAAGTCCTGTTGGTCCAAGATCAATATGAGGGGATAATGTAAAAATATTTTTCACCCTTTTTATTAAAAAACATTTTTCTGACGATTTTATTTCAATATAGGAGATGTCCCTGATATGTGGTTAAGTGCTCAAATTAGCTTTCCATTAAGCTTGAAGTCAAGGTTAAGGTGTACTCAAATGCAGTCTGTCTATAGGAGGAAGCTATTGCTTTTATCTGTAGTAACCAAGTGTTTATCAGTATATAGGGAACTTCAGAAAGGTAATCTAAATTTGGTTTTGGTGTTGAATTTCTGGGGTTTTTTTACATACATCACAATTATAAGGGTGTATTCAGCAGTATTAGAAATTACACTGAAGATGCTCAAATTCACAGAAGAAAAGGCAGAAAGAGAAGTTATGCTGGGTTTTTATCAGCTCAGCTCAGGAATTACTTCTGTACAAACATGACAAGCTGCCAATTTACCGCTCTATCTAGTCATCAAAGAGCGAGCTGTTAGGGATTGCATAACCCACTTCTCTGCCAAAGAAATTACCATGCATGCCTAATTTTTAAGTTTCATGTATCAGTGGGGCCTTCAGCTTTCAGAATAAACAAAAAAGGCAAATCGAATACCCGCCGTCTGGCTCCAGATCAGGTGCTTGCTGGCAGCTGATACCCCAGAGGAAGACGGAAGGGATTCCACCCCTCGACGCGTGGCCCCAGGGGCAGCAAGGGAGCCCTCCTCTTTGAGACAAAGCCCAGAAAGCTCAGATCCAAACTGCATTTTCTGACAGCAGATTTTAAAAGAAAGATCTACCCACTGAAACTTTGCCATCGCGTATGACTGATTTCTAGCTGTAGCAAGACATTTCTGAAGGATGGTACGGAAAAAAAATTTTACAGCCCAAACTGTAACATGTTTTGAGGCATTCTCCGAGGAGGCAGATGGGATCTGTGGTGCATGGCTACCAGGTTGTGATGTTACTGCAAGTCTCATGAGAGCCTGGTGCTTTCTTACAGCCCAGGGTCCATACAGCGATGCGATAATCTGAAAAATGGATTAAAATTTTAGCTCTGCTGATGTGGAGGAAAATGCGTGTCATAAAGGACACTTCATGACAATAAGTATATAAGATCTTATATAAAAAGTTAACAAAAAAAGTTTTAAAAATTTTATATAATAAGTTTGTTATACTTATTTATATAAAAAATCAGCCAAATGAAGTGATGTCAACTGGGAAGTGGAAATATTGGTGACTTCTCAAATCTTTCCTTCAACTAATAGAATGTTTGGAACTAAATGCAAATTTATTGCTTCATCTAAGCCAGTAGACTAGGAACCAGGGATTTGCTCTTAAATCCAGGGAAAACATCCATTTTCACTTCTGAAAGAAAGGTGCTTTAGGGTTACTGGTTGACAGGATTCCTTTGTTAAAGAATGTTGCACCATCTCCCACAAACATTATGGTTCCCATTGTGTTTTTCATCTGTGTGAGCACCGGGTGCTCAGTCCTCTTCTCTGTGTATTCAGGTGCCTCCAAAAATTGTATATGAAATAATGTTCCTTGCCTTAACTTTGGTTTAAGTCTGGAAAGCGGTCACATTGCTAGATATCAAATATGTAAATTTTCTACTATCTTACTGCAAAATTTGGACATGGATTTTAATTTTACAAGCAAATGTCAAGCACTTACAGAAGGATGCAGCCTCACATCAAGTATATGGGCTCATAAATCAGAATTAGGGCAGTAGTTGTTTTACAATGTGCAGCTACAAAAGCTTAGGTGAATAGCAAAGGTTGTTTAGGAAATGCTATTTATTTTCTTTCATCATTCTCAGCTATGCATAGGTTTAATGGAAAACTGGCAATAGAACCTGCTGGAGTTTATCGTAAAGGTCTGTAGAATAGAACTTTAAGGTATTCTGACTTTATAGTTGCCGTTTAACTAAAAAGGTGAGTTTAAATGCATTCAGTTAAATCAGTGTAGAAGGCTGTGTATTTGGGATTCTTGTTTGCATATATGAAAGCCCAACATAATGTCCGTGGTATTTAACAGCCTACTAACATATTTCTTTGTTACAAGGTCTCTGCTTGGTTTTTTTCATTCACATTTTCTTCCCTGCACTGAATGAACTTAAGATTTACTTAGAGTCTTTTCTTTTGAGTGTCTATATTGAAGGCTTTCTCATCTTTTGCTGTAGTGTGATGAAGACTGAAATCTCTTGCTGCAGGACAGTGGATCAGGAATGAGGTAGCGGTCAGTTGGTTGGAAAGAAATGGCAATTATTGTCCAGAAAAGAGGAGAAAAAAGATCTGATGAGGTGTTCTGGTTCGGTTGGAATGCACTGCTAGAACGCAGTAGGGGATGAGGGCTTATTTTACACTTTGTGGAAGACTGTGGACATGTTCCATCCTCTGTCAAACGTATCCACAGAGTGGACACATTTGATAGAAGTTACGTGTAGATGGAACAGATAAACAGATTGTGATTGAGATCTGTGGGCTCTTGGAAATGATTGCTAATTGTATGTTTTTTTCAAAGGACAGAAATCTTATGAAAAAAAATCGCTTTAAAAGCAAGTCGAATTAATTATACTTGAAAAGTCTCTTTTCCAGTCTGCGGAGCATATTTGCAGTCATCTGCAGCTGAAGGCCACATTGCCCCCACACTTAAGCCTTCCATCTCGTGCCGTGTTGGTGACTGAACTGTAAGGTTTCCCTCATGCTTCTGTTCTCATCCTAAGCATCATGAAGATTCCTTAATGGAAAAGCAATTTCTGCAACAGATTGGCAATGAACATATTGAATCTATCACATCAAAGAAGTAGTTGTAGGATGGCGTGAAGACTCTGCTTCCCTTTCAAGTGATCTGTATGGGCAGATCTTTGAGTCCCTGTGTAATTTGACTGACTGACTTTGATCAGAGTCCATACAGCTGTAGTTGTTTTGAAGAATCAGATGTTAACAGTTGTGCTGTGAAGGTTAAAGGATGGTGTTTTCTTAACTTCTGGGAGAATAACATAGCTACTTACTTGGTGATTTAAAGAAATACTAATATTTTGGTACCTATCAGCTCTAAGACCATTTTGTTTCTGATATATTGGTGCCAGAAATTCTGTGGGAATATAGGTAATTATTTTTACAACTGGTTTTCATTATATGAAATAATTGTATGTTTCTCCAAAATGTTTTTATACAATGCTCATCTAAACTTAAATACACACATATATTTTCTAGAATTATTTACTACTGTGTGACAGATACACAGCTGTGAGTCATTTACATGAGGAGTAGGCAGATGTCTAAAAACAGAATGAAAAGCTTTAATAGTAATATAGAGATTTGGTAGAAATTGATGTGCAAAAGTCCTTTTATTACATGATTCCCTCATGTAAATATATATCATTGAAACAACATTTCAAAGCCTGAGGTTTCATATTCAAACATTTAAAGATTAGAAGCAAACAGTGTCATTGCTTGCACAGTTTTAAGGCCGCTTCCTTTCGTGTGAGTGTGTTGTGATACAGCCTTTAATTACACAATCCAGTTTTTCCCCATGGGATTCCTAGTTTTTCAACACGACTGACACTCACTGCCTTTTCTCATGGCTGTCTTAAGATGTCTCATCATAACAGTGATCCAGGCAGCTCTTTGGCCATCGGGGTGTAGCACCTTTGGTATAGCAGTGGAAAGGAGTTTTCAGGACATATATATATATATATAAGGAGGAGATTATCCTTCCTTCTCCTCATTTCCCATTCCATTCATTTCTTACCTTGTAATTTTAGTAATAGTGTCAGGGGCAGTAATCTACTGAATGGTGAAGAAGTAAGTATGAAAACTCTGTGTGGGTTCCTCACAGTTTGTCAACCAGGCTGGAAGATTTTTGTCTTCACAGGACAGCCTTTGGCGCTTGAACTGCTGCAGTAACATTGGTGGTGGTGGGTTAGTTGATGCTTTAGCTGGAGTGGCTGCAGAGGGAAGATATATTGGGGTGGGGGAAACTAAGGGAGTAGCTGTTGGCAAGTTTCACAGTATTTGCTGATGGGAAAGGAAGATGCAGGAATTGTGCATCCTCTTTCTGGCATCTGGGGAAGAATTATGTATGTTTATAGACTCTTTTGCTGTTGGTTGTTGTTACCTGGTTTTGTCTCAGCTTTTTCCTGACTTCTCAAAATGTTCTTTAGTAATAGGATAAATGCTAATTTTAAAGCACGGAAACAGGGAGCATATAAGAGAGGCTTTCATTTTTGGAAGTAAAATTACAGAGAGATAAAAACAAGGAGCTTTTTCAAGCAGAGGCACAGATTGGAATACTTTTGCATTAATTAATTTTACAAGCTTATGTTTATGGTGGAAAAGTTAATTTGAAGGAAAAATATTATTCCTCTTGATGCCATTAGCACTGTCAGCATTCTTTATTCTGTGTCATTCCTGGGGAAGGTTAGGAAGGAAGCAGCAGACAACCTCCATGTGTGACAATACGGAAGCTTAATTTAAAAAAATGTAGTTTACCAAAGATATTGTATAAGTGTTTGGAAACTATTATGGCAGTGATGCCTGAGAGAAGAGAGAGAAATCCCTAATGTGGTAGAAGTGCCTGCAGGGAGTATTTGAAGTGCAGGGCTGGGTTCAGCCAGATGACTCACTTCTAATGGAGTATGAGAAGCATTCCCCTTCACGGTTGGCTCTGAAATACACACTCAGTTATTTGGGTGTACCTTTAACAAAGTTCTCTCCATACACAGGAGTTGTTGTACTCGGGTTTTTGGAACCCAAACCCAGCTCTTTATTGATGGTGAGGTCAGGACACTTCTGGGAACGGTGGCTTGTTGGTTACCAGCTGCTCCCCAGACAGAAGAAGGTTGTCTCTGCTTTAATGAGTCATGCTTTGTTTCTTTCTCTTACTAAAAAAACAGAGACTGTTGTACTGTTTGCTGAGATATTTCTTTGTGATAAGATTGGTGGGCTTCAGAAACTTGTTGACTAGTGTAAGAATGACTGGCAGAGATGTTTCAAGACGGAAGTGTATGTGCTGGGTTACTTAAATGGCATCCTCACACTGCTGCTTGAAGAGTCAGCAGCACTGTGAGCTGTGCTTTCCATTTTCTGGCCAAGTGGGTTAAGAAGTTGACGCTTAAGATGTTTTGGGCCTTATTACAGTTTCTTTTAGTCTGAATTTTTTGTTTTGGCAGATTTTGTTTTAAAACAGGGAGCCCAAGTGAAAGTGGGGAAATAAAAAAACTCAAGTATAAATAGCAGTGAAACAAGTAACCCTGCTAACCTCTGCTTTCAATTACAGTAAGGTAAACTTGAGGAAGCTTTGCTGATAGATTCTGTGTACAGGTGTAGGTAGAATTTGACTCAGCAGTCAAATATTTCATCATTGGATTTTCTAGAGTCTGCAGCTACTTCTGCTGAGCATATGCTACTGCTTTTTTTATGCTACACACTAGTTCGGGTATAATATTGAGATACCAGTGTTCCTGGTCTGAAGATTGAAGCCAGTATTGGACAGTTTGTGTTTTGTTCAGTTTGTATTTGTCATTAAGGAGATACCCAAATATTGGTAACGATCCTGAAAACTCAGATGGGATTGTTAATAGCAGTCACACATGTTTAAAGTCAGTTTGTACTATGAAGTGACAAAAAAAATACTGAAGCTGTATGGCAGGTGTCTTGTCATTGTGAATAAACTTTAAAAGCAAAATCCACTGATTTGGGGATGGGTTGTTAACAGTTTTAGACCAACAAAGCCTTACTTCAGAAAATTTTGTTTGTGCTCTGTGATGCATCTGGAGCTACTGACAGGAAGTAAAATATCCAAAAAAAAAGTTTCATACTGAATTTCCAAGTCTTAAGGAGTCATGGTTGTTTCAGACAGAACTCTTAACTTCATGGAAGAACACATGAAAAGCAATGTGTATATGTGTGTATTTTACATTAGTATTTTAAAAGTGCCTTACTTAAAGGTCAGTAATTATTTTTATTGAGCCACACTGATGTGTTTTTTGGTGAGTGAGTTAAAATGCAGTTCCATATAATACCAAGAGAAATATGGCTTGTGTGCCTCTGTTTATATAAAATATGTATTATTTTACTTAAAAGTAGGTAAAAGAGGAAATGTGAACCTCTGCAAATGCCTTGAATGGTCCTGTCTGGCTTTGCTAGCATTTCTCATGTAGTCATTGAAAGGCAAATCAGCAGCCGGTGTAAAAGGCCTAAAGATGAGATATATCCAAAGAAAGAGATGGATTGAAAAAATTAATTAGTTAATAAAAGTCTCTTTAAGCTTTGGAAAGTTTTAAAACTGGTTTGATAAGTGACATATCCTTAAGAAAGATTGATAATCTGGCAACGTCAAAAGTTATTAGTCATAGAAAGCAGAGTGCAGGTAGAAATAATAGCTTTTGTGGGGAATTTGGGGCCATCTGGGCTTTTTGTCATGGTGTTTGTTTTGTACTTTTCTTTTTTATGTAAATTTATAACTAAAAAATGGTGAAATTGTCCTTCCCCTTGCTGGGAAAAGACTGGCCATTGTATGTCACGTGCGGTGACATTCACCCACTCATTGTTTTGAGCTGCAGGTTGCCACTCCATTGAGATGTTCAGTTACCCTCATGAAGAAATCTGTATTTAGTCTTAAATTTATAAATGGTGCTTAACAACCTGACAATAGTAACTCACACTGTAGGACTGACTTGGCTGTTGGAATGTTGTCAACATTATTTTAAAATGTTTACAAGATTTAAAATTGGTTCATGATAAGCCAATCTAAGATTTGCTAAGAAACAACTCTGCTTTAAAAAATAATACTAAAAACATTCTTTCCTGTTGAAGGCCACGGAAGTTATTTGAGGTTACTGGGTGGCTGCATGGCTACCCACTAAACAGAAGCAGCCCACAGAAGAGATGGTCCGTCAAGGAATGAGACAGCAATGATCCTTTTTCTCTGCATGTTTTTCTACTGCTGATCAGCACAAAACCTTGTTATTTGGAGATTTTCTAGTAGCTCTCCAGCCTGCATAATGCCACCATTCACAAGCCTCTAACAGGAGAAAGAGCAAGTGTGCCAGTGCAGCCAGAGCTGCTAAATAACCAGTGTTGCTCAGAATGCCCTTGCCCTGGGCTGCTGTATGAGTGGAGCAACAGCAAAATCCCATTCCAGGGTAGAGAGGAGGGCCCTCATGATAGACACGTGTCATTAACCCTTTGAGTGCAGGAAGAACTAAAGTAGAGCAATCAAACTTAGGCATTAGATAGCATTTGGCAAGCAGTGGTGGAAATTATTACTGTTTATTTAGGAGTGGGAAGACTATAAGTAGCTGCACCGGAGTTACGTACTCAAAGAAAATACAGCTGAGATGATAGCAAAAAGCTCAGCTCATCAAAACCTGCATTTTCCTAGAATGTGCTAGGCACTGTCTTGAACTGATGCAAAACCTACCATGTTTAATGTATATTTTAAAAGATAAGTCAATAAAATGTAAATTCCATTCACAAAAATATGAAAGTAAAAATTATAATTTCCCTGCCAGCAAGTATTCCGCTTCTTCCACTTGTGTACTGTTCCATATAGCTTTGTATGATGTAACAGTTTCCTTTTTGATGTTGTGTTTTTAATATATATGTATATGTTTTGAATGCATCTTTTAGATGAGAATTGTAGCCTCTATCTTTTTATCTCCTCTCAATGGAAGTCACAAGTCTTATTCCACAGTACAGTGCTCGGTGGCAATAGCTTATTTTCTTAGGGAATCTTATTTTACCAAAACTGTACGTGCTGGTATTTCTTTTGACAGAATAAATTTAAACTTGATGGTGTCTTGATTATCACAAGCTCCCTCTTATGTCAAGGGTTTATCAGATATGAGCAGCATGTTGTTTTTGGTGAATGGTTTTCCACATACTCCTATCACAGGTGAAATTCTCTCTGATACTTTACTAGCTTTTTATTATTTCCTCTTACCATTATTGTTATGTTAAAATGGAAGCTGCTGTCTTTTAAATTTGCTTTCTCTTCTTACCTGGTCTTCTGTGTCTATCCACGCTGGGAATTGGAGTAAGTGAAACATATTTAATTTCTTTTAAATCCAGTTCAAGCGAAGTGAATTTGTCAGTTTATTCAGCTAGTGTAGACTGGGATACATTGTAATACAGTCTCACCTAAAAATTTACCCTGTGTTTAAGCCTTTTAAGCGTTCTGTGCATTTTATGTTTTGTGGTTTTAGCATAGTTAGGTCTCATTACAGTCTTTTAAGGAGTACTTTTAGCAATATATAAGGCAAGTTTAAACATAGTTCCCAAACTTGGTTTTGAAGCCAAAGTAAATGAGGTTTTGTAGTGCCACATTCCAGTGATTCTGACATCAGAGGAATATCTGCAGTAATAAATTTTTGTATTAGAGTGGCTGAATTTTTATATGCCTGCAAGAAGCAAGACTGGGGTCTGACATGGAGAAGCATCGAGCTTACTATTCAAGACTCTTAACAATTTTTTTCATGAAAGCTTTTTCCTACTTTGGGGCGTGGGGGAAGGAGTAAGATGCTTACATTTTGACAAAAATCAAATGTTACCTTAAAAAATGCTCAATGAAACTAGATACTTCATTTTGTTTAGTGCTTTATTCATTTCATGCTTTCTTTGTTTCATATTTTCTGATACTCTGCTGCGGTCTCTAGAGGTATTTGTCTTTTTGTGAATTAAGGAGTGAGAATTAGCTAAAAATTATCTGAGCATTGTCACAGAATGAATCAAAATCCCAAAGTGTTTTGATATATTTGCACAAATGGACCTCTGTGTAATACATGTTGTAGATATTTGAAGACAAAGCGTTCAGTATTCGTCACATTTGCAGCATTCTTAGCAAAGTTTTTTGAGATTTTCATTCTGAGAAAAATAATTTTGAAAAGCTTGTAAAGGTTACCAGTGTGATTCATACCAGGAAACTGGATTGTGGCACAGATAGCAGAGCAGGACTGCATCAGCTTGGCCTTGTATAGCTGGGCTGAACTTTGCCAGCTAGAAGGAAGATTCACTTTTTGCTGTTGGTGCCTCTCTCTGTGGTAGCATGGGAAGACTGGGAAAAGCTGCTGCTGACTGTGCACTCAGCTGTGTTTGAGCTGATCAGCTCTTTTGCCATCCTAGATTTTAAGAGGAAAAAAAGTTTAGTGCGATGTCTTAAAATCCAGAGTATATTTTTTTTATCCAGAGTATATTTTTTTCTCCTCATTGTTGTAATACTAATTACATATTTTATAGTGTTGATTCTTTCCAATTTACAACTAAAGAGTCCTCATCTTGTTTTCTTTCAGATTCTTCTCATTCTTTTCATCGAGATGAGACGATAGTTATTGCTCTTGCATCAGTGTCCGTACTGGCTGTCCTGATTGCCGCTCTGTTCTTTGGATATAGGATGCTTGCAGGTAGGGTTTGACAAAATATCTATTTATTTCTTTATTTTTTCAACTATATCTCAAAGCTTTAGTTACGTCTTGTGTCCTCCCCAGTCCCTATTACATGTTTGTACATAATGCTCCCCTTTCTCCTCTCTGACACTTTATGGTGATATCCCCTTCATAACAGTCCAGAGAGATTTAAGATTTCTCCAAGCTGGCATTTTTGGACCCATTTTTCTTCAACAAATTCTCTGTCTCAACAGAGACAGTGACGTTGTGAACATTCTTTATATTTATTGCCAGTGACATTTAATTATCAAAATAGTTGAGTAATGTGGATAACCTTAAGTTTTCAGCTCTAAGCACCTTCACTGCTGATATTGCAGACTCAGAGAAGGTTTTATAGATTTTCTTTTTACTTGCTATGTCCTTGCCTACAATATATATTTCTGCCAAGTCCCGTGTAAGTTGTATTGTTTTCACTTGTTGCATGACAAAAAAAGGAAATCTGATTCCCTTCTTACTCCCTTCCACAGGAGACCGTAAGCAGGGTTTGCACAGTATGAACATGATGGAGGCAGCAGCATCAGAACCCTCACTGGATCTGGATAATCTAAAGTTGTTGGAGGTAAATGTTCAACTCAGTTTCTTACTCTTCATTTTTATTCTGGAAGAAGTTGCCCAGAGAAGTGGTGGAAGCCCCATCCTTGGAAGGTTTTAAGACCAGGCTGGATGGGGCTCTGAGCAACTTGCTCTAGTGGGAGGTGTCCCTGCCATTGGCAGGGGGGTTGGAACTAGATGGTCTTTAAGGTCCCTTCCAACCCTGACAATTCTATGATTCTGTGATTCAGTGTAACACTTGTGGTCATATTACCTCTCAGGCAGAGTTACAAAAATAAATGTATCCGTGTTCCCATAATGTTTTCTTCTAAATCACAGCTTGATGAGGAAATTAAATGGAAAAAAAAAAAGAAAAATTAAAACAAACAAACAAACCAAAACAAACAAACCAAGGTGGGGGAGGTGGAATTACTGCAGTAACATTTTGCCTGGTTTTGCTAGTAATATTGTTGGTATTAGCTAGAACATGTTCTACCTTGAGAAGAAAATGCTAAATACTGTGAAGTAACGAGGGAAGTTGGAATGTGCTGTATTTCAGCATGACATCAAAAGATCCGTATTTTTGCTGGACACTAATCACTTCAAGTACAGTATCTTACTGTAGTCATTTGCACTGCTTTATAACACTATTGGAATATAGAATTTACTGCAGATAGGGCAGTATATTTCAGTAGTGGTGCATTTATGTATAGTCTGTCTTCACAGTGGGGTCCTCTGTATCGCCATGGCAACTAGAGGCCAACCAGAACTTTCTACTCAGCTTGGTCTTAGATATATCATCAGAAAACTGCAAAATATTATGCCCTCAGTTAGTATGCTTGATAGGGTTTATGGAATTTTTACAAGCTTTTAGCCATAAACAAATGAGTAGAATGACTGAGAGAGATTCAGAGAGTGGTACTTTCCTTCTTTTTGCCAGTTAGAAATCACACCTAGAGATGCAGACTGAAGACATGCAGTGTGGTCTGGACCGATGGTGACAGCAGACTAATCAGCAAAGACACTTGGGTGCCTTCTGCCAATAAAAAAGTACTTGAGGCAGAGTTTGCAGGAGCATGAGGATGTGTAGTGTAGAAGTGTGCAAAGCCCCAGATAAAATTCTTTGTACTAATAGACAGCCTTGGGAAAAGCAGCAACGTTGTTGGTGGAGAGGTCTGCTATGGGGTCTTCTGTCCTCTTTCTTAAATCCTAAGGAGCTGACTCCTCACCCTCAGTCGCTCGTGTTGTGGAACAGCTTATCTTAACCTGTGCTTGCCTTTTCACATCCCGGTGGGTAGAACACATTCCACATTTGTACCTTCAAGGGACTCACTTTGCAGTCCACTGATAGGGAAGGATTGAGAAATGGAAAGTCTGTCTGCTAAAGGATGCTTCATTGTTGAAAAGTTCCCTGTTAGACAATTTTACCATCTTTAGAAGCATTACTTTTGTAATCCCTTCTGCTTTCTGTTCCTCTTCCATTTGTAAGTATTCAAAAAGTAAAAAGATACTGATCCATGAAATCCTTACAGTTTCATGTCTAGGTCTTCCTGATAAGAATTTGAATTAAATAGATGCTTAAGTTCTCATGTAGTTAGAATTTTTTGAACTTTAGAAACTAAGACTCTTCCTGAAGGTGGTCCTACATTTTGGTTTAGGGCAGAGTTCGCCTCTTTCTTCAGTTGCCATGGAGATGGGAAAGGCCATTCTGGGAAGGCTATCTAGTATAGTGGGGGTTATCGTAAAGATTCACAGGTAATAAGGAACTAATTATTCCTTTCTGTGAAAACCTGTTTACTTGTTTCGGTATCTGTTTTGCACAACAAGTGCATATATTGTTATTACTAATCTGAAAGGTACAGTTTATGAAGCTATCTTAAGCCTGAATTGTGTAATTTAATGTCTGTGATCTCTGAAGTTAATGAAAATTGATCACATAAAAGCTATAAATGTTTAGTAGGCAAAAGTTTAATAATAGAATTAACTGCACAAAACATATGGACTTTATTGATTCTGTATATGAAACTGCTGAATAAATAATTTATGATTTATTTATTAGGTATTCAGACTATAGATCAATTCAGTAAGATCTAAGTTGGCCTATGCTGAGCTTTCCAGCTCCAAAACAGGTTTTGTGATAGCATTCTAGTTCTAGTTTTCAATAGAAAATGTTCACTACACTCACTAATTTTTTAGTGTAAGTCAGTATAAAATTTGGTGTACAGTCTTTATAGAGTGAAAGCCTGGATTTTTTCTTCATTTATTTTTGAGTGAACTAATTATTTACTTTTTTCTTTCAGTTGATTGGCCGGGGACGATATGGAGCAGTGTATAAAGGCTCCCTAGATGAACGTCCAGTTGCTGTGAAAGTATTTTCTTTTGCTAATCGTCAGAACTTTGTCAATGAGAGGAACATTTACAGGATTCCACTGATGGAACATGACAACATTGCCCGCTTCATTGTGGGGGATGAGAGATTCACTGCAGATGGCCGTATGGAATATTTACTGGTGATGGAATATTATCCCAATGTAAGTGCTCCAAAGAAATCAATCAAATTGGTTTAGATTCCTAAGAATAGCCACATAAAAAGGATGTACTTCAATATTTGCCAGTGTCTTTCACTGCTGCTTCTTGCACGGAAATGTAAAACTAATCCATATAAATTACAATTTTAATGAACCTTAGTGTGGTTTACTGTAATATCCTTTAAGATTTCCCAGTTAGTGCTACCAAATATAGTCTTACAAATTCTTAGCTCTAGAATTTTCTCTTGGTTATAGTGCAGGGGTTTTTTTAGTCAGCTGTGCAATATTCAAGGACAGAATTTGGAGACTTGTTTTTACTTAAAAATAATTTCATAAATTAAGTACTACTTAGTCTTAAGACATTATATATCTGTTACAGTAGTTATGACCTCACTCAGTAGATGTAAATGGTAGGGGTTTTACAATGAAATATAATAGATCCAATATTGTTGTCAAGCTAGTTTGTGGTACTCTAAATCATGTTGGCTTTTTATCCTGTTGTCTTCTTTAAAGCTTTCTGAGACATACCATATTTATTTTGCTGTACCATATATTGATGATTCAGGACAAGTCTTAAGAAGGCAGTCTTACTTTCCAAAACTATATCTTCTAATCTCCTTAGCTAACTGAATGCTTACATCCCTCAAATTCATTGATTTGAGTTCCTAATGCTCTGAGTGTGTGCGCACATGCATAGAATCAAAAGTGGTTTTAAAATACATAGCATAAATGCTAATCACTTTCATGAAAAAATAATAAAAAGTAATGTTATATGTATGGGGGTTTATATATATGAAAATGCAAAAAATTATGTTTCACAGTTTAGCTTGGATTTTTTTATTTTTTTTTTTCTCCTTGTGTATGGGAAAGAAATTTAATTGGTGAGTTCAATAATTTTAAAAATGAGCTTTTTGGTATCAAGTAAGCAAACTTATATTTCCTCCACTGTGCAAAGGTGATAGCAGAAGCCTGATTTATTATGGGGACAGTAGGACAGAAGCTGCTTATTCAAGCAGCAGAAAGAAACAGAACAATCCTAAGTAGCAGTGGTGTTGGCCTGTCTGTCTTAGGGTGGTTTAGGCTCTATGTATGCGCTTGCGTTGCAAGTTAAATGCATACACGTATATAAATATCTAAATGTATGTGAAAATTTAAGGCAACATAGCACTTCACAAATATATAAACAGTATCTTAACTGGAACTTTTAAGTGAGAACACGCTTGGTCTCGTCAGCTTACAAGAGGTAGGCATCTAAGAAGAGATTGCAAAGACTAGAAAAGACCACAGGAAAAGCTCAGTCATGCCCATACCAAATGGATGGGGCACAGCACGGCAGCTCTGGCCTGTTCTAGTTGAGTAGGCTTATTTTCAATTACTTGAGTTAAGCAAAATCAAGGGAGCATTCTGCTTCTGAGAGGGCATAGTGTAACTGTCTTAACACGTGATCTGGTTTTGCTGCTTTCTCAAATGAAAGGATTTTCAACTGAAATGTAATTCGACTGAAAGTTGTGGCTTGCTGCTTATACAGAAAGGACCTGTTAATGATCTGATTAAATGCACAGATGAGGCTTATGACATCATATCATCAGATTCTTTCTCAATATGGCATTAAAAGCAGCAAGATTAGTCTAAAAATCGGTCCGCTGGTGACTTGGAAGTCATTGGAAAAAGTGCACAGCAGGTGTAATTAATGCACAGTGTGATCCTTAATTTAGTGAGCAGATGTTCTGCTGTATGTGGAGCTAACAGCAGAGAACAAGCCTGCTGTGGCAGCCTTACTAAAAGGGAATTACACTGTTCAAACTGGAGCCATAGATCTTATTGCAACAGGAGTAACCCATACAAGATGTGCAGGTGACATACTCCCCATCCAAAGCATAATTCTCCCTCAAAATACTTCACTTCTTGGAACGAGGAACACACAAATCAGAGCGTTTTCACAAGAAAATTGTTCTTGGTGCTGCCTTGATGAAAGCAAGACCAATAGGTCTGACCTATATTATGTTGTTATCCAAACATGCCTTCAGACCAAAGAAAGTGGGTGAGCAAGCAGTAAAAGGAAAGGTAGTGTATTTATCAATCAACATGCTGTTGTAACTGCCCTCTGAGGTGTGGCAGGTGAATTAGCAGCAACCAAGCTGCAAGGGATATTATAGTGGGAAACATGTAACAGCCACAGAATTGTTCCTCCAGTAGTTGGACATTTGTGTCTTTTTAGAACAACAGAAAATTTGTTGTAAAACATATACATAATCTTAACAATTGTTGAAACAAACCCATCCATTTTATCAAATATTACAACTGGAACAAATGTCCCCAATTTAACATGCAACTCATGACTCTGACAAGGATAATTTTAATTAAAAATATATATCTTTAAACCTTAACTGAAACTTTTCCTGGTTGTTGTTTATATTGAACTTGACTATAAGAGTAAAATCACAGTCCCGAGCTAGCTTAAAAAGTATCTGGTCGCTAGCAAGCTCTGCAGCAGGAAGATCTTGAAGTTGGTTAGAGATCTTTATGCAATGAGTGTTTCCCAGTCACACCATGACAACAGTCCTGTGGTCTCTGTTAGAATGGGCTGATATCTCAACCCCCTAAGCCAAGAAAATCCATTACCGCATCCGAGTTGCTGGTAGTTAGAGGCAAACAAGAATGTATTTCTTAAAAACCTTAAAAAAAATTATAAATAAATATTAACTCATTTCTAGGTGGATTCCTAGCCCTTTTTTTTTCTTATTACCAAAATCATTTCAAGTTCATATAACATTTTAAACAATAAAAAAAAATGCTCATGTAAACCTGTATGAGTGGCATTTGGTCTGTATTTTCACCAAGGAGGTTATCTATCTATGGGTTCTGTGTTCTGCACTGGCTAAGTCTGAAAAGCTGTAAGACTTTTGTAATTGTATTAAGGAGTGTCAAGAACTGGGTTTTAATTTTACCATTGGATTAAAAAAAAATAAAAGTGTCTAATGCTTCAGTCACTGGAAATTCTGGTATCTGTGTCTCTGTGTGAGCTGTGCATGCATTACGTACCTGAATGTCAGCTCCACATGGACTCAGATGGCACGTGCCAGATTTTTTGGCACCAAATGCTCATAACTAATTTTGCAGTAAAGTGCTTTTAGTTGCAGCTATGGTAAGATGTTACATTGGTGCATCTTTAATTCTGTAGTAAGTAAAACCAGGGTAGTTTGTAGTCATAAATATATTGTAATATGTATCTAGAGACAGCTGGACGACATGTTCTTTATGGTCCTTATGTTTGTTTAAATTGAGTATATTGTCACTGGGGACTATGCCTATAAAAACTATTCAAAGGTGTCACAGTTTGCAGGATCTGGCTTTTGTTTCAGATAGCAGTTTCAGTTTCTAGAATATCTCAGTATCATAACTGATACTGTTCCTTCTGGTTTTCTTGGAGATTTCACCACAAACTACTAAAAAGTCCCCAGGTTTTCACATTTAATGTCCCTTTCAAGAAAAGGGGAACATGACATTCTTCTTTTCCTGTTTCTTCACGGCATGTGGACTCACTCCTATTCTGAATCACCTTTGTTTTGTTGGTGGTTTGTTGGGATTTTTTTGTTGTTTTTTTTTTTTTAATACTTAAATAGATAACAGCAGGAGTGATGCCAGTGAGAGATGTTGAGTATTCTTCTGGAAGTGCCAGTGGTTTAAAGACCACTGTTTAGTAACCCAGGCTGTTAGGTCTCCAGTTACCTTTCTTCTTCTGTTGTTCAACAAGACTTTTTCAGAAGAGTATATGAAGTGCCTGCTTTGCTTTTGTTTCATAATAAATATAATTATTCCTAAAGGCAGTCCCTGTTATTTTGTGTTAAATTTTCAGTTCCACTTCTTCAGATAACCCAAATGGCAACACTAGAAATTAATGCAGCTTGGTCCAATCTTGTGTTTTAGAATGTCTGGGTAAGCACAGGAGCAGTTGCAGGATTACACCTTTCAGGAGCAATGGATAAAACTGATTCTTTGAAAGATTTTGGGTTATTCAATTTGACAATGATTTTAATCCAGTACTTTTTTTGTATTTTTTCAGGGTTCTTTGTGCAAATATTTGAGTCTCCACACAAGTGACTGGGTGAGCTCTTGCCGTTTGGCACACTCTATAACTAGGGGCTTGGCGTACCTGCACACGGAGCTACCTCGAGGAGGTAAGGCTAGGAAGGAATGCTGAGGTGTTCAAGACACTCTTATTTCTGTCAGGTAGAAGGTTTCTCCCTTTCTTTTATCTCTGTGACAGTGCAGTGAGTAGGAAATGAGATGAATGCAAATAGAGATTACTTGGAACTTTGGATATGTCCTTTCCTTCTGAACAATCCCATGTTGTGGGCTGTGTCTGTGACGCTTGTATGAAAACATGGAGTAAGAGTCAGCAGAGCCCCAGAAAAAGGCAAGAGGAGGAGGCAGAGTTGTGCGGTGCTCTTGTACCATGGCAACAGATTACTGGAGACCTGAAGCCCTGGATGTCTGTCTAACTGAGAGCAAACAGATGGGGTGTTCTGTTTGTTTTTGCAGTTCAGACACAAATCACCAAAGCGACTTTTAGTTTGTCTGTGAACTGTGTACACAAAGAGAAATGCTTACATCTTCTGACTACACAGTAATTTTATTTCACATATCTCTTGATACTTTTCTAAGGATATGTGCCTAGTCTTCACTGTGTACAAATGATACCACTGGACTTCTAGAGTTTTATTAGAGCACCGGATGTGACAACAGAGTGATTTATATCTCTGCTTGCGTGCTTCAGACAGCATTTCTGCAGCTGAAATACCATGATTATAAAGCAGATATTCTGAGATCCATGATGTATCAGGCTGCAGAATATAGCCTGGCACTGAAGCATTAGTTTTTTGGCAGTACATAAAGGGATAGTATCATTAATTCTCCATTAGGGTGCCAAAGCTTTGATTAAAATTCAAAAATAAAATAAAATAAAAAAAATATATGTATATAATGTTGAGCATCAACTCTAGCAAAGAATGTCAATTGAAGATGCTGTTGAAAGTGCAAGGCTGAAAATACCTAAATCAGTATTCGTATGTGCTATTGAAACTGCAGCTATTATTGTAACTTCATAATTTCAAAATGTGCAGGTAGATGTGTTCCTTAGCAGCCAGAAAACATGGAATCCTTCCATCAGGAAGAAGAGACAGCCGTAGGCTGATCTAGGAATGCTAGGAAGGAAGTCATAGAGTAGAATAAATTCAACAGTAAAACCAGTTCTATAGCACTGGCTGCTTTGCTAACAAAATAAATTGCATGTAAACCAGGAACAACTGAGATTACACTTTGGAGAAGATCAGATCCCTTGCAAGGTGAACATGTTCAGACTCTCTAGAATAACACTGTCTATGTATCTTCTGAATAGGTACCAGTTTCAATCATAATGTAAATAGTGCCGTATTTGACACAGGAGAGTAGCTATGAGAGAGAGCATTTGGAATGGCTGTCAGGGCTGTGGCAGCAGGTCTGTGCTTAAGTACACGATGTCTCTCCTGCCAAAATCATGCTGAAATATCCTTTGGAAAGAAGCTTATTGGCAAACACTAAAACTGTATATAGCAGTAGCCTAATATATTGTACAGATACGGTGAAACTGAATGCCGGTCAGTTCTTTATAGATAGCACACTGTGGAGCTCATAAAGAAGCAAAAATGTTAGCTTTCTAAAAAATAAGTTGATTTTCTGTTTATAATAGCCGAGCAGACATCGTGAGGTTCTCTCATTTTGCCAAACAGTGGAACTGCTCAAATAGTCACAAGCACTTCTGTATGTCCAAATAGATCATTACAAACCCGCAATATCCCATCGTGACCTGAACAGCCGCAATGTCCTGGTAAAGAATGATGGCACGTGTGTAATTAGCGATTTCGGGCTCTCCATGAAGTTAACTGGCAACAGGCTGGTGCGCCCAGGTGAGGAAGATAATGCAGCCATTAGTGAGGTAAGTACAAATGAAGATAAACCAATATATAAAGGAAGGCAAATCAGTATGGAAGTAGCGCTGAGAAATAATTGTTTCTGTTGTTACAAGGAGATTATTAAGGTAGTGCAATTCCTGTAGGGGGGAATTGCTACAATATACGTGAGAAGTGGCTGAAACCTTGATAGAAAGAACCTGGTTTTCTTCTCAAAACATTCAAAACCAAACTTAGCATTTTGAACGGTGCTAGATCAGCAGTCCTAGAGACTGAAGTTTTCTGTGTGAGGTATGAGAAGATGCAAGGTAGGTTTGCTTGCCATGCTGTTTGCAGTGATGCGGTACAGGTCCCTTCAGTCTTGTATTGGAAGTATTAACTGAAGGCCAAATATTCTTTGGTGGTTTGGGTGTTAATTTTTCTGAAATGGGATATACCGAATTCTGCATCCTACAGACATTTCTCTCTGTGTCATCTGCAATTTGCTGGACTTCAGAGGGATACATCATGGAGAATAAGTGCATGTAGAAAGACATGGGCCAAGTGAGAAAGAACAGGGGATGCTTGAAAGAGTACCTCATGGGAAAACATTAAAGAATGAGGGGGTTTTAGGGAAGTAAAGCCGGAGACAGGTCTGTAAACAGCTGCTAGAAGGGAGTGAACTGTTTGCATTCAGTATGGAAAGAGTTAACGGGGTTATGTTGTAGAAGGAAAATTTAGCTTAGTAACAAAGGAACCTTTCTAATCTATAGAAGGCAGCCAAGGTCTAGAATGGACACCACAGGGACTTTATCCCCTTCTACTGTGTGTAATGGGTCTGACGGAGCAGGACCAGCTCGATTAATGGATCCTCTGGTGTTAACTAACCAGGTGGCTTGGGCTAAATGCTTGTCCCACCCCCCATTGCTCTCTGATTGGGAGAACATCTGCTACGAGTGAGTTAGAATGGATTCTGGACAGAAAGAAACTGATTTCTCAAGCTTTTTTTTTTTTTTTTTTTTTTTTATATGATGCTGTGATTCAGAGTGTGCTGTTTTGTTGTTGTTTTCTTTTTGTATAAGCATAAATAGACTGACACCTGAATACAGGCTACTGAAAGACAGTGAGACTATTATAAACAAAGAGTGAAAGTCCCTAATGGTTTAGCATATTTGCCATCTTTTTGCTTTTACAGAAAACCTTTATGTTTCAGAGAATGTCTTTCACAGTGCTAAATAAATTCCCTTAGAAAGCAAGTGCTACATTAATAATACCTAGTGCACGGGTCCTCTTTTTAGATCTCCCCTTACTGAATAAAGAAACAGGGAAACCACTGTTTAAAATCCCAGGATAAGGAATAGTCCTGTGACAAAAGACTGTCTTACAAGTACTGAGGGGTGATTGCTCTAACCTAACATATTTCCTAGTGGAAATGAATAGATATCTTCCAAGGCTGTTAGTAAATTTTGGCCATGGAATATATAAGGGAGAGCCTTGTGGACAGTCCAGGAATAAATATAACAAGTTCCTTGTTCAGCAGCATCCTCTTCCATTGTGATACATGCCTTGGTGTTTAACAGAGTCATTTCAGGAAAAAGAAACATTTCTGCTATATCATATTGCATATGAGAACAGTGAGTAAGGGACAAAATAATTTTGTTATGGTGTATACAAGAAAGTGACAAAGTAGGTGAAGGGTTTTATTATGACTGGGCTCCTGATAAGAGTCCAGAAGCTGAGGACATTGATTAGAAGAGAACTGCATATTCCTTAACTGTAGAAAATATAAAAGTAGGGTATTACACAGAATAAATCTCCATAATAAAGTGAACTTGGAAATTGCTTCCTGGTTTGAAGCTTTGATTTGATGTTTTTCCAGGTTGGTACAATCCGCTATATGGCCCCAGAAGTGCTTGAAGGAGCCGTGAACTTGAGGGATTGTGAATCTGCTTTGAAACAAGTAGATATGTATGCACTGGGCCTTATCTACTGGGAGATATTTATGAGATGTACAGACCTCTTCCCAGGTAACTAAAAGAACTGGAAAAAAAGTAATAGTAGAAAGTGGTACCAGCAACCAAAGTAGGGGAGTAGCCCTAGCCATAGCTTTTTAAAGTGAAGAACAAGAAATAATTCACTGAATTGTTTTTGCCATTAAGTCAGTGCCATCTAGCGTTCAAGGTGATTGTTGTCTATAATAGAGTGTATTTGAATGTGA
This sequence comes from Actenoides hombroni, assembly GCA_024336885.1. Classification (NCBI taxonomy): domain Eukaryota; kingdom Metazoa; phylum Chordata; class Aves; order Coraciiformes; family Alcedinidae; genus Actenoides; species Actenoides hombroni. Next base: position 14,597,410 of record WUAM01000395.1, read on the forward strand.
AGCATGGTTTATGCTAAAAGACTTTAAATTTCATATTTAAGCAGTTTGCAGGCCTCATGGTAAGTGCAATTTGAGCATTATTGTTATTGTCCAGAGTTCACAAATACTGAAGAGTTGGGCTGATGGCAAAGGCAGTATTTTCAGTTCTTACAATTGATAAAAGTGCCTGAAATGTCTTCAGACTTCACTCATGAAAGAATGGATGGGAAAGTGCTGTGATGTAATATAGCCTTAAGTCAGTCATACTTTTATTTTTGCTAAAATTCAGGGAAATCCTCCATACGTGTACCATAAAACAAGAGGAAGTAGCCTTTTAAAATTCAACACGTGAGATTATATCACAACTACCACCTTCTCCCCAAGGTAACAGCACATAGAGTTAATCTGATATGCAGTATTCTCTTTGTAGTCAAACAGCTGCACTTTATGTGCAGACTTGTAATCTCGCTGGGCGTCCTATTCCTATACATAAATATACAGTCAGCGATGTTTCACAGGAATTAGGTGTCATCCTCGGGATCTAAGACATTCTGAATGTGCCACTCAACCAGCAAAGTTTGAAGATGCTGTCCTTTGAGAGGTTGCTGAACAGCATTTCGTTCATTTGCAGTTAATTTGGCTTTGGGGGAAAGTGGAGAACATCTCAATAGACAGCAACTTCAATACTACCTTTTATCACCTGAAAGCCCTTGCTCTGCCTTTTAATCTGTGATTTCCTTACTTGCTTTACTTACAGGGGAATCTGTGCCAGAGTACCAGATGGCTTTCCAGACAGAAGTCGGAAACCATCCCACTTTCGAAGACATGCAAGTCTTGGTGTCTAGAGAGAAGCAAAGACCAAAATTCCCAGAAGCGTGGAAGGAGAACAGTCTGGTGAGATAGAATATTTTCCAAGACACAACCATTAACCAGCTATTGGGTATATTCACTTCTTAAAAGCAATTTATTAATGCAGTCTTTTTCTGGTTTTAAATTTTTATTAGTACTGAAGGATTGGGAGCTGCTTCTATCTGTACTTCTTAAATATTGAATTTCATTTTTAAAAAAGGAATTGACATGAAAGCTAGATTTCTTTTAAGGAAAAAAAATACTATGATTGTTTTGAGATGCTGAAGCGTGATACACGGAAGATGACTTGTACTCATTGTTAGACAATATGCTGGATGAGAAACATAAAGACACTTTCTGTCTTTTGACATCTTAGAAACTAATAACACCCTGAAATAGCTGGCAAAAATGTAAATTTACTCTTCCAACACTAAAATCTATAAACATAGTATTAAGGTTCTTGTGAAGTTGTATAGTCCTCAGAATTCGCAGAGGTTACAGCTTCTAGAAATCATTTCACTGTAACTACATTAGAAATTTTATATGGCTTCATTTAATCTGCAATTTTTATTTTCAAGACTATAAACATAGTAATGTTGTTTGTTGTTTTGAATTAGTATTAACTATGGCTTAGAGCCTTGCTTGCTGCTGCAGGCCAGCAAGTTAAGGCAAGTCAGCTGAACTCTGGAAAGAGTCTGTGTGCTTGCTTTCATCTTCATCAAAGGTGAGGTAATGCGAATCCCCATAGCTTTGGGGGAGTTGTTTGGGGTTTATTACAAGCAGAGTGAAATTCAAACAGTTACTGGGTTCCACCTGATACATGGTAACTTGTTTAAGATAAAATAGCTTGATTGCAAGTGTGAAAATGACCTATTGGACTCATACTTAAAAATATATTTCTAGTTATTCCCATACTGAAATGATGCCCTTCTATCTTCAGGGACTTTGCTAGCTGATAAGTATGTAGCTACTGTGCAGATAATGTGGAGCCTAAGGCCTCATCTATGCTGGTACTTGTAAATACATATGAAGCCATTTTCAGGGAGGAGCGTAGCCTCCAGTATTGACAGTGTTGTAAAACATGTTATAGCTGAGAGCTTCATAGGGAGGTTCTTTCATTAAACAGTTTTGGCCAGCCAGTCTTGGCGCGGGGGAGGACAACAAAAATCCATGCCCAAACTTTATAGGAAATCAAGGAGCAACTGTTTTAACTGTAGCCATGCTGGCAAATGCAGTGTTGGAAGAACCAAGCTTGACAGCTCTTTTTGAAGATAGTTATAACTAAATGAGTTAAAGGTTTTGTTTGGTTTGCAGATTGACATTTTAAAAGTTAATTACGTTCTAACAAAGCTGATGGACTCCAGCATTATTAGACACTAAGGTAGTAATGATCCTTGCATTTAAACTGCCTAATACATTCTTTGTTTTGCTACTATTTTTTTCCCAAAAATTTACAATAATAATAATGATGATGATGATAAGCAGTCTGTCTCTAAGGATGGCTCTACGCTATTGCTTTAAGAGAAAAGAAGAATAAATAAACAATCTGTAGGTCTCTAATGGGTATCAAACAGCCTACTCCACCCTATGCCAGTCTAGGATAACATTTGAATGAGCACTCTAGCAGAGATATTGTAGAAAACTAAGCTCCATGTAACTTCACCCTGGGCCTGGGTCCTAACCTTCTGTATCTAATGCATGGGATAAAAGATTTGTCCGTTAGTGCTGACATGTTGGGTTATAGCACTTGAATGAAAATTCATCTATTAGAGAAATGTATTTGCCCTTTTTGTTTGGGAAATGAAATTAAAAGCAATGTTTTATTTTTTAAGTCACATAAGTAAGGCACTCAAAAGATGTGAAATTTATGATTACCTATGCAGTCTCAGTCTGCTTCTTGAACATGTGTTATGATACAGACCTTGATTAGCAGTATTGTTTTTCACAGTGTAAACCAACAGTCTGTGCAGGTGATGTGCATAAAAGGGCTATAAACTGAGTTTATAACTGTTAGCAGCTTTCTTGTCTCATTTGCCAAAGCAGGGCCCAAGCTTGATTTCAAAGGTCAGGACTGAAGGATATTAACAGAATAATAAAATAACAGAGGTTTCCTGTCCCTTCTACCGCTTTATGAGTGCTAGAAGTGAATGAAAAACATGTAACTGTGGTAAATGTGAAGAACTTCCATTTTGTTAACTGTCTACACAGTCACCACTGTGCTCCTTCCATGATCCTTACAACATCAAAATGAAAGGATCTGCAAAAAGAAAGACAATGTTAAATTAAACTCTGGTTAAATGTGTTGCTGATGAAACCTGTAGCGTTCTTAAAAAGGGGCGAGCCAGGAGATTAGGGTATTCACTTAGATGTGTTGTAAATTGTCACTAAATCAAGTCCTGAGAGTTGAATGAAGGCTTTTTAGCCTGGGAGAGGAAACAAATCCAGTACACTATCCTGTCTTTGTCCCTGAGGGTGCTTTCAGACTCCTGTCCCTCAGCTAATGGTGTAGTTGCTTAGCCCCTCTTCGATCTGCTGTAAGAAGGGAGATAAAAGATAGGCTTGTGTGGGAGCTCACCTCGACCTGTGTAGCCATAGCTGCATCCCTAAGCAGCAGTGACTTGCCAGGAGCTGGTTCTCTGGGTGAGGAGCTCTTGGCTAGCATGCAGACCTAGTTCTGGCTTTCACTACCAGAAGTGAACGAGGCAATTCTGGCATAGAGGCAGTCAGCACTGAATGCCTTAGTGCCCAGATGGGACTATGCAGTCATTGGTGCTGGAGAGGTTAAAGCTGGGCTGTAGCTGTGAGATGTTCTGGCCAACTCTGTCCTATCTGTGGGCAATAGATTGGTGGCAGGGGCCAATAAATATCTGCCTGGTCTTTGTACTCTGGATGCAGTGGAAGCAGAAGTGCTTGGTGCTCATAATTTCAGTCGTCCCCTCTCCAGGCCTCTGACCATATGGCAGCATGTTTTGGAGGTCTTGAGCTCCAATTCTAACTGCACCATTCACCCCACAGCATGGTCTCAGGGAAGTGTGTTTGTTTCTGTTTCTCCATCTGTGAAACAAGGGCAGCAATGACCTCCTCCCATAGTACAGACAAATTCACTGATATTTATGAGACATTTGGATGTTACAGTAGTGAACAGAGGAAGAAAAGCACAATGAAATGCGCAAAGCCATATTTGCCTGCAGTGCAGGGAAGGAAGGCAGGGACCACTTAGCTGAATTGTGAGGATAGCAATGACAGCATTCCCAGAGTATCATCAGTCCTCAGTACACAGCTTTCATAAGGCAGGGAGAGTGAGCTGAGCGTGCATGCATCAGAGAGAGCTGGCTGAAGATCCTATGGACATTAGTGAATGTAGCTTTTCTTAAATAACTGACTTCCTAGACTGTGTGTGTGTGTGAGGTATGATAATGTTAGTCCTGCATATTGCTAGTTTTAGGGTAAACTAGCTTTGAATGACATTGTATATCTTCTGTTTCTCAGCAGTTTGTGACTATTTTCATGCATAGAGAATGCTGTCATAAAACAGTAAATTAGAAGCACAATATAAAGGGGAAATAATTTAAGATAAAGTGGCTTTGTTTGTTCATCTCCTGGCAGGCTGTGAGGTCGCTTAAAGAAACAATTGAAGATTGTTGGGATCAAGATGCTGAAGCTCGACTAACGGCGCAGTGTGCTGAGGAGAGGATGGCAGAACTCATGATGATTTGGGAGAGAAATAAATCAGTTAGTCCAACAGTCAACCCTATGTCAACTGCCATGCAAAATGAGCGGTAAGAAGAGAAAACATTTGGTTTTGGTGCACAGCAAATGCCCAGTGTGCTGCTCAGCTCACTTGAGGAAGGAAGCTGGAGCACACCACTAGCTTAATGTTTCTGCACCCATGAAGTGGGTGTGTCTGCATATGGCTATTGTGTGACGTGATCCCAATTGCTTGTGGTCTTGAAATATCCTCTATGTCCCAAGAATTAAGGCACCTTCTATGTAAACAACTGAACTTCTCACAGAGGGGCCTTTTAGACCAAACTCAGGCAAACCATCCAAACAGGCTTGCAAAAATAGGAAGCGATTATGAATTGTCTTTACGGACTCTTGTTAAATGATGCATAAAACCTCTGTTTAAAGTGTTCTGCTAAAAACTGAATTTGCAGGTGATACAAGTTCAGGAAATAGAGTCTCAAACTTGTAGCTTTTCGGTTAAAGAACCGCAGGGCCACTGTGTAAGTCATCATTCTTCTAACCTCAGGGAGAGAGATGCTGCACATTCTCTGCTTATATGCAATCCAGAGGGGGTGAGAATTTGTAGAACTGAGGTTAGTGCCTAATAGTATACACCAGAGATCTGAATTTGAGAGAAAAGTAATGTTGCTGTATATGGCAGTGTTTATTGTCATGGAAAAAAATTGTGGTAAAATACCTAAATTTTTTAAATAATAGTTTTTTCATGGTTTAGGACCTTGTGACTTTCTCCCAGCATCACTTTCTTCATCTTGTGTGCTGAGTTCTTGTTGCCCTCCTTCAGCATCACTTCTCTGCAACGAGAGCAGTATCTTAGCAGTGAACTGGACAAAGACCATATTGGACAAAATTACTGTTCTCTGACATAGTTGTATAAATAACATCCATGACAAAATTGCTGTCCTAGCAAAATCTATTTTCTGCTACCCAGGATTTTTCAAGGAAGTTACTGAAAGATTTCAGTTTGTACTGTATCTGTCCTTAGTTTATGCATGAAAAGAAAGGCATTCAGCTCTCTTAAATGAGAGGCTTGATAATATGAGGTGATTTTTACATATATGATCTTAACATCACTTATTTTTTCTTAAAGGAATCTATCCCATCATAGGCGTGTATCAAAGATAAGGCCGTATCCAGATTACTCTTCCTCTTCCTACATTGAAGATTCGATCCACCACACTGACAGCATAGTGAAGAACATTTCTTCTGAACATTCAATGTCCACTACACCATTGACTTCGGGTGAAAAGAACAGAAACTCCATTAACTATGAGCGGCAACAAGCACAAGCTCGCATCCCTAGTCCTGAGACAAGCGTCACCAGTTTGTCCACCAACACTGCCACCACCAATACAACCGGCCTCACGCCTAGCACTGGCATGACCACCATATCCGAAATGCCTTATTCGGATGAAACCAACTTACATAATGCAAATGTCATGCAGCCAGGTGGGCCCACCCCTGTTTGTCTGCAGCTAACGGAGGAGGACTTAGAGACAAATAAATTGGATCCAAAAGAAGTGGATAAGAACCTGAAAGAAAGCTCTGATGAGAATCTTATGGAACATTCACTGAAGCAGTTTAGCGGGCCAGATCCACTCAGCAGCACTAGTTCCAGCTTGCTTTATCCGCTGATAAAACTGGCAGCAGAGGTGACAGGCCAACAGGACTTCACACAAGCTGGCAATGGTCAAGCATGTTTGATTCCAGATGTCCCATCTGCTCAGGTCTATCCTCTACCCAAGCAACAGAACCTTCCGAAGAGGCCCACTAGCCTCCCGCTAAACACCAAAAATTCAACAAAGGAACCACGGTTAAAATTTGGTGGCAAGCACAAATCAAACTTGAAGCAAGTGGAAACGGGCGTTGCCAAGATGAACACTATCAATGCTGCAGAACCTCATGTCGTGACAGTTACTATGAATGGAGTGGCTGGGAGAAGCCACAGCATAAACTCTCATGCTGGCACAACCCAGTACGCCAACGGCACGGTGCCGTCTGGCCAGACAAGCGGTTCGGTAGCGCAGAGGGCCCAGGAAATGCTTCAGAACCAGTTCAGCGGAGAGGATAGTCGGCTGAATATTAATTCAAGCCCAGATGAGCATGAACCCTTGTTGAGGCGGGAGCAGCAGGTTGGCCACGATGAAGGTGTTCTGGACCGCCTAGTAGACAGGAGAGAACGACCGCTGGATAATGGCCGAACAAATGCCAATAACAACAACAGTAACCCGTGTCCGGTGCAAGACACAGCTGCAGTTGCTATCCAGAATGTAGTGAGAAATCCTGGGCAGACCCAGACTAGAAGAGCACAGAGGCCTAATTCGCTGGATCTATCAGCCACAAATAGTTTGGATAGCAGTAGTATGCAGTGTAAGTGCCCACAAGACTTCAACAGTTTCCCTGATGCTTTTTCTACTTAATAATTATCTATATTTGCTTGAATAGAAAATACTTGTCTCTCCTTTTCCTCCTCAAAGCATACTTACTAAATCCTATATGAATTTAATTTCTATCAGCACAATTTCAGTCATCTCAATAAAGTCCTGTCTCCATCAACTCCAGCACATCTTCCTTCCACAGACATGGAATAAATCTATCCCTTTATAACAAGTCTACTCTGACTGTAGGACAGGAATAATTTCTAGCTTTCATTATTTCATTATTCCTTGCAAGGCACCTACTGTGGCAGCTGCAAAGCATATTGAAAAAGTTTCCTGTTTCTTCCTTCAGGGGCACATCATACCTTTTTTTCCTTCCTTTTCCTCATTCTCTTAAGAGCAGCTGACTCTAAGATGCACTGATTAAAATGATTTATGACTACTTATATGCTTCATTACTGTTAAAGCAGCTGATTTTACTGTAGTAGTCCAGCCTAGACCAAAGGGTCAGGCATTCTCTACTTTGCTATCTGAGCTCCAACAATTATATCAATCCTTCATCAGTTTACCATGTACATATTAAAAAATAAGCAGTAGATTAATTAAATTTAAGTAGGTAGAGAAGGAATCCATTTTAATAGACTCCTTCAGAATAACTGCCTTAAGAGTTTTACAGCTAAAGAGCTAAGAGGTTACAACAGGGCACTCCTTCTTACAATAAGAATGTAATCATGTAGTTACAGTTAAATTAGGTACATCCTCTGAGTTTGGGCCCATCAGAGCTGTTGGAAAGGCCTCCTAGTGTGCAATTTTAAGAGAATATATTTCCAGTGTGCGCTGTAGTCTTTGACAGGTGCTTGCAAGCCTCTGACTATGTTTAGGCAGATGCTGTGATACCTGGCACCCCAGATTATTTCACTTGTATGTCTGGAAAGAAAAGGGTTAGAAACAAAAGCAGTACAGATCTCTCAAGAAATGTAGCTGACTATTGAGCAGTGAAATGTTTAAGCCTTCCTTTCAAGTAGGAAACTTTAATTTTTGTCTTAGCCTGTTGTCTTGAGTTGAAATCTTACTGAGGTAAAAAGAAATAAATTATTGCAGTAACTGTCTTTTAACTTAACCTTCAATTAAAGAAAGGGTTGGAAGGTTATAGAAATTGAAAGGTTTTTTTAGAAATCAAAATTTTACTGCTGAAATTTTATCGTGATCAAAGTTGATTTTGCAACCCAACATCCCTAATCCTGATTTAGGGTGTGAACAGAGAATGGCTCATTTTGTCTTCAGGTGAAATGCTTTGCCAGGTGAAGTAGGATTAGGGGACCTATGATTTAATTATGCTATTAAAAATTCAGCCTTTGTCATCCTGCAGTAGCAACATTTCTTTGTACCTCCTATTACAGGTAATATAAGATACTATGATTGCAAAAGCCTCTCAAATGTCAAATGCTGATTCTGCTGTTTGATGCCAATGTGCATTCAAGGTAACACAAATTACTTCACCGAAGTAATTTCTGACAGAGAATAGAATCTGACCGCTTGTTTAGTGGCAACTGCTGTAGTTGATCTGTCTGTCACGCCTCTACCACACGGTCGCTTTTGTGCGATTCAGATGTTGTTCTTTTGTTCCGTTTTGCATGAGTAACAACCCTGACCTCTCCGCTCTGATCTTACCTTCCTCATAATGTTATTTTCTATTCTGTTTCTGTTTGTTTTGGTTTCCTTTTGTCTTCAGTAGGTGACCCCTCGCAGGATGGCAAATCGGGCTCAGGAGAAAAGATCAAGAAGCGTGTGAAAACGCCATACTCGCTGAAGCGGTGGCGGCCTTCAACGTGGGTCATCTCCACCGAGCCGCTGCACTGCGAGGTCAACAACAACGGCGGCGAGCGGGCAGGCCGCTCCAAATCCAGCACCGCCGTTTACCTCGCGGAAGGAGGCACTGCCACCACAATGGTATCTAAGGACGCGGGGGTGAACTGCCTGTGAAGCGCTTCACAAGCCGACAAATGACCTTTTTTTTCGCGTTATTTGAAACAAACGTGCAGAAGACATTTTAAAACAAAAAACTGCTTTCTCCTGTCAGCAACCCCTCCCAAGGACTCGCTTTAAATAGACTTCAGCTATGCAGAAAATTTTTAGCTTATGCTTCCATATTTTTTTATTTTGTTTTATTTTTTTGAACATTTTTTGCACTTTTATTTAGTATCGCTAAAGTTAAGTCTGTCTGTTTTGACCACGGAATATATATATGTGTATCAAAAATGTGGTCTCAAAATATTTTTTTAAAAAAAGTAACAAAAAAAATGTATCGCTGATAATCAGTTTGGACCAGTTTCTTAAGGTCACTAAGATCATAAGCAGACGATAAGACAGGTTTGACTGCAGTGGTGTCTTGTAACCATGTTTTGATTTCTGTGCACAAGCTAGTCTGTATATTTCTATGTTACCAAGTGTATTCTCTTTTGAACCCCTTATTTTTCTTGTGTCATGTTGAAACGTGCAATAGTCTATAGTTCCCAGTATGCTCTATTGAAAAGTGTTATTCCAAAACTGCCACGTTCCCCTTTTTGTATTTGTTAATTTTTCCCTGACAGTTGAGCAGTCAGCCGGTTATGACAGTAAACTTTGCACACCGTAGGCAGCTTGAAGCAGCTGCCTATATCACATTGTGCTCTGAGGTTAAAATGCATTCATTCTCCCCAGTTTGAAAGGGCTTTTAAAAAGGAACAAAAAAAAACCCCATACCTGAACTCAGTACCTTTCCTTTGATCTTTTCAAATAAAAATGTTTCCTTTATAGTAGTAGATGCTAGCCTGTGAAGTTCTGAATAACAAAACGTTGAACAAATGTAAGGAAACAATGTCAGCCGTTTTTTCCATTTGATTTTGTGTGCGGTTTCACTCCCTCTATTTATGTAAAACCTTATTTAGATCACTACTAATGATGTACACTGAAAAATACATTTTATTCAGAAACCTTAATAGCTGTCATACTTTAAAACTCTAGTGAAGATAGGTTGTAAACGTATTTTGTTTGTACAGAGTAAAAATCACGAATCTTATTTGGCATAAACCAGTTTTGTGCTGAGTCGCAAATCTTTCCTGATTTACCTCCTCACAGACGGTCTGGGGTAAAATCAGCCTGAGCACTTTTGCAGGTAGGTGCATCCTAATTGACTGTTGTTGCTGACTTGAGTTGAAAATCATCCTCCCTTCAGAGTTTTTAGAAGCCCTCATTCATCTTGTTAAAATGCATTGCATGCTTTTAAAATTCACGGTTGTGAGTGTTTGGAGGGGATAGTTGTTTCCCCACTCCTCCCGCTTAGACTCTTCTTTCAGTTTCTATGCACATTGATTTTAGGTGTCAGTGAACATGAATGCACTGTCTATTGAGAGAAACTGATTTTTTTCACCATCCCAAGTAAACCGTACCATTTTTTAGAATGATTGTTTTTATTGTCTAGTGAAAGAACATTAATTTCCTTATTGGTCTGGACCTCCTAAGAAATATCCTTCCACCTGAGAAGCATTCTTTCTGTTTGAAAACACTTCAGGAAAAAATATTTAGACAAAAACCATCGAACGCATGTTATTGTTAGTCTTTAGTACTGAGTAAAGTTTTATCACTTCACCTGGAAACTGGTGATGTTCAAAGAAAGAAAATCTATTCAGTCAGCCTGCCAAACTCCTGTTTGGATGCTGTGGTAGGATGCTGGCAGCAAACAATTGTCTCCCTCAGCCTGTCTCCTTTCAGCTGACTGAAACAGATGCTCTGTCCTTTCAAGATCAATTGTTTCCTTGCTGTTATATTATTTTTTCCCCTGAGGTAAACTTTGCCAACCCTGTTCTTCTATTATCTGATGATATAACTAGCATGATGTATGCCTTGCTACATCTGAATCTCGCTGTTTGCCAAACTCCCTTGTTTATGCTTGATTGCCACGATTTTCTCTTGTAATGCTTCTTAATGTTTCTTAGATTCTCCTAGATATGTCCAAGAGACAACTCTATAAATCCAGACTTGATTAAGTGTAGTTGTAGAAATAGAAGCCGTGAGACACATTTTGGGCTCCTGATGTTCTTTAAGCTCCGGTTCAAGTAGTACCTTTTGTCTCTGAGGCATAATTCTGTCATCCATCTGTATAAATACACAGTTATATCTCCCCTCTTCAAAAATACAGCCTTTTGCTGGTTTTACTTTTAATTCACTCTCCAGCTTCCCATCTGCTGCAGTCTTGCATCCCAGATGTTGAAAACCTGCCAGTTGCTCAGCTGGGTTTCAAGACCTGAATCAGAAATTTTGGCATTCTGTTCAAAATGCTGGCTATGGTTTTCTTCTCTTCCCTCTTTCTTTGGCTCTCCGTTTGAAGTACGACAGGTTGGTTTGTGACGATCGCTGTTATCACGCATATTGAAGATTCTTCAGTTCTTTCCCCAATGACTTTTTGCTTTGCTTTGCCTTGCGTGTGTCGTCCATCAGCATTTCAGAATGTGGGCTGAAAAGCATATTTAGGACACTCTTATCTAACTTGAAACACTTTGGGGAGAGGAAAATTATTTGCTCTGACTGCTGCTTCTTTCTGCTAAAACATATTTGCACCAGTCCTCTGGCCTTTCTTTTCAATCCAGTCTTTTGTAGGCAATCCAACATTGTTATGCTTAATGCAATCAAAATAACTTCAATGCCGGGTGAAAATGTTCTTCTGCAGTTTTCCTTAAACATTCTTAAAGCTAACGTAATAGTTTCTTTTCCTTGTTGGAAGGTCTTTGGGATGAACTATAATTAGTAGAAAGGATTGGCTTTGTAATCGATTGTGGATGATTTGTAACATGATAGAAATACGTCCTTTATCACAAAATACCCTGTAGATAAAACAGAGAAAAACTGTTTTTAAAAACCAGTCAAAACAAACTCTTTAGTAGGTACCAAAATACTCTTAATTCTGCACAGCTAGATGAGATCAGATTAGCAGTTTGGTTTTAATGCTTAATTTGGTGATGCCCTTTTTTTGCTCACAGCGCATAATCCAATCTCCACAGAATACTTTCTCTGTCAATTAAATGATACTGAATTGTATCTCATACCACGGGGAATTGTCCTCAAACAAATGAAATACATCTAAGATAGAGAATTCTACAGATCAGACACATGGATAGTTGATAAATGTATTATAATCAGGGGAGACAAATGTGTTTTATTTCTTTGTGGTTTTGTTTTGTTCTGGGGTTGTTGGTTTTTGGTTTTGCTTTTTTTAAAGAAAAATGATAATGATGAGAAAGTTGAGAATTTTCTATCAGTTTCTCATGTATATTGCAGACAAGGTAAATATAGCAAAATTAAAATAGAATGATAGTGTAAATACCTATGAATTGTGCCATTGTCAAATAGGCAACAGTAGAATATTTGCTATGGTAATTTATAATGTATAATTCAAGTATAATGTTAGAGCAAACATTTGTGATGTTTGTATATATAAGCCAAAATCCAAAATCTTACTGGTTTTAGAAAATGAAGTAGAAGCCAGAAGAGTTGGTTAGGTTAACATATTGTCTCTTCTTCTGTTTCCTGTAATAGATACAGCAACATCACATGTTTTTTAGAATGTGAATTCTAACCATTTGAACAGACATGCCTCATAATCATATTTATTTTCTTCTAAAATTTATATTTACAAGTCAGATTAACCACAAGACTTCCCCTGAAATTACTTAGAATGCTCTATAGCTTCTTGTGCTAAACAATAGTATTAAAAATACCTTTCCTGAAACTCCAAGATGCAGTTAAATTGCCTAGCTAAAGGTAAAGGAATTCCCAATTTAAAAGAAAACCAGTTTTTTATTTATTCTCAGAAACAAGAGAGAGTTCGTGTTTTGCTTTCTTACTGCCATTCATTTGTGTCTTGTTTCCATATAGAAAACGAATTTTCAAAGGCAACACAGTTTCATTTTTTTTCAGTGCACTGGGGACAAAAACCAATGCAAGATGGATGCTGGCAGGTTTCAGGAAACAAATAAACAACAACAGAAAATCCAGCGCCTTATAAATCCGTTTCTATAGTACGTATCTTCCTACCTGTCAACTTTCTTTAAAAGAAATTCCAATCCTGCCTGTCTCAGAAAGGAGAATAAGGAGATTCTGTATTTGTATGGAATAGATTATTGGGCCAAATTTAACAATAATGTTTTGTTACTTAAAAAAAAAAAAAAATATATATATATATACACACACATTTTATGTGCCATTGTTTCAGTGTTCAGTGGATTTTGCTCTAATAATACTACTTTT
>WUAM01000395.1:14610741-14623880 GCA_024336885.1 Actenoides hombroni
TATATACACACACATTTTATGTGCCATAGTTTCAGTGTTCAGTGCATTTTGCTCTAATAATACTACTTTTTTAAATGTTAAAAAAAAAAAAGTCCACTAATATAACATTGCTAAGATCAGATTAAATCTTCTTTCATGAAAAATATTCAAAAGATGATATCTATTCTGACATTGAAACATTATTATGGAAATAATTAGCCTAATTAGGGAGAATTTAAAAATTAACGTAGTTAACACAGGATAAATAAATTCTGCTGTAATTTTTACTTGTATAAAAATGATAGCAGTTCCCATTGCTGAAACAGGCTGGTTTTAAGTCATAAAAACAAGAATTACTGAGCACAGTAGTACATATGGGACCTGATGCAGCTTATCAAAGAAAACTGAAATCGGATTGATTAGTCCATGAAAGTTGGATTATAGACTGGACAACTTAGTATTTTGCATAAATTTGGATTACTTGAATTTTTCCCTCTGATCTCTCACTATCCATTTTAACAGGTAAATATATTAATGTCTTTTTTTTAATGTGCTTATTATTTTTTGTTTAAGCCTTTCTTCAGTGAAAAAGCTATACATACTGCAGTGAAGCCAAATATATATTTTTATGTAAACTCTGTATGTATTTAGATACATATGTATGCTGTTCATAAATTCCAGGATCAAATTCTGTGAGTTACAGCATCAGATGGTAGCACTGATAGCGAGTATACTGTTCTTTATCATGTGCCACTTTTAAGTTATCTTTAGTGTATCACAGTAAAATCAGGATCAGACTGTGGCATGTAGTCCAGTAGTGCAAGATCTCCCATGACAGACTTGTCACTGGTCGTTTAGGTAGGATGGATTTATGAGAGAGAGAAAGCTGGGAATGCACATGACAAAATTCATCTGAAGCTGAGTAATTTAAGGTACCTCTCTTAAAGATCAAGAAATAACCCAAAATACTTAATACTTGTTAATTTTTACAAGGCTTTTTTGAGTAGTATCTATAGTTACGTATGTGGTTGCCGTTTAACCGTAGTATTTTAGACCATTAAATTCAATTACATTTTAGGCTTCTCTATTGTCATAGAAAGCACTAGCTGTAGAAATGCATCCCTTTTTTGATCCCCCAGGTAGGTTCAATTTTGATGTGAAATAGTAACAAATCTGATTTTTCATGTTGCGGTTTCTTCCGTACTGACTAAAATCGGTAGCGGAACTTGTACTTCTGCAGAGAAGAGAGACAGGCACTCCAGTGAATCAAACGGGGTGTTATGTTTGGCACGGGTCAGTCTGGGGAAATTAACATCTAATCAGCTAGTGCCCAAGCCAAATGCTGTGGAAATCAAGGAGGAGTCTGCTATTGAGTATGAGCAAAAGAGGGTTGGGTTTTACCGGCAGTGATTTTCGGAATTACTCGTGAGGATTAGCCCTGGGAAAGCTAAGGTGGAGTGTGGGACCCCATGGGCAAACCCTGGCTACAGATGACTGGAGGGGTGTTAGCTGACACCTCGCTTCAGGCTGTCGGGATAGGCCAGTACCAGTGCAGCTGTGGTTACTGTCAAGAAGTGGAACTGCATCAGTGGGACTGGCAGTGGAAGGTTTCAGGATAAATCCTCATTTACACCAGAGCCCTTGAATTTTGATTTGGGCTTCGTGCAGGTCTGACTTAGTGGCTGCTGTGGTGCATTACTGGTATGAATTACTTCTTGTGACCATTTCTATTTATTTCGCTGTAGTTTAATATACATATGTGCATAATACGCTGGAACTAGTTGGGAGTTATGTTAATTTATCTTGTAATTATCAGCTATTTTAAAAAGCCTATGGATCAGCAATTGTGTACATTTGCAAGTCATTCAGTTGATCAACTTCAATACATACGTCAAGCTTCAACAGACACAGTAACTGTCACAGTAGGGAAGGATTTCTTCAAAGTTATTGCAGGCTTCTGCAGATCCATTACAGGAGCTTACATCCACCAGAGGGATAGCATCTTGCCTGATAACTATTTTAAAGCAGAAAAAATTAGACTTTATAACTTCCTAGTTTCAAGGTCTCCCAAAAGTTAATTTTTGTAGCCCATTCGCTTGTTTTTAAGATAGAGCAAAAATGTGCGAGGTTTCTTTCTAGAGCACTTGATTCACTTTTTTGTGCTTCAGAACTGTACGATGAAGTCTTAACACTTCGGTCTTGTTTATTCAAAAGACAACAGTTAGTGTTTCTGTAGTTTGTAAAAAGTCACAAGAACAAAGAAACGAGCAAGTCCAAGTTATAGCTGACTTTCATTTGTCACTTTTGAATTTCCTGATTTGTGACCCTTTTCTCTCCTTCACACTGTCGAGATGTATTTAAAAAGGTTTGTATGTAATGTTTCTTGTCTGCTTTTTGTCTCTAGAGGAAAGTGTGCTCTATTCACATTTATATAAGCTGGAATCATCTTTTACAATTGCTGTTGATTATTATCCCCCAAAATGCAATATAAAAGGAAAATGAACATGGCAAGACTGCTTTCTAGGGTTTGGTCTTCTGTAGAAGCTCAAATAAGGAGATGTGAAACTGCCGTTTTCCTTACGAAAGACTGTAAAGAGAGCATCACTTTCTGAGCAAGCTTTTCTGGGGAATAGGGGGAGAAACCCTGGATTATAGAGTCTCATCAGAACCCTTTTGTTAACGGGTATTTTTGGTTTTGTTTTTGGGGTTTTTTTTCTGTCAAATGACTGAGGAAATACCATGTATGAATTTATAAATAGTTGCTTTCAGTTATTTCTTTTGTATAAGCTGCCCAATACCCTTGCTATGCCATATAAGTTGTGTTTCATGGAACAGTGTGAGTATGAAACTAAAAGCTAATTTCTGTTTTTTAATCATCTGTGGATGCCACTATGAAAGCTGACATTGTTAAAGCCACTACAGAGTTTTCTATGAATACTTGTAAGAATTGCTTTGTTATATATAAACCTAAATAAAGAGATTGTATTGATACAGAGACATTGGATAAGAACATTTAAAAGGCTATTCTTTAGGTCTAAAAGAAAAGGCTTGCTGTAAAATGGTGCATTATTCCATTTATTAAAGATCATATTAATGACAAAAAGCATGGTCTTTTGTGGGTTTTTCGTGATATTATTGGCCATGAGTAATGAGAGGAAAACCCCTGTTGCAGCTGTGGCTTGTTATTTGCGCGATAAGGAACTACATTACTGAGAGCTGAATAGGACTTCAGACACCTTAGGCATGTGACAGATTGCACACTGCACTGTTACCAGAGAATGGTGTGAAATAATTAGGGCTTGTCATTGCTACGTTAATACAGTGCCTCTGCTTGCTTTTTTTGCCCCTTCTTAACCAGTCAGGCAGTTAAGATGCTTGTATTGGAAACTAAATACAGTTTTGTAGGTATCCCAAAGCAGGCCTTACATGGCCTCTTGTCATACCTTGTCTGTCTGCCAAGTGTTTCAATGCAGAAAAAAAAAAAAGGGGGGGGGGGAAGGAAACAGGAGAAAGAGGTGCTAAAGTAAATACTTTTCTTCTTCACTTTTGGTTGGGCTGCACTTGGGTAGAGTGCAGAATTGATGGCAACCAGGCGCGTGGGAGGAACACCGCAAGTGTCAACCTTTGCAGTTGGGACAAGAATTAAAATAACCCCCTATCCAACCCGTACACCTATTGCACTCTTTCCCATCCCCAGGAGGAGACCATGTCACGGCATACAAGCAGGAGCTTTCACTAGAAGAGATATATTAAGTCAGTGGAAGGACCCTGCAAATTTCCCTAGCTGTCTGGCCTGACCTGAAAGTTTGCCTGCTCAGCCTCCTGAAGGTAAGGTGCTGGGAAGAGACAGGTCTTTTTTCCACTGCAGTCTCCTTTGTTGTGCTTCCTGGTGTTTTTCAACTCTTGATGCAAAAGTTTAATTTTGAAGGAGTTGACCGGGATTTTTTTACTTTGCAAGGAAGAGCTCTTCCTCTAGTTTCTCCCAGTCATGCTTGTGGGGAACTTCAAGCTGAGCCATTAACTGAAATCCCCACCACACAAATGGTAAATACACTGTACCCATACACAAGTGATGCTGTTCATGTGATCTCATCTTTCTCGTCTCCTTTGTGACTGTTGTTAAGCATGAGGGAGTTAGTGCTCCATGGCCTGATTGTTGCTAAGGCAGGCACCAAGATGCTGAGGCTTTAGCACATGGATGCTTGTCTAGGTGGAGAACAGAGGGAAATCAATGCAAAATGGTCCCAAGTAATGAGTATCGCCCCCACTAAGTCACCTTCCCTTCCCAACCAGAAGGAAAATACTTCATCTTCCCTGAGCTCTGAGGCAGCCATACTGTCTATGCATGTGGAGGGAACTCAGTTCTCTCTCTGGAGCATAAACTGAGCCGTGCCGGCTGGGACCATGCTACCACCACACTGCAAGCTCACTTGGGCAATGGTCACCACAGCTTTGAGTCTTACACAAAGTGCAACCAAACTCAACTTAATGCCATGTAATTGCAGTGGTGAACTCCTGTTTTCTTTGGTTCTACTCCTGATGTTCCTGGGTTTGTCTTGGCTTTGGGAAGGGGTTCCACATTAGCGCCACCTCTGTGTCATAAGCATCCCTGACCCTATAGGGCTGCAAAATACATCTTGCACCTGAAAGCACCAAGGACTGTGTTGTAGGACCTCAGTGGTTCCAGCACTTTGTTATACACAGAGTGTTAGGACCTATCCTGCACCTCAGCTGTTTGTATCTCTCCTCCCTACTTAATTTTTGTTAATTCATTTTTCTCTATCCACAGTGATCATTTTTGCAAGCAAATAAGAAAGTGGTGCAAGTGTTACGCTTCAGTGGCCAAAGTGCAGAGAAAGAAGGGAGACAGGATGAATGGCTTAATTTCTTGCTGTCATAAATAAGGAGGAAGCAACAGAGGCAAGTAGCATATGGGTTGAGCATGTGCCTGTGAGGCAAATCACCTCGGCCCCACAAATGAATCCAGAAACCTGTGGCTACAGGGAGGAACCATAACAAGCCTTGCTCCCTCTGTGAGCAGGAGCCAGACTCCATGTTCCAGGCTGGATCTGCAGCTACCTTGGCGGTTTCTGCCTCAGAAAAGTATTAGGAGATTAGGACAGTTCCTGACAAGGAAAAGGTCCTTCCCTGAAAGAGAGCACCGTGCTCACATGTAGTGGCTTGCTGGTGGCTCGAGATGGCTGAGCAACATCAGCTTGAAGGAAATAGAGGCTGGGTAGCCGGGTCTTATTACCTGCATATGGGGCTTTAAGGACAGTCCTACAAAGCTCTTTGTATTCAGAGATCTCAACAACGTTGGTGGGAGCCTGAGGCCTCTGAAGTCCTCCCAGGAATAGCTCATATTTTCTACAAAGTTGTAGCCAGGGAGAGTTGGTGGGACACAGGGAGCAGCAGGAACCACGTGAAGCTCTGGTTTCCCCTGGGCACAGCAGGCCCATTCCCTACTGCCCTGCCTTGCATGGCAGCTCTGCCTCCGGAGTAGGGGAGAGAAGGTGGTGGCAGCACTGTTGGGGTGGGATGCTGATCTAATCAACACAGAAATAACAAGAGTTCCTGCATACTGGTTCCACCTTCACTAGGGACAGCCCCTGGACAGAGGGGCTGCTGCTACCAAGGAGGGCTGGGGCTGAGGGTCGGCCATGACCAAAGAAGGAGATGTATCTCTCCAGCAATCATCACTCCTTGCCAACAGCAAGAGCAATTGAGTCCTGCCCTACCCTGTCAGGTGTGGCTTGGTCTTATCCTCAGGGCATCTGGGAAGCTTTGACTCAGCTCTGCAGTAACAAAGTGTTACTGGTGAATTTTATTGATATGTGTTTCTACTGGGTGCTTGACCTACTCAGGCTTAAGAAATGGTCTCTTCATAGATTGCCTGCGTGACCTCATACACTCACCTCGGCCAGCTCTCGCCTGTAGAAATAACAACCACTTTTATTCTGCTTTTGCTTTGCTAATGGGAAATGAAAGTAAAACAACAATAATTATATTCCCCTTTGTTCCACAGCAGTGATGCAGCTGCAGAACGTACTTTGTGGAACGCAGCCACGTCAGTCTGCCATTTGTTTCCATTCAGGGTTTTTTCCCCTATTTACTTCTTGCTAATTCTGATGCTATGAAAATTCTCTTGCTAATTCTGATGCTATGGAAATTCTCCACGTGCAGGAGATTATAGACATCTGCTCGCTGCCATGACCCAAAGCACATTCTATTGGGTAAGAAAGTTAATTTTCTACACACAGGAAGACTCGACTATACCAAAATGTTTGTATCTGTAAATTCAGCTTTTCATGTTAGCCTGAAAGGTTGGCATCCTCCATCCAACGGGGAGTTGAAATGTCTCAATTCCTAGAATTTAAATGGCATACTCAGGTTTTCTGCTTTTATGCCAGAGGATCATCCTCTTTCAGCTCTCAGTACCACAGGGAAAGTCTGTAAGAAATCCACAAATGGGGAACTCAACTGAAATCCTGCTTTGGGGACCACTTATGCTTCTTCTACAAAGACAACAAATAATGCTGCCTGAGGACAGCTGGTCTGTGGAAGATGATTAAGGAAAACAAGTCTGTATTTACTATGTAGTGTCTGAGCAAAAGGCATTTCTAGATAGGGCTCACGTGGGCACTGGTAAAATATTAAGGATGCAAATATTGAGAAAGGTTGGAAACATCAGATCCAGGTGCATTTCAATTCCTGATGGGAAGAACAGGAGCTTCCCAAAACAGTCTATCATGATCCAAGCACCTTTTGAGAACAAGGACATATACCCTGTACAAAGCAGGCATGGTTTGGGCAAATGATGGGCAAAAGACAGCGGGCAGTGCATGAGGTGGATTTGAGGAAGAGGAAAGTGCATGGAGAGGGGGTAGAGATACTTGTTTCAGGCATCAGCAACACAGTAGGACTCAGCATCCGTCTTTGGCCCTATTTCTTTGTTGTTCCTGTCAGGAGCTAATAGGAAAGAATAGTGTAGGGCATTGTGATAAAGAGGGTACAGAGGTTGTACAGCTCATTTTACTAGTGCTATTGCTTGCAAGAGGCCTGCAAGCAGCTCCTGGGAATGGTACAGGCCTTTTTGCTTTCTCCTGTCACTCAGAGCAGCCTTTGTTTGCAAGAAGTCCATGCCATGGGCTCTCAGATTTCCTAATCAGAATGACCAGAAGTAGGGATTTCATAAGTTACTTTCATGTGCGTGGGACTGTGTGTGTAAGAAGTAAGGTTAGTTTGTGCTCTGTTCCGGGTTTTGTTACTGATGATTAGTCTGGTTTTTCTTTTTTGTGTGACTGGTATTTTACCAGTCTGCCGTAATACTGAAATTATACCCGTTTTCACAATCTCTTTCTCTCCCTCCCTCTTTCCTCTTATTGAAAATGAGCTCTGCAGATATGTTGTAAATAGCAACTTCTAGTACCTCTGGGTCTCTGGTTTAGTTAGAAAAATCAGATCTGACAGAAATTATTGTAGCAAGCTGTAGATTCAACTCTAGCCCACAAGGTGCAGACAAGGCACGTATGGGTGGCCAGAGAATCTCTTGCAGGAGGGAGGCCTCACTGGATCTCTACTGAGGTCGAAAGTGTTTCTTAGGAACCTGCATTTCTGTTGCCATGCTGAGAATTTTCTTGCAGGACCCCTAAAAATTCGGAACCAGGCCTCAGAAACAGCTGGCTTAAAATCACTATTAAGCAGGCTAATTTTATTTATTGTTTGCTTCTGGAAAACCAGAATGCAAGTAAATCACGTGTTTGAGCTTTACCCTGTGATCATGAGGGACAGAAATGTGCTTTTAAGGCACAGGCAAGCAGAAGTTCCCATCTGCTTACATAAGCCATGAGCTGAGACTGTAAGTGAAACATGAGGTATTTGCAGCCAAACAGAAACAAGCAGCAGTGTCAAAAAGGCTTCATTTGGGCCCTTTGTTAACTCCAGCAGAGCAGCCAGCCACGGGAGATACTCACAGGTTCTCCTGTTGCAAACCAGCAGTGGCCAACAAGCTGCAGACTCGTGAAGCCTTCCCCTATTCCCAGTTGGAAGGCAGGAGGCAGGCAGAGGACCTGAACTCTGCTAAGGGAGGGAGGGAGGGAAGGAGGGAAGCAGGAAGAAAGGCAAGTTGTTTCATGATCTGGCCCTGGTGGGATGCCAGCTGGGAGACCTCTGGCTCCATGCTGGTGTATGGTAGGGCCGAGCAGCAGCTCTTGCATGCTGAGTTTTCTCTCAGCATGCAGCCATGAGCTAAGTGTGCTTAGGCAGTTGCTCTTCTTGGCGGAGACAGGCACAGCCCAGCCTGCAGTTCAGGGTGGCTGCCATGCTGTGGTTTCTCCTGCAGCAAAAGGGTACCTATGAGCAGACAGACAGGTTCTAAGTGTGTTCAGGAAAGCCAGGCAACACACGAGGGTCAGGTGTCCGCATCACCTTCCTTCTACCACTGCTGCACAGACCTGCTGTTTTGGACAGGCTGTTGAGGCTTCTTTGAAAAGATTCCAAGTCGACCTAGTCCCAGGATTTACTGGTCTCTT
The DNA here is from genome assembly GCA_024336885.1 of Actenoides hombroni. NCBI lineage: Eukaryota > Metazoa > Chordata > Aves > Coraciiformes > Alcedinidae > Actenoides > Actenoides hombroni. Next base: position 14,619,252 of record WUAM01000395.1, read on the forward strand.
CTCCAAGGATAAGAGACAGCTGGCAGGCTGGCTACTATGAAACATCAGCCTAGCCATGTCAACCATGATTGCTGGAGATGTCTGCATGCTCCTGCTGAGCAGAATGAGCCTGACACACTGGATGAGCAAGAGCTTCCTTCTGAAGTTTGTACTATTAAACTCTGTCTTGTTTAAATGAACTAGGTCACTTCTCCCAGTGTTACCGAAACCAAAGATTCAGAACTGTGGCGGACAACACACCTTTTCTGACATTCTTTCTCTTCCCTCAACAGAACCCAAGAACACTCAATAGAACCCAGTCACTCTCAGCTGGCAAGAGCTCATGTTGGTGAACCAACCTTGACTCTACTGCCCCTCTCCTTCAGAAGCTGGACACCGACAGCAAGGTTCTTGCTTAGTGTCTCTGATGTCCTTTAACGTGTGTTCAGAAAATTGATCTGTATGCATGGAAAAACCTGTTGCACGTAGGTGAACTTAGCAGTGGCTTCTAAAGAAATTAACCTCATACTTCTCCCCAGCAATTGTGTGTGCCAGTGGAAATACCTCTCAAGCCTGCAGTTAAGCATCGCATTGAAGAATGGGGTTTGTTTGTCAAAAACCTGTTATCTTAACCCCAGCGACGCACTGAAGCCTGAGGATGTTACTTATATGACAACTTTTCTTAAAGATTGTACTTCATAAAATGTGGCAGGAGCACATTTTGCTTTAAGTTGTCTTCTGCTTATCACATGTAGTTTGATTTACGTCCAAGGTCCCATCTGTTGTTTTTTATTGTTTTAATCTTAATACCTTATTTCAATCTGCTTGCCTCCTCAAATCCCCCCAGATATTCTGGAACATTAACTGGGATCTTACAGGTTTTGTGTGAAGCAAATTCTATTATATTTGTCCTATTTTTTTTTTTTAAATGTCTTTTTCTCCTGTTGTTGAACACCCACATAAACAAGCAAAACAAACTCACTCTGCAGGGGAGAGATGAGAAATGCAATGAAATATCCTGGGGCATAATCTAATGTTTAGATTAGACTCCCAGAATCTTTAGTCTTTCAACCTTCAATAGTGCTTGGAACAACTGTAGGTAAAAAAAACAATTTCAGGCAATAGATTGCTCCCTTACATGTGCTGCTTTGCATTAATTTAATTTAATTTTGGAATAAGGCAAGAACATATTTGAAGCTACTTGGAGCACGGTCATTTTCCATAAGGTTGGCTATTGTTACTATTAACAGTACCTTTTTTACATGTATTACTGTGAGCAGTGAGCATTTCTACTAATGAACGTTCAGTCCTTAGTACAATAAAACTCCCTGAGTACCCATTGTTTTGATAGCTGTACAGTGGGATCTGGGCCTATGAACTTAGTTAAACCTCTTTGACCCTTGTTTCTCTGCTCTTCATTCAGAGTTACTATCTTGACTGCTTCCCTGACTTGTTTACATCCCTATTTTCAGCATGTTGCAGATTTTTTCAAGCAGCAATGTGTGTTTTATCGGTCTGCCTTTGAGGGTCCTCGATATGCTTCCAACATTTGGATTGATTTGTTTGTACCCGCAGCTTTTATGACACACCATTATTTTAAGAACCAACACCGTGAATGTAAGGGGACATCTGCAATACCTAGATTTAATCTCCCAAACGAGACTACAAAGTAGCACATTTCAGCACACCTCTGGTTAGGTGCTGGGTGCCTCCAAGCTGCTTGGAGTGCTCATCACCTCCCAGGGGTGGCACGTCAGTGTGGTATGTGAGTATACTGGTGTCTGCAGGCCAATGGGTTGATTAAAACACAGGGTAGAGAGGGGCTGAAGATGCAGAGATGGATCCTGTGTATGTGGGATCAGATGTGACTCCAGTGTGTTTGGAGTCACTAAAGTGACGGAGGTCAATAAAAGGCTGGCTCAAGTGATACTGGTAGAAAGCTGATAGCCTCTGTGATGACAATGAGTTTCATTCCTATATTTTGGATCATATTGGCACCATTATGTTAGGTGTTATGGCCAAAGTAAGGGCATCATGGATGTGAAGAAACTCCAGCCTAGAAGTTCCACATGAAACTGTATGAGATGTGTTGTTCAAAGCTGGCCTGGACAGTGTTTGGCAACATCCGAAGGCAGTAAGGAGTGTGACAGCTGAAACAAAGTCCAGAGCTTAGGAGGGGTGAATCACAGGTAGAGTCTGGGGGCATCTAGATCCAAGTTTTTCAGGGCTGAGGTTTTGTTTGGGGGTTTTTGTGTAATTAAAAAAAAAATATTTCAAAACTATTTTCAAGTAATTCATAATCCTGCTTTAGTTGTTTTCATTATTTCCATAAGGTGTAGGAGTAAGATCTTGTTGTAACACATTAGTTCCAGTTTAAAGAAATTAATGTGTGAAGTACACGGTGTTTGATTAGGTCCTGAGTACATGAATTTACATGCTGAACTTTCACATCTACTGCATATAAAGCACTACAACTGCTGACAAGCAGTATACATAAATGCTCCGCGTTATATTCTCATAACAGCTATGTGCAGCAGTGCCGTTTTTTGCAGTGTGACAATAGTGTGGGAAGTACTATAATTGTCAGATAATCTTCTGCATTCAAAGTCGTGACTTGGCTCCGTAACATGTATCATGCAAATAACCGTGAATCAATACCTTTCATTTTTGGCCTCTTCAAAACAGTAACGGGAATTAGAATGTGTTCAGACTATTTAATGCCTTAAAAATATCCTTATAGCACACTACTTCCAAGCAACCCCACTATTTCTGGGGAGGATAAACTGTCCAAGGGATGAAACCCTGCCGAGAAACTGTACTGCCACTGGCAGCAGGTGCTGTCACAGCAGGAAGAACTGCAAAGAGGATTGCATCTTCTGCTCTTGGCTGAAAATTGCAGCAAAGAAGTGAAATAAATGGTGCATAGATTAACCTGCTTTAGGGTAACTGTGTGCTGTCCTGGGCTGACAACAAAGCAACAGACAGGTCCCATTTATTTCTCCAGATGTGCCAGAGTTCTGGTCATCTACCTCCTGGACATTTACCTGTGGAGCACGATGAAGCTCAGGTTCTCTTTTTCAATATATAGATGGAGTCACCGAGTGAATTATTAATTCCCTTCACCTCCAATGCCAGTGATACACAGCCCATGCTGTTCTCTGCCTCTCGGCCGTTCCTGGTGAGGACAGTACTTCCATGGGAGAGCATAGCTCCCAGGCATTTCACTAATTAAGTGGGTGATCCAGGATTTTGATAATTTGCCACATTGTACCAGCAGGGCTTGTGACGGCTACAAGAAATAGACTGGGAAGTTGCCCTACATGTGTAATTATAAGGTGACTTAGTTAAGTCACACACTTTAAGAAAGGGACACAATAGGACTGATGGTGATCTGCCATGCTTCTGGTGCTTTCCTTTAACATAGCCACTTTCAGAGGTAGCCCAGGATAACTGTCAAGACTGGGCACTGTCCCTCGCAGCCACTTTTGGTTGGCCCATCCAGCTATCTCACAGGCCATATTTGTTAGTATTTACATTATATGTGAGCAAGCAGAATGTCCTTCAAAAGAAATTTATTTAATCTGAAAACTAAGAATTAACATTGTAACAAACTCATGATCAGAAATGGTCTCCTCTGCCAGTCTGATTTCTCATAAAAAGCTCTTGATGCTGATAAGAGCTTTACTCTTTCAAGGCTTTATGTACACCAGTGTCCAGGCATCCTTAAGAAGGACCTGTGCACATGTCTTTGTTTTTCAGGTTTCTTTATCTTGTCAGCCTCAAGGATGGCAGCTGGGGCTTTCTAAGTGAAGTAGGATTCAATCAGAAATGGCAAAGGAGAAAGGAGGATAGAAATAACTGAGCTTAAGCACAAGCAACATGAAGAGAGTAAGATCTGTAGTTTGTTGTCCCACCATTTGTATCACAGCAATGGTATTCAGTTGTAACATGAAACTTGTGGAGCAGTATTAAGAAGAATTTGGGTAAGTTCTAGTAGCCCAGAGAAGGCTTTTGCAATAAAGACAGCTAGAGGATTCATTGATTCCTTCATGTAGTGATGGTGCTAAACTGTGATTACTTTGCATCTGAATAATGCAAGCACACGAACTAAGCCCTATTTCACACATGTACTCCCTTCTCAAATGCATAAAGCAGGTTCAGAGGATGCCGGCAGTTAACAGGTATTTTTAATAGACTGCAGCGAAGATGCAACTAATCTAATGGAGAAGAGTAAACGAGAGCAATTAAGGGAAAAGGGGGTCAAGTCTGCCTGGATATTACCCACGTAGCAGGCGCCATCATCGGTATCGCTAAGCTGGTGGCAAAGCGATTGGATAAACCATCGCCAAGCCCTCGTCCTCTGGTGCGGAGCGCTTGGAGCTAAAAAAAAAAATAAAAAAAATCACTGAGCGGCTCCGCTTGCAATGTACAACCGCTTCCCTGGGACGGGCTCCGGGGCCGCGGCACACGGCAGCCGCCATCCGCGCCGCGTTCCGGGCTTTCCACGTGACCACGGCCCCCTCTCCCGGGCTTGGTGCCGCGGAGGGGCGAGGCGCGGCCTCGTAGCGCCCCGAACGCGTCCTGCGCCCGCCTGGCCGCTCGGGGGCAGGACTGCGGCCCCGTCTGGCCGCGGGGACACTGGGGGCTGGG
>WUAM01000395.1:14625220-14654480 GCA_024336885.1 Actenoides hombroni
CCCCCCCCCCGCGGGGGCTCGCCGGGGCCGCCGCCCCGGCGGGCGGGGGGGGGGGGGGGGGGGTGCGCACGCGGGGGTTACCTGAGGGGCAGGGGGTGGCGCGCGGCCAGACCGTTACCGGGAGGGGGCCGCAGCCGATGGGCGGCCGGGCCTGGAGGCAAAGGGCGCTTCCCGGGCGGCTGGGCAGCGCTTTGCGGGCTGGGAAGGCTGGGGTCGGCGGTGCCCTCCGCCCGCTGCTGTGCCTCTGAGTGCGCGGTGCTCCCCTGTGTGGGTGTGTGGAGGGGGGAGGCAGCAGAGGTAGGGACAGGGGGCTGTGCCCGGGCTTGTGCCTCTTCTGATCTTCTCCGGCTGCCGGCAGCGCTTGTGGAGCCTGCATGTCGTGAAGGGCTTGTTGATTTTTATGCTGCTCTGTGCCTTCCTGGTTTTTAGACGAGGGACAGAGAAAGCCAAGCGTGCCATGTGGGGACCTGCAGTCGCTCTTGTAACACTTGTGCGAGTACTGCCAAAGGTTTCCAGGTGAGAGAATCAGTAGCGTGGGAGGTGTGCTTAAGACTTCGGCACAAGCTTAAGGTGAACTTGGTGTTTGGGGCTGTTGTGCAGCCTTCGTATATTGTCCCCTTTCTGTACATCTTGTGCCAGATGGTATGTGGTTTTTGATCCAGTGTCTGCACGCTTTTGATTAGAAAACTAGGTAGTGCTGTAGGCATTGGACATAAATGTAGGAAAAAAGTATTCAGAATCTCTCTGAGTAGTTAGTTTTAACATGAACTCTGTAGAAGGATGTGCAAACTTGAGGGTGATGACAAGCTTGTGCTACAGCAGAGATAGAAAATAATATGGGAGCGGCATACCTTCTGTAGAGAAGTGCTTTTTAATGGTTTTGAATAATAAAACCAGAGAATGCTGAAATTTAAGCAATATATGGTATCTGGTTAAGGATGATAAAGGCTTACATGGTTAAGGATGATAAAGGCTTACATATCTAAGTCCTTTTTCTTCTTGGGATAAAAGTTTACTCAGAATTATATGCGTGAGGCTTTGTATTTATGTCCTCAACCCTGGAAAAAAAAAAAGTGACTTTTGAGATACTAGAGCTTACAGCTACTCTTTTTGCTAGAATTGCATGTCGTAATCTACACAATGAAGTTCAGTAATATGCAAAGCGTATACGCAAAAATCTGGGACCAACACCATTCCTTTAATGCTTCTAATGTTGCACCCCCCTTTCTAAAATAAACATTATCACCAGACTACCATGTTAGGTATTTTCTTTTTTTCTGTCTCTTGAGGAAGGATACTGTCAAATTAGTTATAACCAGTTGGTACAGTAATTAAGTTAATGTCTGTATGACTTAATTTTTCTGGTGGGTTTTGTTTGTTTTTTGTTTGGTTTTTTTGTTTAATTATTCAGATATATCCCTTCAAGATTATTATCTGCAGTGCAAGAGAGCACTGGCACAAAGGCATTTAGGTTCTGAATTGGGTTTTCTGCTTTCCAGATAAGAGTAACGTGGGGGGTTTTAAGGCTATATTCGGATGCTTTGGATCGAGGAACATGTGTATTCTTCATTTGAGATTCTTGTTAATCAGTAATCATAAAGTCCTGTCTTCTTCCTGTGAACTTCACAGAAACTGTTGCCCAAGATGCAATCTGCTGGCCTAGAGAATGAGGAACAGGATGGCTAGCCTTGAGATCCAGGTTCAAAAGCTGTTTGTAAAGGCCACTTAGAGGGGAATAGTCCATTTAATTGCTTCTATGTGTTTAAATTTCTGAACAGTACTTCTGTTGGCCCAAAATGCAAATTAAACCTGTTTAATATTGCTAAATGTTTGTGTTGTGTAATCCAGTGCTTGATAGAGACTGAGTCAACATCAATTTTTTCTTCATCTAGATGAGACAACTTGGTGATAGATGAGAACATGGAAATAGAGCTTTATTTTTGCTGATGAGGCTGTGGTTGTGAAGCCACGCAGGCCACTTCAGGATATCAGTCAAAATGTACTGCAGAGTATCTCGTGTTTTCATGTTTCTTGTTTTCAGCTGATGATGGCTTTTGTTCATTTCTACAGCTGCAGCATGGTTTGTTTGTTTGTTTGTTTTGGGGTTTTTTTGTTTTTTTTGTTTTTTTTTTTTTTAGATTAAAATGACCTTTGAGGTTAGACAAATGATACATTCTTCTGAACTTCAATACTGGTTCTGTAAGTTGTATACTTCGGACAGCTTCATGTTTTTCAGATTTTCTTTTCTGGGAAGCAGTTGAATAGTTTTGAAAATAATTTTCATTAACCATCTTAACAGTTGAGAACCCCAACTTGTGAATTTAGAAGTGTCACGTGATAGCTTATCTTAGGGGTTTTGGTGGATGGGGTTTTGGTGTGCGTGTGGTCATTTTGTTTTATTTTTTTTGTTGTTGATTTCTGAGCTGGGTAGCAATTAATGTTGTAAATACTTAACTGAATTTTCTGTTGATGATGGGATAATTGCAAACTGAAGATTCCATGGCAGTTTCTAAATTTCTGTGCTTTTCTTGCCGCTTCCCTCCTAAATATGACTAAGAGCCTAGATCTTCCCAGTACCCAATTCTCATCTTTTACTTTCCCTCCCTGCAGTCTCTGGCACTTATTTCATAGAGTCATGGAATTGCTTGAGTTGGAAGGGAACTTAAAGATAACCTAGTTCCAACCCCCCTGCCATAGGCAGGGTCACCTCCTACTAGACCACGTTGCTCAGAGCCTCGTCCAGCCTGGTCAAACACATCCAGGGATTTCACAGACTTCAGCTTCCACTTGCATGTTAATGTGCTCCATTCTTCCCATCCCTGTGTGGCCTCATTTGTGCTCTGCGAGGTCTGTCCTGCAGTCTCCAGTTTGCTTCAGCTTTCACACATATCTCTTAACCTGTCTGCAGACCGCCACGTTGTTTTGACCTACTAGTAGACTGTTAGAAAGAGAAAGGTGTATGTACTACCTTTGTCATTTTTATATTGCTTTATCTACTGAGTAAAGATCAAACGTGATCTGTTGTTTGTGTTCTTATATAAAAAGCATCTCAGAACAGTTCAACTCCAAGAATGTTATATGGACCAAGCTGTGTAAACAAGAAGGTCAAGACCAGAGACATAGCAATTGTTTACTGGCCCTTTCAGGTGCCTTGAGATTGAGAGAGGTTTTTCTATTGGATGCTGAACATTTTGGTATATTCCAGTTGACTCTGTTGGACAGTTAGCTCACTCTGAAACTTAAGGAGAGAATTTGGTTAGTTTTGTCTGGAACTACCGAATTTGGCTTTTGATTGTTTAGAACAATATATAGAAGGGTAATATTGAAGTGTACATGTGCAAAAGGAAATAATGAAAATTGTTATAACAGTGTACTGTAAAGTCTTAATGAGTTCAGATGTGAATCCTTTCTTGGTCTAGGGAGAAGGAATGGAACTCCATTATCCTCTTTAAATTTCACTGTAGAATTTATTTATTTTAGGAATTTGGTGAGTGACACGTTAATAGCTGCAGACATGTTGACATTAATTACCAAGATTTTTCAGTAGTTGTAAAAGATATCAGTGTAGGATAAGAGAGTACAGAAGGCTTTGTGAACCATTCCATGCCTACTTTACAGGTACCATGTGTTACACAGCTTAGGGAAGCAAAGAAAGTGGATTCTTTTTTTCAGCATCATACTTCAGGTTTCTTGTGGCCAGCACTGCAGGGAAGTTAATTTGGATTAAAAATGTTTTAATTCGCTAGAATTAAGTGACTTGAATGTCTTGGGCTTTCTAAGGTTTGGTTTTGTAAAACAACATTAACTCAGTCATTCTACTACCAAGGGATTGTTTTGAATTACTAGAAGCAAAATTGTGAGTAGTTCTTCTACAGTTATGTGACGCTGATAGTCAAGATTGTCTTCCAAAGGGAATATACACAATTGTACCGTGTGTCTGTTCTTAGCCTCTCAGCCTGTTGAATGCTTTCAATAAAACATAGGAAGCAGTAGAAACGCTGTGATCAGTTGTCTTTGCTGAGGTTTTGGGAGGAGACAGCCATACATGGGAGAGATCCTATGAGTGTCCTTTCTGAGGAAAAGGCTGACCAAACCAGGACAAAAAGGTCAGCTCTCTGCCTAGATTCCAGAGAGCGAGACTCAACTAGCTTCTTTCTCACTTTTTTTGATATTCTACCTCTATAAAAAGCTTCAATTAGAAGTCTTGTCAGGGATTTTTGTGATGTCAGTGGTATCCTGTGCTTTTCCAGTGGTCCTTTCTGCTGTTTGTTAGTTTATTTTGTTTTCTTGTGGTATCTGTTAGATGTTTCTTTGGAGGTTTTATTTTCCTTTCTCAAAACTTTAATTTCATATACATAGATACCAGTGGGACTGTAAGATCAATCTTCATGTTACACTTCAGCAGTAATCTTTACTCTGCAGTTCTATCACCAAAGTTCTGAACTTTGACTGCAAGAAGTCCAATAGGTACCAATAGGGATGTGTGATACCAGTTTACCTGTAGCAACTGCAGTTGATCAGTTGTAGCAATGACTTCTAAAGACATGGTAACTTGCTTGTTGTTTTCCTGCTTTATGGACTTTCTTGAGTTGTATAGTGTATGTTCTGTTTGTTTTGTTGTATTATTTTGCTTTGTTTGGAGACAGATTGCAAAAAGACTTTGTTTCTAAATAGATTTAGAGTGGTGGTGGATGGATAGGAGGGTTGATATTTGTCACAAATATTGGTTTAAAGAGATAATCAGGCCAATTAAACCAGATCTAATATTTAAGAAGCGTCTATTTGATGAAACAGCTCCATTGTTTTTCATCAGCCACAGCTGTTGTAACTGTACTCTCTATGGAGTCAGATCTCTTGTTATGTAGGTCACATCAAGGAAAACCAGCAGCTGAACACTTGCTTCAAGTATTGTAGAGGAAAGTGCAATGAAAACATCGTATATGTTCCCATTGAAGCGTTTGGAAACAGTAAGAAGAGTTGTGTAGTAGACTTTGGCAATTTGTATGAAGACCTGTTGTAAAGGTGGAAAAGTAAGTAAAAATTTATCCAGACATCTTTGTCCCATCTAAATAAAAGTAATTTGAAAACAGAAGGAAATGGAAAACCAACAACAATCTGGTAACAGAGTTCCTTGAAGGAATTTTTAAATAAGAGGACTAGAAAGTACTTACATGCTTTGTGCCTTGAAATGAACAGCTTCCTTTGAACTTAAATAGTAAACAGGCTCTTTAGTTTTCATTCTCTCCATTTGTCCAGCAGACTATTTTTTCCACTTTTTTGTGGGGGAGGAGAGAGGGTAGTAGTTTCTGCTGCTTCAGTTTTGCAGTTGTCTGCTGCAGTGGCTTTGAAGATGATGTGAATGAGTACGTGCGCTTCCTGATTCATACTTTTTTTTTTTTTAACTCGCATCCTTTTTGTTTTCCCTTGGTAAAAACAGAGAAGCTTCTTGAAGAGGAAGAATAATAATTGAGAAGAAAAATAAATAGGGAGAGTATGACAGCTATTTCTGAGACAAACACGTGTTTGATATAACTTTGGAAGCAAGTATAATTTTTAAGGAATGGTATGTTGCATTAGCACACCACGTTCTCCCATGGTACAGACAAAACGAATCATTTTGAGATCTTCTGATACAAACAGACCATTTGGTGTGCTATATGGTGGTAGTAGAGTCAGATAATTTCTTTGATACAGGGGTCTTAAGTGCATGGTAACTCTAAAATACTGAGCTTTGCTGCTATTCCCTGAGAGCAGATCTGCTGTGAGCTCAGTAGTAAGATTTTATCGTTGTTGGTCCTAGTAGAAAAAATAAACCAGATGAGGCTTTTGGACTGCTTATGTGAATGTGGCTCATTACAGTGCTAATAATTATTTCTTTGTAGTTGAATTGAAATCTTTTCCACGTTGTACATTTCTAATGCAAAATTTTCATTAGGTTATTTAGTATAAAATGTCACTACATTTGTCTTACGTTTGAAATACTGGTGGTCTGTGAGACTAAGATGTTGTCTACACCTAACAGGTTTTATTAATATTTATGTATCTTCAGTAGATTGAAATGACTTAGACATTGAATTTTGGACTTCTAATGACAGTGGTTTTATTCTCTGACTGGAAGTCGTTTGCTAATCAGGCACAACTTCTTTTGCCCATAAATGCGTTTATGTAGAATATGGATTGTTATATTATTTATATTTTTAGTGCAGAATTTATGCTAAGGCACAGTCAGGAAGGCCACATGACTGAGTTTTTCCAGTGCGCCTGTAAAGCTTCCATCTGGTCTCTGTATCTTGTTTGCTGTGTTGTAGCCGTTTGTTTTAGGCCTTTGTATTCATTATAGGTAGGATTAATACACAGTTCTTTCAGGTATAATTGTGTGGGGAATAGATGAACTGATAGAAAGCGTAGATCGTTGCGGTCTCTGGGTTTGCATTTCACATCTAGAATAGCTAGTAACAAGTCATGTGTGAGCATATATTTGTATCGAACCCTGGGTGTTTCCTGCTTGTTGGTCTTCTTAACAAACCTCAGCTGCTGTTTTGAGGAACCTTTCTTCACAGTGTTTACACTTATCAGCTTGCAGCATAGTCTTTTACTGCCACTTTACTATAAGTTATCATTGACAGATGGGATAGATGCAGATTTTGTTTTTAAACATATTTTTCTTATGTTACTTCCTGTGCTTGTTATATTTAACCTTTTCCAGTAAGGATTCCTGTTAGTATCTAAATTATTCTGAAAAGTGATGTCAATGTAAACACCAAAAATGATGTGTTGCAAAAGACATAGTATCAGGCAAATGTGAATGTAGTTACCAAGTATCATGTAAAGGGAGGAAGTGTCTTGATTATCTTGTAAAATGTAAATCAATACCTTATCAGAGTTGACTTTGGAATCTAAGAGTTAGACATAACTCTTTATGAATCTCCCATTTATTGTATATTGGGTGGTTAATAAAACATGTCAGTTTATAGTACCCCTTAAATTAAAGTAGGTGAAGGATAAAGGGCTAGTGGGATGAACTCTAAACTTGGCATTACATTGAAAAAGTTTAGCACAGATTTTCTTTGTTAGCCTTTACGTATGAGGAAACTTAGCTATTTTTGTTACTTCTAAGCTTTCAGCATTTAGGAATCCAATGACTGTTGCACCTTTGAGGGAACAAATGATGTGTGCCATTGCAACATTTGTGACATAAGGATGTTTTTAAGGAGACCATAAAACCACATTTTGTTCCTTATTGAAATTGAGCAGAGCCTGGAAAAGCAAACTTAATTCCTATATTAAAAGTATCTTGTTGTATACTTTTCAAATTGCCACTACTATGTTGTTATGATTTCTTGCAGGCAATTAAAATAATCAGGCTCTCTGTCTTGCTTTCTTTCTAATCAAGTGTTCTTATTCTAGCTGACAAATCAAGACCTCCTTCATCTAGCCCTTCCAGTATTATTCGCCGGACTTCCTCGCTGGATACTCTTGCTGCTCCATACCTTGCTGGACAGTGGCCTCGTGACAATCATGGACAAGCTGCTCCGTGTATGAGAGATAAGGCCACACAGGTAGGACAGATTTTTATCATTCAGAATATTTAAATGTGAAGGCAGGATTTAAATTTAAGAAGCTTTTCCACTGAAAACATTCACTTCAGCTTCCTTGCCTGCAAGTTCCTACTCACTTTCAAATTGCAGGAATCCTGTGTTTGCTACGTGAATTATTTGTGTTCTTCTCTTAGAAAAGTCTGTTAAGGTTTCCACTTCTTGCCCAGAAAAACGCTAGTGTATTGCACAACTGTTTTCTCATGGTTTTTACAGTGTGCAGCACGCTAGATTGCAGTGGTGTTAAGTATTTTTTGTTCGTTTGTTTAAATTTATACAGGAGAACTTAGTGGCTCCTTTTATGTATGTCTATCTTAAAACTGAATACAAACACTTCTGTAGTGCCTCGACAAAAGATACTGTGGCCTTTTTTTATGATAGGCTTTTCACCCTATGGTTGTAAAAGACCTTTAATGTTCCTCTGGGTCTGTGCACCAAGTGTGGACTTTTATACATTGAAGAGCTGCCTCGTTGAACTGTGAATGATGTTCATATTTAGCTTTACTGGGAAGTATTGAAAAAGTACATGACTTGTCAATAAACTTCAACAACCTGACAGAATTTCACAAGCTTTTAATATCCTAGGCCACCTGTAAAGACAGAATCAACAGAGTTGAATGAAACTGGTGTTGCAAGAGTTACATGCTTATCGTGAGGGTTGTTTTACTGTTCCCCTTAAAGCAAGCTGTTGTTACATGGTATCCTACTATATGCAGAAGTGATTTAAGATAGGTTTTCCTATAAAATACCCCAGTGTTTAATTTTTGCCTTCTGTGGATGCAGTCTGGCATTGGATTTCGCTAACGTAGAGTGAAAAAGTGAGCCAAACATATCAGATTTTAATTCCCTATTCCTAGAGCATGATTTCAGCAACAGGTTTCCCCAATTCTAGGGAACATAAGTAAAATGCAGTTTGAAGAGAAACTGACAACATGAGGGACATACCTGAATTTGAGCCTGCCTTAGGTTTGATAGCAATAACAAAAATGTGGCCATTTAAGTTTCAACATGCTTTCTGGTCAAATATGTAGATGTTGATTAGATGATGTCTGCAACATTGATTGTTACTGTATGGTCTTCTCAAGATCCACAGCATTTTTGCAGAAAGGACCACAATTCAAAGTTCAGATCAGTGGAAAAGTAGGGTGGTTTGTAGGGGAACGTGTCTGCATGGGTAAGGTGGAAATAGAAATGAGTGAAGGAAGGATAGCTGAGGAGCAAGTTTTCTGTGCAGAAAAATGAAACAGAAAAATGGTTAGAAGATGGGGTGAAAAAGGTAAGGAAATCATAGTAAGAGGAGGAGAATGAAGGAAGGTGTACGATATACAAGGAATTGCTGTTCATGCTTAGCTATTAAAGGGCAGAAGTAAACCAGTGTGAGTGCCTTAGGTGTTTATTTTCATATTTGATTTCTTAGGATAATACTTTTTTTTCCAGATACTTGTATTTCTGTACTGCTGCTGAAGTATTTATTCAGTTGATCTCTTGCAGCTTAGTTTTGGTTTATCTGAGTCATGGTTGCACTTTTATATTATGTGTATTTTCTAGCTATATCAGATATCCTCTTTGCTTACACTTTTCTTTTGCCTTTTCCAATTCTGACATATCTAGCCACTATTGTAGTGAGGTTTTTATATATAAGGGGGAACATATTTACAAACATCAATGGGAATGCTGTAACGGGCATTGGATATTTCTGCAGAATGAGTATATTTAGCAGTGATCGGTGTTTATATACTGCTGAGGGAAATAGAATGATCTGTTTGTACTTCCAGTAGAAAATTTTGGGATACAGACATAGATCTGTAGGTCGAAAGCTTGTGTTTATATGGCATGGATGAGACGATGTTGCTTTTAATCTTTCTGGTGTGCTTGAGAGCAACCATTTGAGCTAGGGACTTTCCCAAGGTAGTGTAGACTCTCCATTTGTTTTGCTTAGCATTTCTTAAGACATGGTGTTTGGATGAAGTTTAACTTAGAAGATATTCTAGCTCCAGTGTGTAATTTCAGATTTGACAAAGTCTGATGCAAAATGGAGGTGTTCAGATTTCAAAAGTTGAGGCAACAGGAATTGAAACTGTTAAGTTATAAAAGATTTTCAAGTTGAGTAGGCAGGGTATCTTGGTTCTGCAGTTTTATGGAATAAAGTAATTTCAGAAGGACACTGGGAAGAGACAGCGATTAGTGACACACTTTGGCTTGCAGGCCTTCATAGAGATGCCCATAGGTCATAACTGACAACTGTGTAAGAGATCCCAGGTCATGCAAAGACTATGTATCAGACTCCTGCTTCAACTGATGATTTTGATGAAACCTGCCTATAAAACCAGACTGAGTTATGTATGTGCAGCATGTTTGTTGGGTGATAAGTGTATTTTTGAGTGTCCTGGCTGGAATTGTACATGCATATATTGTTTTAAGTGCTGCTAAAACAGGTGTTTGTAGTCTTTTGTCTTTTTCCATTTGAATCAAACCTGATCGCTTTTGCCTGGGGTTGTTTGAAATACAGCTGTGTCAAAAGACAAGTTAAAATGAGACAATGGCTTTGTATTTTTTTAATTCTTAAGGAATAATTAATTTAAACTGCAAAGATTTTGCTTCTAAGACTTTTTCTTAAGTGTTCTATTATCTGTGATAAATTTAACCTTGAACTCATTTCTCTTGTAATTCTAGAACAGACAAAAGGATGTGAATGGTAACAACTAATAAGCAAGGAGTAATAATTTAAGAACCTAGAGAAATAGAAATCCCTCTTTGTCTGTTGGTTACTTGGCCTGTTTTTCTTGAAAATAAGTGTTAGAAACAAAATAGGAATAAGTAGGAGACTTGCTAAAATAGACATTTCTGTCTTGATTTAAAGGTTTCCTATAATGTCTTATACCTACTCTTGCTCTAAAAATATTTGTTCATTTAGCAGATGAACATCAAAGTGACCTTTAATCCTTTAAAATGAATTGGATATTAATTTATGAAATAAGTCTTTAAGTCAAATTCTTTAATACAAATTAAATTCAAAGACTGATTAGAGTGCTAATTAGATTCCTGTAGGCAAGTGGAATGGTTGTCTTGAGATGGCATATTAGAATTAGTGTCTAAAACTTATTTTTCCAGTAAATGGAGGACAGGATGAGAATCCAGGTTGACATTTGCCAATTGATTAGACAAAGATTGGTACTTGGGAATGAGGGTTGTCAATTATTCTATTTTATGAGTGCTTTTCTGGGAAAATAGATTCTAATGGATTCTAATTTTGCTACGAAACAGGAATTGATTTGTCCGAGTTTGTTTTTGATTTGAAATGGTGAAGATGAAAACCTACTGATAGTGGGGAGTTCATTTATATGAATCTTATATTTGTAACTGAAGCCAATGGGAGTTGTAACTTGTTCAGAATTGCCCCTCCATTGTCCCTGCAATATGGGAACTAATACCACAGCGTGGAAGGCCTTGCAAGTTTCTGTGTTCTGAGTACAGATGGGTAAATAAGGGTGGTTTGGGGCTTGCAAGCTGTTAGTCTCAAATGTAAGAATGACTGTTGTGCACTGTAGATGTGAAGGCTTTGAGACAATCAAAATTCCTGTCTGTGAGAGAAAGTGAGGATGAGTTAGCTAAATCACCACTGTATGCAAAGAACTGCATTGTGGCAACAGTGCATTTAAAGGAATTTGCTGTCTCTTTCAGTGTGTAAACTGCTTCCAGAAATCCTTCTTCCTGCTTCATTAGGTATATTTTCTGTGACTGCACAAAGATTCCTGATAGATGTTGTTATCCCTCTTAGTCTTTACAGTTCACTGCTTTTGGAGGCCAGTCTGGATATGGTTAGGTGGGAATACAAACTCTCCATAAAGGACACAGTATTATCACAGGCATGCCCGTGGATTTTTGTTACCTTAAATAAATAGTTTAACTTAATGATACTTAGAATTTCTCAGAATGGTTTCACTGCAGTGTGTTTGCAAGTTTCCTTATTAAATGTTAATGACTTGGTTAGTTTAGTGAAACTAGCTTAGTATTTATTATCTGTGTTGCTTGCTGCTTGGCCTGAGACAACTAGGAACCTGAAGCCCTTTGAGGCATTAATAAATTAATTCTCTGCTTTGCAAATATCTCTAGTGGTGTTCATATGCCTTGCCTTACTTTTTACTCATTCTTCTGAGCAAGAACATGATTTTAAAGCCGTACTGGTGCAGGCTTTCACAATGTTTACACCAAGCTACCCTTGCTAATGCATCAGAAATAACAAGGTCAGCACCTGTGCAGGAGATAAAATACACCATCTCTTCCAAATTCCACACTGTCATACTGGCTCCTCAGAGCTCTAGAGCAGCTTGTGGTACATCTGCCTGTTAATACTGCCTTATGCTCAATAATTTGGAAGGGAAACTACCACAACCCTGTATTAGAGTAGATCTGAAAGTTGTTGCATTGGTTTTGGTTTGGTTTTGGTTTTTTCAATTACGTAGTTTCACTCCTTTTTTCATACTTTACTTGTCAGAAAGGCTTCTTTGCAGTGTCTGCTTTTCGCTCACAAATCTGAGCTTAGCAAATCTTATCACTGTTCTCTTATGGTTTGTCTCAAAGTATTCTACCAGAAAGTAGGAATTACCTTTTTCAGTTAACCCTGTAATCTTCTTGCTGCAGACAGAAAGTGCCTGGGCTGAAGAATATTTAGAAAAGAAGAAAAGTTCACACAAACGTTCAGCATCATGGGGCAGCAATGATCAACTCAAGGAGGTCAGAAATGCTATTATTTGAGATACCTTTGGATTAAATGTTTACTGGTATGCTCTGTTACTATGAGTTTTTTTGGTAGGCATGAATATTGTACTGCTTTATTTTATTCTACAGAATGTGGTCTTGGTAAAAAAATCAGATATAACTGTTCATTTGGTATTGATTTCATAATCAATAATGAAGGACTATTGAAATTTTTAATCTGAAAGTGTGGGAAAGAAAGTGTCAAATGCAGGTGACATTATTTATCAAAGGAGGAAATATAGCAGTGATCAAACTACTTTCAAACTTTGTGTATTTCAGGTATTCTCATTAAACCTCCAGAGATATCTTCTGGGCTTCAGCAACTTATAGCTAACATATTAGGATTTCAAGAACTTGAATATAATTTGGTGCTGGCAATAATTATGAACCTTGTGGTAGTAAAGAATTTTAACTAAGTGATGAATAAATAAAATAAATTGATGAAGCTGTGTGTGTACCTGAATATATCTGGTGAAATCTAATGTGAATTTTTCCTTTATTAGATTGCAAAATTGCGTCAACAATTACAGAGAAGCAAACACAGCAGCAGGCATCATCGTGATAAAGAAAGACAGTCTCCATTTCATGGTAACCATGCGGCCATTAACCACAGTCAGGTAAGGCTGTGTGCTTTTTGGACATACTGGCTAGCTCATACTGTTTTTAATTGCTTTCAAGGTTGTGATTTGTCTTAAAAGGAGACATGTACTGCTAAATATGTTTATGATATTTTTGTTACTTAGCTGGATTGGCTCTGAACTCCTGCTTTAAAAGAATTTCAGATAGTTAGATCCTTTCTTAAAGCAAGACTCTTGAAGAGATTATCTCTTTCATTGCACATTGCTGTAACAATTATGAATTTGCATGTAGAATATGGCATGGAGCAAACTGGTGGTAACATGATACACTCAAAATTGTAGTTTTGTCTCAACAATAGCACTTGCCTAATCCTATGATGAACTGATTTGAAGAGGTTACCTGACCAATGGGATTTTTATGTACTCTATTATTAAAGTGTTTATACTCTTGATGGTTTCATGCAGCCTTTGTAAGAGTGTTGGTGGTTTGGTTTGCTTTGGTTTTTTTCCTGTCATTTATCATGCCTTGAGAGTTCAAAAATTGTGATGGTTAGGCCACCACATGTTTTATGAGCAGTTTTAGTTTTATCTCAAGACTGTTAATGAGGTCAGGTTCACAGACAGATAATGTTTTCAGCTCAATTAATAGCAGGTGGAAAGAAATAGCAGGCTTTTAGGCACAGATCCTTTTTCAAGTCTGTTTTGCTCAAGTAACTTTAAGAAAACCAATAGGTAGGAAAGTTTGGTCACTTGTTCAGAAGAGTTTGGGGTTTTTTTGTCCCTATTGGTATCTCATGAATGTGTATTTATGATACATACACCTGTTCTTTTTGTAACTGATAACAAAATTAAAAAATTGTATCCCTCACAATTATGTAGCAAATCAGTGTAGTTGAAAAAAAACTGTTGAAGTGTCAGTGTTGTGAATTGAGAAAGTACTTCAGCTGTGAAGTTTCTTTGCAAATATAATCATGTTCCTGATTACTACTGAAGTACAGTTAACATTGTTCTAATAAATATCACACTTTGATACCAGTTAATGAAAACTTTCTCCTTTTTGTCATTCCATCCTTCTGGAAATAATTTAGGCTAGGGAGGGAAACTGTTGTGACATCAGCATGTGCCCTGTTCTACAGGGACTTACCCATTTTGATAAAAGATGAAATAAAAAAATAGAAGGGAGACCCATGCATCCAGTCCTGAGCAGCCAGGCTTTTTCATAGTTAGATTCACTCAGACACCTTACTTCTGTTATAACTAAGAGTGGAAATAAGGAAGTGTAACAGTGTTTTGATTTTTTTCCTGCACTCTTTTTCTTAACTCCTAGTTTGTATAGAAACCAGTAGCATCTTTTTGTCTCAGACCGTAACTTATTCCCACTGTAGCTGATTTAATTAGAAGTCATGAAGGTTCAGGACATAAGTGCCTCTTGAGTTCAGTTTGCTATTAGTTTGACTTCTGTGCTGCTATGAGTATTGTATTTAAGATGCTTTATAGAGTTACTTTTTTGACATAATGATTTAGGAATTATTTCTTCAAACACTTCAAATATTGAAACAAACTATTTCCTCCTCTTCTTCTGTATAGCATAAGAACAGTTTGAATTTGAAACAGGCTGTCTAGTGTAAATTCCCAGATTTTGGTCTGCTTTACTGAAGTATGGGTATGTTATAGCATGTTGCTAATCTTAGTGACTGCTGTAGCTGAAGTCAAAGCAGTCCAAAATGCTGAAAGAAGAAAGACAAATAAATCACGCAATGCCTTTCTAGGGGGTTTTGAGTAAGTTTATGAAAATTGGTGAGACACGTTGCAGGGTGGGGAAGGTGGGTCAAAATACTTGATGAAAGGTATTTTATCCAAACTTGTAGAACTTATGTGATGATTTGTTCTGTACTCATGGTGAATTGAGGTATTTCAAGCAAAAAAAGAAAAGTCTGCTTAGGAACTTGTGGTGTAGGCCCTTCAGTACACTGGAGAATTACATGCAGTCTAGCAGTTTTGGCTTGGTATTCTACAAACCTGTAGGTTTCTGAATGCTACAATATTGTCACTTTAGCATAGATAATCTTAGTGGGTTTTAATTTTGAAAATGATCAGTGATGCTGCTACTCTGAAAAATACACACACAGACAAGTGATGTATATACTTTTGGGTTTGCATCATAATTACTTTTATTATTATGCTCATGAAATTTTGCTTCTTGTATGGAGGTCTTTTGCATTCTGCCAAATTTTAGAGTTGCACAACAGATAATTAGTTTTTGGCTTGTGAAACAAACTATAAAATATAAACTGAGGCAAAGGATCTTTTCCAGCATTGTGTTACAAGACAAACCATTGTTTTTCTTGGTAAATTTTGTGCCAGCTGTGTCAAGCTACTTGTGAAGGGGGAAGTTACAGGAGGCTTCAAAAAGAGTTAAGCGAAGGGTTTAGATTAATGGTATTTAGAGTCTGCTTTCCAAATCAGAGTGAAAATCTGTAACTGTAGGCATCAAGGGCCAAGTTTCTAGACTTTCTTATTCCTTTCTAGGGAACCGCTAAACTAGAATTTCTGGCAACAGTTCAGTTCCATCAGAATTTGTGGGAAGGACTGTGTGGAAACAGTTGCAGTTAGTGATTAGAATATTTAGGTTTTTTTGTTTGTTTGGGTTTTTTACAGTCCTAACTTGAAGGAGTCTTGCAGTTGTTGACTTTAGAGGGTCATAGTAAGATTTCTGAGCTCAACGAGTTGAATTCTTGACAATGTCAAGAAAATGTATTAGGAGATTGCCTCGGTAGTCCTTTCAAAGAGACGAGGTAAACTCTATTTGACATTCTAGAAATGGCTTACTCTTCTAGTTGAAGTGAAAGTAAGCAATTCCACTGGATTTATTTTCTCTCTTCTTCCCTACTAATAAACATTTAAGCTTTGGTAAAATTCACGAATTGTGGCAAAGTTTTTACAGTGGTTCTTACTACCTAAGCCTTCAATTGATTCTTAAGTTGTGCTTCTTTCTTCTATGATTTTTCTTTGAAGAAAGACATCCACACAATCTCTATGGAATAAGCTTGTTAGCAATTCTCATCCTTCTATTCAGAATCAGGAAGTGGTGAGGAACTTGATGCAGCCCTTGCTGCTGACTACCTTTTTTTCTTTTTCTTTTTCTTTTCCTTTTTTTTTTTTTTTTTTTCTTCCCCCAGAGCAATTGGAAGTTTTTTAGTTTTCTTCTTTTTTTCCAGGATGCCAGAAATGTTCTATTCTGCCTCTCTTTACAGGAAAAGGGGTTTGCAGAAAGATCATAGCCTCCTCAGGTGATCTCGGAATGCTTCTGAGAATGTTGCATTTTGAATCAATTACATGGTAGTAAATCTATAAACATGAGTGAAACCAATGAGATCTTCCTCTATTTTCTGTCTTAATGTAATGGAGAAACCAGAATTGATGCCAGAGCTGAAGCCAGATGGGAGAATAAAGGGATTAGTCTTTCAAAATCATCTTTTTTCCTCCGTGCACTAGGCTGATGTTATGCTGCTATTTGGCACTATGAACCATGAAGCCCCCTCCTTTCACTTTACTGGGGAGCACGTCTCCTTAATGTCTTGCCAATCGATTTAAGCCTCTATTAATATTGAGACCAACTGCCTGCAGTTTGCAGGTATTTTTATATTTGTGTCACTCTTACCACCTTACGTAGAGAGAACATTTAATTTTTAGAGTGGAATTAACATGACGCATTCAACCTTTACATGTTTTTTTTTAATATCTGAAAGCACCAAAAATCCTTGGATTCCATTTAAAGTTCTGTTGCTTGTTGAAAAATTGGAAGAGCTTAGAGCCTTTTCCTAAAATGCCTGTGAACAATTTAGGTTTGCCATCACCCATATTTCGTGTCTCATGAGTTTATGCCATTCGTATAAGCTTCAGGACTCTAACTGTCCCACCCCAAAACTTCCTGACAGTGTATTGTGTGAGCACTGTAAGGCACCTTGCTTAATTTTGTGTGTTTCCAAATATGCCGATGAGTAGCCAAAGGTTGGTAGCCTGTTGCCGTGTGTCAGGGGCCAGCTCCATGCAGACTTCTGTGAAGACAGTATTTCTAATACAGAGTTTCTTGTTTTGAGGCTGGTTGTTTCACCCCTGTACTGGTGCCTCCTTCCCTTCCCACCCTCTAGCCCTCTGGGTTAACAAGTCACCCTCAGTCATGTACAGAATATTTTCTCTTGGAAGTGAAACATGTTGTACTGAACCATAATGAACTCTGTTGGAGCAACTCCTGCTTGTCTATTTTCAGCTCTTCAAATAGTACTATGACTCTAAGAATTTCTCTGCTAAGCAATCATATTTAAAAGATGGAGAATTCCCACATTTGCTAATGACTGCTGGAATCTTAGACAAGCATACTTGTGTTCAGCTTTCTACTTTTTAACAAGTTCGGTTTGTCCTAAGAATGTGTATATTTAATAACTGCCTAAACAATCTTTACTAGTGTGTAAACTTGTGCTGATAAACCTGTATTATGACTGGATATTGATCTGTATTAGTTTACTGGATTGTTGATCCAAGACATAGTTTCTGTTTTCTCTTTTTTCATTTACAAGCAAGACTTTTGAAAGTCTTTCCAAGTTTGGCCATTATATCAACAAAAACTACACATTCTCATAAACAGTCACAAGCATTTCCTGAACAGAAGCTTCTGTAGTCCTTGTACAAGTCTCTTTTTATAGCTATCCTAATGTTACAGTAAAGCAAAAGCAATATAATTTGTAAGTTTTGCCACCTTAGAAATTTGTTACTGTGAGAATATCTGCGTTATGATCTGCACTTAAAATTCTCTTGTTTACCTTAATTTTTCTAAGGTAGTTTTCCTGACAGACAAACACTGCATGGTTTCTGAGAATTTGCATACAAAGTTGCAATGCTTTGGTGTCTGGCTATGCATAGTCTTGCTACTTGGGGATGGGGGGGAAGAAACAAACAATTGAAAACCAAACAAACCAAAAAACGAACCGAACAAACAAAACACACCCGTGAACAAACTGTTTTGAAGACCAAGTGAGAATGTTACCTTCTTTCTATCAGTAGAGGAGATGTTCTCAATCACAGCACCCAAGGCGATAGACTCTAGGAATTTTACACAGGGATTCTACTGTGACTTTAAATGTCATGATTTTCTTTGAGTTGAACTAAATGTTTGCAGGAAGCATTCTATTATCTCTAGTAGTGCCCCGCATCATCACCAAGAGTCTGTGTTGAAGTCAAGGGCAGAATCCTCTAATGTTCTGGTAGCGTTATTTTTTTAGCAGGGAAAAGGATGCTAATGGAGAGGAAATCTCAGGAAGTCGTGCTGTACCAAAAGGGGCTTTGGAAAACACCAATAAAATGCTTACTGGAGAAAGGAGTTTTCATGCATACTTTGAAACACTGGATTTTAAAAATGTTATCTTCATTCTGAAGCTGCTAAGTGTTAACATTTGGGTTTAAGATTTTATTCTTTTTGTTGAAGTCTTCCTAAATTGTTCTGTTAGCCTTTTATTCTGGCTTAATATGGTTATTATGTGGGTCTTCATTTCTAGCGTAGTGCAATCTTGCATTTGTGGAATAATTTTCATTCTGCATGTGTCAAGGTACTGTAGATGACGTCAGACTTCCATCAAAACACAGTTTTAATAAAATTACAGATGGCAAATCCAACAGTGAATGAAGTGAAATTGTGGGACAGTTCAGAAGGAATGCGACTGTATTTTTAAGACTACAAAATTACTGACGTTTAAATGTTTACTGTTAAACCTTCACTTGTAAAGCAGTGTCAGGTTGGAGGCAGACCATATCAAGGGAATTTTTGAGACTAGATTGTTGAAAACTTTTCTTGCTAGAAATTAGATTTGAAACAAAATTCAGAATGTTTGTATCTTCACTTAAGGCATTTAAGCACTGTAGTTTCATGTACATCTTTGATATTGAGGTGTAGATGTGTTCTGCTTAAAGGTTCACTTTGGAGTAGAAATAATAACTGGTTTTGTGAGTAAATCTACACTGCTTTCTTGCTGTCTCTGGTTCTTCAGGCTCCCATCCCAAAGAGTGCTCTTGTTCCTGTAATACCTATTACCAAATCAACAGGATCACGATTCCGAAACAGTGTAGAAGGACTGAATCAGGAGATTGAAATAATAATTAAGGAGACAGGAGACAAAGAGGAACAGCTTATTGTACGTATCTGCCACCATGATTGCTTTCTATAAGTATTTTGGCTTTGCTTTTAAGTTTTAAGTCATAAGCTTTATTTTTCACAGATTTTTAATTACATTTGTCCGGAATTAATTTTGATTTCTTTAATAAAGGTAGTTGAAAAATCTCTTGGAAAGCAAAATTAAGGAAAGACGTAAAGCTTGGATCTGAATCTTCTCTACTGTGATGCAGTTAGTTTTCCAATAAAATAAGAAATCTCAGTAAAACAGGGGGGGAGGAACAAAACGTCTGTTTAGACAGTTGTTGTAGTAACTTTTTCTTCTCTTTGCCAACGTTGAAGTGTCCCCATCCTAGCAGAACTTGCCCATTTTTAATTGTAATTTTACTTTTAGGTATTTTTAGAGGTAAATTAAGTAATAAATATCAGAAATACAGTTCATGAAGATGATTAAGGGACTGAAATATATTTCATATGAGGAGAGGCTGAGAGAGCTGGGATTGACTGTTCAGCCTTTAGAAGAGAGAGCTCAGGGGGATCTTATCAACGTGTATAAGTATCTGCAGGAATGAAGAGGAGTGAGCTGTATTCTTCTCAGTAGTGTGCAATGACAGGGCAAGAGGCAGTGGGCATAATTTATAAAAACACTACATTAAATCTGAACACACACAAAAAGAAAAAAAAAAAGTAAAAAAAAAAAAGTTTTTATTTTCTGTGTAGCTAAATGTGCGAGGGTGCTCCGAACTGGACCAAGTTGCCCAGAGAGGTTATGGAATCAGGGTGGAGATAGTCAAAAATTGACTGGACAGTCCCGGACAAACTTCTCTATCTGACTCCACTTGAGAAGGGTGTTGGATTAGATGATCTCAAGAGGACCCTTCCAACCTCAACAATTCTCTGATTCTGTGAAATCTTGAAAATCGTTGCCCGTAGTTTTTGAACTTGACTTATTTTCTGTTAGTGTCTTGGGTAATTAATAAAATGTTCTACTTGAAACAGTTCTATGAAACCTGAAAAACCTCTCAGCACTACTGGATTGAAATAAATTGCTAACCAGGTGAGAACAGCCATCTGAGACTTTTTGCTTTTAACAGCCTCAAGATATCCCAGATGGGCACCGTGCACCCCCGCCATTGATTCAGCGTAGTAGCAGCACTCGCAGCATTGATACCCAAACGCCTGGCGGAGCAGACAGGGGCAGTAACAACAGCAGCCGCTCTCAGTCAGTATCTCCAACCTCATTTCTTACCATCTCTAACGAAGGCAGTGAAGAAAGTCCATGTTCTACAGATGACCTTCTTGCCGAATCCAGAGATAAAGGTACTGTGTAACTTTAAAAGTTCACTGATGCTAAATTCTAACTTGTTATTTGCACGAACACAAAAAAAAAAGAGGAGGCTTGTTTCCCCACATCCGTGGAGAAATGGTAGAATGTTTTTTTCTTTAACTGATCTGTTTTTTCCAAATTGCTCTGATTACTGCGCGGTCACAAATATCTAGTGCTCTGCAATTGAAGCTGGATAGATGTGAGTGAGGAATGTGTTTCCCAAACAAGTTTTTGATTTTAAATAATAGATCCATCAAGTATTTTAGGCAAGTTGAAGAAGCAAGGGTGTACAGCAACAGGGTGAAACAGCAATGTAGGCTAGTCCTGTTTTTTTTATGGTACTTTTATGATCTCAGACAAAATGGGCAACCTTGCAGCATTTCATACATGTACCCATAAAAGCTTAAATGTTTAGGGTTTTTAGTTTATTTTTTTTACCATAAATCTTCCAAGATATACTAGGATAACTTCATATTTCAATATAAATCTGTTCTGTTTTTTAAGGAATATAGCTTCTGCTCATTTCTTTTGACTAGATGGTGACAGCACGGGACCACAGATTGAGGTTTGCAGTTACAAACTGAAAGTGTCCAGGAATGAACAGAGATTGTAGAGGAGCCTGGAAATGATATAAGGAGAAACAGAGAGGAGGAAAGGGACTGAGCTAAAGCTTATTTGTGATTGAAAATGTTCCTTAATATTATAACATTGATAATGAAATGGATTTCAATTTGTGAGGCATTTAAAGATAGTTATTGGGGTTTTTTACAGTGTGACCTATTTAAGTAACTAACCAATATTTAAGTAATGAGATACTCTGCTCTTTCAGAGAATGGGAATAATTCTCCCCTGCCAAAATATGCTACCTCACCAAAACCCAACAACAGCTACATGTTCAAGCGTGAACCTCCAGAGGGCTGTGAGAAGGTGAAAGTCTTTGAAGAAAGCTTGTAAGTTGATCTTTACTCCATGAGAATTAACATTCAAGATTCAGAGTTACCTATTGGTTTATTGATTTTTGTGTCAGATCAAAACTATTCGTCCAGCTGCTAAAACCATGCTAACAGCCTGATCTCTGTTGTTTTGTGTGACTGTATACTGGTATATGTGTATTTTATTGATGGGATTTTGTGTTAAAATAAAATCTTGAGAGATTTTTCTTAAAACCAGCATAACTTGAGAACTGTCTCCCACTTGGCAGATAGTGGGGGAGGGACTCAAATAATGGGGTGCAGAGGGATGTAATAAGCTGTAATGCAGGTATGTCAGCTATTAACATGTGACAGCTTGATGGGCATGTTCAGTAATCTAGACCTGAAAGACCATATTCTTTTCAACTACATCTGTGTAGTTGTGAAACTTTTAGTAATAAGTGAATTTGACACTGAGTATTTGGTTCTTCTGAAAAAGCCAAGTTTTGTCACTTGGGAATATACTGGAGGGTTTATGTTTTATTACTAATTTCAGGAGGATGTTTATATCCTTACATCACTTGGATGCAACAGTCTTGACCTATAATTACAAATTTCTCATCATACAAGGAGGATAATTTGGTTATAATTTTCTTATGCCTATATTATCTTAACAATGCCATCTGATAGAAGTATTAATTTAAAAAAAATATATCTGCCTTTGTTTATTTTCCATCTCTGATCTCTGCAAATGGATTTGGAGAAGTCTTTATGGCCTCTCTACAGCAATGTGAAAAGGGTTACAGTAACTTAAGTTACTCGGCTATTTTAGAGTGTGTAAGCTATGTTGCCAACAGGTTATATAGTCTTCAATTCAAGAGCACATTTGATGGTGATTTGACTTGCATTTGCAGTTCTTTTTGGATGTCCTCGTTGCATAGCTGTAGCACTGCTCTGCTATAGAGTGAAACAGGCTTCTACAGAAGTTTTTACCTAGCCATGGCAGTTCTTAGACACTGCAGTCTCAGGCAAAAATCTTTCTCCATGTTTGTGGAATACATGAATGTAACTATTTAAAGTTCAACCTTTGTTTAACTTTATTTCTATTTGAAGTTTACAGTGTTTTCATTTGAGGAAAAAAGATTATAAATGAGTCTGCATTTTCTGGACTCTTGAAGAATCGGCTAACATGGGAACATACTCTATCTCATGAACAGAATTCCTTTTTAGAGTAGAGTATCTCCTACAGGAGCATACTGAAAGATTGGCATGCTTGGTCTAGTAGAATGAAGGTAGAAGTACATATGCCTGTCTTGCAATCCCATGGAAGAGAGGGGGATGTTACAGGCTAAAGGACAATGCTGGCAACAAGGGAAGATGAGTATAAATTTCTGATGGTTATTTTCTAGCAGGGAAGATACACTTTGAAACAGATTCCCACAGTTTTGCCGTAGAGTTAGACTAGTTCAGTGGATTTTTATTGCAGGGCTAGAGATAGACCTAGAAGGCATTTCTGTGCTATCCACTATTTCCCTTGCAGCTGTCTTTCACAAAGCATGTTTCTGAATTGGTTGATTTATATGCTGAGATGGCAAACCTGCAAGTTAGGATTTAAATTTGTGTTCCACACTTCCTTCCCAGGTTACGGGTACTTGATCATGAATGCCACTTCAGGAGTAATACATTTTACTCTCTGCACTGAGTTTTTAAGTAAGATGGGGTCATCTTTTACAGAGATTCAGGCCACACTCAGGTGAACGTGCAAAGGAGGCAAAAGTCCAGAAGAAGGGATCCCCCCTACGATCATGAATACCTCTTTGGATTTGGAGACAGCCTGCCCTAGGAATATGTTGTTTATCTCATAGCATATGTAAACAAGCAGTGTAACCATCTTGCCATTTGCCATGTGGTGTGAGTGTAATCAAAGCATTATTGAGTAGCTGAAGTACTTCAGATTTAAACCTCAGCTTGTCTCTGATGATGTGTTCAGCAATACATACCTGCCATTGTTAGAATTAGATTGTGTAATGTAATTTTAAAATTATTGTATTTTATTTCTAGGCCAAAGCCATTGCATGAAATTCCAGCCTTCTACTGCCCTGACAAGAACAAAGTGAATTTCATTCCTAAAAGTGGCTCTGCATTCTGTCTTGTCAGCATCCTCAAGCCACTTCTTCCCACACAGGATCTCACACTTAAGGGCACTACACACAGCCTGACTGTCTCCACCGGCGTGACAACTAGTTTGCTACAGCCCATTTCTATGGCCTCCTTGTCTGCAAACACAGATCAAGACAGGATCTCTCGTGGAACAAGTACAGTAATACCACAGACCTCTATACTCCAGCAATCAGGACATATTGAGGAAGCTGAAGGATAGATTTCGATTGTCTTGACATTTTTCTGGGCAACTGCTGGGAAAAAATTGGAACCAGGTGACTGGACTTTTCTGATCACACTATTTGCATTGTTTTAACAATTTATGGCACTGTCATAATTGACTGTTTGTATAATTGACAGTTTGGTAGAACATTTCTAAGTTCAGGAGGATGCAGCAGCTGATACTCTGTTGCACTTTCTGCTTATGAAGACTCCAGTTCTGTTTTTTCCTGCTTTTTTAAACACTGGTGAAAACAAAGACTGTGATAATTCTTTGCCATTTAAAGGACCAGTTATTGTGATGCTGTGTGTCCGTCGACTTTTTTCCCCATTAAAACAAAAATCTCGAGACCAACCAACTGATCCCAGTTACTATTGTAGTCTGCAGAGGGAGGGGCAATCAGATGGTTTTGCAAGATGTCTTTTGTATGAAAATGTGTATTTTGTAACAAAAATTTGCCTTTTCTGGTGTGTAGCAGATGGTGTTTAGAAGACACTTTCTTGGTGATGATTTCCCCCCCCCCCGTTTTGTTTGTTTGAAGGGAAGGTTCTTTTTTTACTTGGCTGTTTTACAGCTGCTAGGACCAAAGGATTGCTGAACTATTTCAGCAATCTCAAATTATGTGACCTTGCTGAACAGCCTCAGCCCTAATCAAAATAAAACAACATAATATGTTTGATACTTTATAAACAGAAGAGTATCCAAAAAGCAGTGTTTATAGTATATAGTGTACATCTTTTTGATGTCAAAGTTTGTGCTTCAGGTGAGTCACATCCATAAAACTCCTTCCTTCACAGAATTTCCCCCAGTGTTGGTTTATTGGCTGGAAAATTGCATTTTAAAGCACTTGCCCCAGTATTGTTCTATTTGTCCATAGGATTTTTGTGCAGGGGTGGGACAAAACCGTGTTATGCTCTTACTTGGTGTTCTTTCTTCCAGAAAACATGCCACTTGCCTCTTACAGGCTTGCTTGGCTACTTAAGGAGTTAGTTAGCCTGAATCATTAATCACTCTTGGCACAATTTGCTCTGACATGACTCATCACTGTATTATAGACCCTGGCCACATAATACTGAAATATCTGTGCATGACTTCCTCCTTTTTGTCATAGCGGTGTTTTGTGCGTCTGTTGAAGGTGATGGTTTGTCAGGCATAGTATCTGTTGCACACAAGTTTACAGCAACAAATCCATTCTCCATTTTTGACTAGCAACTTAGGCTCGCATATAAAACAGAGGATTTTTTGATACCTGGTCTGTCCTGAGATGCTGCAGTTGATGGTTCCTTTGAAATGATAGTAGGGTGAGGGGGAACGGCAGTTGCAAATGGAAACTGTTCAGGAGCTTCAGTGACTTTTCTCCTGTGTCCCTTGAGTGCATTACTTGGGTTTGAGTAAATACAATACAAATATGCTAAAAGCTGCAGTGACCTGAACACCAAGTTGACCTTGTACCTCTTTTACAGGCTTAGATTCAGTAATTTCAAAGTAAGTGTCATTGTGGACAGTCCCCGGGTCTGAGTATTTGTCTGTTACACATGAGCAGTTATCACTGGCTTGCATATACATAGCTTCCATGGATCAGTTACATACTCAGGTGCCCTCATAACTGCATTGCAAACAGTTTTGGTCAGTGCTTAATATGCTAGATTGCATTGCAAACATTTTACTTGGGAGGAGGAAAAAAAAAAAGTCTGCATACCTGTGCAGATAATAGTCATAGTTTTGATGCACACTTACTGTTCCTTTAAACTCTACGTAAATAACTATGATAGCAATATACTTACTCAGCAAATAAATACAAATCACACTAACACATGCAGGTCCTATGTTCATAGTGTAACGAACCCCATTTTTAAAACATTGTTCAAAAATTCAGCAAATGAAAAAAACTGCCAGGAAGTATTAAAATACTAGATCTGTTAAATTAGCACACAAGCAGAATTTGGTTTACTATCTTTCTTCCCATTAAAATGAACATGATATTGCAGGTAGAATTAAAGAACTCTGTTTTGAAGTAACAGGTCTGATTTATACTGAAGAAGTTGCTGAGGGACAAAGCTTTTAAAATAAGCAGTTTTGTGCATCAAATTTGTGTAATTTTGCCAGTTGGTAATTCTTTCTACATTTTGTAGATACAGGTTTCTTCTGAAACACAGTGCAATTTTAAGCCTAAAATACACTGCTTTAAATCGATCTGGTTAAACCTGGTATGACTGGATTCATGGAAGATCTGAAGATTCAGGTGAAAGAAGTGCTTGTAAGTCTGTCTTGTATTTCTGTAACAGTAGCATACAAAGAGTTTCTCCATCAATGCCAAACTGCTTAGTGCTTTATCAGGAGATCTTAACTGAATGGTTAAGAACCAAAGGGCTAAAGTTAACAAATAGCCTTTACTACAGCCTTGAGACTTAAGTGACTTCATCAATATTGCATTCTGATGTTTGTTTTCATCACAGAGTGTCTCCCAAATAGCAGCGGGCTTTCTTACCCTAGGACTTTCTTCTGCACCTGTTGTTGTAGTACTTGAGCATCTCTGTGGTAGTTTATATCGTGTTATTGGACAATGTACTGTACAAATTAGTGAGCTGCTTGATGAAAACCAAATGTAAATGTGTGAGGTTTTTGCTTTTTATAAAAACAAACTGCATTCAGGACAACATGCAGTGTTTTTTATATGCAGGACAAGTATTACTGCTGTGGCAGCTCTACTTTGTTATGAATCCAGACTAAATACTCAGAATGAAGAAAATACGACAGCTCTTGTTCCAAGACCAGCTTTTACATGTGCATACAAAAATTAGCCTTAAACTTTCAATGTGCTGTCTTGTGCCATACCAGAGCTGTTAGCTGAAATATTTAAATCGATTTCCTAATAGCTTTGAGAGTGCATGGAGCTTTTTAAAAATTCTTTTATGTATAGAGCAGGATAGTTCTGGGCGGGGCTTGACCCATGCATTACTCAACCACTGTTTAACTCAAAGAGTTCAAGTTCTCCTGGCATACTTTAAATCCTAACTATGCATAGACCTAGTCAGTTCCTTGATTGTCTACTTTGTAGCTTAAGAAAAATGAAAGGTCTATTTTTATGCACAACTTGACACGCTTGATACTCTTTGTTTTCTTGGTGGTTTACACTTCTGACCACACTTAAAGGCTGATGGCAGTGTTCAGTAGCACTGACAATTCATTTTGAGATATACTAACTGGTGTTCCTCCAGTTGTAAATTCTACATAAGTCACAATGAAGGAGGTCATTATTGTAATGAATTCTGTGGTGGCAGCTATGACTATTGGAATTCCTTTTTAAAAACTCAAGACACAAGGGAAGAGGACTTCTTTGGTGAAGTTTGATCCGCTTCAGCTATTCTTTCCTTGCCTAGTGCCATAATCTTGTAGCAACAAATGTAAGTACTTGGAAAAGTAATAGATAATGCTTAGGTACATATATCTTGGAAAGAAAGTCTTGGTTGCACATACATGTCCCAAGTGAGGAAAAAAGGGAGTGAAAATTAAATACTGTGTACTGTGGAATTAAATGATTGCTGTTTTTGACTTACATAAAGCAATAGCAGCTCTTAAAATTACGTTTTGTCTCAGGGCTATTTTTTGGTGTTCTAAAATACGATTTACTGGAATTCAGAATCTGAGTTAGTTGGAAAACACTGAAGCTGAGTCTTTTGGGAAGAAAAAAACCACAGTCATATCCATTAACCTTTCTTCTGCCTCGCACATAACTACTTGTTGCTTATGGAGTTTGATA
Source organism: Actenoides hombroni (assembly GCA_024336885.1). NCBI lineage: Eukaryota > Metazoa > Chordata > Aves > Coraciiformes > Alcedinidae > Actenoides > Actenoides hombroni. The sequence continues at coordinate 14,652,693 of WUAM01000395.1, forward strand.
GAATTCAGTGGTATAGCAATAATTCCTTGTTGAAGTATTCTCTGTTCTCTCCCTGCCATCTCTGAAGTGCTAACTGATGTCTTCACAGTAACTCACTGCCAGTGCTGTCCTTATTTCTTTGCTGCATGTTTCCTTGCTGAGTACTTGACAGTTTCTCTGTGAAACTGAAGGAGCAAAGGGGAATGCATAAGAAGTCACCAGAGACTGGCAGTTACAAAGATCAGTGGTGCAGGGTAACTTCTTGGGTATCTTGGTTTCCATTTGACTCGTCATGTGCCTGCACACATACAGTCTGCGTAGGCCTGCTGCTTTTATCTTTATGGTTTGAGGCAAGACTGGTATTTGTAAGAACTCTTATGTACAGACTTGCAGACCTGTTCTCATCCAGAACTGATGCATGCTTACTCACATGTCCAAAGCAAAGCTTGTGTGTCATTCTTGTTCTCATGAATTTGATATAACCTGCAAAAAAGACCCTTGACATAAAAGCATCTGAACACTTGATTGTCAGGACTGTGCTTTCTCCATCTAAATCCATAGTTTATGTGCCTTTCATCAAATGCCATAGCATAAAGATGCTGTCATGGTTTAGACCCAAAGCAGGTTGGTATGTATTAAAACAAAAAATGTTTGTTTTTAGGGAAGCAAATAGAAGATATGCCTTTCCTAACCTGGGGAGGTGAAAAGCACTGTGGAAGAATTGGTTTCATTGTGATCAAAGAGTTTGTATAGAATTGTTTTTCTAAACCTGGTTATGTAGGAAAACAGAATGACCACTTAATGCAAGATGTACCTGTATATTTTCTTGACATGAGTTTATGAATGTTCAGCAGCTCTGAAAATCATTTCTGCTCTTAGCATTTTGTTTATACAAAGAATGACCTAGATGCATTGTTTTGAAACTGTTACTTTGCATGTCAAGTGGGGAGAGAATGTTAACTATTTACAAGTGTTTTGTGAAGTTACAGTCCTGTACCCCAACTGAAGTGCAACAGTCTCTGAACACTCCAAATGTAAATGGAGTCCTGTTACTATTTGCTTGATTTCATTGCATGTCATCAGTAAATACTTGAGGTATGGTCTTTGTTTAATAGTTCTTCTTTGGGATTTGTATTTGACTACAGAGGCTTCTGTAATGTTGACAGGTTTATATGAGTTGCAGGAGAGGACTTGGCCTGATAACACTACAAGTTAACGTTGCTGCCGTAAATTCCCTTGGAAATAGCTTACTATTTTCCGAAAAACAACCAAACAAACCTTTCTAATTGTCACTGTACTGATGGTTAAAGAAGAATATTGTTTGGCTTTATTCTAAATAATTTTGTTTCTTGAAAGATGCCATTTTTGAGGGTAGCAGTCAAGGAGGTTGTCCAAAACTGCCATTAGATTTGCCTTTGTATGAAATTGGCTGATATGTTTTCCTCTGTTACACTGTGATAACTTGTGGAGTCGTTCTTGCGTATGTTGTATGGATAGGTTACTTGTTGCATGTGAGGCGATTTTTGTAAGCCAGAGGAATTCCAGGGATGTTCTGCAAAAAGGGCCTATTCTGAGGTGATGTACACTGGTGTAAAACTGGAGTAGCTCAACTAATTTCAGTGGAATTCTTGATTTACACTAGTCTCTCTGCTATGTGTAGTTATGCCAGTACTATTTTGCACAATGTTATTTTGAATCTTGAGTTCTGACTTGTGAACTGTTTCTACTAAAAACAGTGAAAATTTTACAAACTGCAATAGCGGAATGTTTATGGGACTTTTTTTTTTCTTTTTTTTTCTTTTTTTTCTT
>WUAM01000395.1:14654580-14683202 GCA_024336885.1 Actenoides hombroni
TTTTTTTTTCTTTTTTTTTCTTTTTTTTCTTTTTTTTTTTTTTTAATAAAATAAAGTCATCACTTCAAGCTATGGGCTAATCTTGGACTTATTTTTAGTAGTGAGGGTTTTTGTGTGCTCCACCAGCCTGAAGACTTGCTTGAGGATTTACCCTAAGAATAGTAGGTATTTACTTTCAAATAAAATATGTGCGTTTAACCTTTTTAGAGGAAATTCATCAGGGTGGAAATCCCTGATTAATCAATACCCTTATTCCTCCAGTGCATCCTTCGAATAGTCCTGAGAGTGTGCCCTTCCTTGTCTTCATCTGCAGTAAGTTTGTTCTGTTCCTGAGCACTTAAGAATTCCACTATTAGGGGAAGATGCCACGACTCCTGGGTTTTAGGAACAAAAGATTCAGCATTTGTTCTCCTGGAAGTGAAGGTATGGGAACAGGACTGATTAAAACAAGGCCTGGATTCCTGCTGGTACTGCTCTTCACTAGAATGCAGCTGCTGAAGCCTACCTGAGAAAGTGCTTAGGCTGTTTGTTGAAATAGTCTCATATTCTACATGTTTCTGTTCACTCAAAACAAGCTTCTTCCTTCATGAGCGGAATTTGGAGTCAGGGCTCCTTTAACACCAGAAGTAGTGAGCTAAATAAATTACGTGTTTGGGCGTTTCTTGCTAGCTCTTGTGTTAATTTCAGTCTAACTTGTCTAAAGGGCTTGGAGCAATTCCTCTTCTGGAAAACCATTGTCAGCTATATTTCATTCCAGAATGAAGAGAGAGGTAGATGATTTCTCCAAGTCTTGAAGAACTGAAGGATTTCCAGTGTTCACCCCTCAAAGCAGGGCTGACTTGTGCTTTTCCATCGGTGGAAAGGGTTGGGCCAATACATGTGACAGCAGCATCAAGTTCCCAAGAATGTGTGTTTCACAGCCAGAGTCCATGGGTAAATTTGAGCCTAGCTCAGAAACTACTTGGTTAGAATGTAAAAGAGAAATTCACAGCTGTTGAAGTTGAGCAGAATACAATGGTCTTTTCCATGCTTCTTTTATTTTATTCCTTTTCATCTGTTCAGTTGTCTGCAAATGTTTGTCTCCAGGTGAACAGGACCTGATTCTTTATGCTGTGACCACATTCTCTATTAAACTATTCTTCACTGCTAATTACAAATCTAGTATTAGTTTCACGTGTGTAAAGATTGTATTACTGTAAATACATCTGCTGTTTCAATTCTTCTCACACGTTGTGTTATACATAGGTAAACTGCCAGACATGATCAGAAGCTGATGAAGACAATCTATGAAGACAAAGAGCACTGAAAGAGCAATTCTGTGTGGTGACCAGTGTCAGTTCTCCAATTCTTGATTCACTGTTTTCATTGTGAGCAGTTATGTTCTTCAGTTAAATAGTTGCTTGCTTTGTTCAGATTGTGAGAGAGAACCAGGCAGGAGACACGCTAGGAGAATTTCCTAGGTATCCTTTTTTTTCTTAGAATTGAGTCTGATTGCATAGTAAATTGGTACAGAAGTTGTAAGCCCAGCCTGCATGTGGTTTATCCTATCCCTATCCCTTTGTTGTCCTCCTGTCTTCACTGTAAACACTAATTTCACCATTGATAGAAATGGTTGCTGGGTTTCCTAGCTGTGAGTGAACTTTGAGCACTGCCAGAACTGATCTGGCCTTGTGTGTCAGGCAGGCAGGAGGTCAGAATCTGTTCTGGTTGCACTTCATCTTTACAAACCTCTAAAGTTAATTACAAGTTAGGACATAACTTGACTTACAACATCTTGTACTGGACAAATTAACAACATGGCTACGTCCTGGCCTATTCCAAATACTTTGTGTGGCTTTTGCAAATTCGAGGTTTTAATTGTGTTTTAAAAATATTACAGAAATCATAGAAGTACTGCTCAGATAGGAGACATTCAGGTGCTGCGTAGGGTAGATGAAGAGCTATAGCAGAATTTGATTTAGAATTTGCAGGTGAAATTCCCTGTAATTGCTGCAGTGAATACAATTACTATCAGCTGGGAGACTACAAGCTAGGCTGAAAAATCAGATAATTAGGAGTTACTTCTCTCTTGAGATTAAGTTTTTGTTTCAATAGAAGAGTTTGTTGAAAAACAAAACCAAAAAACCCCACAAACAAACAAAACCCTAGACCGTTCTCGACCTGTTGTGAGCTGTAGATATATAATCCCTTGTTAAGAGGTTGCTTAACACCATGTTCCTGTGCTATGTATGGCACAATTCCCTCTCCCCAGTCTCTTTCTAATGACTTCTAATGCAATTTGTAGGCTATGTGTTCAGCCCACATAGTTGACATTCAGGTGTCTGGGAGCTGTTTGCTAAGTTCCAACAAATTTCTTTAAATAAAACTGCAAGGGGATGTCCTTGTCCCAAGAGCAGGATGGATGGCAGCATTCTCCTGTAGGTGCATCAGAGCTGCCATCCCAAATCACTAATATTCATCCACGCTGGAAGCCAAATACATGGAGAGTGGGAGGTCACTTAGTTCAGGAGTCACAATAAGGGGTGATTCTGATCTTAAACAGCAACCTCTGGATAGCATCAAATGCAGCTGTTCAAAGACCGTAGTTTCACAAACATGTCTTTGGTTGCACTGTTTGTATAAAGTGGTGTCACCTACCTGCCTGTTCTTGTCTTCCACAGCACCTTCAGTTGTGCCATCTCTTTTTAGTGCTACAACTACAGTTAAAAGAGCCTTTAAAACCCATTGCTGTGCAGTCGGGACTGCCAGGATCTGAAATACAAGAGCAGCTAGGGTCCACATAAACTAAATGAAACGTTCAAACTGTCCTGCAGTGTAATTCTCCATGGCCTAAGGCTTGCTGGAACCCACAAAGAGTTGATGCTATTTTCATGCCACAAGAAGTTAATTACAAGTTAAGGTGGAGCTTTTCCAGTGCAGTCTTGTACTAGACAAATTCATAAAAGGGTTACCTCCTGGCCGAATTAGGATATTTTGTGTGTGTGTGTGTGTGTGTGTTCATTGGCAATATAAACAAGTGCCCTGATTTTTGGAACACTGGATCTACATTTCTAACTGTAGTAGAAACAGTGCAGAACCTGAGCTCAAGCTCACCTTTGCTGCAAAAAAAGAAAAGTCCTGGGAAATTGCAGATAGCCGGCAGAACAATTCTAAATATTTCAAAGTGCAGTTAAAAATGTAAAGTCATGGCCTCTGAAGGGTTGGGAAATTATACCACCATCTTTTCCACTTTTATGTCCCAAATACAATTTTACTGTCTCCGAAGTGTGAGTGAGCCCTAAGCATGTGATTTCCTTGCAGATAAAACAATTTAAAAAATTCCATTGTATGCCCTGGAGTATTTTCTTGGAACTAGTATTTGCCTGGTGACCCCAGGGATTTTATTTTTAGAAGACCATGGGATAAGAAGCGATTAGCTACATCTAGTTCCACCCCGCTGCCCCTTTCTTTTTTTCCTCTGTAATGCATCGGAAACAAATCTTTCCTGCGCTGAACTATAGCAGCTCAAGAGGCTTTCAAACAGCTCCAAAAATGGCCCAAACCCAAGGTGACAGAGACTGCTTGCTCATAGTAGGATCCTTTAATGCTCTTCTCCTTGGAATTTAAATGTTCTAATGAAATAATGCAGGGTTTTAAGCTTTCTTTATAATGGTAAAATTAAATTAGTCTGTTTTGAAAACCACCATAGCAAAATAACAACTATTTGCCTACTGTTTATAAGCATGAAGCTGTTCATCTACTGAATATCCAGTGGTGTCTAGATTTGAAAGGAGATCAGCTCTGCAAAAAGACTGAACCATACTGATACAGCTTTTAGTCTCATTTTTAACAGCTAGAAAGAAGATACTGTTTTTGTTAAATCTAGTAAGACCCTTTTGAATAATAAACTGTTTAAATTGACCTTGGGATATTTATGTAGGCAAACAAGTAATAACTGAAGTGTTTTCTTGTCTCTCAATAAAAGAAATGCTGGCCTAATTTGAATTAAGTGGGACATGTAATGCAGTGGAAGATTGAGTTGCTTCACTAGTTGAGTGCAGCTTAAAAGTATGTTACAGGTCATCTAGAATGAAAGTCTTACTGAAGCAGAAACTATTGGTGTTTCTTACCAAAGCAATATTTCCTAATCCAATATAACCCACAATCTGCTTAAACCTTTTCTCCTTCCCTCAGCATGAGTTCCATAAAGTGAGACTGAGTTCAGCCACTGCATTATATGGTGTGATAAGAATGTTTATGTTACTTTTTTCTCTTACTGGCACATTTTCTGGCACTAGTGGAACTTAGAGAATGCAAAGTATAGAACAGATTCTCTCCTTGTGCCAAGACTGTAGTACTGCTGTCTAGCAGTCTAGCATTGTAGCATCTAGTGCTTTCACTTGGAAGTGCAAAATGTGGTTAACCTCCAAAAGAGCAAAAAATGGATTTGTGGTAACTTCTCAAGTATATTGGGAGCCTGAAAGGGCAGTAGGACTACAGGTCACATGTTGCTTTATTTTTCCATTGGAAATTCAGATGTTCTCACTTTTGCTCATAACTTTTTGAGAAGTAATAAATTGGAGACAAACTACAAGCTTAAGATGCTGTAAAATAAGAGCTATTAGATCCAGCACAAGACAGGCTACACTGTGGTGACTCAGTTATTATAAATTAGCACTTACTCCAGTTGTTTGGATTTTGTCTTTCCTTTGAGCAGCTTAAGGAAATAAAGCCCAAGACAACAGTATTAACTGCATCAGGTATTATCCTTTTCTGATTTTAGTGTAGTGCTGCACACTGAATACTCCACAAAAAAGATGTTCTCCAAGACCTGCAATTATTGTAAGAATTAGAGATGATTCTTTTTTATGTTTGCTCAAGTACTGATGCACATTTAGGGGACACTAGATCTATATTTGTGGCACACATTACAATCTCACCTAAATTTTGAAATTAATATTTTAGGGGATTTAGTGGCAACTCTACAAGAGTTAAGTTTAATTTATTCAATCCAAGCCTAATTTGATTTTTCTTTTACAATAACAGTCTAGAAAAAGCAACTTGGACAAGTATTTTAAAATGTATATTTGAAGACTGTGCACTCAAGTTACAAAATTCTGAACTCAACAGATTTCTTTGTTTGAAAAGATGCAGTCCTGTTCCTGGAGAAGAGGAATACATAGCTGTTTCTTGTTTGCAATGATCAGTAGTGGAATTGAAAATGCTGAGGGTGCAGAGAGGCCCATGCCTCTGTCCTACAAGATGTGTGTGTCTCGGATTATATGGCGAGTGAGAAGCTTCCCCATCTGCAGCAACAGAATTTACCTTTAAATATTTTTACCTTCCTCTCAGCCTCCATTCATGGTCTGAATAGTGCAAGTATTGCCGTATCATATCATGATTGCTTGGTAGTGTAGATTTGTCCTTAATAACACTACAGTAATTTTAAACCAGATAATTTTGCTGTTGTTTTCAGTTGTAGTAAGACCCAGTCTTCCCTACAGAAAATAGTTGCAGACCTATGAAATTTTGCAGTGAGTTAATCCTGACATTTCCAGTACTGGGGAAAAAAGGAAGCTGGAGGAACTGGCTGTGCTTTCTGATCGGGTAGACTCCTGAGATGGCTGCCTACCTTGAAGACTTTAAAATGTGTTTTCACTTTGCTGGATGATCTCTCTAATACTAAAGGAATTGGGACTTATTAAGGGATACCGATTCCTGGAGTATTATTAGGATATATTGAGAATTGACTACTTGTCCTATTATTTCAATTTTCTAGTTACTAATACATAACATAATTTAACTTCTCTTCCTTTAGTTCTCTAGTTGTCTTTGCTCCTGCAAGACTTGACAGTGTGTAAAATAGGACAGCGGGCTGTAATGTCTTTACGTGTAAACTTATTCAGAGAACTGTTGTATAACCTACTTTCAGGATGAAAAATTAATTTCTCTAAGTAATGAAGTTTTCATTTGGTTGTTACTGGATTTCAGATGGCATTTCTTAAGTTAATACATGTTCTCATTTTGAAAGCCCAAGGTCTTTAGAAGTCTTTTCGTGCCTTGGAGTAACTTAATTCTGGTAAGTGGTGTAGAACTAGCTTGTTGGCCACTATACAGAGGACAGAGCGAAGTTTTTTTCTCTCTGTAGCTGTATTGGGACATTTTAACCCATAGTTGGTTTGAGTCATCCTAACATCGGGTGTGGTTGGTTGGTCTTAGCCAGCTGCTGGTCTCTTTTGCAGCAGATTGTCACACATGTGCCTCTGGCTGGGAAGCATTTGAAAATATCTGCTAGCATCTTGGGTTGTGCAGTGATCTGGCAAGTTGAAATACTTCCTCCTCTTCCAGCACTTTGTGTGAAAAACATTAATGACATTAACCCATCTCAGTATGCAACAATTGGGTTTTCTGAACCATCTGAGCTACGGGTGAGAAATAATGATTTACATGGTACTTCTTTTTGCTGTCTACATTAACCCTAGGGCATTTATTAAGGCTGACCTCATGGAAAAGCTACTCCACCTACACTCTCTTCTGAATAATAGTAATAATAAATGTCAAAAAGTAATTTTGAGTACAGGCATGAAAGGCATTTTTCTAGAATTTTCTTACCTTTTTCTGGGCTTAAAAGCTGAGAATCATCAGGCTTGCTTATCTGCATATAGTTTCTTCATTGGGACTTCTGCTGTCTTCTGAACTTCTGGAATAACTCTGGAAAGAAAGTTAGGCCCAAGCTGAAAAAACACTGCCAGAAGAGCTGAAAATTAAAGCCAGCAGGCCAGAAAAAAATCCCAAACAAATGTGTATGCATGGGGCAGGTCAGTCCCATCGTTATTTGTTAAGGAAATAATTATATAAGAGATGACAAACTATTTGCAGTGGTATTGTTTAAAGGTTACATCATTCTTGCAAAAATTGGGCATTACATTTTGGAAGGTTTCTTTAAAAAGGATAATGAGAGATTTGACTTTGAGTCTCCATTGTTTGTAATATCCTCTTTCAGCATGGAAATATTTTCCATTCCCATCAGTTTTGTCTTTTTTATTTGGCAAACATGAACATTTTTCCTGAACTTTAAGTAGAATGAAAAATCATTATTTTTGTTGGCTTGAATACTGTTAGCTTCCCCTCCAGTAAGACTGGCAGATTTATTTTTAGAGATGTTGTACCAATGTTTGTGTCTTACACAGTTATTTAGTGGAAGGAGATTAGATGAGCCTACAGAAAAGATTGAGTTTAGGGCTTGCTTGCAGGATTTGAGAGTGAGCTGTATGTGACAGAGAATATAGTTCTTTTTGTTTGTGAATATGCAGTAGGTTTTACTTCATAGTTACACAGCTATCTGCTTAGTGCTCTTGGCTGTCTCTCTCTCCCTCTAATCCAGCTCCAAAGGGACTACTTCTGACATTCCAAACTGCGGAGCAGCTTTCCGACAGCTACCATTGAAATCTGAATAAAAACAAAACTGTTTTCTTTGCCTTCCTCCCAAGTGTGGATCAGGTGAAAAGAGCCAACTTCTCATGGGTGCCACCTCTATCCTACTGCTCCATCACTTGTGTTAGGATGGTCATCTCTGATGTGCAGTTACACCCTTAAGAAGGCAGCCAAAGACTGAGAATTGGAGCTGCACTTTGAGAGAGGACAAACAATAAATCACAAGCTTTGCAGTTGTAAGGCCTGGAGACATGAGCCTCCGCATGTAGAGGTAACTGCTTGGCATTTCTGGTGAGGCAGCCCAAGATATACAGCAATTGTTTTTTCCTGCATAACCATGGTGCTGGACCTTAACCCGTAGTATTCAGGCCTATAGAAAAAACTATCTTGGGTGCCTTTTGAATATTTACCAGGAACAGGAAAGTTAGAACTTAAGTTACTAAGTTAAGCAAGTAGAAGATTAAGCACCCTATAAAATCTGTGTTCTCTATTTAAAGAGAATACATGACAATAAAGCTGTTGCTCTTTTTTGCTTTTGTGGGTGTTTCCATTTGGTCTGCACTATAATAGGTGCAACAGTCTGAGCACATCTCCAAAAATTTCCGTTGACTGTACCTTCTCTGTTCTGTGCCTGTTTGGGCAGCTTGGCTCACAGTAGCCTGAAGGATTTTGTAGTATAGGAGGCCTGCTGCTGCTCTTTCTCTTGAGCTTCACTAGTGTGAGAACAGCTTACTCCATGGAGAAGGTCTTCACTCTGCATCAAAAAATAGTTGTAACTCTGACCTATGCGGATATGTAGCTGACCATACATAGTAGCATTTCTTTCTTTGCTAATCGGCTGTACTCTATGAGGATGAAATTCATTTTGAAAACAAGTTCCTTCCTATGTGGTTGGATGGGTCCAGGCATGATGGTTTAGGTAGCTAGTGATGGGCATGATAGAGGCAAATCAACACTGCCCGGTCAGTGTACTTCTGGCGTGCCTTCATCTGTTAAGGTGACTATGTTAACTGCTGAAAGGTCAAGTTTTTTGAAAGAAAAGTGCTATACGTTCATGTGTCCTACCTATTCCAGTTTCTGTTGTGACAGGAGTTTCTTTAATGACGTTATCCTGAACAGGAGAAGAATGAATTCATTGGAGAGTGCTTGTGATGCAGGTTGAGTTGAAATCTTAGTGATCTACCTGCTGTAGAGCCTACATCTCCCTCGTGCTTATTTTGTATTTGTTCAATCCCCGCTACCTCAGTGGAAATACCTCTGACTTTGTACTGATGTCAGGAAAAGGAGGTTACTGCTATGAAGGTAAGTAACTTTTTTTTTTCATTTGGTAGGTATAAATTAATGAACATGGCATAATTTACACACGTGATATAACATTACCAGGAACATGGAAATTTAAATCTGTTGTAATGTGAAAGAAGATACTTATAACTAAAGTGAAAAAGAAATAAAATGAAAGACTGCAACTTGAAGGAAAAGATTAGAAATTAGCTTATAGTGTTTATAGACTTTTTTTAGAGTTTGTTGTGGGTTTTTTGGATGTTTTTTTGGGGTTTGTTTTTTTGGAAAGGTTGTTTTGTTTCGTTTGATTTTTATTGTTTTGTTGTTTGATTGTTTTGGGCTTTTTTCAAGGATTCTGGGAACCAACTATTTCCTTCCTAATAAAACATGTACCGAATGTTTATGATTCTTTTGGACTGCAGCTTATTTTCTGTGTTTACATATTGATATTTCTGGAAATGTCATCTTTCTTCTCTTCACATTCTTCAGTGGAGTTTTTTAAGGGAGGCTTCTGTAATGACTAGGAAAAGAAATGTTTCTTAAGGAAGAAAGAACACATTGACCTATTGTTTCATCTCTCCAATTTATTGATTTGCACAGTGTAAGATGTCTTATGATAATGTTCTCTCAAGAATCTGCTAGTAAAAATAGTTTCAATAATGTGTTCAGAATTTCCGTAGCAGTTTCTAGTTACAGTTCAAACACCAGGGCTGTTTTATTTCCTCAGGAAGATGGTGATATGCCAAAATGATGGTCTCACCTGACAAGAACGTTCCATTTCTAAGTTACAATATTGTACAGCCATTTACTAATTTAATCAGATTTTTTTTTTAATTCTATAAAAATACTCTTTTATAGATGGAATTTTAACATACAGTACAGCCAAAGAGATTTAAAAGGGGAAAAACTGAGGGAAGAGGAGGATAAATGTTTCCTATTCAGTACAGATTGGCAAATGAGCAAGGGGAATGACATTGAACATGCTGAACACATTTCAGCTGTTTAAATTCTAGATTAAATGATCATTCTCCTTTCTGAAACTTTTAATCTGTAAGAAATCCATTGTCTTAGTATGAAAGAAATTTACCCTCCTGGTCAACAGAATGATATGGATGGAAGTCCACACGCTGTTCAAGGACTTCAAACATGAGTTGAGCTATTTTACAGAAATGCATAAAGGTGTTACTAATTGAGGCAAAGAAATCATTGAACACATTTAAAGCTGGCTGCCTATTTGCATTGGTGTTTAGTTGTCTGGTTCTACAATATGTGGATCTTAAACAATGGCTTCCAATGTGATTCACTTCAAAAAAAAAAAAGAAAAAAAAAGTAGTATATAAGAGATCTTGGGCTTCAAAAACACAATGATATCTTACAGAGACTTTATTTATAAAACTTCATAGATTCTAAAACTGGAAAACTCGCTACTGAGCATGCAAGTGTCATGTCCAGATACTTGTGCATGTGATTTTTTTGGATAGAAAAATAGTGAGAAGATTGAAGGATGAATGAGCACAGAACCTTTTGCTTGCTTGGAGGAAGACAAGGAATTAGGGCTCAGCCTTTCCTTATGGTGCTTTCCAGAAAGCTTTGCAGATTTTTTCAGATTTTCAAGTTGAGATGAAATTCTTAAATACCTTGCTACATTTGAACTCTTTCACTGGAAAAGATGAGTAAACTGTGCAAGACAGCTGTTCAGGAGTGACCATTCCAGAAGACAGACAGACAAAGGCAGCAGGTCCATACCTACCATGATTACTTGCATGCTCAGTGATGGGAGATTGGGAGAGGCAGGTGAGCAGGAGTGCCCTGGTGCTGTGGCAGATATCTGATAAACTGACAGGGAATGTGACAACAGGATACAGTGATGATCTTAAAGCAGGTTCACCTTCTGACAGACACCTCCACAGCTTCTCTGACTCAGACTTGATAACCCTTACTTCCATCTGTGTCTAAACCCATGAAAGCTAGAAGATGCAACAGCAAAAGGAATTTGACAGTATAGATCTGCAACAGATTCTAATTAGAGAATCTATACATTCAAACAAACTTAGAAATCTCTAGGATTGGGACTTATTTTATGGCTATGGGGTTTGGGGGGGATTTTTTTACATCCTTATATAATAAGGTGATTATGTCTATCCCAGAGAAACTGATCATCTATTGGAGAAAAGTATAGAAATACTGAGTAGTAATTATAACCTTTTCACTTCCAAGAAGTGAAAACATAATGAAGATCTGCAGATAATCTTCAGTAACCTAACAGTAAACACGTACTTTCAACTTCCATTTTATCTTGCAGAGTTTTAATTGTGATTATAAAATTCTTCCTCCATTGCGATTATAGCCTGAATAACAGAACCTGCAAAGTTTAGTTAGGTTGAATGTTTAACAAAAAGGACTTTGTTTTCTTCCATTTGTGAAATTGCAGCATGAATGTATTTTCTCATGAAATTTCAAGCCTAATCTCTCAGTGGTCAATGTGAAGTAGTGATTGCCTCAGCAGACTGTAAATGTTTTAATGTATCCTGACGTTATAGACTATATAAATAGATATATTTATATAGATAGATTATGTATCCCTAATGTTACATAGTATTTATTCAAATAATAGAAGTGCTAAAAAGGACAAAAGGAGGAAGAGGCTAAACTAGAAAAAAATGGATGGTGGCTTAAGATACAAGGGTGTAGACATCTGACTGTGCTTGCAGACCATGGGTGAAGGTTCTTCACAGAGCCCTGCTGTTAGCATGGGAGAGATGTTAGCAACCAGGGCTGCTGTTTATCACTTGAGCATCAGCTCTGCTTCATTGCCACTTACCCGCCATTGTTCAGGTGCTCAGTATTTCTTCTAAAGGGGAGGGTGAAAAACTAATAGCAGAGAGGTTTGCAGAATAAGTGTAAATGACAAAAAGATGTGTCTAAGGCAAATACTGCCTGCCAGGATGGCCTGGGTGTCATCATATTGTCAGTAATATATGTGGGAAGGGAAATACTGTGGCAGTGTGTTAGGCTCTCAGAGCACCAGCTATACTGGGACATGTTAGTCTAGAGGTCAAAATCTGATATATTTAAAAGGAGGAGAGATTTAACCTCCTTGATTTTGATATTCCTGTGAGGAATAAGAAAGTAGATACTTTTATAAAATATGGAGTGGATGGCAAAATAAGGACAGTAAATGGCATAAAGATACTATTGCAGAGGGAAAGAAAGCTTCTATTTCTCTCTAATTTTTTTACAGTAGCAGCCCTACAAACTGCTTCGTCATAAAGTATAAAAAGTAACTAGACAAGACCAGTCAGAAATGGTGAAAGCAATACTCAAGCCAGCTAAGCAAAATGATCAGCTTCAAATGTGTCTGTGAAGGTAGGAGAGATACAATTCAGACATGCCAAAACTGAAAATATTTTTCAGTTGCTACACCATAGTGCAGCAAGCTGAGAAAGGATTAGAAATAGAGATTTCTTTCATTAAAACAGACTTCTGTGGTACATAGTCTAATATTACTATTATTCTCATGTATGATCTGGTCAGATACAATTTTACATCTCATAATTGTCTGTTTACATCTAGCAAGCAATGCTATAGATACAGCAGTGAATGGTGGGATGGTGCACGGGTTGTAAACTGCTCTCCTTGCAAAAAATGATGGCTTCTTTTTAACATGACACTCCAGACTTGCCCATTTAAATCTCAGCAGACTAGAGACTGGTGAAACTGAAATAGGGAAACTGTAGGTTTTCACCTTCTCATCTTTGAGTTCATGCTGGATTCTCTAGCACCAGTATCTCAGGCAGCACTTTTCATCCTAAACATCTGTTGTTTTGATTCCTGTGTTTAAATGGATTGGATTAAAAGGGTAGAAAAACCATCTCCTCTCCCTCACCGTTCTGCTCCACAGTTTGGTTACTGTGAAGACATTTATTTCCTTTCAAAAAAGGCTGTACTGACATGCAGTATTTTGAATTATTTTTGTTTGGTTGGAGGTTTTTTGTGTGTTGGGGTTTTTTTGTGTGTGGTTTTTGGTTGGGTTTTTTTGTTCTTGTTTTTTTTGTGTGCGTGTGTGTGGGAGGGGTTTTTGTTTGTTTTTGAAACTGGTTCTGACTCAGTTTTCATCTACATCAAGATAAAAGATCCAATTATTGTAAAATACATTCAGATAGGCTGCATGTAAGCTCCTCTGTATATCTATATTGTCCTTTTATTTTGATAGGCTTTGCTGTCTTAACAGACGTATTCTGTAATTACAGCAGTGTAACTGAAACCAAAATCTGCTTAAGTCTGTGCTGTTCAAATCTAGGAAACACTTTATTTAGTACTTTAACTGCAGGAGAGAACTACTGGCCATAGTGCAGTTTTCTGAGAAGCAACAGAGACTACAGTTAAGTGCCTCCAATATGCTTTTAAACCTAAAGGCAAAACATTATTTAGTTTATTAGTCTTTTAAGTGGCTATATTAAGGGGACCATTTGCATGTTGATGCAAGATGGAAGAAAGATCTTTTGTGTAACACCAAAATCTATACTTGATCCCTGCTCCAAGTATTAAAAACCAACTGTCAGCAAATTCCAACATCTCATCTTATGCACAAGGTCCACCAAAATAGTGAACTACTAGTCCAAGATCTGCTGAAAGAGAACTCTCATCTGAAATTGAGAATGGAAGAGTCGGAGATCACTGTGATCTTCCAAGTGCACAAATAGATTCTGGTCCCTGATAGAACTTGGTGAAATTCTGACAGATTTTGAGGTTTTTGTCTGGTTAGTTGTTTGGGGGTTTTAATTATTATTAATATTTTTTTTAAAGCTCAAAAAGAGTTTCTCAATTTGTATGAACCTTCCAAGATTCAGGCTGAAGTTGATGCAAAACCTGAGAGGGAAAGGATTAGAAAACAAATTACTGTATTTACTTTAACAGCAGACATTAGGAAACAGATGTTTGTTGTGCATCCAAACCATGTCGTAGTATGAACAACTCTTCCCGCTAAATGCACACCTATGCCACACCTCCCAGACTTCAATTCCAAGTACATGTTTCTAGCAGATGCTTCTGGGTGTCTGCATCCACTGTTGGAACAGGCCATTTTCATGTATTCACATTCTACATATCAATTCATACTGATGCTGCTTACCATCCTTAGGTTTCTCTGCCATTTGGCACCCAGCTTTGCATCAGACGTTACCATGTATTCATCTTTATTCCTGGGTGAGCTTGTTTCAATTTCCAGTATTTCTTCTGTGTTTTATTGACCCCTGGCCAGTGTCTTGACCTGTCTTGTGTGCAGAAATCCATGAGATAGCTCTGTGTGTGCATGTGTGTATAACAAACAAATGTTTTTCAGCAGCTGGGATAAAGGAGAACAATTAAGTCCTTGAGCATGTCCTGAATGCTTTTCCAAGTGACTTCAGCTGTGGTCTGACTGGAGATCAGAACTTCCCTACTCTGAATTTATAGACCATAGACAATAGAAAATGTGATGAGGGGGACCCTTTTGGATAAGGAATCTAGCTTATTGAGATGTTTTGCTATAAGTGGCATATCATATTTCTCCATGCAGTTTTTCATTAATTCTGTTTTGCATTCAGAGATGGTTTCAAATATTTAAAGAAATGTCTTTGCTTAGATGATAAGCTGAAAAATCTCAGTAGCAATCACAGAGCATTTATTTCGGTGTTTGTTTAGTTTTACAGACATTCAAACTCATACTAAGATCCCCAGTTGGTCACAGGCTACTAGTTGCCTAATGAAAAAGATTGCAAAGATATGCAAAGCTGACACTTAAGTTTTGAATATGAATTTTGTAACTGATACAGAAATTTGCGTTTTTATGGTCCGCGTTGTGTTTTCAGCATTCCATGCAGTACATGTCTTGATTTGGGATGGCATGGTAGACTCATCCAGACTGAGCAGCTATCTTTCACTGGACCAGACTTAGCCAGCTTCTCACTGGCAGCTGAGAAGCCACTCATTTCAAGCAGTTTAGAGGGCAATTCAAATCAATTTTCATGACAATTAATTTTAACCCAAGACTTGCCCCTAATTTGAGATCTCTGACAACGTGCTTACATCCAAAAAAATGATGATTCTAACTCGATTGGGCTTTTTTGACGTACGAATTGCAACATAAGGTACTATAACTTGTTGCTATCCAACGAATTAGTCTGTGCATCTTGTATCTGTGTGCTTCTCTCACATAAGTTGGCCAAGCAGGAGCAGTCAGCTGCTGGGGAAGATGAAGCTTATGCTGGTGTTGGTGCTAAACCAGCAAAACAGACATTGTGTTTGCTTGGATGTTGGGCTAGAAGTCAAAGGTAGGTTATAGTTCTGTCTGTCAGAGCAGGATCTTCAGCCTTGCTCTCTGAAAAGCTGTCTTCCTCAGCACTTAACTGTCATACAGAGGTGCAACAGGGATGGTGTGACAGGACAACCTGCCACAATTATGCGTTCTCAAAGCATGTTTAGCAAAACTTACAGGTGAACAATAACTAATCCTACCAAATGTGAATACCTTTTTTTTTTTTTTAATTATTATTATTTTCTAAGCAAACAAGGAAACAAAAAGATGCAATAAAACAAGTAGGGTTAAATAAAGCAGGGTGATAATCCATAAACTGTATTCACCCTTGGACTGGGGCATGTGAGGGCCAGCTTGGCAGCCCCATTCTAACAGAGAGTAGAAATCCAAGTCAAGTGTGTTGACCTAGTTCATTTTAAGTATTTAATCTCATAAAACCTTTCACCTTTCCCACAGCAGGGGAAAAGAGCACGCACTGAATTTTCAGGGAGGTCATGGAACAGATCTGCCTGCTTTTAAAGAAACATGGTTAGAATCACACAATCTTGGAAGTAACTTTGTAGTCTCCATTAATTCAGTGATGAGAAAACCATTTAAAATTCTGAAATTCTTAAGCTTTTATCCAGATTTAAGTAACAAGTTGATAGTTAACAAGACTCAGATTAACTTCAGAGTGTAAAAAAATGTATGTATTTTTTCTTTGGGGAATCTCTGCATATGCCAGTCTAGTGCTTTCTGTTGCAGAAATATCACAGAAAAGGCAGGAGAAAACCTCCTATCTCAGGAGTTTTCATTAATAGTGTATTCCTTTTCCTAGATCAGTTTTTCCTTCCAAGCTCTGTGAAATATTTTTGTTTAAGTTGTAGAAGTCACTTCCAGCATATAGAGTTAGAACTATTTCCTGACCTACATGTACTGAAATCTACGGAAGTGTGTTGCGTTTATACTGCAAATTTATCAGCTTATACAAAACCCATTTAAACTTCATGTAAGTTTATTTTCATTAAGGAAAAACCTCATGAGGCTGTGAAAGTAATAGGCAGAGCAGCACCAGCTGAAGATCAGCATCTTTGCCCCAAACTCACAAAAAATGAAGCCTAAGCAAACCACAGTCTCTACCAGCCTGACCTCTCCTCTCGCCTGTGCCTCCAGAGCGTACAGTGCACTCCTCAGCAGCTCACACCTACAGAAGAGGGTCCCACAGCAAACTGTTTGACTGGGGAACAGGTATGTGAAGTGAGTTTGGGGGTCTCAAAGCCATCACCATCATGTGAGCTGACGTGCCTTTCCCCAGTAGGGGTGTGCGTGGTTTGTGGAAAGATGCTGATAGTGTGGGTGGCAGTGTGGTGAATGGCAGTATCTGCACATCCTGGTTTAGGTTCTGTGTCACTTTCACTGGAACGTTTACAGTTTCCTTCCCCCTCCTCTGGTTTTTAATTCAATCTTCTAGTTGAGAGAAGGCTGAGATATTAAAGATTTTTTAAAAAACTAAACGAAATGCCAACAAGAGAGGAAAAACCAGTGCTCTGCCAAGGCTGGCTGCAGGAAAGCGATAGCTTTCTGGATCATCCAGAAGGAAAGATGAAAATCTCAAAGCAAGGCAAACCAGCTGGGGAAAAGCAAAGACGTGAACAGAAAATGCAAGTGTGACTAAATCAAGGACCAAGCAGGTAAACCCTTGTCTTTAATGCTTAAATGCACGTTGTTGTTTGAACTGTATTTAGAGGCAGCATATGTGCACTAGTAAAGTTAACAGTTCGTGCCAGGTGACAATGCAGAACAAAAAGATGAAATATAACCTTTTATGGCCCAACCTCTCAAAAAAAAAAATAACAAACCACAAAAAAACCCCACCCCTCCTTCCCCACTGACACAAAAAATGAGTAAAGCTTGCAGTAATTGCCTCTTGTCTTTATCATTCTCACTTGTTAGTATCACTTGGATGTTTAAGGAAAACTTGTAAGTTAATACATAAAAGTTCTTTGCTGTTCCATGTTGTGCTAACATGGCACTACAAATATGCAAAAAATATTTTTTAGGGGGGGAAAGAAAAAAGGTTTTTTGTGAGTAGAATCACCATTATCACTTCAATTCTGGTAGACTATGTTTTCAGCTCCCTTCTTTTGCCATTTTACAAATAGCTTATGCTGACCATTCTAATTTCCTATCATTTTAAATGAAAGAACTGCATGTTTGAGGCAAAACAAATACTCTTATTAAAATGTTTTAATTAAGATTACAGAGTAACCAAAAACCTGCCAGTCAGCCAAATCTAGAAAGTATTTTTGTAGGTTCAAGGATAATTTATATATAGATAGTGGTAATACAGATGCATCCTAAAAATTTGATGTATTTAATGCTAGTATAACTTCATAATGTGACTATGGCTTACTTAGTTGCTTCTTTCTGCTTCTGACACAGTTCTTTTCCAAATAATAGAACCTAAAGTGAGAGGAGGGTGTAAAAAGCATCCTGCTTCTCAACTGTGGTCTACCAAAACCTGCCTTTCTAGTTACACTCTGTATATTTACTACAGATGATAAGTGTAGTGGATCCAATGGATTCAGTGTTTGGAACAACTAATGGCAGCTGGGATTTCTTAACTCTACATAGCATTTATCTTTCTAAACTAAGCTGACAGTCCAAGTGAAAAAGTATTTTGAAAAAGTATTTTTTAAGTCTTCATAGGAAGGCAAGAAAACTCTATTAAGGTTACCTATGTGGCATTTCTGAGTCTTTAGATGTATGCATATAAGAGAACTCACTTATTTTTATTAACCACTTCATGGGCTGGAGGTGCTCCATAGTTATCTGACTGTAAAATAGCACAGTAATTCTAAAAGCTATGCTTTATCTGAAAGAAAGAAGAGTAATAAAATGGATATTTCTTATACACGAAAGAACTCCGGACTTTAGATTAAATGGTCAGTGGGAGTCCTGAAGAGGAATGAAGCAAACTAATTTCCAAACTTCCTTCACTGTCTTGCTTTCCACTTAAAGCATCTCCAAACTTCACTTGATGAAGTCCTCCAAAAATCAAGTGCACTAATGTACCTGAAGAAAATACTACTCCCTTCTGTTTTCATACTAAAAAGCTATTAGAGATTTTTTTAAACTTTAATGAATATTAGGCTAATGACTGCTACAACAGACTGGTGTATCTACAAATGTGCAATTATACAGATCTGTAATAAAGGGGAGGAAGGAATTCTGCATGTTCCAGCACATACTATATTCCTACTCGGAAAATGCTTTGTATTTTTGGTAGGTTTACAAAACAAAATAATTATTCACACTATATTACAAGTTCCAGTTTGTGAAGGAAATAAAAGGCAATGTTTTAAAGGAATAAATTTGAAATAAGAAAAAAATGTAACTAGTTGCTGTATTAAGGTATGAATAGTTTAGATTGTTTTAGAAAGGGTGAAGCAAATACTATCCCTGTGCATGCTTTTAGTAAGATGATGGCAAGAAAACTATTTCCTTGTAAGCAGCATTTGTAAATGAAGGTTAGTCTATTAGATGCAGTACATTACTTGCAGAGCCAAGAGATCAGAGATCCTTCCCCTGTATCCCTGTCATTTTCTCCATAGTTTTGCTGTTCTGCTGATTTGGAACTTGTCCATATTGTAAATCTTGAGGTCAAAGTTTTCCCTCTTCAAACTAAAATTAACCTTGCAATTTAAGCAGTTGGCTTGACTGTGTGGTACAGGTCTTACATGTATTGAAAGTAAGACATTAGTGAGGATATTCAAGTTTGGTTTCCATTACGTGCTGGTTTAGTATCACATATATGGCATCTAACAAACAGCAGCAATAGCCTTGTCATTTAAATGATTAATTAAGAGCAAGACCATCAGCAGAGAAAATGAGCGTGTTTGAATAGTACTTACCCTCTTATCAACCTAAAAATTACTGCAACTTATTATATCCATTCTTTCTAGCAACAAATTACTTTTCTTCTGCTTTCTCTGTGCCAGCCTCCACTCATTTCTGTTGAGCTTGCTGCTTTTTAGGAGTAAGATACCACATTAATTATACTGCAACATAACACATACTGTGGCACAAGGTAAGCATCTTCATTAAAGTAATTTACAGCTTTAGCTTACAAGCAATTAAAAAAAAGTAGAATATTTCACCTGCCAGTAAATAATTAAGTTCATTTATATCACATCATTTGCACTGCTAACATACTAAATCTTCTTCCTAGAAAGAAGCCTGGGTTCATCAATTAAGGACCTAATCCTAAGGTCTGCCAATAGCCATACTGAAAGGAGAGCTGAAGTCTGATTTTTATCTCAAGTGAGGCACTAAACCAATGAACTGTAGATAAAACCTTTATTTTTTAAGTGAAACCAGGTAAACACAAAAAATAATTTAGTCCAGGGAGTAATTCTTCTTTATTAGGAACAGCTTACTCCTTATTAAAAGGGCTATACAAATAGTCATTTAAAATATGTTAATTCAAAGCCATCAAAAAGAAAGGAAACGTCCTTTGCTTTATTTCACACTACTCACATTTGTAAGTGTTGCCATTTTTCTGTGACAAATACAGATACAGGTTACCAATACAAAAAAAAATGGGAACAACAGCTCTCTGAGCAACAAAACCCCCTCTTTCTTCAGATGTTGGCTGTGTAGGGATGCTAACAGAGAGCAAATGCTGCAAAAATCATTTTTATGTTAAAAAAAAGTCTTCTGGCTGTTGACCTTCATGCTCCAACATCAGAGGCTGTAGCTGGGTATCTGTAGCAATACAGTTTGTTGTCTGCACCTCCACTCAATAGCAGCTGATGAGAGGAAAAGAAAACTGTGATTGTTATCAGAACTAAGCAAAATACCTCTACAAAAATTGAGGACTGATTTTCTTTTCTTTGAAGATGTAGAAAGAAGTAATGAATAATGAACTGTTAATGCATGACTAAAACCCAGAATCAAAGCGCAGAAGGAACCTTGTCTCTCACCCTTCTAAAATTAGAAGCAAAGTTTTTGCAAGAAAATTCTAAAGCTTTTCCTGCCTTTTACTGAGAACAGGAGCCACACTGAGAATCTTGAATGTCTTGTTAATATTTTGTTTTTCCCCGTTTCATAAACGCGTACCACTACAGAACAGCTTGCTGTAGAGCATTATATAGTTCCCCACTTCTACATACACTGGCATGCCCCAGCTGTCAGTTCACACTGCTGCTTTAGTCTCCATGGAAGCAAAAGGTACCTTGGAACATGTATTTTCTCAGCGAGGTGTGGTGCTGTTCTCATGTCTCTCCTTGTTTGGAATATCAGTGTAACACCCACTTAATGCTACAGAGCTTAAACTCCCATCCTACTCCTTTGCACAGTAGCATGGGGAAATGCTGCAGTGCGTATAACACCCAGTTATCAACCCAGTATCAACCACAGCACAACTGAAACTTCCTGTTCTTTTCTATCTTTAAGCATAAAGGAAAAAATAGTCCATGACTGCTTTTAGCCTTCTTCCTAACTACTATGCAAATAAATTGAGTAACTTCAGATTCTTACCCCTGCTTCTGTCCAGTCCACACACAAAACCTTGTCTTCATGAGCAGCCAAGTCATACAGAGGAGCTTTGCAACTGGTAAAACACAGGTATTTAGTCACATATTTAAGTTATGTGAGCAATCGCAGCAAACAAAATTGGTCCCTAGAAGAAAGACTGTCACAATGCTATCAGATGTGGTGTAGCAGTTATAAACAATTCCAGAGAGTACAGGTCTCTACCATCAGTGACGTTTTCTCTGCTTTCTCCAGAGCTGGTCACATCAGTGTTACCTCTCCTACATCCCCAAAGACAAAAGCAGCAACATTTTGTCACCTGCTTGCATACTACCTTGAGACTGAAATGTAATCAATCTGCTTGTTAGGAACAGTTTATTATATAGTTCCCTTCTTTCACATGTGGATACTGCTTGATTCTGTGTGTTTTCCAGAAACCATTTCATTGCTTGGAAATTTTTTATGAATGGTCTGAGTATCAAGTGAAAGTTCACACTGTTTTTGCTCATTTCTTAGAAAGAATATATTCTATTCCTTAAAATTGAGAATGGTTAGCAAACCACCTGCTGTTCCTCATCCCAGTAGCAATGTTAGGGTTGCTGCCTTCTGCATGTCAGTCAATGCTGCTGTTAATGCCAGGCAAGTCCTGTGTTGGAACACCATAGAGCTCTCAGATATTAAACCACAGGTCCTCTGGTAAACTAAAAGTATTTTTCTCCCTTTTGTTATATGCCTGACTCCTAAAACTGAGGGGATTTTCACAGATGCCAAAATTAATGTCTCAGAATGCTTTTGCTACTTCATTAGGTTAACTGACCTTGTAAACTTATATGCCTTTGAACAGCAAAGAACATGTTTACTTTACCTCCTTGTGTCCCAGAGCTTCACAATGTTGTCCAGAGAACCAGAGATCAGCTGCTGCTCATGGGTAGGTGACCACTTCACAGATGTCACCCAGCCTGTGTGAGATGTCAGAGACAGGAGAACCAAGGAACCATCTGAACAGAGAAAGAGGGGAAAAAAAGACATCAGTAGATACCAACTGTAACCAGCACTTAAGATGCATACAAAATCCAGTGGAAAAAAAACCAGTCCGCCATGTGTGTTCAAGGTAAGTGTTTCTCCCACCAGTAATTATAACTTCAAACAAAACTCAAAGCATATTTTCTTGTTGCTATGTTCTCTTTTCAAAGATATTTTAGAAAAAAGCAAACAAATATTATTTTATTATTAACATTTAAAAAGATACTGCTGCTAAACTCTGGATTATATTTATAGAAGCTAAACAATTAAATGTGTCTATGAAATAAATCTGGTAGGCTCAGTCATAATCTATCTGCAGTCCTGTCAGACATGGCACCACGTTAACAATGGTCTGACCAATTTAGGTGTGAACCTTACAAAAAAAAATAAAAATATTCAGGCCTGCAACTGCATAGTTGAACATTCATTACCAAGTTAAACAAAAAAACAATGAAACAAAAACAAACCCTAAGTTGAGTTAGTTTTCTAAATTATTATGTGAGGAATTAAAAGAAGTCTTGCACCAGATTACAGAAAATAGACATAATCTTTGTATTTAATAAAAGCCCCCAAAACGGCTTCTTTCAAGCAGGGGGGCCAGGAAACAGTTTGTGAGATGTCTTCCAACAGCAAAAAGTTCTGATTTTGAAAAAGCACGCATGTTTTAGCTCACCTTTGCTGCGAGGATCCCACAGTCTAATATGTCTGTCAGTGCTCCCAGATGCGAGGCGTCGACACAGTGGTGAGTAGGAGACAGAATTAAACACTTTGTTCCCTGTCTGTGAGAAAAGAAAGTACTCGTAAGAGAGGAGCTACTATTTTGCACAACTTTTTTCTTTGAGCTGGACTTCATCTGAACCAACAGACAGCGTATAACAATCTCACCAAAGTTGATTTGAGATCTCCAGTTTCAGCATCCCAGAGTTTAATGGTATGGTCCCATGATGCACTGCAAATTTCTTCAGCATCTGACCACAGCACAGAGGATACAGCTTCTGTGTGGCCAGAGAGGGTTGCCAGGGGTGTCTAGGATTTAAAGGTGAGAGGAGATTAGATTGAACATTGTCAAAAATCTGGTTTTTTTAACAAATAAAAATAGGCATCTGATCATCCTGAGGCCTATCACCAGAAGTATTCATATAGTCACTTTAACAAAGAGAAATTATTTTGTGTGGCCACACTTCTAAAATAAAGCCCTGGACAAAGCTGGATCTGATCTTACCCTTGTTAGTCCCAATTGTTCCGTTTTCTGCTTCTTCCGTGGTCTGTTAGCTGCTTCTTCCATTTCATCCTCTTCATCCGTAGGTACTGTGACAGAAGACAGCGAGACTTGATCCAGAGGTTTCTGAATTGCATTTCCATAGAAGTAATTAAGCAAAGCCCTGTATTTACAGTACCTAGCTTGTCTATGATGCATGAGCATTTTAACCTTACACCTCTGACCAGATTATCTCCATTTTGAACAGGAGAAAATTGAATACAAATGAAGTGATACTCTCCAGGTCACAAAGTTTTAAAATGAAGTCCCAATGAATTGCTATGACCATCCTTACTCAATGAAAATTCCAACAGCAATTCAGGTGGGTGATAAACACAATCTTTGTTTACACTCCCAAACTGAAAGAATATGACTTGGCATAGTGAAAGAAAGTGTTTAGATCCAATGGGATTATTCTACCCTTCTAGAAAAGACCCAATTATCTTACTGTCCTCCATATCACAGTGTCAGTGATAGAACAGGACCCACAAACTTTTGATTTGTAAGAAGTCTATACTCAAACCTGCACATTTATATAAAATATTAAAAACAAAAGAGTTAAAGTACTGTGTTCTGGATAAAACAAGTATCAGCACACAGTTGATAACCATATCTGAAATTGTGTTGCCAACCAAAACAATAGCTTAATATAGTTATGTATAGCCTTACAAAGCCTACAAAATATGAAGTCCTAGCTTGCTTCTAATATTGCAGACTCAAATTTTCTTAAAGAAAAAAGTATTGAGATATCATCTTTCAGGTTGTTGTAAGTAGGCGTTTGGATTTTTTTTTAAAGAGCACCAAGCACCCCAGCTTACATTTATCTTACCTGCAGACCAGATCTTTATCATCTTATCCCAGGATCCACTGCAGAACTTTATGAACAGAAATATTTTGTTAAAAGTCAATCTGGACAGACCCTGTAAGCCATACTAAATACACTTCCTGCTTGAAAAAATTAACCAAGGTGTTATATAACACATTAAGAACAGTGATGGGCTCCTAAAAAAAATTTAAAAAAGAGAGAAAAATAAGTTTGGCATAGATAAAATTATTCTTTATTCCTTCCTTTCCAGGAAAAATACCTACAAAATAATTTTATTTCCTTCAGCACCAAAAGGTTTTATTTTAAGCTGTCTGATGTTGAGTGAAGTTGGGAGCATGACTCCACCTTTGGTGTGAGTGCTCTTAACTGTTGAATTCCTGGATAAAGGGACTTCTTCTACCACCTGATTTTTCTGAGTATCACTCTGGAAATTTTTTTCCCCACCGAAGCTACTGTGAAAACTTAAGTCAAATTTTAAAATACAATTAAAATTACAATGCAAAATTCACATGTGTTAAAAGTAACACTTAAACATTCAGCTTCACTCACAGAAGTTAAAAGCAGCAGTATAATGACTTGTGTTATCTAAAGTCACCTGCAGGTTTCTGTGATATTGGAGGTTAAGTGCATCACTTCAAAAAGGTGGCCTAGTGTTGATGCAGCATTCCTAGTCCTCAATACCTGCCACTTATAACAACACTAGAAACTTAGCTGTGTCAGTCATAACACGATGACTAGTAGCAAGGCAGGGATAAAGATAATTTTTGAGATATGGGCTGCTAACATCCCAAAAACCGAAGTTTTGGGTTTTTTTTCCCACGAGTCACTCACTTTAGTTCTTGTGCAATCAACTGCTATGGTGTCTACACTCCCAGCATGTCCCCTGCAGCAGTGAAGGGCTTTCACTTTGTTTTTCTCCACATTCCACTCCCATAGCAGGACAGTCTGGTCCATAGAAGCACTGAGTAACAGGCATGATAAACTGTCTGATGGAAGAAAAAAAAAGTCATGCTTCCACCCAACTCCACTATCATTCTAGTAAAAGAAGAAATAGTGGATGGATAGAAACTCATACATATCTCAGTTTACATCATGTTACCCTGCACATACAATTAATATAAATACATTGATATTTGCTAACAAAGACTGCAAGGTGGATAGACAACATAGATGTCAGGTTAACTCCGCTCATTACTGTTAAAGGACTGTTCTACTCACACCACACTTTCATTTCGAACACCACTAAGAAATAACAGTAGCATTTAGGTATCTAAATGTTCATGGTTGAAGAATGCTGACATTTCTCCCCCAATAAATCAAACTATTACTACTCCCCCAACATATATACTGACCTTGCTTCACCCACGCCACATCCTTCACTACTTCTGTATGCCCAGCTATTGTCATGATGGATTTTCCTTCCAAAGACCAGATTCGAGCAGTCTGATCATAGCAGCCAGTTAATATCCTACAGGGTACAGCATTTGAAACATTACTGTCTTTAAAACCAATGACGATTTTATGAAAAAATGCCTTGACCAGAAGCTTGGAAAAGTATCAGCATTGTAACTGGTTATCTGAAGCAAACTCAAAAGATAGCTACAGCGTGTGTTTAAAAACAAAAATAAGGTGGAAAAGTAAAAAAGTCTCTTTGTTACAGAGCAAAGCTTCATTAAAACCTACAATTGCAAGGCTAGGAGTACAGCCTAAAAGAATAGCAATGAGAGTACTGAATATTCTGGTAGGTGAGACTTAAGATCACTTATGTCATGTAAAATAAAAGAGAATTTGTTGTACGTGCTATGTTACTAGAGTATCCCAAAGCATTTTTGAACCATTATTTAATACAGGAACATTGCCTAGTTGATTAGAATATGAATGTGGAAATAGAATAGAAAAAAAAGACAACCAACCATAATTGTCCTTTAAAAAAAAAAAGCTCTGCATAAAGGTATACTACTCTAGTTGTTGCTAATGAATGTCAAATTTCAAGTCAAAGGTCTAAGCTAAAAAGATAAGGAAATCTTGCTGTCCTTTAAGAGGCCATGCATAAACAGCACTTGTATTATCCATTGGTATTACCAGTATCTCATGTTCAGTGACTCTTGCTGTTTTCTACTTGTGTTAGTCACTGTCAGCATAAAATACAGGTGGTTAAAACTGAGCTGCTTACAAAAGCAACAAGTAGGTGACTGAATTAACAGGTTAAAAAAACCCCCAGCAACAAACAAAAACAGAGCAAAGAGGAGAAAAAAACTGAACAGATTTTTAAAGAGACAGAACACCACTCCCTTTGACACCATGGGTTCTCTGCACACAACAAGAATAAGCAGGGCAAAACTCCAAATTGGCTTAGTGCGGTACCATTCTTCAGTGGCTTGAACAGAACTGATCCAGTCATCATGGAAGATGCATTCCTCGGGCTGAGGGGCCATATATTTCTCCACATATTCTATTTCCACCACTTCTTCCTAAGTTCCCAGAAAAAGAAAACCCAAACACACTTATTTAGTGTGGTTTTATTTGTTTTTAATCAATAACAGTCATATTTAACTCTAGCATGGTGGAAATATGCAAGTTTATTGGGCAAAGATCTTGGTATCCCAAGTCCTTTGCATTTAAATGGAACTAAAGTATTTAGAAAAATGTGTCTGAACTATTGCTTTCCATATTTTTATGAAGCTACTATTAATAGCAAGCTGAAAGCACAAACAAATAATTTTATTATTCTCAGGTTCCTTTTTAGTGTTTACCCATACAAAACGGGTGTCTAAAATACTTCACAACATTTTCTAGAGCTGTATTACTAACCTCCCCCGTTACCCCCCCCAATGTAACTAATAGAGCAGTAGACCAAAATGTATTAATGATGAGCTGAGCAAGACAAAAGACAGGGTAACAATGTGATTTGCACTGCTCAGTCCCATAATTTCCAACCACTCTGCAATTCAGAATGGATTTAAACATACGACAAATCAAAAATGAAATAAAACTGAGCAAGAAAATCTACCTACTCAGGATGACAGTGTAATACCCAAGTCTGCTTGAAGTGAACAGGCTCAGTCTGTTCTATTCTCCAAGATGGGCAGAAATTGAGTATGACTTACTGTGGAGATATTTTCCATTTCCATGTGCGTGACCAGCGGCGTACGCAAGAACTGGCCATTGATAAGGAAGTCAAATTCCACATATTTGTGATCTGCTGAAACACATCAGGAAAAATCCATAGTCAGGTGTCACTTTTTATTTGACACCATCAAGAACAGCATCTTTCTGTGTCTGGTTCCGGAGAATGGAGACAGTGAGAATTAAAATAAGACAAGAAAACCCCAAACAACCGCCCCCCCCTCAACAAAACAGTTGGTGTCTTCTCCCAGTTCTAAGTGGGCAGACCATGAATTCCACAGGATTAGGGGAAATTAAGAGGAAGGAAAATTTGCCGTTGGGTTTCAAAGAGTTGAGTTTGCCTCTTAATGTTAACATATAATTTTCTAAATCCTTTCTGCCGTAGCTATGTCTAAGCAAACCCCCATGGTGCTTTATCATTGTTCCGTATGGAGCTTGCCACTGGTAGCCCACATCTTAATCAGCACTAACTGGAGCCCTGTATTTGAGGCAGCAATAGGAAAATCCTAATTATTTCTCCCTCTGTAGTGGCATGGGTGACAAAGGCCCCACATTTTAACTAGAGCATTGCACCATACACTTGTTTTGTATTAAAGGTTGTTTGCAATTTCATGGATTAAAAGCAACTTACAGAAGTCTCAGCAGGTTAATATCCATTTAGTCTCATTTCTTACAGAAAATGGGATTTTTTTGACAACGTTGCACAGGTATCTTTCCCCTGAAAATCTTTCAAGTCAGGCCCATTTTAGCTAGTGCTGACAGAATGGTTGAGCTCCAGACCTTTGGGTTCATTTGTTCTTTTGCCAGGTTTCAGGGAATGCTTCTCTTCCTATCTGCTGGGGCAGGCTGGTCCGTGGTGCTGGGCACGCACCAATCCCGCCTTTGGAGCGCTTGTGGGACTGCCCACCGGCGCTGATACCTGCTTAGTTTCAGAGCAAGGTCAAGGCGACAGCCAGACTAAAACAGAGGGCAGGACCGGCTCAGGCTCAAGCCTGACCGCAGTGAGAGGCCGGCGGGTAGCAGGGTGAGCTGCACGTTTCTTTGGCAGGGCCTGTCCCGAGCTGTCCCCTTGGCGGCTCCGCAGCGGGTCGAGCGCAGCCCGGGCAGGAGCCTGGCCCGCCTGGCACATGCGGCAGCGGGGCCGCAGCCTGTGGCCTCACCTGGGCCGTGCGGGCAGAAACGCGGAGGTGAAGCGGGACTCGGCACCCCTGTAGGGAAGGCGAGCGCGGGAGGTCGGCGCCTGCTCAGACCTACTCTGAGCTCCCGCTCGGGACAAGCGGCCGCCCGCCTCCGCCCCGGTACCTCCCGTGACCGGCCGCCAGCAGCTTGTTGATGAGGTGGCTGAGGTCGGTGGTCTCGGAGGCCGCAGGCACCGAGAAGGGAACATCCTCCACTGCGTACCTACGGGCAACACAGCGCCGTCACTGCCTCTGCGTAACCCCCTCCCCGAAACTACCCCCCCGGCCCGGGCGGCCGCCCCCTCACCTGCTGTTCTCGGTACGGAACCGCGCCGTGAGCTGCGCCATGCTGCCGCTGCTGCTGCCACCGCCTCCGGGCTCCACCCCGACCACGTGCCGCGATTAGCCGCGCCCGCCCGCGGGGCACCGCCTCCCCGTGAGCCCGCCCGCGGGGTACCGCCTCCACGGCCCCCCGCCGGCCGGCCGCGCTCCGGCCTCGCTGCAGCCCCTTCCTGCGGCTCGGCCCGGCCCGGCCCGGCCGGTTCCAGCGCCGCCGCTGCCGACCCCGCCGCGCCACGCGGCCGGCGGCGAGTTTCCGCGGAGACCACAAAGCCCAGCATGCCGCGCGCGCCCCGGCCCCGCCCGCGAGCCACGGCTCCCAAGAGGCCCCGCGCCGCCCTTTTTCCCGGCGCCCCCCGCTTCCCTCCC
>WUAM01000395.1:14683302-14741768 GCA_024336885.1 Actenoides hombroni
CTATTAAAAACACAAACGTGCATCTTCTCCATCTGCCCACTCCCCCGTTTTCCCTCCGATGTGCAGCCCTTTGGGCGGCCGCGTGCCTCGGGCTGGGCGAGCTCCCGGCCCCGTAAGCTGATCCTCGCCCCACCTGTCCCCCCGAGAACCGGGCACCGGCTTTTTTTAGCTATTTCTAAGCCTGGCAGTAACCCCCTCTGCTTAAACCGCAGAGGCAAACCACTCTTTGGCCCACCCGCAGAGGATTTCCACCTGCTCCGGGCCACAGGTCTGGGCTATCTCTGCTACCGACAACTATTTGGAGCTGTCGGGCAGCTTTCATCGTTCGAGCGATCGGGATTGACACAAGGGCTTGCCAGGAGCCCCGCGGGAGCTGCGCTTGATGGCACTCCCCAAACTCTGGCGGCATTTGGGTTTTTGGATGCTCGGTGTGCCCGGGTCCGCGGTGCAAACCCCGTGGTGAGGTGGGATACGGATCCCCGTCTCTGCCAGGAGCATCCCACGGGACCACCCGCAAGAACCAACAGGGACCTTCTGGGAATTGGACCCCGAATGCACAGGGACACCCTTACTTTCTGAGGAGCACCAGACAGACAGCTCTTTTTGCACCCTGGGGACACATGGATGAAGACTTTCTGCTCGGCAACAGGCAGAAGCACACTCAAGCTTTAGAGCTGAAATGCCACGGGAGACACTTGGAGATGTACTCCCACACCAGAAAACACTTGGGGAGCACAGGGAGAGGAAGGATGTGCACATGGAGTGAAACCTTCTCCTCCTCCACCCAGAATAAACCCCAAGGAGAGCAAAAGACAACTCCCCCAGCAAGAAAATGCACCAGTGGAGGAGGGTACCTGCTTTTCAGAAGGGTTTAGCGCTTCCCAGGTGAGCGAGCACTTGGGAGAAGCTCCTCAGACTCAGAAGTTAAAAGACCTCACAGTCACATCCCTTCCCTCTGTCTCTGCAGGAGATTTCAATGCAAACATAAAGCTCATTATCATGGTTTATGGATCTACGCTTCTGGGTGAGCAGAAGAGCCCCCAAAACCGTGCAACTGGCCAGAAACAACCTTTGTGTTGCCATCTTCTCTTTCAAGTTACCCTTCTCCCAGGACAGGCACCAAGGGAATCTCAGCCCTTATCACACTCATCTGCCTGTGCTCTTCCTCGAGCACCCTCCTCATCTAGCTGCTTTCCAAACATCCCAGCCCCACACCGGTGGCACTGGGTCCCATCCCCGAGCTGCCCGACGCCTGACACGCACCCAGCACGGCACCAGCCCCCCAGCAAGACACACATCTCCTCACTTCCAAGCTGCTCAATGCAGCTTCATGAAGCAGCTTCAGAAATCACAACCACCAGCAACACGAGTGCTCCGGCCAAGAAACTTAAGAGTCAACACCAAAGGCTCGTTCCGTCTGAGAAAGGGGGAGGGGTGGAAATCCCAGCAAGGAGCTGGTCCCTATTGCTGCGATACATCAGGAGCTTTGTTCTGCTACAATCAAACCAGACCGGCTCCGACAGCAATAACGCTGCAACGCAGGGCTCATGTAGTTTTTATTAAATTCCTGCTTTGCTATTAACCAACCGTCACAATTTCCATCTGACGTGATGTCAGACGGGGGAGTTTTGTAGAGGACCTCGCTCTCCTGTGAAGTCTCTGGAGAGAGCTGCTGAAAAGCAAAAGAAAAGCCCAGCCCCACCCGACACGAGCACACCTGAACCTTCTTCTCCACGCACAACCCTCCCTCACTGGGTGTCCACACCACTTCGTTCTCCTCCAGCTGCGGGTTATTTGGTCATTTGTACTGGTTTCAGGGGGATGCTGGGAACCCAGAGCACTGGGTGGGAGAGCAAGACCCCACCAAAGCCAGAGGAGAAGGCTTCTCCCACCCACCTACCCCCAAAGTTTTGAAACACAGCCACCTGCTTTACGAGATCTGCCTCCACTCAGTCTCGGCTACAACAGGAACAAAGTGCCCTCCCTAAGCCCCTCCAGGACTGGGAAGATCACTTTTTTTGTTAGGGAACCATCATTTACACGGCCTATTTATACGGCCCAAGCAGCACTGTAGGGATCAACTACTTGTTTACTTCCTCCTGCCACGGGAGCTCGGTTCCCACCTCACGACGACGTAAAGTGGAATTATCACTGCAAAAGTCAATAGCTCGTGGAAACCCGGTTCAAACAAGGAGAGACCTAAGGTTGTAAAAATCATGGGGTCTCCCCTCCGAGTTATTTCTCCTGACACCAGCTCAAGGCAGCATCCCGGGGAGGATTGTGCAATTCCTCCCGACGACAACACTCAGCTCGGTGTTGTTGCCGAGGAAAACAGGGATCTCAGATGCCCACGGGTTTCTTTGGTTAACTGAAGCGAGATCAATAATAACCATATTAATAAATAATGCTTTTAATAGCAGCGGCAGGATATAGGCAGCAAACTGCAGGTAGGTATCAGGGATAGGTAAAAGCATTAATTATCTGCACGATGTCAATGCTTCCGAGCTGACGTGCAGAGCAAAGCTGAAAGCTGACTTTCTGAAGATCATCGAGACAGACTGACAACTCTCTGCTCGCACTCAAGCATTTCGGGTAAAATTCAATTTTCTGGATGTCACAACTGAGAGGAACACACTGCTCTTTTCCACTTAACGTTCATAAACTGGCTAAAGGACGCAGGGGAGGGTGGGAGATGTAGAGGCTCGACTGTCCTCTGCCCTTCCCTGCCCGCAAGTTGCAAAAGAACAGAAGCAGAGGGGAGTTTTCGGCACCCGAGGCGTGTGCCTTTCCCAAACCAACTCCAACCCGCTCCATTTTTCTGCGCCGAGAAAGCGCACATGCACTCCGAGCTCTCTTACATAAACAGCGAGAGGGTCAGCGCCTGTCTGAAATTCCCCGCCGCGGCTAAAATAAATACGAGGTTGCCTCTGAACTTTGCTCTTTCCCACCCCCAGCCAGAGAGAAGTGAAGTTGGAGGGGTTTCTCCCTTCTGTGGGTCCGGAGGGGGCTGCGGCTCAGCATCCTCTGCCACCCCGCGATGCCGAGGCCGGGCACCTTGCCCTGCAGCCCCGTCCCTCTCCCTCCCACACCGGCCAGTCGGTCGGGTAATGCTGGTGGAGCCGAGGGGACCCTTGGCGCGTGTCTCCCCCAGCTAAACCCAGCGGGGTGAGTGCGGGGGGGACCCGCCCCCCGCTTCCCTCCCTCCTTCGTTCCCGGCCGGAGGGCGGGTGCGGCGGCGGCGCGCGCGTGCGCCGAGGGGGGGCGCGGATGGCGGTGCCTGCGGCAGCCCAGGTGGAGTAGCCCCCTCTGCGTCCCGCGCTGCCCTCCTCTGGGCTGACGGCGACCGGGCCGCGCGCGTCCCTTGGGGCGGCGGGCAGAGCCCCCGCGCGCGTGCCCCGTTCCCCCTGCCCTGGGGCTGTGGCGCGGCAGGAGGGGGGGAGGCGCGGCGCCTCCCGTTGCTGTCGGGACCGGGGCACGGCGGGCGCTGTCCTTGCGCCGCGGCGGGAGGGTCCCGTGCTCCCCCCTGACCCGGGGCCCGGGCCGCCCAGGGCAGCCCGCGGTACCGGCTCTGCCCCTGAGGCGGTGGGTGGCTCCCCGCGCGGGGCTGCTGAGCCGGCGGGCTGCGCGTGGGGCTGGTGGTTGGTGGCGGCGGCTGCTCGGGGTGACGCGCTGCGGTCCTGCCCGTGCCGAGGGGCGCACCGACGGTCGACTTACTGCTCAAAGCACTAAACCCAGCACCTAGCGGGCTCTGAAAGAAGCCGTCAGAGGGTTTGCGTCTTTTGGGAGGAGGCTGTTTGGGTACCTGCTGTGCGCTTGGCTTGTGTGTGTTTTTGCCGCCCTTTTTGACAGCTACTTGTGGCTTCTCGGGGAACAGCTGAGCTTGCCCTGTGTGGTGACTCGGGTTGGGGCGACTTGGAGAGGGCAGGTGTTGAGTCCTGGCGTTTTGTGAGACGCTGAAACCTTACCGATTTCTTAAGTGTACTTAAAATGCGTCAGTGTGATATACACAGGTGCATTTTCCAGGTATTTGTGCTAGCTACACAAAAGTGACCTACTTGAGAAACCCCAGATCTCCTGTGCCTTCTTAACAGTACTTGCCTGCTCTTCCATGACAGAGATAGGTAAATCTCAAGCCTCGTACAAGTTAATATGCAGCTAATTGTAACTCATTTACTTGAGGGTATTACTGTGCCCTAATTTCCTCCCTGGTACTTTTTACTGTATGTAATTCATGCCCTTATTAGTGGTGGTAGAGGAGTGTCATCAGAGGTAGCTTTTTAAGAGAGCGTGTTTAATTGTAAGCTGTGCAATTGTCTTAAGTCTTTTATAAAACCTCTGAAGCTTTGCACGGAAAACCCAAAAAAAAGGTTGTTAGGGAGGCGTTCAATTGTATGGTTTTCTTTTCACGAAGTATAAATTAAAACCGGGATGGGGAATATTGCTGTCAGAAATGTGAAAAACATGAACTTGCACAGGGAAGCTTTGATTTCCGTTTTTTTTTGTTAATGAGTATGCATTGAAAACTTGAAGCTTGAAAAATGTAAGAGAGTTCCCGCCTTCCTGGTGTGACCAGGATAATAAGATTCTAGAGTAACACTAGTTTGACTTTTTTGTTGGCATCTTTAGAAGTTTTTATATTAAGAAACCGTATGAGAGCTCCTGGATCAGAGGGAAGATTGCAACTGTTATGAGAGAGGCTCACTGCAGAGTGGGCACTGAGATCCTGTTCCTGTTGGGAGTTCCTGATGTTGTACAAGCTGTGTCTGTGGATGCCAGGCAGTCAGCAAGAGCATAGCATATGCAAGAGGTGCCCCTGGCTTTGGCAGCTGTGTTACCATGGGAGTTCTCGATGGCTAAATCCTGATCTGACTGCCTGTGTTTTGCTAAATGGTCTTGCACTGTCAGTGCCTTTGTCTTTGGAACCAAACCCCTGATGGTAATGTGAGGCTAAATTGCAGTGCATAATGCTTGCTCTCTTGAAGGTCCTGCCTGTAAGACCCTGCGTAAACTGGTTATGATGTTATTGTGTTTGGCTGTGCTAGCGTTTCCTGTGCCTGCTTGCTCTCTTTGCAGAGTTGAACCATGGATAGCAAAGACCATAGATTTTCCCTTTATTTTGAGCAAAGTGTTTCCCAAGTGGAGGCAAGGTGAAGCAATCCTATGGCATTAAAATGCACTGACCCTTGAGTTGGAGATGGCCTTGGAGTGGTGAACTTCCTGGAGAGCAGCCTGTAGAGTGGTTCGGGTGGAGCTGCATCAAGGCTACAGCTGGAGCACGGAGAGCTGCCGTTTGTGGTGTGCACTGAGGATACAGCTGTAGCTCCCAGTTTATGTAACATTCAAGTCTCACGTTTCTCCTTCAACCCGTTGTTAAATGTGGAATACAACGGTGTCACACTGGAAATTTTTGCGGCACTTACGTGAAGTATTTATGAAGAGAGATACTTGTATGTTGTTTACTCATTCATGACAAAATACTTGTCCATATATACATGTTAATGGGATTTAACTGTCTTTGGGGAGTTCATTAGCAATATTTATACAACTGTAACATTTATTAACTATGTATGTATTTGGAAGTACCTGTAAAAGTATATTTCTTTAAGACAATAAAACAAATCTTTCTTGTTTGGGTTGCATAGCACTTAGTTTAATGAAACTTGGATGGTCAAACCATGAAGTTCATTGTCTGGGGTGATGTGCTTGCCTATGGTTTGCCTGGGTTAGAACAGTGGTCAAAGTCACAGGGCAAAATCATACCAAGAACGTTTTTTAAACACAAAGGTAAACGTTTAGGTATTTCTGGGCTGCTTATAAGAGGAAGCTAGATAACTATCATTGTATCTTTACTCCAATACTGTCACTTTTTCACTGAGCTTTATTAGGATCCAGTGTTGCTGCAGGGTATTGGGCTGCTTGGGCCATTGGTCCATCCCTATACAGCTGTCCTTGTGTTTCTGTAGTTGAATTCCAGCACGCTCAGGGTACACACCATCCATGTCCCTGGAACAGACTTCTTTAGTTCATATCAAAGAAATAAATGTGCTGCTTTGGCAAAACTGACGTTATCATCTTTACATCTTTTAACTGAGGGGAAATGGTTTGAGTGATGATGAAATCTAGTTTTTCTGTCTTTTGTTTGTTTGCTGCTAACATGCTTCAGACATTTAAACTAAAACATCTCATAATTGTTCTCGGATCCAAAGCTACAAAATATTCGGTAAATGTGAGAGCACTTTACTTGGAACTTGTTTTAGAGTGTCATGACTTGAAAACTGAATGGAAAAATAAATCTGCTTTAGATTAAAGTACTTAGTATATTGAGCATATGAGCAGCTTAACTTCACAACATTGTTTGTATCAGCAGGATGCTTTATTCAGCTTCAAAAGCCAAGGAGATACAGCTTTACTTTGCCTGTGGTCCTTTATATCTTTGCAAAGCAAAATAAATTTGTGCTTCCAGGGTTGTGCAGTTCTTTTGAAGTGGCTCTCTAGCCTTTTACACTCTCCTTACTAAAGATGTAAATAGCTGAACTACCGGTTCCAAGAAGGTCCATCTCAAGGAATTCACAATGTGTTGTGGTGAAGAAGATAAAGCTGGGAGGAGTCATGTGCTAATACAGGGCTGCCTGTCCTTAAAAAAAAATACTGAAAGGAAAAATCCTGAATGTCCTTCCCCCTCCCTCACTGCAAATTGCAGGACTTAAGTTTTCTTTTATTACGTTTGGCATATTACGGGTGTAGTCTAGTATAGATGTACTCTAGTAATGCAGGGGGCAAGTTAATTTGTCATTTTGTCGCATTGCTTATGAATATTTGGGATTAGTCACTGCTGTAAAGGGTGTACTGTCTGGGTGAAAGCCTTAGCCTGTCGATGTGGCATTTCACTGCCCAGTATTATCTGTTTGCTTGAAGGTTTATAGTGGGCAGCTGAGCTCCTTCAAGTACTTTTCTTTGGATAGGGGGTAAAGCTTTGAAGTGCCAGGAGCTCTGTCTTTTTGTCTTTCATCACACAATTCATGCCAAATTTTGTTTTGGATATCTGGTCGTTTTCCTGCCCAAATCTTACTGCTGTAGACTAACAGTAGTGATTTTATTTCATCTATATGTTGTTTTAGAAACTTTTAAAACATGTAAACCAAAAGAGGGCTGCGTGGCAGAGTTGGCTAATGCAGATTCTGTCTGTTGGTTATGGAAGTAGATGACTGATACTTTTGTAAAGCAGCGCTGGAGTATCTAGAAATACCAAATACTCTCTGGATGCCTATGGTTGTTAGTTGTGTGCTTGTGGACATATTTAGATGAAAATCATGAGGGTGTGTATGTGTGTTTTGTATCTGTGTGTGCAGTGACAGATCAAGCAAATTGCTTTATACAAGAGGCTGAATTATACTCTTGGAGGAACACACTGAAATTTTTCTTCAGTGAGTAATAAAATGATCAAGAGGCAAGGATTTCTTGAGGGCTTTGCTGTTAGACTGCAACGGTATTAGAATTTCTAAGACCAAAAATAAAACAAACCATGCAGCAATGTTTAGCTTGAGGCTGAAGTACAGAAGGCTGAAATAAACTTTTGTAACTTTTTCAGGTCATCTTGTAATGGAAAAAAAAATGGAGCTGATCACAACATGGTTATGGAAGGACCTAATGATTTGTTCATAGGCATCTCTACAGGAAAGGCAGAAACAAATTGTGGTTTTGGATGAGGTATGAATGTCCTGGCTTTATGAAATTTAATCAGTGTGTTTTTTCTTGCCTTTACAGTAATACGTTGTGTCTTTTTAAAAAGTACAATAGTTCCCTCCCTTGGATTCTTGTGCCATTCAGTTTTGAACTGATGTATATCCAGATGTTACATGTAATGACAACCTTTAGCAATTGTATTAATAGGTCCTGTTATAGTGCTGAAGAAATACATTGTTCTATTGCTCTATTGTGTTAACAAAATCCTTTAATAAGAGAATATTTGATGACTTGCCTTGGAGTAGGAGGGATTCAGAACACTTGAAAATCAGGTCAAATTGCTTAATAACCAAACATGGCAAATAAGAATCCAGGAACACAGGATATATGTGTAGGTATTGGGGAAGGAGAGTCTTTGATGTATTCATTATCAAATCTTGCCAGATCTTCCCAGACAGAGAGTTGCCTGTGCATAAATGTACTTTTGCAGATTGGTTCAGCTAACATAAAATATCACTCAGGTAGTTATTTAGTAGCACGCTTACGGTCTCTCCACAATGTCTTCAACACAACTAGTGCCATTTACTCATTGCTGCGTGTGTGGTGTAGCTTACAGTAAACAGTTTCAGCACAGAAGATTTATACCTGCAGAAATTTTGAGAAGGTTATTTGGCTTAGATCTGACTTGAATATAAAATGTAGAAACATTTTCCCCCTTTCTTTGGATTTGTAGTTTGCAAGTTTTCATAGCAGAAACATCAGAGTTCTTTGTGTGATTGCTGCAAGAGGTAAAAGAAATGGCACTCCTTGCATTGGCCAAATGACAGTCTGATGTGGCTTTTTTATGCAAGGGCTGTCTGTTTTCCATTATTTTTACATGTTTAATATTTGTTTTGTCAGAGTTTCAACAAGGCAGATATTTGTGCTTAAACATTTCAATTTAATGAATATGGGATCTGCTGTAAGAACTTGATTCTGCAAGCTTGATGGGAATAAGCTTCAAGTACCTATTTTTCAAGACTTGCAAAATCTGATTCTTGGTCTTGTACTTTTACTGTTCTTGGACTTGAGTTGGTGGGCTTCTGTTGCTTGTTTCTTCCATGGTAAAGAATTAAAGTGTATAGAGACTTTTGTCTTCATAGCTAAATACGTGTATCTAAAGGTTGACTAGAGTAGTATCTAGGATTTCTTTTGAAGTTGAATCAAATTGGTGGATGTTTTACAGAGTTAGTTTGGGTTTTTCATGTTATATCAGTTTCTAGGTAGATGAGATGTTGTGATGTGCTGAGCGGTTTGGGGGAATAGATTTTGGGCACAAGGGATTTCTTTCCCCTTAGAGTTTGGTTTAGGAAGCAGAAATATGAATACATTTTCATCATGGAGATGGAAACCAAAAACAGAACTGTTAGTGTTAGGTAGAAGCCTCTTGATCGGGACAGGAGCTCCCTCCAAGTATACAAGGCGGCATACTGGTTTTAAATGTTCTTTTCTTTCTCTCTCTCTTTTTTTTTTTTTTTTAAATAGAAATTGCAACTTGAGGTTGAAGTACACCTTACTGCTTTTCCTCTGTGAGAGCATCTAACCTGCATGGATTCCAGGGATCCATTGTTTGGACAGAGTGACTCTCCCACAGGCTTGCCCATTGCAGTTCGCCTCTCGGGCAGCTCTCCATCCTTGGCTGCACCTGCCTGGCCACCCCAGCCCCAGCCTCACTCTGCAGAGGAATTCCACCTGGTAGACCAAACTGGGCAGCCTCTCTATGAGCTGCAGCCCCTGGGAGGGCCCAGTGCGCCAATGGTGAGTGTATCTTCGACAGGGCAGGAAGTGTATTCGTAGACAAGGGAGCTCTTTGGAGAACTACTTTTACATGATGCTTGTTTCTTCTAATAACAGCTGAAGAGTTTTCAGTGGTTCAGTTCATGCTCCCGTTGTCCTTCCTCAGGTAGTCATTTCCTGTCTCCAGCCATTACTAATTTTATTAACAACTTATGTCTTTTGTCATTTTCAAGCCTGGATATTATTGTGTGATGAGATCTCATACTTCTACTACTGCTGTTTTCTCTACATCCCCTGGATAAGTCTCTCTGTGTTTTGGTTTGGGGTTTTTTTGAGGAAGAGGATTGGACCATTATCAATAAGCTAACCCATTATGTCAGTCTTTCCCCTTCTCCACCCGCCCCCACCCCTCCAATTAATTTGCTTAAAACATTGCTTTGTAATTCTTAGCTTTTTACAAAAGTGTTAACTCACCCAGAGGGTTTTGCTGGAGTGTGTTGTACTGGCACGAAAGACAATTCACCCATTTAAAGTGTAATAAATCAGAAACAATATTATATTTTACATTATTCTAGGTTTTATAGCATTGTTGTTATAAACATTGTTGATAATGTTTATAACATTGTTGCTTTTGCATAAAATGCAGCCCATAGAGGTCAGTTTCTTTGGACTAAAGGTCAAAATTTTTAAATATTATGATTAATTCTGCTGGTCTATGGATGGCGTTACAGTGAATTCAACTATGAATGGCTTTCAGGTTTTTGATAGCTTTAGTAACTGCATTGTAAGTTTCAAATAAATGTGTAGTTTATTCTAGAATCTCACAAGGTGTTTTCCTTTCTCTCCTTTAATCAGTTAAAGGACTGTTTTTCAAAGGGGGAAGTAATTCTAAGAAATTGACAGTAAATAGGCAGTTTCCTTATTGTGTGAAATCAACAGTTTACAGGCCCTAACTCAAACCAAAATATTTCTTGTTCTGGTAATAACCAAGCACAGCTGGGCTGCATGATGGTCAACCATACAGACCAGTGCCATTCATACTTCTGTGTGCTTGCCTTACAGATGATTGTTGCCAGCCAGTCAGAAAATGGACAGGTGCTGCATGTCATTCCTTCTGCCCAGACAGGAATGGCCCAAGTGATTATTCCACAAGGTCAGCTTCTGGATGTGACCAGCACACAGGGTGAGTTTAACCTGTGGGACTTGAGGGTGCATGTTCCTGTGACTGAGCAGATCCTCCGTGATCTCTTCTTAACCGCCTTGTTTGTACGTGTTTCCTCTCCCTAGTTATAAACCAGAAGTACCTACTCATCTTGTGCTGATGAACCTGGCACCCCACACACCACACTTTCTGTTGGACAAAAGCCTTACGAAATAAGAGCTATTACGCTCACTTTAGATATGTGATGAATCTCTTGAAATAGCAATCACAAAGCCACTTCTTGCTTTACTTCCCATTAATAAGGAAGGATATTTGTGCCAGCTGTACTATCAGCTTCAAAGTTACACTGTCTACTTTGAGTGAAGTAGTTAATTCAAGTAATGCAGATAGAGGATCAGTTCTTCTGGTTTGTTCTGGAGATTACTGGTGATTAGGGATTTTTTTTTTGTGAAGCCAGGAATGATGGACCTTGTTAGAAGTTCAACTCCCAGTGGAGAAAATGAGATGTAACTTTCACTTCATTGCTAAGTTTTTTCCATCAGTGTATTAATTGTTACATTTTAAGTATATGATGAGAGGTACAATTACAAGAGCAAATTTTAAGCTTTTCCCTAGAAAAGGGAGATAGTAAAATCTGAAAGCATTGGTTATTTATCTGCAAACCTTGCTGGCTGGCAAAATGTTGTGTACTGGTTTGCATTCACAGAATAAGACTGAGAACTAGGTTGTTGCATTTTGTTAAACTCTCCAAGGTTTTTGCAACTGCTTTTACACTTTCTGTATAAAATTCTCAAAATCTGAATGGTAGGTAAGTGCTTCAGTGGAATGAGGGCTCAAAGGGAAGATGGGAGTCCCAATGATTTGTGGAT
The DNA here is from genome assembly GCA_024336885.1 of Actenoides hombroni. NCBI lineage: Eukaryota > Metazoa > Chordata > Aves > Coraciiformes > Alcedinidae > Actenoides > Actenoides hombroni. The sequence goes on from WUAM01000395.1 coordinate 14,694,793, forward strand.
AGAAAAAAGAGGTGGGTTTCAAGTCGTGATCCAGCCCTTTTTACTAACAATTGGAACAACAGTTTCATGACCTTGCATTGAAAGGCTTGCTCCTACCCTAATGCTCATCCTTACCTGCTCTTGATTACAAGTGTTGTCTTATGTGACTTTAATCTGACGGAGACCATAGTTACAAAATAATTGCTGCTACTTTTCGTAGGCAGTAAGTTGCAATACTGAATAATTTTTTTGGTATTCCCGTTTTTCATCCTAAATGGGACTCCCTTTTTGCAAACAGCTTAGTTTCTCAGTATTTGAACATAGGTTCTACAGGAGTGCTACAGAGTTGTTTTTTTTTTGTGGGGGTTGGTTTATTTGTTTGGTTTTCCTAGAAACTTATGGTGTGAAAGACTTTGCAATTATTTGATCTTTAAAAGACAGTTAGGACGACTTGTCAGTGGTTTACTGTGGAGATTAAAGGGGAAGGAGAATGGACAGTCAGGTGTTGAGTTTCACTTGCCTGAACACGGTGGCAATGAATGAAATGGCACAGGCTTCAGAGTACACTCTAGTGTCTTAAGGGCATGTCTGTGTAGAGGGAACCAGAATAACACCAGAGTGGTGTTATTCTGAGGTGCACACTTAGGAATCTTCTGGCACAAGCTTTCTAGTGGAGTGACTTCTGTACTGAGTTAATAACTTATCACTCTCTTTTGGGATGGGGAGGAGAAGCTTTCACAATTGAAGGGCAAAAATCCTGCGTCTAAAGAGAGCTCCCTTTATGTTGAGACTGAAGTATCAAATGTCTGCTTTCACGGTGTTCCTGTATGTTTTTGTTTAACTATACCCACAGGAGAAAATCTAACACTGTTTCTTGCCTTATGGATTGCTCCCTGTTATCAAGAAAGGCTGAAACATTTGTTCTAACAGGCTCAATTACAAGAGGCCTGTTTTTTCTTCTTTAAGTATCCTTTTCTAAGTACAAAGCAGTATCGTAATATCCTTTTCTTATTTTAAAAGCAGACACTGCGTGATTTGCAGCTGAACAAAATACTTGTATTTCCACAAATCCATATAGGATTGTGTAAATTACTCTGCTTTACAAGTTCTTCTGATGACTTGTTTTGTCATGGAAGGATTTTTGTCATAGCAGGAGTACCCTTGACTACTGACAACTTTATCAACTATGCCTTCATATGTGTGTGTAGAGTTTGAGTATTGATTCACAACTGTTAAACTACTTTATCATCCAGAAATCTTATTTCATATGTTAAAATGCTTGCTTTTCCAACAAACAAAATTTAATCATAGCATGTATTTTCCCCGTTGTGAGTTCAGTTATTAACCAGAAGGATGTTTTATTTTTGCAAAGATGTTTCAGAAGAGAAGTGTGGTGATGGAAACTTGCAGACGGTGGCAGTGGCTGCTATAGCAGACAGTGCAAGTAGTTACATCCTACATCCACAGGCATCTCTCACCATATCAAAAAAACCAGCCACCAGGTAGGTCAGGAGTTAAAAGGATGAGCAATCACTTTGATCCACTGTTCGTACTGCCTCTTTTTTTTTCTTGCAGCTTGTTCTTGCAATGGTTATCATAAAATTGCCACAGAATCGAGGTTATGAACCCGTAGTATTAGTGAATGATGCAAAGCTAACTGTGTTTGCAGACAATTTTTGCATGTGCCAATGCAGTGGAAAAAGCAATTAAGGTACTTGTATTCCAGAAATAGTTGGATATATTCTGACCAGAGCAATGGTGGGCATTTAAAGTAATACAGAGCAAATTACTAAAATTACTCCAAATAGAAACTGATAATGCCAACCAAGAGTTGAAAGTGATCCAGTGAGGGAACTGCAGAGAAAATTGATGTTTGAGGGAACAGAACTTCTTACAAGTTTATCCAAACCTTTATAAAATATCCTCCCACAAGAAGGGTTGATTGCAGAGATTAATTTTTTAGATAGAGATTTCAATAGTTGGCATTAACAGGGAGAGCCTGATCTTTGTTCTCTGGATAACTTCTTCAGCTTTCTTTGATAAAATATGAGAAAGTATCTGCTAAGTGTTGTGGTGGAACATGTAGACAGATTGGCTAACAAAAGTTTCTGAAGTTAAAATAGTTATGTTTTTCTTCTCTTGATATCCATCTGATTCTGTCCCCATGTGAAGAGATGCCTGATATTTTAATTTCTGAATACTCTGTGATTCTGTTTAACCCCACCCCCTAAATCAAATGGACAAAACAACAACAGAAAACCAACCAACCAAAACACAAAAAAGATGTTTGTTCTGTCAACTGCGGACTGGCTTTGCATTGGTTTGTGCTCTTTTCAAATTGAGCTGTGGAAGAGATTAGAATAGTCTCACTACAGCACTGATTACATATATATTCAAGAAACATTTGAAATGAAGAGAAACAGTTGTGAATAGGTTTTGTGACCAGAGTCTGTACATGTCAGAAACATCTCCTGGAAAGGAGATGTATTTATATGGAGGTGACAGGAGGTGATGCATTTGAGTTTTGGAATAATAAGTGAGCATTGTTTCTGCCTTGGAATTTAGGGAATGGAGAAACTAGTTACTTAAAATAGTTACTGGAGCTGGTTTTCAGTAATATAAAATATGCTAAAATGTGCAGTGTTTTACAAATATTTGATATTGGTTTTAATCTTTAGCACTCTACCATCAGTCCACGTGATGATTTTCTTAAGACAATCAGCTGGCCTGTTTCACAATGTTGTGTCTATTGTTGTCAAGCAACAATTTTGAGAAAATTTGAATTTTCAGAGGTGGTCTTGAATGTAGATAACGGGGGGAGGTTTTTAAATACTTATATTCACTGTGAATTATTTTAACACTGAAATAGAATCTGGGGAAAACAAGCCCTGGGTTTTTAAAACAAGTTGATACAATATCTATAGTTTGATCATATGCTGTAGGATTATACGTAATGCACTCATTTGATATATTACTTGTAGTTTAGACTGAATTGTTGTTTTCCTGGATGTCTGTATAGACTTTTACTAATTACTTTTTTATTTTTCAGGGTAGTGGAAGATCACTTTCCCATCCCTCTTCAGCCATTGCTGCCAAATACGCCTGTATGGGCATGCCGTCTCAGGAACTGTGAGGTGGGCTGCAAAGAGTTCTGACTTGATGTTTTATCATCTAGATCTAAGATACTGGTCCTATGGCACGAAAGGAATAACGTTCATAGTTGTAGAAGTTGTGTTCAAGCTTTTTTGGTATTATGAAATAGTAGTGGTACTAGCTGCTACTATGAGCACATTTTAATATGTAAAAAGCTATCCCTTCCTTTTGTGAGAATGCTGAATAACTGACCATCGACAGCTCCCGAAGCAAAAAAATATGCTTCTGAAATCTTGATGTCATACAGTGCTGGGAAAAGCCATTGTGTGCCACGTTAAGAGTTCACTGTTGAACTACAGTGCAAGCTGTGCTGTTTTCTGCTATGCAAGCTGGATTTTGTTGCCCGTAGTGAGCCATTAATTAAAGATTAAAGTTGCATTTGTATGACCTAAGTCTACAACTGTTTTACAGTTTAGTTTGTCTTGTCTCTTAGAAATCAAAATCCATGTGATTTGCCAGGGTCAAATCTGGGGCTTACCAGAGCACTTTAATGTCAATGTTTTACTAAGGATTTCTATTTTAGATACTGTCACAGTTTTTTGGTTTTGCTTTTTTTTTTTTTTTTGTACCAGCATGGTTACCTGTGCTTGTTTTCTGTTAAAAAGTACTCTTGTCTTTATACCCTATGATAGCTTTTGACTGTGTGTCTCTCTCTCTATTTGCATATTGTTAGATGTCTGCAGAACTGTCCTGATAACTAAGATGATACCAACAGCTAGAATGCATCATAAATTCCTTAAAAAGAAGGAAGGGTAGATGGGAAGATTCTTGAGATCACCTACCACTTCCTCCTGCTACCAGATTCTTTTCAATAGATACTTATTTTACTTTCTCTTAATAATTTTTAGAGGAGAACTAAAGGAAAACTGATTCACCTCTTTAGCTTTCCCTGCTATTTGAGGTTTTTTCCTGTTGGCTTTGCCACTGATAACTGGAAATTGCAGTTGCAGGGACTTAGAAATTGATTTTCTTTCTATATCTACTTAGAAATAATTTTAAAATTAACTAACTGTATTAATCCTCTTTGTCATATGTGTTGTATTTCACACAAACAGTACTGTCCACTGTTATAGCCACTTAAACACTAAGAGGTCAGAAAATTAATAACATGAATACTTCCATGGTGGAGATGCTGTTTTTACAGAATGAGTGACTTAATTCCAATGGCTGGATAATTGTTGAAGTCCAGTAAGATATGTATAATGCCTATTACTGTGTGTTTAGCACTGTGTGGCACATACTTTCCTGTCTTAACATCAGTGTAGCTTATCTAAATCATTTATTGTTGGTTTCATTCTATAGGAGGACCTGTATTATGGTCTGCTTGGACTATCATAGTCTGTTACAAGAAATTTCACCTGCAATGTTTAAAATTCACAGCAGCAGCATTTACAGAAGAGTTCTGTGTGAATTGCACAGAAGATGCCAGCAGATGAAGCCAGGGCATAGCCTGGGTATACGCTGCCAGCCAAAGGGACATGGCCAGGACTGAACTGTAAAATGCCGTGATTCCTTTGGCAGTTAGTCCTGCAGGCAAACACAGAGCAGCAAAAGCTGCCCCTGTCCAAAACTACCACTAAGCTCTGTGTTTAGTGTTGATTCCCTTGCTGCCTTGAAATCTTCAGCTCCCACTTGCTGTGCCCAGGCAGTGTACTAATGCCTCTAGTAACCTGCTGCTGTTACTTCACTCAAGGAAACCTACAGTTCCTGTAGCCTTTTATGTACCCATGGCAGGATGAGGCCAGGAGGGAGAAAAAGAATGGCTCCTTTTATGGCTTGAAGCTTGGCCAGAGTTAGGGGGTTAGAAAGTATCCACGGTAATTACATTGTTAATAAAAAGTGGATTTAAAAAAATAAAAAATAAAACAAAATGTCTATAACCTATCTAGTTTTCAGTGGTTTGATCAGAATGCTTTTCCAGTGTGTATCAGCATACTGTAATGAAAAACTGCATTAATTAATCAACTGTACAAAGCTAAGTTCATTTATTTGTGTGGAACAGATGGTATCATTTGTCCTTTTCTTACTACTTGATAAGCTCCTAGAGAGGGATCCTGTGGACTGCACAGTTTTCTCTCCCTCCTCCTCTTCACCCACTATTTTGGGGGAAATGCCCTATCTTGCGCAGAAGTAAAGCTAGAATAGGAGACAGTGCCTTAACTGTTAGCACTACTTTTCTGGCACAGCAGTTTTATCAGTCTTCTCATCTCCCTCAAATAAGGTCCATGACCTGTTCATAGTGGCAAGTATAAGATATGGAAAGAAAAATGATGATCAGGCATTCACTCTGTGGAGTGGCATTGCAATCCTTTTTGGGAAAGGGAGCATCTCTGGTATCTCAGACTCATGCAGCCAGTGCATGTGTAACACTCTGCTTTTGGGCTTGTGCCAGCAGCAGCACCATGCTGGCCCAGTTCACTCACAAGGTATTCATTTGTTCTTTGCTCACTTGAGGTCTCGCTCCCCACAGACATTTTGTTTTTCTTAGTTGACTATGAGGCAGGTTTTCTGCTGTTGTCTCTGAAGTGTTTGTGCGAGAATAATCTTGGAGAGAGACTGCTGCTGCTTTTGTTGTCAGTATTGTTTAAACATCTGGCTGCTCTCTTGTTGAAGGTGGCAAAGTAGATCCATCAGATTTTAGTACTCATTCACATGCATTTGCCCCACAGATAGGCTCTAAGGCCGAGCTGGCAAACTACTCTGAGTGTTACTTCCAGCTGCTCGGTCAGCCTGATCCTGAGATGCATATGAACAGAAGTGGGCATGGCGTTCCAAATTCAGATGGAAAGCTCTTCTGGGAACCAGTGCTTTTGCTGCTTGCTGACTGGCCCTGGTAAACCAGCACTGAACCAGCTGTGATTGCTCGGAGTAGCTGGACAGCTCTCATGGGGGATGTTGCAAAGCCAGCAAGTTTTGTGGGTTTTTTATATTGTTTTTTTCACTTTGGTTAGATGCAGTTTTTCTGGAGTTGCCCAGAGGTTATCAGAGTTGATGGAAACCATCATCAGTCTGCACATGACAAGTCTGGTACATTATGTTTCTGTGCAATGTTGAGAATTAAGAGTGCCGTGAAGACTGGGAGGAGTATTACCTGAGATACTCAATTGAAAGTTAGTGCACGAAGTGGGTGAGGCAGTTACTGCTGGTACAAGCAGATGTATTCTGCTCCATCTCAGTGTAGTGTGTGTGTGTTTTGAAGTAGATGCATAGATGATTTTTAGTGCTTCAGAGATTTTCTGTGGGAGTCAAGTGAAGATGTTCGCCCAAGATATATTTGCGTAGGAAGTGCCTGCTGCTGAAGTGTGTGTTGGGATAAACAACAGGAGCGAAGCTGTCCTGTGGAAAACACAGTTGGGAGTAACTAATCTTTTCAGGGGTTCTTGGTGTACTTAGGGTCTTGGAGGGCTGACAAACTCCTGACCTCAGTGGGGATTGCTCTGGTGTTAGAACCTCTGGTAAATCTATTTGTGAGGGTACTAGTGTGGGGGGAAAAAAGCCATGAAACACCAAAAATCTGGGCCTGTGTCCTCACCTGCTAGAGTCCCTGACTGCTTTTGCTTTCTTGGGTAATGTTCAGCAGTCAGCTGGGTGAATAATCCTATTATTTCACCTCCTTTCTATGCAGAAAATTGGGGACTCGTACCGTGGCTATTGTGTGAGCGAGACAGAATTAGAGAGCGTTCTAACGCTACACAAGCAGCAGACACAGAGTGTGTGGGGGACGCGCCAGTCTCCAAGCCCAGCCAAACCCGCCACACGGTTGATGTGGAAATCTCAGTATGTCCCATATGATGGGATCCCCTTTGTCAATGCAGGTAACTAACATTTCTTTTAATAACTGCTTTCAAAATTTCAACATCAGTTGCCAGCTGGCCATAAAGAAAGATCTTTATGATTTTCCTTGGTGGTGATAAAGTCAAGGCACAAACATAAAAAAAAGAGCAGCTTGGGCACCCCCATTACACAGTCTGAAGGACTTTGTTTTCCTGAAACCACAGAGTTATGTTTTGTGGTCATTATTTCCTTTTGCTCTTTAGAAATTAATTAGCTAATTATGATTTGATGGGGATTCTTGTGATGAGATCTTTAGGTGGAGGTCCCATCTGCTCCATTAGGACATGGAAGTTCTCATAAGAGCTTGAGTATTCTTTCCTATCTTGGAGATGCTTTGAAGAGTTTGTTCCATAGGAGCAAATAAATTATTTAAATGGCACCCTTTAAAAAAAATTAAAAAATTAAAAAGCCAAACTAAACATCAACATACCTAATTTTTTTTAAATAAATATGCAGACTTCACCTGTTAGTAATTACATAATTTAGCTCATGCAGTGCATATGTGAAATTACTAAGAGTTCATTTGGACATGTAATGAGCAAATTTTAATTGTTACATAGAGATCATGAATGACTGGAATGTAGATTGTGTGCTTTCTTTTTTCCTTTTTATTTAACTGAAAAAGTGAAATGTTAGCACCAGTTTTAAAGATTTAGCCATAAACAGTGAGGTATACGAAAGCTAAGAACAAAGCCAGAACAACTTAGACTTTTTCTTTTTTCTTTTCCTCCCAAAGTGCCTATAAGACATTTTTAGTTTCCTGTGAGATCTGCCTGGCAAATGAGTTAACCCACAGTAAGATATTCAGAGCAAAAACATGAATAGATTTATTTTTTTTTTCTTTAAAGTGTTGTAGACTAACAGAGACTCAGATTATTAAACTGTTAATATTTTTCACTTTGCTCAGACCCCCAAATAGGCATTATGTGTATTTCTCATGTGTTGCTTTTCCTATTTGCATTGGGTTTTTTTAATTTTATTTTTAATGTAGGTAATGAATCATTTGGTATATTATAGAACCATATTATGTTGCTGTGAAGATACTTTAAAAGTTTTTGTTTCTAACACTTGTGGTATAGGCAGCTCCTTGCCTGCATACTGAAGTATATGAATTATAAATAAAATATAACTAAACATGACATGGAAGAATTTGAAAGTTCCTTTCTTGACTAGCACTTTAATGCTATGCCTGTTACCCCTTTTGGTAGAGGTCTGACTGGTAGAAGTCACTTACTTTGAGTTTGGAGCTAAGCAGTATTTGTTTCAGCCTGTCTGGTTTTGTGTGGGTATGTCACCCTGTAACAGTGCTACAGAGCAGATAAGATAGGTCAGTCTTGCAAGTAAGAATTTATGGGACAGCATGGTATGAAGTATTGATTTAACACAGGAGGCTGGAAATAGCTGTTGACCTTTGATTTCAGCTGTGGATTTTCACTGTTATTTTGGCGATTCTGCTTCTCTCATGTTTATCACCAACACTGCACTCCTTTGGTAACTTTCAAGGCTGCTCATCTTGTAAAGTATTGGTGGTCACTGGGGCAGAATTCACTCTTTTGCCTTAATATATATTGCAGGAGTATGGTGAGGTACAGTAAGTTTGGGGACTGCTCTGACAATGCTCTGTGTTCCTTACAGTCTGTGAGAGAAGCATTTGCACTGTATTTGAATGCTTGCTATGCTTAAGTGTTCTGCCTTCTGAAGAACCAGAAATAACCGTTTCAGAACTTTCATATTGTCTCTATTTACTGTTTCACTGTTTTAGTGTAATAACTTAAGTGGTTGCTTGAAGAAATAGAGAACATTAATTTCTGTTCTCAGGAAGCAGAGCCATTGTAATGGAGTGCCAGTATGGGCCAAGGAGGAAAGGGTTCCAGCCCAAAAAAGCTGGTGAGCAGGAAGGCACCTCTGGCCATAGATACAAAGCCACTTGTCCAGCAAGGTAAGAATTGTTTATAAAGCTCAAAGAGCTACTCAGCATCCTAAGAAAACATTCTTTCTGTGCACCTTGACAGAGCACTGTTTGGGGGTGGTAGCTGCTAAGCACTGTAGCTTTTAGCTTTGTCTCCTTGCTAACTTGAGATTGATATTCATTTAGAAGGAAGGGGAAAATGGTGTCCTGTTAAACTGAGTAAGGCTGACTTTTGATAGGTTACCTGGATGCAAAAGTAGCAGTACATCAGGGTGTGAAATACAAGTGGAAGTCATTCTCTGCCTGGGCATTAGTTAGTTTAGTGTCCTTTAGTGACCATTTTTGGTCCTAAAACTTTGTCATCTTATTTGTTTTTTTCTTTTACTTTAGGCTTTTCATTGCACTCATATCAGTCGGTCATCCTAATTTAGCAGATGTCCTGTTTGCTGAAGGAGTTACAATTCTTCCTGTTCACTGTGGACTTTCTGCTTATCCAACACTGTTTTTTTTCCCTTGTCCTTGAGCATTTTCCTGGGTGCTTGTTCAGTTTTTACTGAGCTAAAAGTATGTTTACCTGGACAGTTGCAGCTGGATGTGTATGTGCTCGATTCTGCCTTCAAGATGGGTAAAGTACAGACTGTTGAGAAATGGTGGTGTGCTTTTACTATGCTGAAGGACAGAGTGGTTTTGATAAGGTGCAAAATCATTTTGGCTGAGTGGCTTCCAGACTGGAACAGAAGTGTGTCTTTATCTATCTCTGTTGATGTGTTCTTAACAATTCCTACAGTTCTCTTAGAGGCTCCCCACCCCCTCCAACACTCTGAACTTTTTCCATAGTAATAGTTGATACAAAAGAGGTGTGGCTTTTGCCCTTCCCCCCAAAGGCAAAGTGTACTGATAGAATTTTTTTTTTTTAATTATACCTCCCACTTGGAAGGATCTATATTAAAAAGGTTCAAAAGTTTCCAGAATACAGAGTTCCTACTGATCCTAAAATTGACAAGAAAATCATAAGAATGGAGCAGGAGAAAGCATTCAACATGCTGAAGAAGAACTTGATAGATGCTGACGGTGTCCTCAGGTGAAACTTCCACTTTTTTCTTTATCTTGACAAGTAAAGCAAAAAAAGAGTAGTAATTTACTTAGCTTGCTTTATTTTTTACTTACTTACTTTATTAAGGCTCTTGCCTATCGCAAAAAGTCCCACAATGTCAGTAAGACTTCTGTGGCTCTGGAGTATTAATTTGGTAAATGTGTTAAGCACCAAGCTGTGGAACTTCAGCAAATGTTACCATGTATAGGTATAGGGTATAGATAGAAATAGTTGTATTATTTGGGAGTACGAGCTGTTTTATTTTGCAGTGAAAGGTGTGAGGGGGCCCTGAGCTCAGAAAGGCAATATCTTCTTGCTCAGGGGCTGTAAAAACTCAAGTTACTCTAACTAGATTGTGATTGTCAGTGTTCCCCCTAGAGACTCGTTTTTTTGCCTTTGCTTGTGAACTGTGCATAGAAACTGTTTCCTTCTTGCCAGGTGGTATGTACAGTTACCCACTCAGCAAGCCCACCAATATCATGAAATGGAAACTTCCTGCCTCCCTTCTTCACCCTCCCACTTTTCTGTGTCTTCTCCTGAGGAGGAGGAGGAGGTTGTTAGAGATGAGAACTGTACTCTGCCTTCCCGACTTCATCCTCAAGTGGCAGACAAGATCCGAGAGCTGGTGTCTCAGGGAATAGAGCAGGTCTATGCAGTGAGGAAGCAACTAAGGTACAGAACTGTCTGTCACGCTCTCAGTCTATAGTGCTGCATCTACTTTTTCATTTGACTAATTTGGCTGGCAGTTAAATTGCAGTGCTGATGCATTGCTGAATGTATTTCCTGTATGTCATGAGAATCTGTTTTTCCCGGCTTTTGTCTTCTCTTTATTTTATTGTAGGTAGCCATTAAGAGCTGCTGTCCTCTTTAAAGTTAGTGGATAAATGGGGATTTTTGATTCCAAAATCTGTAGCAAATGCCCAAAGAACTGGGTCAGAAGATCTAGCTTGTTCTTATCTTGTCATTGCTACAGGGGGAGGGAGAAGGTAGCAGCAGCTGTATCACAGGGGAAGTAGAACAATATATTTTAAATATGCATGTTTTAATGTCCTTTAACATGTGACAGAAAGTATGTGGAAAGAGAATTATTCAAGCCTGATGAAGTGCCAGAAAGGCATAACCTGTCCTTCTTCCCCACTGTGAATGACATCAAGAACCACATCCATGAAGTGCAGAAGTCCCTGAGGAATGGCGAGATGGTGTATAGTTCAGAAAGTATCCCAGCAACGGTGCGTTGGCCTTTGTGATTCTTTTTGGGTTTTGGAATTAAATACTGGAAATCTTATTTTTAATTTTTACTACTTAGCTGTATTTCATTCAAAATTCTCTATGATTTTATATTTCCAGCAGCAATATTTTCAGTGGAATCTCTGGCTGAGCAAGATTGGATTAAATATGAATAAAACCTTCTGATTTTATTTGGTATTTATCTCATCGGCATTAGATTGCTATTAGTTGATTGACAAATTATACAATACTAGCACTTCATGATGACTGCATGAACTGAAAGCCATGTGGTATAGAAAATTTGGCACGACAGAAAATTTTATTCATGGCTTTGTCATTGTCTGTGTTTTGGAGAAGTTACTACTACCTTTCTGTAATTGAAATGAAGTGTGGGATGAAGTGTGTGTCTCGGGTGTGGTTCTGCACAATGTTTTGAACATGTAAATATTAATAAATGCAAACGAAGTAAGCATGAAGTAGATACTTCAGAATGCTCAGTAACTCTTATGTACTCTTCCTTGATTTTCTTCCACCTTACTGAGTAATAAGGGATACACAGTGAGCCTAGTTTTCCCAGTTATGAGGCTGACTGCTAAGGAATTGCTGATTTAAATTCAGCTTTGACAAACTGCTCTGTTAAATCATTCTGTGTCATCAGTTTTTTCCCTCTCCCTGCACTGCTGTTGACCCAGGTGAGTGAGTGATACTTGTTAGCCAAATGGTTTGACTATTTCAGTCTGAACTGTCATGAGCAGACATTGACCTTCCTGGTATAGTGCATGTTAAAAAGTCTTTTACAGTTTTTTGGTTTTTTTTGGTGTTTGTTTGGGGTTTTTTTGTAAACCAAGAGCTCCCAAAGTGCATAAATGTAAGAAAATAAGAAGGTGTAGTTTTAGACACTGTTTGCCTATGAGTCTTGTGTTGAGTCTATGTTCCTGTAGTAAACAGACTTGCACCCTGTCTGAGAATTGAGATCTTTTTTTCTTTCAGCTTCAGTGGACCACAGACAGTGGGAATGTTCTCACAGAAACTGTGACTGTTACGTTTGCCTCACCACCTTCGGATGGTAGGACTGCATTAATAACTTACCTGTCCCCAAATGTGATTTGTTTTATTAGTTATGTCACACAACTTCAGTTTCCTTCCAGAGAAGTTGCTGTCATGTTCTGTCACCTAGCTGAACGTCAGAAAGATTATTTTGGTGTGTCTATTTTGACATACCTTTTTTTTCTGAGCTATTTGACTGCATGTGTGGAAAAATATGTATAGTTGTGATAGAGTTGGCAGAAGTATGAAAATTATAAACTTGGCTTTTATTTAACATCCTCAAGCAACTGAAGATTTTAACAGGATGGTTATGTGGAAAGAACATTCTACCTTGGATGAAGGTGCTAATGACACCTGTGTAGAGAGAGAATTAAATTCCTACTGAACAGATATATCTTTCAGGGCACACAATATTCAGGAGCCAACTGGGTGCTTGTTGTGCCTTGATGGTTTGTGCTTCACGCATGCTTAAACATCTTGCTAAAAAGGACTTGAATGCATAGTGGGATTCCTGTTTCTCACAAAGTCATTGGCTTGATGAATTCCAGTGGTAGGATTAGGCACTGAATAACAAATGCTGTATTTCTGTTGTCAGAATTGAGAGCACTCTTTTCCATTTTTCCTTAACGCTTGGAATAAAAATAGAAACACGGTGTTTAGTGGCAGCAGGGCTGTGAGATAAATAATATAGAAGAAACATATGTGGTGTAACTTCTTTATTAATGTGTGAAGCCAAAGTAGCATCTCCTCCCGGTGATTACTGAGCCACCTGACAAGGTACTAGACTTCATTCCACTCTGCTGCAAAAACAGAGTGTAGATAGTATGGATTTCTGCAGAAACTTGATTTTAGGCATTCATGGTCGAAGGTCTTTTTGTTTTTTGTTTGGGTTTGTTGGGGTTTTTTTTAAGATGCTAGTTACACTATTTTTCCTTTGTTGAAAGTGCATTCCCACTCCTATTACTTGAAAACGTGTACTAAAACAAAAATCCAAGTGTTTGTAACTAGATCTACTTGCTGCCCACATAGTTAGGATTACACACAGACTGAGGTGCTCTGCTGGATCATGGTGATAATAAATTTGAAAGGAGATTATTCTGCCCCTTTCCCCAGGTTGCAAGGATATTTTGTCCAGTGTGACACCAAAGAACTTCTCTGCATGTTTGTAGATGCTTTTCCCATCCCTTGTTTGATAGTTTTGATATGAAACTCAGCAGAAAGCTGTTGGCTTTTAGCAGAGATACGATTGCAGCAAGGTGGAAGAGCCTAAATGTTTGCGTATGTTAAGATAACACTGCAGACTTCTCAGATGTTTTTAATCTCAGTGGTAGTGCCAGCTTGTTTCCCGATTTAACTGGAACGTGGTGGTGGGTACCTTTTGTTCCAGACAGATTATACAGAAATCTACAGGGGCCAATGGGGCACTGGCACAGTTGTCATGTTTAAGGATTTAGTCATGCCGACAGTTATCCTCCACTACGGTTCTTGCCTGAAGAAGTCCTGATGTGTTTGAGTTTTTTGCTTTTGGCCCCTGTCACTCCCTGACCTATTTCTTATCTTTGTTGTAGCAGGAAATATAAACCCTCAGAGATTTGGCTCGCTGTGATTTCTCCTAAATGAGTTGGTGGATCTGATTTATATGGAGCAGTTCCACGTACACCAGTGCATTTACAGCTAATAAAAAGGCTAGTGGGGGTCTTTGTTTTAATTGGGATTTTTTAAACCCTTGTTTTAGCAACGGACCAACTTGAACTAAAAAAGCATCATGCATGCTTGGTGCTCTTAGAGTAAGAATTTCAGTGTTGACAAATGTCAGAGGACAAGGGGTAAATTTTTAGGCTCAGTTTGAATAGCATCCATCATTTTTAAGGAAGTCCTGGGTTTTTTTTTAGGGAAAAATGGAATTTGCAATATGAGTAGACTTACTGTGCACGTCTTCATTAGTATTTCCATTACTGTGCTTTAATGTAGAGACACAGAATAGTTGTGCCTCCAGCAGCTGTGACAGAGCTCAGCAGAGATGACTTTTGGTATGGACTGAATGCTGGAGGTAGTTCAAGAAGACAAATTCTTGCTTGCTTTGTCTTTCACAGATGATTTTCTAAGGCAGTGTTTCTGTGTCAGTATCAAACGTGTAAACAATCATTCAGTGACATACTGAACTTTAAAGGAAGCTAGAGAATTGGATTTGTTTGTTTTTCTGCACACCAATTTGTTGAATATAAGCAGATTTTTTTATTCCAGTATATCTTGTCTCCACTTAAATATGTGGGAATGCCTTTGTACACATTGCAAACACATGGTTATAATTGCATTACAAGTCTAAGCAAGACAAGAAACCTGACTTTCAAAAGAAATCATCTCTCAATAATGTAAGTGAAGTGCTAGCAAGGGAAAACAGCACTGACTTTTCAAACTACTGCTTGTATACATTTTTTCCACTTCAACTTGTACCAAGTGGGGACACATTTACATTTAAGAAATCAAATAATAACAGAACTAAACCCAGCTGTTTGTTTTCTTGTTGTGGAGAGATCCACATCTCCATGTGATACGGCTTTCTCTGTTCTCTCCTAGATGTAAGAATCACTGTAACTATCAAACTTAAGTGTGTTCCCTTTTACATCTTTTATGAAGTATAATGACAAGTGAGATCAAGTACCCAGGGCTGGACTTTTTTTGTTAACTTCTGCTGAATGCATGTTCAATGTAAGGAGTGGGTAGATTAAGAGTTGAACTATTAGCTTTATTTCTAGGCATATTGGTGTAGAAAACCTAAGGAGAGAACCACTGTCTCTTCCTAAATGTGAATATTCACATATGCATATGGAATCTCTGTATGGTATTAAAGAGAGCTTAATTAGTATTTGTGTTCAAGGAGATTTATATGGTGTATCTGATGGTCAGTTATGATGAAGAGTTAGAGTTTGCAAGTCAATATATGTATTTAAAAATACATCTCCACTCACATAGGTTGCTGGAAACTTAGACAATTTCCTGCTAGAAAGCTTTTTGTGATTGACAATTCTCCATTTTTTTTCCATTCACCAGGCTAGTCTACATGCACAAGGCAAGCTCTCCTTTTACAGCTGCAGCAGTGAAACTGAAATAAGAGGCTAAGCAGTGTCTGGATAAATTTTATCCGAACTGTTCTGGGTGGCTCAAACAGGGCATGGAATGATCTCATTGGAACTTTTCATGCACAAAATGCTACAAGTGAACCTAAAGTTTTTACAAGTCTTCAGGAAATGAAGTCTGTCGTTCTTGCATGAAATAAGAATTTTGAGGATATGATGTAATCTGTAGGCTGAAAGGCCTCCAGATAAATGTACTTTTGGTGTGATATTGCATAGAAATTATCCTAATTTCACAAAGGTGTTTGGAAGACTTAGAGGATTTCTTGTGTAGATTTTTATTTTGGAAAACAACACTTTTTTTGGATGCCTGTCTCTCTACTGAGCCCTTATTGAGGTGCATGCATTGTCAAAGTATTGGATGGCTGCTTTGATAGAAATGTTTCGGCTTTTATGTTATAACAAGAAATTCAAAGCACAGCTTAGGTTGCAATTTCTTTGCTCTCCAAAACGGATTTATTGTTGCTTCTGTTTTTTTATTATGAACATGTACATACAATCTTCCTACAGTATTGTCTTTTTCGCATACCCAGCCTTTTCTCTTTAGCATCCAACTTCTTCTGCAAAGAGAACAGCATATATGTATGTACATGTCTTTTATATGTCTATACTGTGATTGGAGGGGTTTGTTCAGTTTGCAGTGGAGGCTTTTAAATGGGAACAAGAAATTTGTCCTAACTGCCTGCTTCCTCTCTGTGGCACTGCAGGGAGCTCAGCAGGTGAGTCAGTCATTACCAAAGCAGAATCCAACCAGAGTGGAGAGTCCTTGCTACCAGAAACAGTTCAGCTGTTGTCTTCCCTGTCATCACTTCAACCCAAGATATTTGCACAACTACAGGTACAGTCAAGTTGTTTCAAGAATGTCAAACATTCTGTGCTGGGAATGCTGAAGGTGAGCTGAAAAAGTTCTCTCTCAGCTAATGATCCCAGACACTGTGTAGGTAACATGGCCTTTAAAATAGCTGTCAACTCTTTGGCCTGTCTTGCATGTCACATTTAGCATATAGCTGTGTTGCGTGGGGTCCCACTACCATCTTCTGACACTTTGAAGTTAGGGATAAGAATGTCACACTAAAAGAGCATTTTCTAAAGCTTATCTCCTTTCAAAGCTGGCGCTTTTAGCTGTCTTCCCTAAGTACTTTGAAAAGCTACCTTCATACTTCCTGAACCCCAAAGAAACCCATGATCTCTTCCCTAGAAATACAGTCTCCAGTAAGATGCTGTTCTATCTGTGTTTCTGTCTCTTTCTGAAGACAGCTTGGCTCCACCTCTCTCTCTCTTTATTTTATTTTTTATTTTTTATTAAGCAGTATGGTTGTATGGTTAGATGTTAATGCCCACATGTTATGGGAATGGGCAGTATTGGGGAATGATTTGAAACTGTATATCTATCCAAATTTAGAGCTTTATGATCATAAATAGTCTTCTAAATGCTTCTGGATAATGTTGTCCTGATGGTTTTCTAATATAACCTTAGCCTAGGGTGGCTCGGATTGATTGATTGAAAGAGGTGATGTGTGGGAAGTCAGAAGCGATACAGTTCTAGCATTGCAAAATATGTACCATTAATGCAAATTCCTCCTGCTGTGGATATTTTTGTGTTAGTTTTTCTGCCTTCTCTTTCACAGGGATTACAGCTGCAGCCAACTTTTACCTCCACAAACGGATCAACAGCCCTGATAGCTGTAAATAACCATTCCTCTTCCATCCCTGGAAGTCTGGATTCTGTAGGGAACACAGTAACCAACCATTCCCTAGTACTTGATCAGGGACACAGTCTGCAAGCAGATACTACCTTAACAGAGCATAGTGCTGCTGCCTCTTCTTTTGGGACTCTGCCTGGCTCTGATCAGAGTCTGGTCACCATGGGCCAGTTGGTAGCAGCTGGAGAGGTAGATGACTCCAGAAGACGAGAAGGAGTCCATCAGATTCTCCTGGGAGATGTACAGACTATTCCAGTACAGCTTGTGGACAGCCATCCAGCACTTAGTAAGTTGCAGTCTTCCCAATAATATGTAAATATATAAAATATGATGGGTTTTGTTTTGTGTGTCTTGAAGAAATGAGAGAAATGTGTTGATACCAGGGAACACAATATTTTTGCCCAAAATCCTAATATTTAGCGAAAATCATTATATTCAAAATAAGAATAGAAAATAACCAGTATTGAATCTAGTTAGAACCCTTTGGAAAGAAATGTGAGGGTTTTGATGACTTCATTCTTTACACCATCCCAGCAGATTACTGAATTTTTAAAATAAACTTTTACTAGGATCCTGTAGTCATCAGTATGCTTTGGAAGTGATCAGTTGGAGTTGTATGTAATTGCTTTGGAGTTTCAAACTTTTGTTTGAAAATACTTTTAAAAAACCCACACAGTATACAGCACAAATAACTTCCTACCATTGTTGTCAAATACAGATGCAGTCTTTGAATTCTCAACCATGGAACCTGATTGGGAGTGAAAGTTTGCATTAACAATTCAAGGGATTTTCTGCCTACTGTGTTCAAATGTTTATGTAACTGGCTGTTTGTTTTCCCTTTTATAACTAAATTTGGCTACTCTTCTGATAAATTATGTTTTAGTTCAGAGTAAAAGAATTTCAGAGGGGTTATCAAATGCACCTCCTCCATTCAGTTGTTTAACCCATTTGTTCAATCTAGGTGTTGATTGCTCTCAAAAAATTTTGTAAGTGATGAGTTTAAGAGAATTATAAAAGAGATACTATTTTACACAAAAAGAAATTTAGTCAAATATAAAAGTTTATAACTGCAAGAACTAAACTTACTGTTCCTTTGAGATTTTTTTATTTATTTTTTTTTCTGCTCAAGGTCAGTCTACAATCTACAATTGTGAGAATATTGGTGCCGTTGCTAAGTTATGTGGAAGAGTTGTCTGTATTTTAACAAATATACCCCCATTTCCTCCAAAAAAAAAATTTCTTTGGAGAGCAGGGAGACAAAAAAGAGTCTAGACTCAAGAGGGAATAATGTTACAGAGCTTGTTTGGAGGAAAAACAATGTACTTGAATATAGCAGTTGAATCAGTGTATTTCAAGATTGTTTATTTTCCTCCAGTGTGTGTGCATACACTTACACACACGTGCTTGGTTAAAATTATACTGTATGGTCTGGGTTTTCTCTTGTCCAAGTGCTAATTTAAGAATAAGCTGTTTCCTGCTGAAAATCTATGTGCAGTCATTGAGAAGTGTCCAGTCATGCCTGAAGTGTAAAACATTGTCTAAATCAACGTGCTTTCGAGTTTGTTTTTTCAGCAATAGCACCTCCATTCCTCCTTTTCTCTGGAAAAAGAAAAAAAATAGGTAGCTTTATTTTTCCATAGGAAAGAGGAAAGACATTGTGTGAGAGTAATTTTATATCTCTGAACTTACCTGGTTTTTAATAAAATGTTTTAAATAGTTTTACTCAAGGATGCCCTTACTGCAGTAAATTCATGTCAGCTTGCAATGTCTTATAGCACAGTAGATGATGTCACGGGCTGTCAAACTCAACAGCCATCAACTTCACAAATGCCTTACGTACTGTCTTGAGGTCCTGAAAATATTTTTCTTTTAAACACATACTGTTGTTGAGACTGAAGCATTGTCAGTGGAGTTTGAACTTCAACATCTGAGTGTTTTGTTTTGTTTTTCAGCTGAAGAAAGTACAGAGGATGTTATCTGTGTGCACCAAATTAAACAAGAGCCAAGAGAAAAAGCGTCGTCTATGGAGCCAGATAAAATCAGACACTGCCATAATGCCTCACCTATTTAAATCTGTGAAGCCTGGAAGGATTTTTTTTCAAGTCAGAAAACTCTAAATGTCTTGGAAGGAAAGGCGTGTGCTCCCAAAGTAACGCCATTCTTTTAAAATCATACTGTGACATTCAGACTAGGCACATTTTACACTAGTTCTGACAGACGACTGTTTTGGTTCATGGCTGATGTGGCTCATTGCCAATTTCAGGTCATTCAGTTGCCCTGTGGAACACCACCTCTCCCTTCTGTTCAAGTTTTGAATAATTTGGATCCTATCCAAATGGCCCATTTTGGTCAACATTTCTGAAGGTCTTCCACAATTTAATTCCTTAGATTTAGAATGTGGATCACAATGCTGGGTTTTCTTTTCTCCTTGAGACCCTCGACTGTTACGGCACTACAGAGACCATAGAATCTGTCATCTCCAAGACCACAGAATCCAACAGCAAAGTCTATCAGTAGAGTTTTGTGACAAAAGGAAGATTCAAGATGCTAGTTTTCAAAGTGATGAAGGACATGGATGCTTTAGAATGTGCAGCTTTGACCGGACCATAATATTAATGGTGTGAAGATCAAGGAGAGGAGAAAGGTGAGGTTGCCAGGTGAATGTAAGGTTGTATGATGAAGAAAAGTGTGTGAATTGTAATGGTGAATGTTTTCAGGTTTGACATCTTTGAACTTATGTTCTGGCTTTATAACAAGGTTCATTGCTGCATGCAGCTCCTTGCAGTGGTACTATATAAGCAGTCAGTCATAACTAAATTCACAAGTCTTGTCTCATGGAAAATGATTAATGCTGCCATTTCAACTGACCTACCTTTTGCTTTATGCACTTATGCTGTCAGCACAGGTAAGTATGATTTAATCTGCTGCTGTTCGTGATGTAGGGCTTATGAATACATTGCTAACAAAGAGAGGCCCAAGAAAACAAAGTAAGTAATATAAATCCAAGTGATGTGTGCAAGTGAACTGTCACTATAACATTCAGAAAACAAACTCATCATTTTCAAAGGTGGCAGCTTCCAAGACTGAAGTGGTCTGTATTACTTAAAACAATTTCCAGGAATCTTTAAAAAACTTTGTATGATAAAGAAATTATCTTTTAGCTATATTTAGACCAAAGCCATAGTAAGGGGCAAGCACTGAGTTGTGTAATGTGTGACAGATATGTTTCTTTAAGGGAAAAAATACACCTACAAATAACTTGGAATCTAGACATCAAGTTAAACAATGACATTGTTTTTTTTTAGATGTTGTATTCTTAGAGCAACATTCAGAGTATTTTGTATACAGCAATGCCACCAGTTTTGGTTCTGACTAAGTTTTTAGTTCCTACAAAGTGTTTGAGAGCTTGATCATAAAATCAGTTGTTTGGGTTTTTTTTTCCCTGCATGCTGTACAAGAATGCAACCTGGGAACTTTCTCTTCTTCAGACTTAAAAGCCAAAAGACAAAACAAATAAGAAAAAAAAAAAAGACAAGACAAGAAAAACAAAACCAAAACAAACAAAAAAACCCCAACACAACAACAACAAACCAAAAACCCAAACAAACAAATGAAACCAACCAGGAAAAAGATTGGTTCATTTCCGTAGTGGAGAAAGTCTTAGGAATATTATGAACATAAAGATTAACAGTTTAGAATTGTTACATTTGTTAACATATATTCAAGACGTTCACAACTATAATCTAAATAGCAGCCATTTAAAATTAAAGTTCAATTTTCTTTGGAGTATTTAAGCTAAACCTTTTCAAAGTCTCACATTGAACTTGGGTTCCAAATGCCTTTATATACAGCATCTGTTAAGTAGTTGCTATATCTTGACTTTACCTTAAAATCCATTAACTTCTATGAAGTTAGCTAACGTTGTTAATGCTGTTCATTTAAAGCTAGTGTTGATGGGTTAGCTTAAATTAGAATTCCTCAACAGGATCATGCTCTTTATTTATAAGAGTCAGTATTTTATCATGTAAGTGCATAGAGAGTCTCCAGTTCTTTAGAGTCTCTTGTATTTAGTTTCTGCACTGACTTGTTTTGTGCTATACTGTACTTATTTCTGGGTAGGTAAAATCCCACCAGGTTCATCCTTTTGGAGGTTCGGGGCTTTTTTTTTGTGGTTGTTAATTGTGAAAATATGTCCAAGCTGGATGGTTGCTGCTGCAGTCATAGTTCTGGAGCACACAGGCAGCAGTCACCTTTTCTTTTCCAGCTCAGTAACTAGATACCAGAATGGGTGCCTCCTTCCATGCTGCTGTATTCAGTGATTCCATCACCTTCAGTTTTTCTTAAACTAATGCATTCTGAAGTACATAACCTTTCTCAGTATTACTTATTTTTCGATAATTGTTCCTCAGTTTTGAGGAAGCTGCAATTTATTCTTTTGAGAACAAGCAAAAGATTACCAGCAAGATGTTATTCCAGTTTTAGTTCCCTCCAAAGCAGACAATATGTTTATGGTTGGAGTAAAAGCTGAAGGAAGGAGAAGTTACATTTGCATCCTTTCTTGCTTAGTTCCCTCATTAACAGATTTGTTCTTTAACAAGTCACTGTTCTTCCCACCATGAGCTACAGTCTCATCCTGTGCTGAGCAACATTTCTGATAGTACTTCTGGTTTTGGGTTAGTGCCCACAGCTGGAGGAAATACTCTTTTAGTCCATCTTGGGTTGCAGACTGTGAAATGAGTTTTATAATCTACCCTTATTTTCACGGTACGCTGAAATCAATAGAACCAAAAGTTGGGAGAAATTTAAAGATGCAGTAAAGAATTAGTTGTCTTTAGAAGCTGGGGATGAGAGTTGCAGTACTGTTAATTGAAAAAAATAAATATTTTTAATGCTTCTTTAGCCAATACTCATTTTTGTGTTCAGTTTTCTTAATTTTTACAGAATTTCAGTTCTTTGTCTTCCAAATACGTATTCCAGTTTCAGTGTGGTGTTTTTAATGTAGTGTAACCTTTCCTCTTTAGAGTAAGTTTTGTGCATGTTGCTAATGGAGGAACACACACTCATCACCAATACCCAGTCTCTATACTCAGCTTAATAACACGTTTGTTCACTAATGTCCACCTAAATTTTTAAGAAAAGACTCTATTATGTACATGAAAAAATCACAAGTAAACAATACCACTTTCAATGCAGTTAAATTTGAATAGAAAACTCCAGGCTGACTTTTCAGAGAAAACTATGCAGCTTGGTACAAAGTAGTTGGTTATTACTTTGTGTTAGAACTGTAGATGGTTTTCTGATATTTACTTTTTCTTGTGGTTGTGATGTTCAAGCCTTTATTTTGCAAACCTAGAAATCCTGAGCTTCAACAGTACTGTAAATGAGCAAATTATTCTCTGATTCATTGTCATTGTTGGTCACCTGTAACAGTGATTGGTTGGCTTTACCAAAAGGGCAGTGCTTATAGATGTGCATGCAAAACCAACTTCTTGCCAAGATGTAGAGAAGACCTAAAAACACACCTTCATAGCTGTTGTTCAAGGCTGGCAGCTTCTTGGATGGAGACCAGTAGTGTTAGTGAGTCTTTTTCGTGGTATAAAGGTTGTTGCAGTTTGTACAAAATTTAGAAAGACAAATGTCTGTACATGTAGGGGTGTGTGTGTGTGTGTGTGTATATATATATATTTATACAGTAACTTAATGTATAGTACTCCTGTACAAATGTAAACCACTTTTTCTTTTCAAGTAATGGTCTGTGTTGTGGTTATGGGGGCTCATGGGGAGAAATGCAAGAGCTACTTCAGGGCAGTAGTTTTTGAGGATGAAGGGAGAACAAGTAGGACAGCTCCTTGGAGACCTGGCAGAAGGAGGTCCTGGAGGTGTGTGAAAGCAAGGGTCCCATGGGGAGGGCTGGAGGGCACTATGCTGGGGTTGCTCTGGGGCCCTGGAACGGAGTTACAAGCCCATCACAAAGGCTCAGTGCAGCTCCTGAATCTATACCAGTAGTCTGTAGGGTGAGTTCATGGTAGAATTTAAAAATAGGGAAGAAAAGGGAAGCCTGTCCTGCCCTCAGAAACAACCAAACTGCTTGAGTTTTGGTGAGTACCAGAGGTGGGTAACTGACTTCCATAGTCTGAGATGCCCATTTTTATCTTGTAATATGAGGAAGAAACTCCTCATGGAGCATAGACTCTTTTCCTTTACATGTTACCAAGGAAAACAGACCTTTTCTTCCTCAATGAATTAACTTACTGCTCTCCTCATCCCTCTTGACTGCAGCTCTGTCTAGCTCAAGTATGCTCAGTATGCACCCAGGTCTCCCTTTGCGCTTATTAGGGCTTCCACCAGAGTCCCATGCCCTCAGGCCTTCCCACTCTCAGTGTTTCACTGTTATGCTGTTGGAGCAGCTGGTGCATAAGTTAATAGTGGTGAGATAATAGTGAGAAACTGAGGGGGTGTCAGTTTTTCTTCATGTCTTCCCAGGATCCTAAGTTGATATGCTTCTCTTAATTGCTTTAAGTTTTTTGTTTGCTTGTTTTGGGGCTTATCATCGTTACCTGACTGACTATCAGGCAGCCACATTTCACAGCCCATTTGTTACATTCACATAACTGAAAAGATTTAAGAAAACAAGGAGAAAAGGATAGTTTCTGCCAGCTACTAGGGCTTTAAATTAAGAAATTGGCCTCTTTCATGCCTCTTTTACTGATTCTGGCTGTGGGTAGTAGCTGGCTGTTGACTTGTCTGTCTGTCTGTTGGCAAACTTACAGATTGCTCCCTTAGGCCTATTCAAACAGATGTGTTCTCAGAAGATTAGACAGGAAGAATCTGTTTCATTAGGGATACAAAGTGTGATATAGCTGAGGATGGTGCTATGAGAAGTTACTGCTCTTCATGGATCTCTGATGAGAGAATTCTCCTTGATTCGCTCTTCCCTTCTGAGCAAAGCTTTTGCAGGAATAAACTTCAGAGCCTATCCCATCAGTAATACCATCTTCTCTCAGCAACAGTGCATCTCAATAAATGAAACAAGCATTGTGTAAACCAGGCTGTGTTGATTGGTTGTTGTTTGGGGTTTTTTTAGGTCAGAAGCTATCCAGCAGGTCTATCCGACAAGCAACAGCTAAGGTATGATGTGGGGGGGAGAAAGAGGGGAAGGCAAAAATCTGATCACGTGACAGGAGTGTATATATGTTTGTTTGGGGTTTCTTTTCAGTGTAAGCTATTACACCTCAGTAGCTCATTCCAATTCTAATGCATGTGACAAGTGACATGTTTATTTTCTGAAGGGATTTGCTGTGTTTTCTGGAGAGTCTTCAAAGGAGTGATCGTAAACAGTACTGCTGTATCATGGAAAGTATTAATGGGTGTTTCATATAGTACCTCATTCTGTTCTAGTACAGAAGGGATTTTAAAAGCATGGGAAGTTTTCTGAGGCCAAATACTGAGGATCATTGTCCTAAGGGGTCTTCACTGGGTAGAAAAATAGGAGCACTGGATGCTGTGGGAGTAATTCTCATCCATAGTCTGTTAGCCTGTGCTAGATAGAAGAAACCTTGTGAAAGGCATGTATATGACAATGTCTTTATGGAAAATGTTAATTTTGTATGCTTCATAGTTTTAAGTGATATGTGCATATGGGATTGTATGTATCTAAAAAAACGGGAAGAAAGAAGATGGAGACACGAATATCTTTGCACATAGTTCATTACAGTTTTAATTACACTTAACTATGGTTAAATGATGCAGATATTGTAGGGCACATGTAATCAGATCTTTTAATGTGGATAATTGGAATTCCTGTTTTTACTACTACCATCCTTGCTCTCTGCAGTGCAGCTCAGTTGGTCATTTGGCTTGTACTGGGCTTCTGTTAATGGCAGTCTGCCTGCTTGAACAAGAGTGTGCTGTTCGAAGCAAATTAAATTTCTCGCTCTTCCTGATCTTTTCTTTTTCTAATAGAGATTGATAAGGCTCATAGGAGGATGAAAATCTGTTTGTAGTATAGTGATTTCATAGGAGTTGATTTCTGAGTCCTCAGTAAGAAGGAACTAAAGAGCAGAAACTTAGATACTATTAGATCTGCCATTTGGTCATTTTTCTAATGTACTTGGGTTTCTGTGGCAGGACAGCGTCAATACAGCATAAACTGCCACTAAAATACTGTGAAATTTTAGCTCTATCCTTTGGTTAAATGGTGATAGTTCAGTGGCTCCAGGAGAGATCAGAGACTTGCTTCTGCTTTT
This sequence comes from Actenoides hombroni, assembly GCA_024336885.1. Lineage (NCBI taxonomy): Eukaryota > Metazoa > Chordata > Aves > Coraciiformes > Alcedinidae > Actenoides > Actenoides hombroni. The sequence goes on from WUAM01000395.1 coordinate 14,720,118, forward strand.
TGTAGAATAGTTGTTGTCTCTAGATACTATTTAAAATACCATTAGGCATAGCAATCAAATGGCAGTAGGAGAGCCAGAAGCAGAGTTGTGTGTGTTGGCAGATCAGTGGGAGAGGGAGAAGTTCGGTCCCAGTGTCCTTACTCCAGACTAACATTCTCTGTGCTAGTCCTGAATGCACCCCTTGAGAAACAGTAATGATTTGTATTTGTGTTCTGACATAGGCTATTCTTTCTGCTTGCCCACTCAAGAAGTTGTACAGGCCTACAAGAGACATGGAGATCATGAAGACTGCGTGTAAGGCCTTACAGGAGGACCTGCAGGAACAGAACGGAGGAGATAAAGGTTGATGACATAAGATCTGTAAAGCCCACATTCTCTTGTGGGAGGAAGATGATTTTTGAATAGAGAATAAAATTAATTCCTTTTTCATAAGTATTAGAATTACTGTGTATCTCTGATCTGCTTGGCAAGATGCATAGTGTTTGGACAGATCTCAATGTTTTTATGAGTTTGTACCAAAATGTTAGTGCATACTTACACAGACATTGCCATCTTTGCATGTCATACTGAAACCACAGGCCAGCAGTGGCTCCTGATCTTTGTATTGTCTGTGTACGTGTTCTTAAAGTAAATGAAAGCTTATTTTATAAAGAAACAGTGGAGAGCTTTTGTCTGAAGTCCTCTCGGGTATGTGCTTTTTATGGAGTAAGCTTCAACTTAAAGTGGATAGCATTGTATTTCTGCAGAAATTCCTTGAGAAAATATTAGTGTATACTTCTAACCCTGTGATAACATAAGGTTAAACAACCAAAGCCTTTTCCAATAATTTTTTTTTTCTTTTCATTCAGTACAGGAAGCATTCCAAACTGTCCTTCAAAACCACCATGTTCAGAGCCTGAAAGGTTTGGCATTTCTCTTCCTCTGTCGGTGATCTTCCATCTGTGCTGCCAATCACTATGTTCAGGGTCTTCCACAAAAAAGGAAAAGCAATTGGAGTCAAATGTGCAGGGGAAGGGGTGGGGTGGGAAATGGGGATGACACCAGAATCCTTACCACCTCTCCCATCACATGAGGGCACTTCCATTTCATTTGCATAATCTAACCCAGTGACCTGACAGCATGTCAGTAACAGTATCTGCAAACCATTGTTTGCTCATAAATATCTGCATCACATCTACTCTAGATGTGACAAATTTTCTTTGTGCTTGGAATTTACATTGGTTTAGTGAAACCTGTGATGTCATAAATGGTCAGGTCTCGAGAACTAACAGAGCCTTCACATTTTAGTTTAATCTTAATCTGAGCCTCATTTCTTCCAGCTCCTAAGAAGAGCTGCATTTGTTTCTTCTTGATGCAAGCTGCTTATATTTATCTGCTCAAGGATGGTTTGTGGAATTCTGCTTTCCAGCTTAAGGGAAGATGGAGATCTCCCTGTATGAAAACTTGATTGACAGTGTACATGATCCAAGTGAGTTGGGGACACCTAGAACAGTTGCCCTTGAGCATGCTGTAATTTAGGAATGGGAGATGGTAGAAGGGCTAAGCAACTGAAGAATATAATGGCAAAAGTGGGCATTCTTGCTCTTCACGTAGTACTCTCTTCACACAGTACCTTTTTTTAACCATCTCCAGAGAAACACTGGTCAACAGTGGGAGGAAAACAAATCTCAATTACTCCCCACTCTCCAACTTACAGTTTAACAGTGGTTTTGCAAATTAACCACATCTTTGACCTAAAAAAGTCTTCTAGATCTAAGTGTGAAGTGTTTAATTCCAAAAGGACCATGTTAAAAATTCAGTTGTGCTTTGTCGAGTCACTGTTCTTTTAGACATAAATTTAACTTTTCCCCACAGGTATTTCTCTTAAAGCTAAAACTAACTGGGAGAGAGAACTGGAGATGAATTATTTATGTTTCTTACAGATGACACTCTTCAGTTTTCTGAAGTGTGCAGGTGTTTCCTCCTTGGCTTCTACTTTTAGCTCCTAGTTCACTCTGTGTTGGGTGTTTTCTCAGGATCACTTAACCTCAGAGTACTCCAGATAACTGGCAAGAGACCAGAGCGGAGAACGGAAGAGGAAGTGAAGTTCGTAAAAAAGCTGCTTGCTGCAGATAGAAACCTCTCAAAGTTACACCTCAGATTGCAGCTTCTTCTGGCTGAAGTGGTTCACTTTCAGTGGTAAATGTTTTTCTTAATATACAGCTTTATTTTTATTGTTGATTTGGTGTTTATGCTCTAAGCTCACATATAATAAAAGCTAGAATGATAATCATGTATATTTGCTTTTATCTCAAGTACACTTGTTATCTTCTGAATGCAAACTGGTGTAACAACTCCATGTTCTTCACTATTGAAAAAGCTGTTATCACACCTGAGGTGTTTTGTGTGTGGAAGGAGACGGAGCAAGTGGGAACCTTCTTGACCTTGCTTCTACTGAGAACAAGTGATTTGTGGAAAGAGGGAAACTTGATCAGTTTTTAAATCGATATCATTATAATAATTTGGTGGGTGCACAGGTTTTTCATGTCAGGTTCTAGTGTATGTCTAGCTTTGAATATAATATAAGCCATAAAATTACCTGTCCCTGGCCTCCCTGTATGTTTTTTTTATCTCATACCACTGTACTCCTTCATGCTCAGCACTATTAGGGAGTGGGGGAATTGTTTTAACACATTCTCATCTCTCTTTTCTGCATTTCTCACTTTGCCTTTTTCTTCCACCTGGAGCAGCACAGAAACAAAAATGTATCTTTTTTTAAAAACCTGCTCTATCATCCTTGGTTTCCCATGCCTGGGAATGAATTTCCTCTCTGCTTTATTGTGGTGGAGGTTGATTCCTTGCATTACTGAAATGTAAGATGCTGTTATATTTTACTTGAGGAGGGGGAGATACTGGGGTGAGCTCCACTGCCCCCTTCACTCCAGAAGTTCTTGCAGGAAGCACCCACCACAGGTTCTGCTCTTGCACCTGTATCCACACAGGCCAGTACAATTGCAGAGCTGTGCTGATGAGAGCAGTGTTTTGTGCTACGTGTTATTAGAGAGCAAATTATTAGTACAAATAATTGTTCTCGTCCACCTGACACTGTTTTGAATTCGGATCAGTCTGTGAATCTGGCCCCTTGTGCACCCCACAAAGGACTCTTTGGGCACCACTTGAAGGGGAGCACAGGAGAGGGTCAAGAAGTTCTTCATCACCAGCTTTTAGGTTATGCTTCTGTATTGGATGCAGGTACCCAGGTGTGAGTGACCCTGTGCAAGACACAACTGGTTCCAGCCAGCTCTGCAGGGGACGCATCGTGGGACACAGTTGAGCTTCCCTCTGTGAAAGTGTTTTTAAGAAAGGGTGAAATGCTGCACAGAAGAAAGGAGGGAGGAAGAAAGTGAAAGAAACATTCCTCTGAACACCAAGGTCAGAGAAGGAGGAGAGGGAGGAATTACTTCAGGTGCTGCAGCAGGCATTTCCCCATGGCCCTCAGCAGACTGCGTGCCAGAGTGGGTGGAGATTTCCTGAAGGAACCACAGTCCATGGAGAGGAGCCCTGCAGGACCAGGCTTATGCTGAAGGACTGCAGCCTGTGAAAAGCCCACACTCAAAAGCCCACAGCAGGCTTTTGCTGAAGGACTGAAGCCCATGAAAAGGACCCATGGTGGAGCAGGTGAAAAGTGTGAGGAGGATGGAGTGACAGAAATGAGCTGTTACAGACTGACTGCAACTGCCTGTTCCCCTTTGCTCTGTGCTGCTGTGGGCAGCGAGAGGAGTTGCAGGTTGAAGGTATGAAGTAGAGCCTGGGGAAAGAGGGGAGCATGAGGGGAAGATGCTGTTTTAATATATATTTGTTTCGCACTATTTTAATCTATTTTAATTGACAATAAATTCATTTCATTTTCCTCACATCAAATAGAGTACTTGAAATTTATATCTGGACTCAAGTCACGGTGGAAAATACTTGCTGATTTCTCTTTGATCACTGTAAGTCATTCTTGCCTTCAATTTTTTAAGTAGGACACAAAATGGATCAAATTACAACTAAGAAGTCATTCTGTGTGTAGAAACGAGTGCCACTTGTTTTAATCAAGATATGCATTTTTGGATGTATTCTGGTTAGGCCTTTCAAGTTCTGCTTACTCACCTTTTCACTAGAGTAAATCTCAGCTGCAGAGTCAACTCAGGAACAGGTCTAATCCATTTCTGCTGGAGAAGAATTTCAGCCATATTTTTACAGGTATGAGCATGGGAGGATCATTGAGGACAGAATTCTGCAGCAGTAGAGTCTACGCTATATACCGGTAGCATTGTCCTTACAGATATTAAGGATGCAGCAGCATCACAGGATTATATCTGGCTGTTCTCCACAAGGGGACAAAGTTTGGTGTAAGTGGCATTTTTGGTGAAAGTACTACTGATCTTGGGAAAAGAAAGAAGCAAAGTTTGGGAATGAAATTTATATTCCTGTGCTTTTCAGGGACTACTTTCCTGAATGAGAGGGGAGCTTCTAAAAGAAGCTAAGTTTTGTATGTGAGTTCTTACACCACCTACTAAGAATATCTGGCACTGGCTACTAAGGGTGTCTGGACAGGGTACTGGGTGACATGACACATGTAATGGTTTCTAATATGGACACTATTTGGAATATAAAATTGATGGATAGCTTCCTAGCATTAGCTAAACTTTAACTAATCTTTAACTTCTCCTCTCTCTCCACATCTCATGAATGTGTTGACTTGTTAGTTGTCTGTACGGAGGACACAAAGCTGTTTGTGGTGGATAAAGACTTCTTCCATAATAAATTAGATGAGCTTCAGAAAGGATTGTGCCATCATTATACAATATGTAAACAGTAAGACAATAATCAGCAGTGAGTGATACCATTAGAAGAAATTACCAGGTGAAGTTATAATCTCTTCTGTAAGCTTTCCTGGCTATGCCAGGAACTTTCTTGATGTTCTACAAAAGGGAAAGAAATTCTGTGTTTTGCAACTCTCAGAAACAGCCGTGCTTGCTTAGCTGCCAGCTGCTCTGGAGGAATACACCATTATCCACGTTTCCTAGCTAACAGAAAATCTTTTGCACTGAAGTACTCCAAAAATTTGTGAACTTGGATCAGGCAAAGTGAGTTTGTCATCTTGGGGTGGCGGGGGGATATGGCAAGCAAACTACCCTGGAACCACATTGAGCATCTTCAGGAGCTGTGGCTTAGGTTTAGCAGTTGCAGCTGTAAAAAGATCAGAGTTTTCATAGTGAAACATGTTTTTATTCAGCCCGTTCAATCTATTAAAAAAGTGTCTCCATTCCTTTGATTTCAGACTTGCAAACTTGTTTTCAGAATTGTCTCAGATCACTAGTGAGCTTAGCTAACAGCTGCAAAGTGGGAAAGTTTCACTGTGGACAGGTGGTAACGAAAGATACCACAAAGTCAGACAGCATCATTATCATTAGTAAGGTAAGATCTTTCAGACATTATACACAGGCTAATACTTTTGGTGATATGCTGACATTTATTCTGATCTTGCAAACAAAAATAGTCATTATGAGGCACTGCAGAAAGAACTGTGAAATAAAGCACTTTGTAAAATACCAGTCTGTGGTGGTTTTGGTTTCTGTTGGCTTTGTCATGCTTTTATTTAGTGTTTAGCTCCTTTGCATACCCTGTGTAGGATCTGTTTTATCCCATCTCTTCTGTAGAAGAAATTAAAATAAGTTAATAGTTAAGACATAGAGCATAATACACAAGCTCTTCATGGTAAGATATGTAAGATTCTGTAAATTTTTCTAACAGTTTAAATGTTTGAACATTATTGGTAATTATCAGAACACATTTGAGAGAAATGTCACATGTTTTATATTCACTTTATGTGTGTTTTGCTTTTGGAATTGATTAGTTGCCATTTGTTTGAGAATAGTTATTGATAATGAAGTGACTTTTCAAGTGAGCTATAGGTTCCTGACTGCAGCAGAAATGGCATCAGGCAGGGGAAGTGGAACTGTATTTAATTTTGAGTGGCCGGGATTTCTGAAGAGAAGAGACACTGGAGCTGCCTCTGCACTCACAAAAAACATTACCTTTTGGGCATTTTGACCTCCTTGTTATAAAGATCAATAAGGTTTCCAGAGAGGCTTGACTGGCTTTATACACAAATACAGTATGTTGTGAAGCAGTGATGCTTCCTGCTTTGTTAGGAGGTGCCTAAAATGCTTTGTGTTCTTTATCTTGTCTTGCTGCTGACTTACCAGGGAGATGATACAAAATAGAGTACACAATAAATGTTTTGTTTAAGCCCAGAAACAGAGGCAACAGCTGGCATATAACAATTGGAAAAATAAATATGTGTTCAAATTTGTACTTCCCCCTGTTTTGCATTAGAAAGAAGATAAAATAATATTTGCTTCACTGTTGCTACTTATGCCTGTGATCCCTTTGGGACTGCTGCTGTGAACTTGGGCATACATGCAGTTCTTTTCTTAGTGGGCGTTTATGTTTTGTTGTGAAAAGGAAATGTGTCTGTCCTCAACCATTTTCATCTGTGTTTCCTCTGTGGAATACACCTTTCAGATGAAATATTGAGAGTCTTTTTCAGATTACGGTATTATTTTCCTGTTTGTATACCCTTTGAATACAACCAGGAGTAAAACTGAGCAAAACTCTTGTCCCTCCTTCAGTTCAAATGATAAATTGTGTTTTGTAATTGCTGTGATATTTAAAGTATGTTTGTTGATTACAGCTGTAAGAAATGCTGTAATCTGTGTAAAATTTATGTTTCCAGGTGTTTGAGAGGTTGATGCTCTTGAAATGGGGTAACTGGAACCATAGCACTGTGTTCTGAATGTTGCCAGGGTAAGCTGATTAAAGTTTTTGGTGAAACATGGAGTTGACATTTCTCACAAGGTCTTGTTTAGTCTCAAGAGTTATTTTTGTAGCATCAAACTTAAAGGTAAGTAATCAAACCATAAAGACATGTTCTTCCATTACATTAGATCTCTTGAGAAGTTTTTAGAGCTACTTAGACTTGCAACAGGTTTATGCTAGAGAAATGTCTGTCTGGTACCTTAGTGATATTCCAGAAGCACAATGATCCTGTAAAATGTGATCCAATTAAAAGGAAGACGGCTTGAAAGAGATGATTAATGGAGATTTTCTTGGACTGTGTGCATGTGTAAGCCACTTGTGGAGAAGTCTTATGCCTGAGGAATATAGGGCTGGAATTTTCCTGTGGTTAGATGGGAATCTGTCCATTTTCAGTCATCCTATAAAAAGCAAATAGCTTGTTTTGTTGTGACAGCTTGATGAGACAAGAACCTTAGAAACTGTTTATAGCGTGTACAGCTGTTTTACAAAGACAGTCATTTAAAAATACATATTTCCTTAAGTGTTAACTAAATTGCTTATTTTTTGAAAGAACTTTAAGTGGTTAGCATGGCTGTTACCTTGTATTACTGCTTCTGTGCCGAGCAGTCAGTCATTGAAATCTTAGTTATGAGTCATGTACTCTCTCATACAGAGAATACAGAATCCAAGCTGTTTTCAATCTGACACGCATTACAGAAAGATTAGATGTTCTAATTAAATATTAAAATTTAAGAAATGTTAACAAAATAGTAATGGCTGTGGTCAATGACAGTCTTTCAGTGAATGTGAACTCAGACACTAAGAAAGGGTCTGGTTTGTGAATCATGAGTTGATTACAACAAATCAACAACAATCATGAACTGATTCAACAAAGTTGGCCGCTTTCTCCAGCCAACATCAAAAAGATGTTTTCAGCTTGTATTAGCTAGTACCTAGGCATTGCTTTGTCCTGCAAACAGACCAAGAGAGAGGGATTGCAGTGGGGTGGCCCATACAGTCATAGACCAGAGATGAGGTGGTGCATCAGAAAAAGTAGCAATGAATGAAGGAGGGGCAGTGCCAAAGTTCTAAACTTAGATGAGCACTAAGAATATCAACATTATTGTGGACCACTTCTTGTGGAGGATCTGCACTGCTAGATCTGTGCTTGTCTTGGCCTGGCCTGGCCTGGTTCTCCACATCAGCTAGTTTCCCTGCACTTCACCCTTAGTGTCTTTTCCCTGCTGTCCTGGCACTTGCTCCTCTTCCACTCTTCCTGCTCAGCACCATTCTGTTAATTTCCTAAGAACATACACAACAGATTTGCCTTGTATGTGGGTCACTGGGACTCTGTGAGAACAATACAAGTGCATCAAGATAAAGCATCTCGGGCTATATGAAGGCAGAGGTTGCAGTACTTTCAGTGCTACTTATACTGCAACTTGCAACACGGGATGAAGTCTGAAACCATCCCAGCAAAATTGGACCGGTTTGGGTTGAGTAGAGACAGACTCTTGCACTTGCAGTCTCTTCAAAACAGAAACTTTGTATTAAGTTTAATAGGTGCTTGATCTTTCTGCAGTATTGGTAGCATGAAGGAATCCTCTTTCGATGATGGACATGTGATGTATGTCAAGGAGAAGACTTTGATATCAAAGACAGGACAGCAGAGGAGTGGCTGGGAAATGTCACAAACAACTGAAGTCTGCAGTGCCTGCCTGGATTACAGAGTTACAGCATTCTCTTGAGCGGTGGAGGAGGAACTCTGTTTCCTAACTACTGAGCACTAGTGTAAAGGTTGGTGTTGCTTCTACGTATTATTTTGATTTGCAGTTTTGGCCAGCAGCTATGCGTAGCTGCAGATCCATTTGACCTTGCTGCCTTTGGCAGGAGTTTTGCCTTGTTCTATTTGACACTGTTGCTTCCTCTGTGTTTTGAGAGAATTGCTCAGGTACAGAGAGGCTGCCTGGGCACAGCACAAATACTGCAGTCAGTAGGGCAGACATACAGGCTTTAGCACCTTTCTGCTTGTCACCTTCCACCTCTAGAACCACTCCCAACTGCTGCCAAAAAAGATGTTGGCTACATCTCTTCTTTCCCTCAGTCTAGGAAAGGAGACTTGCCAACACACTCTAGATGTAAGACCTAAACCCTAGCAGGGACCCCTTTCCTACTCCCAAAAGTCACTTAAGGGACACCATTTAGATATTCTTGAGGAAGATCTCTTGTAAAACCAAAAGAATTCTCTGTTTTGTGCCCAAATGCTATAAAGTGGAAGTAATGACTAGAGAAAGAGAGTCTCTAAAAACCCAACCTGAACATTGTGGCCTGAGATACTCTGAAGGATTATTTCACCTGCATGTTATCTAAGTTCATTCTTTTCTGTTCTCTTTTTATCTTCTTAGTGACAATGCTGCGCTTTTCTTTTTCTTTTTTTTTTTTCCCCCTTCAATGAGTACAATGGTCTCCATAGAAATCTTTATGGCCAGAATCACCATCCTACCAGCTTACACTGTTCTGCTGTGAAAGCTGATGACCAGGATGGACTTAAGCAATTTGTACCTATGTTTCATGGATAGGGACGTAAAGTATGATCCTGCCTTTTCCTGTCCTATGGGTGTATTTACCTCATAATTCTTAAAGTGCCAGTGCTTAGCTATGTGCACACAACTAATTTCAAGGATTATTTATATATATATGTGTGTGTGTGTGAGAGAGAGAGAGAGAGAAAATGAAGAAGAGGGGCAGAATTCCCTCATCTTACTGATATTTCCTTACATTTCATCTCTTTCCTTTAGGATGACAAAGGTACCAACTGCATTAATTCTTTTTGATACTAGAGGGAGCTCATGGCTTGAGCAGTCAAGAGTGAAACATGGTATCTTGGACAATTCTTGAGGAAACACAGATGGGAAGTAAAGTGACATTGATGACTATAATGCACCTTTTTCCATCAGTGGCAAAACTAGAAGGACTGAATTTATCTGCTTAGGAAATTACACATGGCTTTCAGAAACACTCAGATAATGAGATGGTGTAGCTGCAATTTCTTCTAGATCAGAGCACCTCTCTGTCATGGCTGGATTTATCTTCACAACTTCCTTTGAGGAAATAAGCCCTCTCATATCCCCATTAATACTTGGGGGACTGTAACAGAGGGAGCACTCATGGTAGTGCAGCTTTTGGACTATACCTGCCATAGCCACTTCAGTCAGACATCAGTCTTGTACATAGGCAGGAAAGCAGTACGTGTTTTTGAGAAGTCTGGCTGTGCTGCATTTCTGTGCTCAGACAGTTCCTTGAGGCACGAATGTAGGCCTGTCACAATACCCACAATACACTATGCAGACCCATAAACACCCCAGACTTCGGCTGAGAGAGGCTGCTGGGTGGACAAAGCTGAGACAGGCTTCTTAAGCCCCTCTGTGTTGTGTGCTCTCTCCAGCTCTGTCTCAGCCAGCAGCAGTCATGGAGCTGAAGAGAGGCCACGGGGCTGAGCTGTGAGTGACCTTGTCTCTGGGTAGGGAGGTGCTGACAGCAGGCATCTCACAGTCATTATCGTCAGATACCGTTTGTCAAACAACTGTTCAGTGGGTTTGAGGCAGTGGAAGGCAAATACACCTTGGGCTTGTTACGATCTCCTAGACAACGAAGGCTGTGTCAGCCTGGTGGACCAGAGGCAGCGCAGAAGCACCTCAAAAAGATGAACAGCCAGCAGTAGTCTTTAAAGAAGGCTGTTTCTCTCTGGCCAGAAAGGAACAGCTCACCAGGTGTCAACAGAGAGTATTAAGCCAGAACAGAAGACTGGGGAAGGAAGCTGGCAGGATTTGTATCCTGAAAGAACCTTACTGTGGGAAGGAAGTGTAGAAAGAGCTTAAGCAGCATGACAGTATTGCTGTGTGCAGGATTTTGGTGATCAGAGGAGAGAGTGCATGCACATGCAGACAGATGTGTGGAAATGTACTATGTACATATGCACAATGAAGTATTGTAAGGGGAATTTTTCAAAGCACCCAGGAGAGGACTTGAAAGCACCAGGTACCATCCTTAAACATGTTGGCTGACTCTTTTTTGCCACCTCCCTGTTTTTCTGCGCTACGGTTCTGTTGCTGTACCAGGGCAGTAGTGAGCAGATTAGCCACGAGAAGCCAGGGACTTTGGAGGCTGAAATGCAGCCACACTTGAAATGGGCTAGCTTAAATACCTTAGTTAAGATAACTTTGCATGATCAGAGCAAATTTAATTTACATTACAGCCATTTAATCACTCGGAGTTTTTGACGTGCGGAGTTCTAATCCTAGCGAGCGCTACCTTTCTCCTGTTTAATTATATTTCAACAAATCCTTATTCCTTTAAAAGCAGCTCAGCTGTCACTGATGCTCAGTGAGGTTACTGAAAACGTCAGGGCAACAGTAAGTGGACAATCTTAGTCCTTCAATGCCTGAGGCAAAGGAAAATTAACTGCTCTGGCGAGTACTGGCGATCAGGGCTGCGTGTGTGTGCAGGGGCAGCCGAGCCCGGGAGAGGGCAGCGATGCACAGCCGCACACCCGGCCCAGGGGGGCTTGCTGGGGGCTTGCGCAAACGGGCTTGGAACAGCCGCATCCTCCACCTAGAGCGGGACTGCTCTTCTAACTGCATCCTACACGTGAAGTGCTTAATGCGAGGTAAATAAGCGCGATGCCGCTGGATGGAAGCGTGAGGCTTCTCTGACCCTTTCCAGCTCAAGGGTGAGAAGTGTTCTGTGTCATTTCTCTCTTTACTCCCACATTGGCAAGAAGGGAGCCGTGTCCTTCTGAGGGCCTTTCAGGTGCTGTCAGACCAGCATCAACATCACCGGGGGCCTTTAGCCTGCTCTGCACCCTAACAGCCGTGGTGGGCAGAGTACAACATTATCAGATAGGAAGGACCATGCAGACAGATACGAGAGAGGACACGGAATACTGCCTCAAACGCAGGTCACGGTAAGGGGATCTCAGGGGAACTTTACAGCCAGAAACATGCTCTCCTGCTGGAATAGATGTTGTTCAGGAAGCTATAGAAGGGGGCTCCTGAAAAGGGCTGAAGATAGGAAGATGTTACAGAATGTTGTCTTCATAGATACCTGGACTTAAGTACTACAGTTTTACTGATGGTTACTATGATGAATAGCTCAGGCTAGTGTGTGGAATGGAAGATACTAGGCTATACCTGGGTGCAGAGGGCTGAAGTTGTTGTCTTCAGTGTCTTGTAACACAGTTGCATAAAGCTAGAGTGCTTGGGCTTTACTCTGAAAGGATGCAGCAAATACTAAAAGATGCTGTTACTTGCTCTCTTATATGTGCCACTCTACAGAATCCTCTGGCTAAGGCAGTCATGTTCCTTTAGCACCTAAGTGGTTCATCTCCATGAACACCGATGGCATAATTTTTATTTAGCTGGATTCCCTGTAAATTGTCAGCTTCACCCCCACCCACCTTTCTATTTATTTGTGCCCTAATCATAGAAGTTGAAATGAAAAAGGCTGAGGCTATTGCAGCACATACTAGTCAGGATTTATGGGTTGATTATGCTCTTGGATGTACTCTGACTATGAGTACAATGATGGATACATGGAATAAAGAATATTTTAGCTCTCAGGACAGTATTTTATAGGAGTAGCGTGCTATGGGGAAAGTATACCTGCAGGTCACGTTTAGGCCCTTGCTTCTCATACCTTATAGAAGAAGAGCCTCAGGGCTGCAATCACTTGTATCTAACTGTAGCTGAACCTGAATGGCTCCAACACCAGACATAGATCTCAGGAATGCTGCAGCAACAAAATCTTGCTTCTTTTCCCTGCTGCTTGCTTTTCTTTTCTCTGCTACTTGCTAATTAAATTGCCATTAAGATGAAGAGTCACTGTAGAGGACTGCAGAGGCAGACACTGAAGGTCCAGCTGTAACTTCTGGGAAGAGAACAAGACCAGGTTTCTAGCAGCAACAGGTAGCAATAGCCAGTTGTGAGACATGTTTTAGAGTCAGCAGATTCCTTTTGTGAAAGCTCTGATATCTCAGACTACTTCTGGGTGGGATCAGTTTCAGGTCTCTCTATCCAGGGGAGTGGGGGCTGGAAGTCATTGCTGTGTAACATCTATTCACTGACCTCACTCCAGTATTTCCTTCCTCCAGCTAAGAGCTCCTGTAGGCCGTATCTGCACCGCACGCCAGCTGTGCTTTTTGAGGGATCCCTGAGCTGGCTGGGGGCTCCACACGGTTGTGCTGCTGTGCAGAGGGACTGGCCTAGGCTGTGGGTGCAGGATGGCTGTTACCACAGTGCCACAGGTAGGTAAGTTAAGGCATGCTGCACAGCACTGAGGTTTCAGGGTTACTCTCAGTCCCAAAGCTGGCAAGACTGGTGCCAGTCAGGAGATCTCTTCAGTGAACTGCCTCATCATGTAGGTATTCCTCTCATCTTCTGTATTAAAGGCTTCACAGGGAGTGAGCAGTGTCCTGAGACCAGAATCAGGTCAATGCCTGTGACTAGAAAGCTGGAGGAACCGTGGACTGCACCAAAACAGGACACAAAATGCCAAGAAATCAGTGTAGGACCAGATCAAGGCAGGCAGGGAGTATTCATAGGCAGGAAGAGCAGAGCAAAGAGATTTCAGGACAGTAACGAACATTCAGCTACACCCTTAAGGCTGCCCATACTCCCATAATATGTGGAGGCTGAACACAGTGCACTGGTGATCTCAGTCCTTGGATTGTTTGGATACAGAAGCCCCATCAGAGTGGACAGAAAATGAGTTCATGAACAATTTAGTTTCGCAGTCCCTATCAGTATAGAGTTTAAGTATTCTCAAACGTATCCTCACAGCAGCATTCCCCTTTCTGAACCATAGAGATGAATGTGTGGAGACAGCAGAAGCTTGCCTAAACTCATACAGGAAACCCATGGCATGCCTAAGGAGTAAAGGCAGAAAGTCACCACCCTAATCTGGCTTTCCTGCCTTTAAACCTTTCCAAACAGGGCTGCGTGGACTGGCAGACATGTAACATAATTGTTGTTGCCCCCGTGTTCTTGTGGGGCCTTGATTTACCTGGCTGTTAAGTGGGTGAGTACTTCTCCCCTGTACCGCTCTTGTTGGCCAGGAGAATTGCCAGAAGAAATGAAGAGCAGAGGGCAAGTGCAGCAAGTGCCAGCTGAGGGCATTAGAGGGAAAGGTTTTTGCTAAGCTGGCAAAGCAAGAGCTGTTTTGTAGCAAAAGAAAAGCTGAAAGGATATGAAGACAAAGCAAGGAAGTTACATTGAACTAAACTGGGATGTGCTTGCAGAGATTAATAGCTGCTTCCTGATCCATATTTCAATATGTCTTCTGCTTGCAGAAGTTTGCAAACGTACACAAATGATTTTCTGAAAAGGCATCTTTTACTTCTTCTTACTCCTGTTCATTTAACCCTGTGTTTCACAGCACAAGGTAATTGAAAAATGGCTCAAATCTACATTGATAAGCTCAAACACGATTCAGAGCACAAACCGAAAGGGCACTGCCAACACAGACCTGTTCTTTGCTTTAGTGGGATTCAGATCAGATCTTGGTTAGATAGCTTAGTTAAAGCATGACAGAATAACAGCAGTAGAACAACCTGGAAGGAATCCACTTACACTCGTTGATAGCCTCAAATGCTGTCAGAATTAATTAAAAAAAAGTCTATAGTATAGTTTAGTACTAAACTATAAGTGTTAAAGAGCAAATCTAAATAGAACTGGCTTGATGAGGTCCAATGTAGTCATTCCTTGCAGGAACTATACCTGAAGGAGAATAAATTGGACAAAGACTTCCCAATGAGGTGATGGCTCTTGGAGTGGAGGTTTTTTTCCCAGACCATACTTGTAGTGCTCCTATCTCTTTCCTACTAGGTGCCTCGCCTTCAACTGTACTATTGTGGCTGAAGTTCCAAAAACCAGCCTCTCATTGCCCATCCTATCTCTGTCACTGCTGTGAGCTCTCCTCTCTTCTACCACAGGACCATCTCATTCAGCCTGCCATGCACAAGCTGCTCACTGAGTTTTCCTTCATGCAGGGGCTCAGAATTCTCCTTTCTCATGACAAATTCCTTTTTCTGCCTTGGCAGTCGTTCTTTCCCATGCTACAGTTGCATTTTCTGTGGTACCGGTATCTTCTAAGCCATAAACAAACTGCCTTCCCCCCCCATTCATTTCCCCTTGCTTTGGATATCAACAAGATCTCCATTCTCTCTTCTGAGTTGCTGGTTTGTTTTTGTTGAGATATGATCTTTGTAACAAAGCTGACCGTATTATCTGCTAGTGGCAAAGGAGGATGACATTTAAAGACACTTACAAAGTACCTGCACCAGAGGCCAGGGCATGTGCTTCTAGTAACCCATTACTTTATGTATCGGTGTATGAACTCCTTCATTTAGACTGCAAAATCCATAGGCAATTCCTCTCTGTATGTTTAAAGATTTTCTTCTAAAAGAAAAAAAAAATTAGCAGAAACTGTGATTACTGTGAAGAATTAAACATCGAGAACAGGACTGAGTTTCTGTTTCAGAAGTGTGATCTTCCAGACATTTCAAAAGGGGGAGAAGGAATACTGCTGATCTTGGAACACTGCAGCGAGACTCTGGAGAAAGAACTATATCCAATTCCTAGCTCTGCCATGGCAAGACTGACCTTGGGTATTGTTATTTGATTTCCCAGTGGCTTAGCTCTCTATGTGTAAAGGGTGATTGCTCTCTTTTTGACTTGCAAGGTTGTTCTGAAATGTTTTGATCCTATAGAGATGAGTCAGAGGAGCACCTATGAAAAGTTTCTTTTGTTACAAGAGATGCAGTTACTGGTGAAATGTTGAAAAGAAAAGGCCAAAATAATGAAAATTTCAAAACTACCAAGCCCTTGGGAAACAAGGGTGAAATCCTGTGCAGAGTCTGTCTCTTCAAACCAGAGTCTTGTAGTTTAAGCAGTGAGGAGTTTCCACATATCTTTCTTCCTCTGCTTGTGACAAACCTTTAGCACCAGGATATTTGCCTAAGTGGAGAGTGCTGGGTGGATGCCTGTACAGAGAAGTTTGTTGTTCCATACCTCAGCTGAATAAAAGCATTTAGTGTAACAGAAGAGGCAGCACTGACATGGGGTGGCTCATCGGTGGAGTTCCTGAGAATGCTGCCATGTCCACATCCAGGTACACAGGCATGCAGGCACTGCTTTGTCTCTGTGGGCCATGGGCTGGCAGGCCAGTACAACTGCCTCGTAGGGGTGTGTCATGTGGAGGTGAGGTAGAATAGATGTCCAGGGCTCGGCTTCAGTAAAAGACCTGCCCAGACTTGGGGGCATAAGTTCCTTTTATTGTTTTTTAGTCTTCTAATTGGCTAAAAATGAGTCTATCAGTTCTCAACCTTGTATCCACAACGCCTTGCACACTGTATTTGAAAAAGACTCTATCGTTTGGTATTAATATATGTGGGTGTCGTTACAATTCACTGTTTGGATGCTGTCTTCTGCAGAGACTGCCTGAGACCTCTTGTCCACGTTTCACTGTTTAAAAGACCAATATGCGTCTGACTCTGTAATGCTGCCTCAGAAGTTAGCCCCTTACAACTGGTGTTTGAAGATGGGGACAGGCTAGGAGCAGTCAGAAGAATTTTAGCTGTGTGATCCTGAAAGCAGCTCTGAAGGATCGTGGGACGGAGGTTAATGCATTTCTTAATTTATTTTTTTCCCCCTCCTTAGTCTATCTCTCCATCACCAGAAAAGTGCCCCCGACCAGGGTGGGAGATAGTAGAGTGTGCTAGATCCCAGCCTGCCTTCTCCAGTGGTGAGGGGAGGGGAGGCTGCTCCAGTCCTGCCTTCCCAGCAGCATCTCCCAGTCACAGCTGCTGGATAATGGACAGCAGCCCCAGGTTTGGCTGCGAGAACTTAATCTGCACTGTCGTCCCTCATTACTGCCACTCAGTGCCGTCATGTCCAGCCATGAAGGGTCACAAGATGACATGAGAGAGGTCGGGTGGGGGTGTATAAAAGGGCCTGGCGAGCACCGGGAAATATGGAAAGGCTAAAAAGAGAACAGTTCCCCGAACGATGCTCCCAGGCACTCGGTGGGCTGGGGCTGAAAGCGAGTGGGTTCACACTAAGTTTTCCCGAAGGTCACTCGGCAATATGGTAACTCCCAGCTCGGCTGTCAGTGCCCATAAAGGCAGCTCTCCTCACAGTGCGGGGGTGGGGAAGGGAAGGAGGTTTGTTTAGAAGCATTAGCGTGCCCCTCCCCCGGCCCCATTAGTGGTCCTTATTAAACCAACACAGACAAAGAGCAAAGATGCCCTCGTTAATGGAGAGTCTCCGATAATTACTCTGCTCTGCCGCTTCTTTTGGGGCCTGAATGGCCTTTGAATAATGTTTCTCTTGCTGTGGTTGCAGACAATACCCTCGCAGACTGCTTTAAGCGGTGCCAATCCCATTAGCAGAAGAATAGCAGAGCTTTCTGGTTCTGCGGGTGTGTGCTCACGGGGAGGACAGCGGGCTCGCAGTGGGAACCGGGCTATGCTGCCAACTGCTTCGCTTGCTTCTCCTTCCCTCCACGGCCCAAGAAAGCAAAGCAGGCAAGTGCTGGGCGAAGCTCACGCTCAGGAACAATCTCCCTATTGAAGCAGCGCCCAAGGCAGGGGGCTTTGGGAGAGCTGTGGTGCCCCTCACTGCAGGAGCGCAGAGGTGGGCTCACCAGAGGGACGGGGAGAGCAGGGAGGCAGAAGAGGAGTGCCTCCAGCCTTCCCTCATACACCCCAGGCACAGCTTTCCTCTCGTCCCTACACAAGACACCAAAGGGAAGGGAGGTCCAACAGCCTCCAAAATCATGGTCTATGCTGCGGCTTTACCACTGTACAGAGGAAATGAGGGGACAGTCATGACTCTGCATCCAGTTCTTTACAGAGCATGAAAATGGCTATACCTGCCAAGCAGGCAGCTAATTAGTGTGTTCAATAGGTAGCTATCAACCAAACTTGGAGGAGTTGGAATAACTGTACCTGAGCCTTTCTCTTTGATCTCCAGGTCTGCATGATAAGTGAAAATAGTGTATAGCTGGGCTGGCTGCGGTGTTTAATTTAGTCATCTGATGATATTTATTTTCACAAACATGAACTCGAGGAACAATTATCGGAAAGGCTTCATCTTGTGCTGAACGTGCCAGTTAATGGCCTTTCTGTGAGGTAATAGCTGCTATGTAGGGAGTCAGTAATTAAAACGTGTGAAAAAAGGCCCCTTCTTCAGAGGCAGCGGGGAAAGACAGTGGGTCTAATGCTCAGCTGGTGTGAACTGGCAAGCCTGTGAATGGCCACAGTAAATGGGCATTGCTCCTTCCACTTTGTCAGCAAAAGATGTGCCCAAAGGCTTCTTGAGAGTTTCCTTGATGAAAAGAAAGATGTTTGGGTTCTTATCGACAGGAGCCAAACTCAGGAATGCACAGTACAATGATCTGGTCTTTGGAAGATGATTCTGCAGTACTCATGTGAGATCTTGAGATCTAAAGAGGAGCACTCGATCCTGCAAGCTCTCCCACCAGGAAAGCAGCTACGTTTTTAGTGTTAACAACAGAGGGAGAAAATGGCTCTGTTATTGTTAACTCTCCAGACTTCCAGAACCATTATCTTAAAACTAAGAAAAAGCTGAGATTTTAAATACTCCAGGTAGAAGGAAAATTATTTCCTCTATGTCTTCATCATGTGGATATATAGGGCACAATTTGTTTACTCGTACAATTAACTACCAGATGGCTTTATGCACTCTGTTCAGTTTTGGGCCATATGTTCATGGTTGATGAGCAAGGAGGACAAAGCTGGAAGTCAAGCTGTGTGGAAGGTTCTTTTGGATAGTCACCACCATGCCTTTAACCAGTGTATTGTGCTTGAAACAGGTCATGATTTCATGTTGAAGCAGAGTAATGGGCTTAAATGATAACAATTGCAAAGTCTGGAACTTGCGTTCTTAAGTATATGTAGCAACAATAACAGAAAAATTTCCAACATTCATATTTCTTCAGAATTAGAGCTTGTTGTCCTGCAGCTTTGAAGGATAACATAGGTTGTTTATTCTTTTCCATTGGTACACAGACTATAGGAAATCTACCAGACTAGAGGAAGTAAATGTAGAGGCAGCTGTTCTCAGATCCCATTGGTTTAAGCTGTGGTAGAGGGATATGTGGGGGATTGCAGATAGAAAAATGTGATTTAGAAAAAGGATGGAATCTCTTTCTCCTGACAATAAAATGGTGGCAATTGTTTAAAGTGCTTCTTAGACAGAAGATTAAAGGAATGAACCCAAAGTGTTCCCTCACAGACAGTGTAAGAAGGGTGCCTGTTGATTGCGCTTTGCCAGGAAATGGAAAGTGTTACCCATCCTGGTATCTTTGCTAATGGTTTCCAGCAGCTAAGAACAGAGTTAAGAATATCTGAAGCTGAGAAAAGTGCGCTTTAGGGGGCTGAAAAGGCCAAAATTAAGAAACCAGTATCAGCCTCTTTCACTATGTGTTTCCCCTTTTTTTTCTCGGGGGAACATGATGTTTCCTGCAGACCCCTGCATGTGTACACTGTGAGGAGGGGGTGGGGTCTGCTGCTGGCTGGCCCCAGGGGAGCCTCTGGCAGGGCATGATGCCCTGGTAGGAGGTGCCTTTCCCATCTCCCAGGCAGTGAAGTGGTGGGGATTGC
The DNA here is from genome assembly GCA_024336885.1 of Actenoides hombroni. Taxonomy (NCBI): domain Eukaryota; kingdom Metazoa; phylum Chordata; class Aves; order Coraciiformes; family Alcedinidae; genus Actenoides; species Actenoides hombroni. The sequence continues at coordinate 14,739,622 of WUAM01000395.1, forward strand.
ACAATATGAACCATTGCAATGCCTGGAAGTGTTTGGCAGATGGTGTCTCAAGGAGCCTGGTGGGACATGCTTGGGCTGTAGGAGAGAGAGGGGGGCAGGAATAGTGCCTGACTGCACTGAATGCCTGGGGCTTGACTTTGCTGCTGAGATAACTGGGATTGGTTTGGGTTCGTGACACATGATTACTGTACTTCCAGATTTATGGCTGCTACATGTCTCTGGGAGTCAGTTTTTGAGCGGAAGGGTGATTTTTCTTGAACAAGGCCTCTCTGCTGTCCTGCCCTAAAAAGAAATTACATTTGTGCCCTTCTGTAGCCTGAAATCGGTTTCCCGCTACAGGTGGAATATGTTATATGGGTCACTTCCCAGAAAACTATGTAAGGATGAGCACAGTGTTAAACACAGGCAGTTGTTCTTCAACACAGCAGTGAAATCAGAATGAGGGGAGGGAGGGATTTCTACACTTCTCTCTGAGTGCCGTGGACACTGCCTGCCTGCTCTCACCCCTGACATTTTTGTCCCCACAGGTGATGGACCAGTGTGCCCTTTGCCTCCCACACAAGTATGCTGGGCCTGGAAGGGGAATTCACAGTTCACAGTTGGCAGAGAGGCGAAGTTCTGAGGCATTGTCAGACCCAGGAGTCCTAGAGAGCCTCTTTCCTTGTAGAGGAGCCCAAGAGATAAATGTCTCAATACCACTTGAGAAAAGGCTGGATGGCAATAAATAGCATGGCAAGTGATGATACTGTCTCATCCTTTGAGGGATCTTGGAGAGTACAGTTGAATTAGAATAAAAAGATCAATCTTTGGCTGTTACCCAGTGAAGAAGCCATTCATCTTTAGGAGCAGGACTTGCAGTGTTTGGTGCTCTAGCAATATATTATTTGTAAAGGCCAAGATTAATTACTTTTCAGTTGGATAAACAGATTTTTTTTTTGTGCCAAAGGCTTTCATTTATCCTTGCTGTCACTGGAAGGAGATACCCATATGAGCACAAGGTTTTTAATTGTGCTGGCCCCATTCTGCAGTGTATACCAAAATGCTGGCGTGTAGGGATGAGAAGGAAAACTACCGATGGAAGCTAACCTAACACCTCCCTTTAGCTGTGGACTGAGAATCCTCTTCATGGACTCAGCTCAGCACCACATCTTCGTGCAGCTATGTTCCAGTGCTGTGTCTCTGCTGCTTCGTGCAGCACCGCTGACTCCTCGGAGACACGGTCAGTGAAACAGCCCAGTGCCCGTGGTTTTAAATGGGTACGTGGTGCTACTTGGCATTGCTCCGTGTGCACTGGACATCAAAATTCAGGTACATCCCTAATCGTCACATGGGTATTTCTTGCCATGAGGTTATTTTTACAGGACCTGTATTGTTGGGTGGGGTGTCGTGTTATATACCAATGAAATAAGTAATTTGTAATTGTTCTGTAACTTTTTATTTCCTTCGAGTAACATGTTGTGCCAGAAATCTTTTTTGCTGCCCCGTGCCGATGGGAATTACTGCTTTGTGCTGCTCCCTGCAGCCCTCAGGCTGAGCTCGGTCTGTGTGCTTCCACTTGGGACTGGTAAAAATCTCTTTAGCATCTTGTGTTTTCCATCTCTCCTGAAGTCACACATCCTCTCCCGGAGCATCTCAGCTGCTTTAAGCGTGGAGAGGGGCATTTTTACTTCTTACGTGGGAAGACCTGAAGGTCTTTCTAAGGGGAAATAAGAAGTTGGGGGGTTGCTGGGTCAGGCGGTGACGGCCGAGCCCCTCTTCCGCCCTTACCAGCGCTGGAGCGAGGCCCGAGGGGTCCCCGTGCCTCCCGGTGCCGCCCGGGGCACCCGCACCTCTGCCCGGGCCCCCCCGAGCGCCGGGGCTCCCGGCGGGGCGGGCGGCGGCGGCGGCAGGAACCTTGGTGCCGCGGAGCCGTTTCCCGCGGCGGCCGGGACGGCTTTGCGGGAGGACGCGGCCCCGCCGCCCCGCAGCAGCGCGGCGGCGAGGAGGGGCCGTACTGTGCCGTGCCGTGTTGTGCCGTGCCGTGTTGTGCCGGCGGCGCCGGGCCGGGGCCAGCGCGGGGAGCCCCTCCTCGGAGCACCGGCGGAGCGCGGCCCCGGGCGGCAGGTAAATAACCCCTTTGGTCTGCGGTCGGTGCGGGGCTCGAGGGG
>WUAM01000395.1:14741846-14768078 GCA_024336885.1 Actenoides hombroni
GTCCGCGGGCCGAGTGCGAGGGCCCGGGCGCCGCTGTGCCCGCATTTATAGCGCGGACACGTCTGTAGTCATGTGCCCGCCGGCAAAGACGCGTTCCCGTGTACATGGAAAGGCCCCGGGCTTTCGTTTTCCGCCACCCCCGCTCACCATCTCGGCAGGAATTTGGGCTGCTCCCCATCGGTAGAATCAAGCTCCGGTCTGTGTGTGCACAGTGTGCAGGCGTAGCTCTCTGTAGCCCAGGGTATGGCATCACTTCGTGGTGTTCTTACCTTGCGGTAAAATAGCTCGGTGTTTTGTTTTGTTTTGTTTTTGTTTTAAGGGAGCAAGCACAAAAACACCGGCAGTGGAATTGCACCTTCTGGAACCACCCAGGCCTGACAGGAGAGTATCTGTTAGTGGGAATCTGTGCTAGCTGGAGTACGAGCAGCAGTGCTGGGGTCCCTGGCGTGGCAAGGGGAGATAAGGGAAGGCACTCAAGATTAGGTTTACTTGAGGAATCGTGACTTGCTCCTGAGCTGTTTTCTGTTCTGCAAATACGCACCTATGGCCCTGAGCCTGCGAAGAGTTACAGGCAGATCTAATTTTTAGGCACTGCATAATCCCACTGAGCGACAACAGAAAGTCACAGTATGTAAGAATAAGAAAGCATCTGAGTCTAGTAGGAGCGGTACCCCTACACTTTAAGCAACAGTAGTTTTCGTCTTGCCACTTTCAAGGCTTATGTATCCAAAAGTAGTGAATTAAATTTAAGATTAAAAATTTCAGAGATCTAAAGCATGAAACAAGGCACTGCATAGTGGAATGAAGGCTCTTGCCAGTCTGCAGTAGCTCGATATGTTATTTCTGCAGAACCTTCTCAGACAGAAATCGTGTTTTGTGTTAACATCTCAATTTTGTCAGATGTTTTGAGGTTTCTACTGGACTTCTGCTAAGATCTTCTGTGACAGAGTCATGGTTCAGTTTAGGAAACAGCAAGCATTTGTGCAGGGTAGTCACACAGCTCTGTAGCGGTGCCTGTGGTTACAACCAGGCTGTGGGGTTAGCTCTCGTGGCAGGCCTGCCAGGACCTGAGGGTTTCAGTTGTGGTGGTAGTTTCCCGAACTTCAGCATTATTTGGATCATTGCTTCCATTCCTTCCCCTGCCCCTCTTCTCCTGATAATTAACGTGCCAAACTCTGTGGTCCTGTCTGTTTGAAAGACAAGAGGAGGGCTTAGTTTGAGGTTTGAGATGGGTTAGTTGTTAAACACTGTGTGTCCATCAACATCAGCATTCAACCACTAAGAGTTACGGGAAATCCAGGTCTCACTGTAGCGAGGCTCGTATTGTCCCAGCTGAGCATATTGGCTACCACAGTTCGAGAGAGCAGTTGGCTGGAGTCACAAATCAGGGCTACTCAGAAAGCTGTGTGCTAGGCAGATTTGGATGTCAAGTACCTTTTCTTAGAGCTTTGCCATGATCTCAGGAAAGAAATGTCTCCCATATTCTTGTGGGAGATGCTGTGTTTCCCACCCTCCTTCTGGGCTCTGGGGCAATGGCAGCTGTTATTCCCAGCTGTGGGGTTATACTGGGCTGTGCTGGAGCCTGATCGTTGTGTGCTGCTTGGTGTGCCTCAAAGAAACTACCTTGCAGAGCAAAGTAAAAATTAATTGCGTAGATGGTAAAGGATTGAGCTATTATATTGCTATTTGTTCCAGCTAGTGCTTCATATAGAAAGGTCCCGAAGTATCTTCTGAGTTCTGAGTCCTAGTTATAAGGAGATAAATGTCTTCCTCTGGCAGCTCCCTTTCTATATGTCCTTCATTGCTTAAATGCAGCCACCTCAAGGTGCAGCAGGACATTGCTACGCACAACAGCTGAAAGCTCAGCAGCCTGATTTCCAGCAGTCTCTGTAAATGAGTCCTGGAGCAACAACATCCCCAAGAACAAAACGTGCCTTTAATTTGAGTTCAGAACTCACAGGGACAAACTGAAAATATCTTACTTTCTGATCTCTTTAAAAAACATATAAAATTAAAAATCAGGCTTTTATGGGCTGGGCTGTCTTTTCATAGAATCATTGGCATGAAAGGACCTTAAAGATCATCTAGTTCCAGCCCCCCTGCCATGGGCCGGGACACCTCCCACTAGACCATGTTGCTCAAAGCCCCATCCAACCTGTTCTTGAGCACATCCAGTGATGAAACATCCACAGTTTCCCTGGGCAACCTGTGCCAGTACTTCACCACCCTCATAGCAAAGAACTTCTTCCCAATTTCCAATCCAAATCTACCCTCTCTAAGGTTTGAAGCCATTCATCTCTCATCCTGTCACTACAAGCCCTTGTAAAAAGGTCCTTCCCCAGCTTTCTTGTAGGCTCCCTTCAGATACTGGAAGGCTGCAATAATGTCTCCCCGGAGTCTTGTCTTCTCCAGGCTGAGCAACCCCGACTCTTTCAGCGTGTCCTCACAGTAGAAGTCTTCCAGCCCTGTGATCGTCCTCGTGGCCCTCCTCTGCATCTGCTCCAACAGGGCCATGTCCTTCTTGTGCTGGGGGCTCCAGAGCTGGATGTGTTATTCCAGGTGGGGTTTCATGAGAGTGGAGGGAGAGCATAGTCCCTTCAGCATAATTCTACAAAGTGTGGACTAGGGGGATACTTGTAAAATGTCAGTTGGTGTTAACCAGAAATGGTTTTTTTAAATAATTAAAAAAAAAAAGTTTTATCTCACCTGCCTTATACAAAGTCTCCCACATCCAAACAGGATACAAGGTGGAACGTCATGGCAGACGCGATTAGAAATATTAGACTGAGTCATGTTGCTTGTTGTTGCTTGAATGCCTGGTTCAATCACGTTTCTTCTTGTGCTGGAGGAGGTTTGTATCACCCCTCTTGGATACCCTGCTCCCTGACAGTCTGTGTACTTCTTGTGCTGAACTCAGGAGGTAACAGGCTGTCTTGTGGTGTCTGCTTAGCAGGACAGGCAAGAGGAGTTCTTGTACTCAAGAGCAGCATGTAAAATGCAAGTTATACCACTATAGACAAACCTGTAAACACAAAGCAAGTGAACCCAAGCATGGAAATAATTTACCCTCCCTTGGGTTGTTATTTGAGACTACAGGTATGTTTAAGATGACACATCTGTGCCTCAGGCCACATCACTGTACTCCATTCAGTTTGTCCACATGGATTTTGTGCCTCAAGTGTGGGTTTGAGCTGCTTGCATCCAGACAACCTACAGGGTTGGTGCTAGACTCAGAGAGCCTCTGTTCCCCTACACCTGATATCTCCCCTGCGAGGTCGGTCAGCCAACAGGCAGCATGCACAATGGGGCAGTTTGGATTTTAGTCTAAGGTAACCTAGGAAGGTGCCCACATGCTGATGAGTTTGTCTGGCCTGCAGCCTGGACTGTGTGTCACCATCAGCTAACTCCCCTCTGGTCAGTCTGCTTTGCTTTCTGTTCCTTTCCTTTCCAAGAGTCCTTCACCCTTTCTGCAGTCCCAGCCCAGCTACGGTATTTCCACTGGTTACTCATCCACAGGAAGTGATGCAGCCCCTCATTACTTGGTAGTGCTCCCCAGCCAGAAGGGACGTGTGTCAGAGGGCTGCAAGGTAAAGGCGTTGGTGATCAAGATAGCAGGAGAGCCATACAGCAGTCAGTTTCTGGAAGAGAAAAGCTTTCTGTGGTCTTCCTCCACAGCTAGGTTCTTCTCACTGCACCCGCTTTGTTCTGGTGTAGTAGGCTGTTGTGTGCTTCTCAGCTTACAGTTTCTTGCATTTTAATTACTGTTTCCAAAGTGCAGTTAAAAGTGAAGATAATGTATCCAATAAGCTCTGCTTATTATTCGTTACTGTCTGCTCATCACTGGATGAGCTGTTTTGTAGCTGTGATGAGTTAGTTCCCTGTGCAGGGAGGATGCCTGGGGAGCTTCCTTGTTAAAGGCATTGGGGCAGATGAGCAGCTGGGGAAAACCTGTGCTTCACTTATCTGTCCTCACTATGGGTCTGCTTCCCCTCACAGAGTATGGCATTCTTTTTCCTCCCTGGTTTCACTTCTTTCTTAATTTCATCTTTTGTTTGTTTGTTTTTCTGTAGCGTGGAAGAGATCACTGCTGTCTTTTAGCTTGACTTGGAGTAGGTAGCAAGTTAACAGCAGCTGCTCCTGCTCTTTGCTTCTCCCTGGTGGGAGCTCTTCTTCACTGATTGGTGTTGACAGTGAGTTTCATCTTTAAGGGCAATGAGACTATAGCGAACAGGTGAGGAAATGGTTGTGCTTACCTTCAGAGTTACCCTTTCTAGCTCCCTATAGCCAAGGGCTCCTGACCAGAAGACTGCTTTCTCCAGTTTTTGTGAGCTTTTCTTCAATATTATGAGTGGTTTTGTGCAGGAATATCATTCAGAAGGTATTTCTGTGAGACACTTCAAAATCGGGATCGCCTGAAAATTTTAAGCAATTAATTCTTTCAGTCACATGTTGGGAAAAGAGGCTTTTGAAGAGGAGCTTTAAAAATGTTATCTAAAGACAATTGACCTGGGCTATATTGAACCAACCATTGACTGTTGTTGGCAGCTGTTCCATATGAGAAGTATCCTGTAGTTGTATCTTCTTTGGGAAGCACTGTAAATTTAATCCAGACATTTAAATGATGAATCTAACAAGCTGGTGTGCTATGTTACTGACTCGGTGAACACAGCAGTTGGTCATCTGGGGTTTTGGAATCATGTGGGGAGAAAGCTTGCCTTGTGCAGAGGGAACAAAATACAGCCAGGATACAAGAGAATGCCATGGTTTGCACACTGACAGTGTCCCAGCTGACACTTGCTTCCTGCATTCATCCTTTATGAAATTCCTTGTTATCAATTTATCAGCTTTCAATTGCTGCTCAGAGAACTGGCCCCTGTATGCATGGGATTCATAACCGCTAGGAGTATAAGTGTTTTGAACCAGGACTGCTCTTTGGTTACATATGGATGACATACAGTACAGTGGATCTGAATGGGGACGTCGTATGCTGAGGCTTCAACCACAGCAGCTATGGCACTGTGCTTCCTATACAGCTGAGGGCACCAGGGCTTCTGGCTGGGAAAGAGATTTAGACACCGTGACACTTTGGAAGAGCTTCTGGTCAGAACAAAATGGAGAATGTTTGCTAAGCATGCCTTGCTGTACTGCAAATAAATAAAGCATCGTCTGCTGTCTGGTTACAGCAGGGGGGTGCTGGAAAGAGGGCTCTCTGCACTACCTTGCATTCTGCTGCCACGCTCAGTTCTTCAACTTCTCCTGCAAGCGTTCTTTGTCAGCAATGTATAGAAGTGTGAAGGCAATGATAAAGACCTTGTGTGTGACAGTCAGATGTCTGTGCATCCAGATTCTCTCTTCTACCCATTCAGGTGTGCCCACCTGACAAATACAACTCTAAGAGGTAGCACCTAAGTCTTCTGTTTCATAGCTTTTTCCATGGATTCTGCATGCAGAGCCTGGTCTTCAGGGACTGTCATTGACCAAAGTGGGTCCTATTTAGATTCAGGGAAATACTTGGCTGATGTGACTCAAAGAGCTAGTCAGAAGTCCGTGTAGTAGCAAAACCCATCTTCTGAGATTGTTCAAGGTGCCACTGGAAGACATTCAGGTCACAGGCTGAGGTTGCTCAGACTGACAGGCAGAAAAGCTCATTAGGTACTAGCTGCTCCAGTCCCAGTGGACTATCCAAAGAAGCTGTACATCTTTTATTCAGATGACCTGTGGTTCAGACCAGGCTTTTGTCACAGCCCATAGACTGGACTGTAGAGGTCCAGGACCACAATGTACAGAAATAAAGGTCCCCAAGACAGCCTGAGTTTACCCTGCTACCAAATTGTTACCCAACTGAAAGAACATCTCTCTCTGTTTTCCTTGGTGACATTGGAGTCTCATCCCATGGTTGCAATGCAGCACAAGATAAGCAGAGCTGGTGCCCACAGCAAGATGCTGAGAAGGGGATAGGACAAGCTGTCCAGTGGCTGAGGCACCCCTGCTTTCTATTTGCACATAGGTACCTTTTAAAACTCCTATTGTGTTCTTGAGATAAAATCCTCAGAAACACCCAAATATTTGCCAGAAATTTGAGCCTAAGAGTCATTAGGAACTGATGAAACTTGGGGGACTTTGAACGGTATTACCCATCTTTTGCTGTCTTTTGCTGGCTGAGAACTCCTCTCATTTATGCATTTCCTCCTGAACCCATTGCTTGTGAACATTGTTGATTGTTCCTTTCTAATTCTCTCTCCAAATACAAAAGAAAAGGGAATTCCCTATATATCTGTTGTGTCACTCATTGTTTTATGCATCTTTATTGACCTGTGTACTGAAGAGGAGGTCCTGTGAGCACCAAAACCAACAAGACTGCTTATCAAGTTGCGTGATGCCTCATATTCCTCTTCCTTGATTCCCCCCTCTGCTTCCCAGTGTTTTCAGACCCATCTCACACTAACCACTTGTGCTGTGGCTAATTTGGAGGAACCCATGTGGTGGCACTGGCCTCCTAGAAAGGATAATGTGTTGAGTTTTGCCTGGTTCTCCCTTAGGAGGAGGGTGAATTTGGGCCCATTTTCTGTCCAGTGTTGAACAGCAGCTCACGAACTACATCTTTAAGGACATTTCTGCTTTGTCATGTCTAGTCGAGTTACCTGTGCAGTTCAAAAGAAAAAGAGAGAAGGAGGATAACTGGCAGATAGGCAGGATGGTGGCACAAACCCTGTTTCCTTGGGAAACCAAACTGAAAGGTGGTTCTTTTATAGATAGTTTTTGTATGGATTGGTGGGCTAAATAGGTGTCTTCAGCCACTGGTTCCTAAACATATGCTGGGTCTAGCTTTCTGTCCTGCCTGAGCTAGAATGAGCAGTCCCGAGCATCCTGTGTAAGCTGAGGGTACGCAGGGAGTGCCTGTGGTGGTGGTGTGGGTCACCTATGAGGTTGCTTTCTACCCTTGCTTTGTCCTTGCTTATTAATTTTTGGCATGCGATGCCTGGGTATATTCCCTGGGCTGTGGGGATCTGGAGGAGCACATCAGGAAGTTAAATGATCTCCCCAGTGTATGTTTCTTGCCGTTTGTTGTCCGTGATTTTTCTTTGCTGTCCAACTGTACTGTCACCCAGGTGACAGCCAACAAGTCCTTACTCAACTTCTGTGCCTCATGTGGCATGACCAGTAATCCTTGCTGTTTACCTCAGCCAGCTGAGCAATGTGACTGCTATAAACTCATGATAGTAAAGACTTTATTGATGTTGTAAGTGCACATTAATTACCTGACAGCTTCACATTCATGGGTGCAAGCTGTATCTGTGCTAGACATAGGTACAGAAAAGCATGTTTTTCAGCTGCTGCAATCCCTGTGTCCAGCAGTATTTGCCAAGTACAGCATACTATGTTCCTTTACCTTTTTTTTTGTAAGACTAGTTTCCAGGGGCCTCGATGAGCTGTAAGGTTTCTGCTTTCCATGCCAAATCCCTGCTTGCAGTTGCCTATAGCTTTGGCAGTTTTCAATAGTTTGGACTGATGATTCTCTCTTCCTCTCCTATTCACTGCCCTAGGCTGAATGTCTTTGGAAAATTTCAAGTGTTTCCAAGAAACAATACATAAGACACTACATTTTAAAATAATTTAAAAGGAATTCATCCTATCCTATTGTTTGCCTTTTTTTCTCCCTTTGTTTGCTTTCCCTCCTGGAGGAGATGCTGATGGAGCTGTTCACTGCCATATCGAAGTCTGCTTTCATTGGGCACCAAATGTGTGCAGAAGTCTGAGTTAAATGTTTGTTGAGTGCCCCTGTCAGAAAAGGCCAAATTGTGCTTATGAACATGTTTGTGTGATTGCAGAATCCCAGTGCTAGTGGGAATTGCTTGTACAATTCTTTCTTTGATCTGAGGAGGTTCTTGGCGATGCGGGAAGGGATGAGCCTGCCACATTAAGGGCACCTTTCAGTCCTTTTTGAGCAGGGCAGACAGACTAGTTTGGAAGGTATGAGTACTGCAGTTTGTGAACTGCGTGATGAAGGGGCCTGTCATCTTCTCCTGACCTTGTGATTCAGCATCTTACTGGATATGACATCAGTTTGTAGTTTGGCATCACCACATTTGGCTGCATGACACTGGATAGCTCCAGTCTCACAGGATCCAGAGAAACGTGTGGCCACATGAAGCCTCCAGCGTTTAAAAATGAACCTGTTCAATGTAAGTGGCAATTTTTACCCCTTGCTTTCCACCTTTCCTAATGATTTAAAATCAATAATGGAGCAAAATTGCATCTGATACCACTGAAATGATTCAGTGTCGTGTCACATGGCCATTGGAGTGATTGCTGCTCCAGTCCCTTGAGTGACAGCAAGGCTGTATTCTCTGCCACCCCCTGTGAAGCAGCATCTTTGAATGGGCCAGCCTGTAGCTCTCGTTGTTGGCATATGAGTAGTGTTAGTGTTGGTTCTGTTCAAGTGAATGCCTGTTGCAGTTTTGCAACTTCCAAGTATCATTCTTGCTTTAAAGGCATGCCACAGGAGGATGTAGAATAAGTGGATAGGTTGCACCACATCACGTCCTTTAGCCTGTTCTGGAGCTCCCAGTCTCTAAGGTACCAGGGAGCAGAATGCTGGGAACAGGAATGAGCTTCAAGAATGAACTCTATGCTGCATTAAGCTGACAATGCAGATGTGCCCGGGATGACTTTATTTCTCATCACTGTCAACTGGCAGTGTAGTACAGCTTTGCGAGGGGTCTGTTCCTGTACTGTTCTGATATGAAACCACTCCAGGTCTGTTCAGCCCTCCAGTTGTGGTTCTGGCTTTGCCTTCAGTGTCAGTCTGTGTTTACTTTTTCAAACTCATTCTAGTCCTCGTTCACTGTGAGGCTACTGAAATGAATCCTTGCAAAGAGATAAGGGAAGAAAGATCCCAGTGTAAAGGTTTGAAGTTTCTGGAGTTGTGTACGTGATTATTTATTGCTTTTGGAAGTTACTGACTTGGAGTGTATTTGCAGAGATCATGGTGTGAACTGGTGATCTGTTAGGAGTGAGGGTGAGCTGCTGCTTTTGAACACGACTGTGTGGTGGTTGGCTGTGCTGGAAGCAGGGCTGGGAGGAAGCCAGAGGTGGGGTGATTGCAGAGGGGATCAGTTTGTGCTACAGGTTTCCACGCCTCCTCCTTCGGGGGCTGCTGACCTTCCTTTCTCTGGCTTGCTATAGGAAAGGGTGCCTGTTTAAAAGACTTTGTTGATAGAAGTTAAGCAAATACCATTCTGGATTAAAAAAAAAAGGGGGGGGGGAAGAAGAACCTTAAATAGAAGTATTATCTGTGTTTGATGCTGTTTAATAGATGTTTTTTCCTGCTAAGTGTAAATCTTCATAGGTCTTGGTAGCACTTCAGCTATTCACAAGCTATTGAGCTGCTAATTATCGGCCCTGCCCAGGCTAATTAGTTCTGTTAAGAATGTATTAATCTAGGCAGAGCTCTGAGCTAATGCAGCTTTGCTGCTTCTAGGACTTGAGCTGTTGTGGTCAAAACTGGGATGTAGGTCTCTGATTTTGGGCTGTTCTGCATGCATAGGCCCTAGGTATTGCCATTTCTCCCAGCAGCTGTGAGAGCTGTTCTTCCACTAGCACAAATGCCCAGTCTCCAGGTCCCCAAGACTTGCACACATTTGGCTGATTTCCCCAATTTAAACATAACCTATTGTGCTCTTCCCTTGAGTACGGAAGCACTGTGGATGGTGCTTCAAGGGGGAGAGGTTAGAAGGCAGCAGATGTGGTGCAACTCAAGTCAGCAATGAGATGCTCCCTTTATTGCACCACAGAGAATAGAAACTCCTCTCACTATTTCCTCCCAGGTGTGAGCTCAGGTAGGTCAGTACAGCTTTTTCTAGCCTTAAAATTCTTCGCTATTCTTATGCTTTGCCAAGGGAGTCAGCAGCTTGGAGGTAAAGATCTGCAGATTTGTGATGGTGCCCGATATGGTATAATATGTTTTGCTAGTAGGATGCACTATCTTTCTGGGGCTTAGCTTGCCTAACGGTTTCACTTAGGTTTCCAGTGATATTCTGGAGAGAAACTCTGTGCAGGACTCTGCAGCAGCCTAATAACATTGATTTATTAGGCAAATATCACAGTTCTGTTTAAGCAGACAAGGAGGCAAAGTAGCTCCTGTAAAACTTGTGTTCGTGTCCTAAAATTGGGAGTAAAAGTAATACAGAAGAAAAAGGCAAACTGTTTCAAATTGGTTGGCCTATTTTACTAACCCTTCATTTCTCAACCTTTTCTTACAGCCCCATGGGAACCCGTACTAAGCATTCCGAAAGTGGCTGCATTCGTCATGTTAGTCAGTACCACCTCTCAGTGCAGCTTTCTGAAGCTTGGTTAATCAGCGGCACCACTTCGGTTCCCCTTTATCTGATGCCCTATCCTGCTCTCTGCAGGTTCCAGTACAAGAAGTGATAATACACAGAGTTCACACACAGTGAACAACAGAAACCTCAGAGGGGTTCTTCATGCACAAGAAGTTGGTGCGAGATAAAGGAGGAAGTAAAATCAAGGGGACTGTGGCTGTGAGAAGAGGGATGTGATTAAATGTATTTATCTGGGGAAAGGCCTGTACTGACGTAATGTTTTGCTTTGCTTTACAGGTGCTCTCCATTGCTGTGAGCTTAGTTCATAGAGGGACTGTAGCCCACTTGATCAGTGGATGTTAAGTCTCCCATCTGAAGACGGGGTGATTTGGTTCCTGTCTACCACTAAGGACTCTGGTTGGTGAATGTGTTTATCCCACCACCTCTAAGCTAATGGTGTGTCAAGAACAGATGTGGAGTGGCTCTTTCTCTGGATATTGATGTGGTATCTTCTTAACGCATCACGAAGCCTCAGGCTCACTGGCAGCACAGGATATGGAGGCTCTTGAAGTTGATGACATTAGCCCTGCCTTGGAAGTGACCGAAGACTTTTTCAACAGTTTTGATACTAAGCTTGAAAAGATTGTGCAGCCCTCTGAGGTGTACGGTGTACAGGAGGTCCCTGAACTGGTTGGGCACGAGGTATTTGATCAGCTAACAGAGAGCAGAAATCTGAGGAACGTCGCCTCCTTAGCCAAAAGTAGCCTCATCTGGGATCACTGCAAAAATGGCCTCTTGGAAACCAAAGCTCAGACAGCATTCCCTGCCAAAGACCAACGTGTGCTGCAGAGGGGAAGAGCTGCTGACAACCTCGCTTGGGCGGGGGAAGGGGAGACGGCAGCCTTTAACATCTTCAGTATCTGCCAGCGCAGGAGAGACCGGCCCCGCTCGGTGAATGACATCCTGGTGCAGAACGAGGAAACCTCTGCGTTCAAGCCAGGACACAGCAGGTCACGCTCCGATATCAGCCATGTCAACTGGGGAGTGGTCTTCAGGGGCACCTCCCTGCAGCAGCCACCTGCACCTGGTCAGGACAATAACTGTGCTCTGCTTTCTTACCTGGCGTTAACCAAGGGGGAGGACATCCAAGGAAACACAGGTTTGTGCTGGTGCTTTATTGTTTCTGTTGATGGGAGGGCTTTCCTGTTTGGTTTAAATATTTATCTTGCAAGAGGAGCTGCATGTCTAAAAAAACACAAACAAAAGCGCAAAAAAAGCAACTGTGAGGTAGCTCTTAAGGGGATAGAAATCAGCATAGCTCTGTTGTCTTTGATACAGCTCTGTCTGTTTGCCTGCCTAAGGATCAGTTTTTAAACCAACCTTGACTTCTGTTCCTTTCATGGTTTTAAAAGTTAAGCTTGTTTTACTTTTTGCTTCTATTTTGTTCAGTTTGACTCGCGGGGGGTGTGTGTGAAATAAAATTGTTATATATTTCCAATAATTTCCTTACCTGATACTCCCAAACTAAAAAAACATTGAATGCTAAAGCTATTGGGAGAATGCAAACAAAGGCAGTTTTCATAACAGTTAAAGAGTGGTCATTAAAAAGAGGGCATACAAAGCTTTACTGTGAGGCCTTGAGATCTCTGCTCTGTTCCTTTAAGAAATGTTGTCTGTTCAGTCCATAAACAATTAACAAAATCTCAAGCATGCAATTTGTGCTTGCCAATATTAAGGCATCTCTGCCAGCTTTGTATGGAGTACAGGAAGTCTTGTTATCAGATTGAGGCAGGTGTCTCCAGTGAAGCGATGTTTCAGCAAGTGATACTTTCTCCTTCTCCTGTCTCAAGCAGGGCACTGGAAGAGATTGTGCTCAGGGCTTTAGAGACACTGACCTGGCATCTCCATTTCCAGGATTTATTTCGTAGATACCAGAAATGGACTAGGCACTTACAGAAAAGAAGAGCAGCTAGCGCCACAAAGAATTTAATTATCTAAATAAAGCCAGGACTTAACAAGGGAATTGAGAAGTCAAAAGGTTGTGAAAGTGTGCGTGTATATGGTGGAATGACTCCAGTTATGAATAGGTAGCCTGTTGAGGGTTGAAACAAGCCTTTTAGGTTAGGTTTTTCCAGATGACAGAATGGTAGGGGTTGGAAGGGATCTCTGGGGATCCAACCTCCCTGCCAGAGCAGATTTGCCTAGAGCAGGTTGCTCAGGATCGTGTCCAGGTGGGTTTTGAAAGTCTCCAGAGAAGGAGACTCCACAACATCTCTGGGCAGCCTGTCTCAGTGCTCTGTCACCCTCATGGGAAAGAAGTTTTTTCTTATGTTCAGGTGGAACTTCTTGTGTTCTAGTTTGTGCCCATTCACCCTCGTTCTGGCACTGGGCACCACTGGAAAGGGTCTGGCTCCAGCCTCTTGACACCTGCCCCTTAGCTATTGATCAGCATTGATAAGCTCCCCTCTTGGTGTTCTCTTCTCCAGACAAAACAGACCCAGGTCTCTCAGCCTTTCCTCATCAGAGAGATGCTCCAGTCCCCTAATCATCTTTGCAGCCCTCTGTTGGACTTTCTCCAGTAGTTCTCTGTCTCTCTTGACCTGGGGAGCCCAGAACTGGACATAATATGCCAGATGTGGCCTGACTAGTGCAGAGTAGAGGGGGAGGAGAACTTCCCTTAACGTGCTGGCCACACTCTTCTTCATGCACCCCAGGATACCATTGGCCTTCTTGGCCACAAGAGCACACTGCTGGCTCATGGTGAACTTGTTGCCACCAGGACTCCCAGGTCCTTCTCCACAGATCTAGTTTCCAGTAGGTCAACCCCTCACCTGTACTGGTGCCTGGGGTTATTTTTCCCCTGGTGCAGGACTCCATACGTGCCTTGTTGAACTTTATTAGGTTAGATAAGTCAGCTGTTCTGGAGCATAAAAAGCAGGTCCCTAAATGTTTGTGTTTATGGATGTGTGCGTATATAAATATATATAATATGTGTGTGTATATATGTACACAAACCTACAGGTTATTGTGTTCTATTGCAACGTAGCTGCTGTATCCCAAAGAATGGTGCTCTTGGCTGACAAAGACAAGTAACTTGCTGTTATTTTATGTAGGGGGATATGGTGATTCCCATAGAGTGGAGTCTCTGTTCTGCATCCCATGGAAGGGGTGCAGAACAGGAATGCCCCCAGAAGCCTGGAAACAGAGCTCTCAGTTTTTGCCAACTGTATCCTGGGCATCTCATGGGTTTAACTTAATATGTAATATCTATATATGCCTACAGAAACACCATTAAAATCTAGCCATTAAAAGCTAATACATGTCCCCGAGAGCATTTTAAGCTTAATCTTTTTGGCTCAATTTACCCATGCAGCCCTCAGAAAAAGAAAGGTGTTCTGTTACTTAAACTGGTTATAATAAGAAATACCTAAGCCATTCTGTATTTAAAGACCTGTTCATGTTCTTATTTGGTGACTGTTGCTTCAAACTGCCACTGGATCCCCAGTCTGCAAGAACCAAGTTTCCAGTCCAGCTGGTGCTGAGTCTGGGCTGAACTGGTCTCCTTTCTGTCCGTCCAGGGCTGAGGCAACTGCAGGAGTACATTGGGGTGTACCCTCATGCACTGCATCTCTGTCTGGGGTGCAGCAAATTACATTCCCCTCTCCCTTACACACAGATGCAAGACAGTGTGATGCAACTGTTCATAAAAGTAAGCAAAATAAAAAATGGAAACAATAATGTAGGGTTTTCCTCCCCTTCTGGCAAACAGAGTAATTTTATTAGGAACTGCAGTGCTGGGATGATGTTGCTTCTGAAGTCAGGGACTGCATCCTGTGGTCTCTCCCCTCTCCTGGGTGAGAGTTTCTGTGCTTTCAGAAGCTGGGCTGTCTACAGTATTGTCCTCCTTCCACCCTGGCTCCTGCTTCAGCCCTTCCAGTCCGCTTTGCGTAGAGACAACGGACCCGGGGAGATGCACCAACCCTCTGGAAGTCCTAAAAGGGCCTTGCTGTATCCAGAGTTAAGTCTATAGCAGGATTTAAAACAGTGTCTAGAACAGCTTGATAGGAAACCTTCAGTGATACAACCATGAGAGGAAGAGGAAAGACAAGATCTAACCTTGGGATTCCTTAAGCTCGGTTGTGTCCAGGATTCAGTCACCTTCTCTCTGTGTATACCCAAGGTGTGCTGCTTTGATAGTAGCAGTGGAGTTCAGTTGTACTCTTCCTAGCCCCTCAGCAGGCACTACTACCCTTTAAATGCAGTTAATCCAATTAATTTTTTTGTCCATGCAGAAGTCAACAAGCTACGTTAGTGTGTGATGCACTCTTTATTGTTATGATTTCATGTTAAACAGTTTGTAGTTTTGAGTTATAACTGTGAAGACCTTGCATCTATAGTTTTGTGAACTCTAACAATATTAGCACTCAAGAAAACCAGAAATTGACAGATTTCCATGAAGAAATTTTTTATTTTTTTTTTAAACTGATCTGCAATAGCACTGGCTATCTTATAGGCCTCTTCAAAATGGCTTTTTATGGAAGAAATTCAGTATGGTCAAGTTCTGGGATCTTAGAGGTGAACAAAGCAAGGTAGGGAAATGGATTAGTAAGAGTGGCTGAAGAACTTGTCCCAGTACTCACCTGTAGCCCAGCAGCAGTCAGTATCTCTAAGGTGCTCAGCCCACGCTTTTTCTATAGCTTTTTGCGAAGGTACAAGGCATTGGTCAGTGCTTGCTGCGGGCCCTCCAAGAGCCTTCCTGCAGGATCCCTTCTCTGTGGAAGGAGAACTTCTGTGCTCTGAAAATGTACTTTTTTAACCTGTTTCCTTACCCGGTTCTGTTCAGCTGTTGTGCAAGTTTTAGAAGGTAGCCGTGGTACTTCTTCCCCCTATGTGTCTGAGAGAGCCCACCACAGAGCTTGCTGCTACCGTGAGCTGAGCTGAAAAGACAAAAACCAAGGCAAGAATGTAGGTGTTGCAGACATGTGTATCTGGAACGGGTAATTATTCACCACAAAAGACATTTTCAGGTTAGTTAAAAGCTGCTGGAGCAGTAGAAGGGGTTATTGTGACCGCAGCCTGCGGACATAGCCCAGTGTGGGGCTTTACTGCAGGTGAAACAAGTGCATGTGCGATACCAAGAGCAACTTCAGTCACTCACTTCGGTCCCCTGTGTGGTGAAGGATTCCCTCTGGAGCCTGCAGAGGTCTCCCAGTCCTCCAAGACTGGCCGAGTTGCTGTGTAGATTAACTCTTCACAATTTTTTTTTTGCCCTTATCTTCATAGTATATTTATTACTGTGAGCTTATCTGTTCCTGCTGCTTGCTTTTTAATAATACAAATAAAATGAAACTGGATCCTTTCCATCTGCTGTGAAAGAAAAGGATCTGAAAAGAAACTGTGCCTTTTGGGGCTGTATCTCCTTGGGCCTGCTGGCAGAACTGCTGGTGTGCTAGAAATGAACGCTGCTTGTGCCGGGGAGCGGTGTCCAGCAGTCAGTGGAGCGAGCAAAGACGGAAGTTGTAAGCAAATTCAAGGCAGGCTTTTGTATTTCTGGGCATGTGGCCTGGCAAACAAAGGGAGAATGCTGCTTCTGTCGTGTCCAGCCAAACCTCTCTTAGATCATTAAAACACAATGTGTGAGCGGTTGTCTTTGATAGCAACGTGGGTATTTTCACCTAAACACAACCGCTCCCAGGAGTGTGGGTGCTTTTCCGGGATAGCTGTTTTGTTTGCCTGCCGTGCCTGCGAGCTTGGGGAACTCCAGAGCCATCCCTGTGCTGAGCACCTGCATGCTGACAAACTGCCCTTGCTGCAGAAGGCTGGCTGTGGCCTCGTGCCCCACTCCAACAAGCAGCTATGGAGGTACTCAGCCAGCCCCGGGGATTTTGGCAGTATGCTGTGTCAGGAAGCTGAGTTCACAGGGTGTTTGTAGCACTGTGGCATGGCAAAATAGATGTGTCAGAGAAAGGTGACTGCCTTAAAACTGGCCAACATGCACAACTTCTGCTGTGTCTGATTGAGGCCAGGATTTTAGCTCCTTTCAACTGACTGGTTTAAAAAAAATACCGTTTTTTCCCCTCTCTCTTCATGTTCTGTGTTTTTTTGTTTTTGTTTGTTCGTTGTTTCTTTTTTTATCTGTCTGGGATCCTAGACATCGTTTGGTTCACTTTGAAGGTATGGTCTTGTACAGGGTATGTTTCAAGAGAGGCTTGGGCCCCTCTTCGTATAGCTCTTGTACATATTACATACTTCTCTAGTGCTTTTTTGGAGAGGTAAGGCATCTAAATCTGTGTTTATGAGCAACACACCACTGATTCACAGGTTGGGGACTGGAAGCAATCCTTGAGTTCTGAGGGCTCATTTTACAGTGCTGTTTTCTCTTATTCTGGTGACCACACAGACTGTATGTCGGGGTGTTTTCTTTCTTTGCCGGATATCCTCGCCTCTGGCAGCAGTGGTGGTGGCTGGTACTGGCTCTCTCTGTGATCTTGGCTGATGCAATGTTTAGTAGTATGTATCAGTATGCTGAAGCAGGATTGTGGTGGTGGGTCACAGAGCAGCAGGACAGCAGTGCCATCAGTTGCCACTGTTGTCCTGGTCAGGAAGGAGCTGCAAAGACAGCTAGCTGCAAAGGGCAGATGTGGCAGGTATGGGAGCTGCTGCAGAGGTGGAGGCAGCCTGAGATCCCGAGAGGCCTGAAATACTGAAGGTGTGACATGCAGCCTTCACTCCTCCCTTCCAGTGATGGCCAAGTAAAGCCGAATTGCCATTTGTGATTTTGCAAAACACCCCTGTAGCACTGTCTTTTGTCTGTGGTATGTAAAAACTACACAGCCAGGGCAGAGCAGTAGGCCGTTAATTGCCTCTTGGGATGGCAGGACGTTACAACTCTGTAGTATTGTATAGAAGATAATGGTGCTGCTGTCTGAGAGGCAGATGTACAGAAACAACACTTCTGCACCTTCTTCTCTGGAGAGCAGGAAACCTCAAACTGCTTGGAAATAATCCCAGAGGTACCAAACCAGTTGGATAACTGATGCCCCCCCCGGGGCCAATTTATTTTCAGCATTAAAAAGTAGTCAAGAAAAAGGTAACTGTACTGCAGAGCTGTGGGGCCTTTTAAGATCTGAGGAGGCAAAAATGTAATTTAAAATAAAACGTGAGTTGGATGCTTTCCACCATGGGGGTCCAGAAGTGCCAGGGACTGTCTGTGCATCTAGCAGGAGATAGGCCCTTCTGCCAGGAGATTACAACTTAAAGCACCACAGAGTAAGGACAAGGGAGAGTGAGTAGGGACGAAGAGATATGAGGTGCTTTGCCCAAGATCAAATGGGAGCATGATTTGGATCATCTGACTTCAGCTCATCTGATGGATGATACTTCCCCCCCACTAACCCCCCTGGCTAATTTGAGGAGTGCAACTGTTGTTCTCTCCAGGCTCACTCCTGTTCTCTCCTTGGGCTTGGGCACCCTCTGAGCTGGTGGAGCCATGGGGGGCTGGCAGAGAGCAGCAGCAGCAGAGGGGGCTAGGCTGGGCAGCTGCCCTGAGTGGGGGGCAATGTGACCCACTCCACTCCCTTGCCTGGGAGACTGTGGGAAGGTGCAGAGTGATGGAGAGGGAGTGCAGTGGGAGGCGATGGGAGGAGCTCACATACAGTGGACAAATCCACTGTGCAGGAGAATTACAGTAAACATCACTAATGGGTTTGATTGTGAGCTGCTCAGGTCGGGAGGGTTATTCTTTACAGAGATTTTTGCTCTGGAGTTACAACACTCCATAAAGCTAATGAACAGAGTTTTCATCTCCTGGGGCAGCGCTGGTTGCTTCCAGTGTTGTAGTGATGACTTTCATAACTGAATTTTCAAGTTAGTTACTGTCATTCCCTTAGTGGTGTCAGCTAACTCTCCTAAGGTGAACTGACCCCGTTTTCATAGCTTTGACAGTCACTTTATACCCTTTCTTCCTTCTTTTTAAAGCTGAATTGAGTGAATTTATAAAAAAAAAATCAGCAAATCCATCTTCATTTGATATACCCACTTCTTTTGCAACTGCTGCTGTTTTATGCATCTCCTGGCTGATAATAGGTAAGCATCTCTTTCAATGTGTTATACTTCTGTCTCTGCCAGGCTCAAGTCCTGTTCCAGATTGGTCTTGTACTTTGAATCCAGCCTCCTTCTCCACTGCCCCTTGGCACAGACACTGTGCTATGCAAGTGTTTGACTTGCTGCAGATGAACAAAAAGGATTGGATGGAGTGGCTGAGCTACCAGGGTCCTATAGACGTCAGCAGAGTTTCTCGTAGGTTTCTCGTACAATGCCACACCTGAAGGGAAAGACATAAGAATAATTTGTTCAGGTTCTTTGTTCAGGCAGTTCAGGCAGTGAGGAGCTTATTTTTGGTGCACAGCTAAGTCAACCTCACTAGCAATACATATATCTAAAATGAAGAGTTTGCAAGTTCAACATTCTCAAAGCAGATTTTGCTTTCCCTAGACCTAAGGCTGATGAAAAAGAGTGAATACCTTTCTGGTGGGGAGAGATGCTGTTTCTTTGTATAAATCAATGTAAACTGCTGCCTAGTTACAAGTCCCATTGTTGTAGTGGTCACTTGAAAAGAGGTGGCATTGGGAGAAGAAGCCATATTTCACTCCAGGACAGCCATCTGCTGGAAATTTGTAGCTAAATATCAATGCCATTATTTCAGGACCAAGTAGAATCAGATATGCTTGCCTGAAAGAGATACCTGCAGAGCCAGATGGGAAAATAGATGAGAAAAAAATACTGTGTTTTTAAGTAAAAGGGAAGTGAACATTGTGGATCTGAGTCACACTGTCTGAGGCACAATTTGTCCCTGATCTAGCAAACCGCAACAAGCAGGTCAGTAGCTTAACCCAATTTGAGCACGTTTTAGGTCCCAAAGGTGTCTGCTAAGTTCTGTGAAAATCAGAGAGGAAGACTGTTGGCAAAAACTCATGTAACTTACGTTTCTCTCTTACTAAGCATTAGAGAATCCAAAGAGGAGTGCTACCTCAAGAGACAAACCCCTCAGAAATTAGGCATCTCTGCTGCTCTTTTCCAAGTTACTTAGTATAACTGTCATCAGAAATGCTTCAGTGGTGAAAAACAGGGCAAGTTTTCCTGCTGCACCAACAGGGACAAAAGTACAGTCAGTTGTCCAGGAGCATATAACTTCTGAACATGGTAAGATGACATTTGGGCTTGCTCTCCTGCAGTGCTGGTTGCACCAACTGCCCCTAAGTGTGACAAGGGGTTAGGTGCGTGCTCAGTGCAGGGTTCATAGCTGTGACAAGTGGGCAGTTCCCAAAGAAGAGGAGAGATGCTGAGGAAGATACTGCCTTGTTCCCAGCTGCTGAGTCTCTCTTTGTTTCCCTCTGCCTTCTTCCCCCTCTTCCCTTGAAATTATAACTCCAAATGGCTCAGGCATGGACCATTTACTGTGATTATTTCCTTTTTTATTCACTCTTCTGCAATTTACTTTCCCCATCTCTTATAGGGAGGAAAAGAGATGCAGTTTCTGTTTGGAAGGTGGATGCAGAGATGGTAGCATTTGCTCTCTGAGTGGAAAGGTGTTATCTGGCACACTGCACATCAAGGAGCTAAAGGAGCGCGGAGGGTTGTGAGGGGGTGTGTATGTGTATGTATGTGTAGCATATGGATTCAACCTGTCTTTGCCAGCATCTATTGCCCTGACCTAAGCAATACGAGGCATTTGAATTTCAATCAAGTTGGCTGCTGGTTCTGTCCCAGTTAGAACAAGAGCCAGTGGAGCTGATTTACAAGAGCTTGAAGAGAAGGAGTGGGGCAAAGGAGGGAGAGAGGGGTGCCTCTGTGAAAGGCAGGGAGAATGAGCCTGTCTCCAACTCAACAAAAGACAAGCAAACCTGTGTGCAGATGAAGGAGGGGTGGCTGGGGGAAGGTTACGAGTTGTCTTATTATGGAGAAGCTTGAACTGTCATCTGTACTTGATGGAAGCAAGAGAGATTGCAGTTGGAGCTGCAGAAGCGCTGCCTCCCTGATTGGATTAATAGAAAGGGAAGATGACTCTAGAATGGCTGCCCATTATCTGCACTACAAAGGGATTAGTGTGGATTTCAGAGAAATTAATGGCTTTTGAGTTAGTGCAGAAATACTAATGAATGTCAGGGCCAGAGATGTACGGTGAACAAAATTGGTTTCTTTTTTGCATATGTGCGCGCGCATGTGTGTATCTATCCATTTGGGCTATGAAAGTGTGCTTTTTGTCTACCATTCTGAGTTTTAGATTAGGCTCTCCATGTTCATATTTAGCTGAAATATTCTCAAGTATTTTATTTGTCTGCAAGGTATAATTATATTGATTTCTTTTCCACCTTTTCATACCTAGTGCCAAAGCAGCAATTTCTGAATTGCTATGGTTTTAGTCATATATGCTGGAAATCTTTGTAGGTAAAGTATAGCGTGCTTTGAACATGGCGTTAAATGCAGGCTCTGTTCTGAGTATGTGGGTGACATAGGGAAGCTGAGGCTGAGTTGGCAAGATGAAACCCAAGTGTATCCTTCTTGTTAGTGTGGATGGGAGGTAGCATCCTTCCCCCATTTTTTAACCCCCGTGAGGTTTGCGTACTTACATTAAGTATATCAAATAGTTACTTCTCACGTATGTTCATTAAGTTTAACTGAAACTTGTCTGCTTAATCCTTATAAATTCTTAAAGTTGGTCTTCCCTGAAGAGCTAGACAAAGCTTTTACACTGGTGCTGTCCTCAGTCCTCCTGCTGCCCACATGTGAAACTCTCACAACCAGTGACAGCAATGCTTTCAGCCAAGGATGGGAGCATCTCCTTAGAATGTAGCTTACAGCCCAAGTTCTGCTTTCTCAGCAGCTGGTATCAGAAGTCCCTTGGACAGTAGCTGAGTCCTGCAATTACTCAGTCCCTGACTCTCCTTGTGCTCGTGGGAGGATAGACAGACTCACCGATTAGCCAGTGGTGATGAGAACAGCTTGGCCAGCAATGCTGGCTGTTTTAGCTGGGAAGCCCAGTACAGATGGGGATGCAGTAACTTCTATACAGGCTCATCTTTGGCTGTTTTCAAGTTTTGTTAAGCCCAGATGCTTCTGTTCTCTTAGCTCTGTGTTGAAGACCTAGGTATACTCGGAGATGATCATTTCTAAAACTTGTTAGAGCGTGGCCTGTTAACATGATTGGTAACTGGTTAAGCTGAAAATATTTTGCACCTCCAAGCTGTGTACCCTATCCCTCTTTCAAAGGTTGTCAGCCTGAGGGCAGAAACCAGGAGTGAAACAGCTCCTGTATTGCTGCGGGTTGTAACACTGCATAAAGGTCAATTGATGCTCATTTTGTTTTGACCTAATTGTGCCGGGCAGTGGATGAGGAGCTGTTCCCAGGTGTGTTGGGAACAGCAGTCTCCAGGGGAGACGGACAACTGGAGGCAGAAACCTATTCACTTGTGTCTTTTAATTCTGCCACTGTTTCTAAGTCAAGATCCATCACAGGTACCCTGACTGGAAGGGTGAAGTAGAGGTCAAATGGGAGCAAGAATTTGTTCATTAGGGCTGGGTTGTTTTGGGGTGCAAAGTGTTAAAGTTGGTGTTAGAGAGTAACCGTGAATGCCACTGAATTTATGCAGGGACCAGCGAAAATTGCATAGAGCCAATATGTCCAGTCCAAGGTGAAAATAAGATGTTTGCATGTGTTAACGGTGGCCGAAGTGGTACAAATTTGCATGGGAACACTTTAAGACTCAGAAATGCTTTAGATAATTCCCACTAAATTCATATCGCTTCAGTGCCAAGAGTGACTCATGTATGGCTGGTTTTCTGGGGACAAAGAAAATTCCCTTCAACTTCGCCTTGGGCTCAGGTTTGTGAAGAGATCTGCTCTGAAGCACCTGAGGTGCTGAGAGGCTCAGATAGATGTGTTTGAGTCTGGGCAGCCTCTTACTTTTCATTTTTTGCCATTTCTGCTGGTCCTGAGTCTGATTCTCGTGAATCAGCAAAGCTCCTCTCTCATAAACGGAGCTTTGCAAGCCGTTCTGATCCTGGGTCGTGCTAAAACATGGCAGGGAACTGCTGCCATTGGGCACAGCTCTCTGTTCCCAGCATCCTGTGTAAGCCCGGGTGCTGGCAGTGGGGTGGTTCCAGCTGGTTCTGGATAGTTCCGGATGGTTCCGGCCGGTTCCAGCGGCCCCACAGCAGGCGCAGCTGTAGCTGTGCCCATCAGCCACAGGTGAGGCCTCTCTGGCAGAGCCTGTTTCAGAAAGGGCAAAGCACTGCACAGAGGTGTCAGGAGAGAGGAAACAAGTGTGAGGAGCGGCCCAGGGTCAGAGGAGGAGAAGGTGCTGCAGGTGTCAGAGCAGAGGTTCCCTTGCAGCCTCTGGGTAGACCATGGTGGAGCAGGTATGGTCCCTGTGGGACCCCATGCCGGAGAAGATGGAGATTGCCTGAAGGAACTGTTGCCTTGGAGGGCTCATGCAGGAGCAGGTTGATCCTAAAGGACTGCAGCCCGTGGAAAGGACCCGTGCTGGAGCAGGGGAGAAGTGGGAGGAGGAAGGAGCGGCAGAGAGCAACTGACCACAGCTTGCCATTCTCCTTCCTACTGTGCTGCTTGGGACAGAGGGGAGGTAGAGGGGTTGTGTGGAAAAGCAGGAAGTTGAACATGGGAAAAAGAGGGGCAGGAAGATAAGGTGGTGTTTTAATTTCACGTGTTTCTTATTGTCAAAATCTGGTTTAGTTGGCAATAGATTACTTGCTAAAATTGTACTCTCCTGGACTAGGTTCTGGGAGACTTACAGTGTTTTGTTGCTCTGTCACTATTCTGGATAATCTCAGGAAAATTGCTTGTTTCACTGACCCTCTGTATCCGTGTACCCTTTTTGTAAAGTGTTTTTGTACCTCTGGGTAAAAATGTACTGTATTCTCGTTGGCTCAAACGTAGAGTCAGTGCTTGTGTTTGATAATTATAACCTACTGGGTGAAGGCTATTTCTGTGGGCCTATCCTGCAGATATGTATGGGTGGGAGAGATGTATAAGCCAGAGTGATGTAGCAATTTGAAGCAGTTATTTAAAAAGAAGTAATGGTAATGTTCTCATTTTGTTTCCTCTAGAGCACAAGCCAATGTTCCCAAATATTCTGAAGAAGGGATACGTAGAAATTCGAAGAGACAATGACAGCTTCTGGCAAACCTGTTATGCTGAGCTCTCACCGTACAAGCTCTACCTGTATTGCTTGGACAGCAGTGGCAACCAGACTCTTCCCACTGTGTATCCACTCATGCATTTTCAAAGGGTGACTGTTATTGGTTGCATTGAAACCAAGGTGGTGGACGCTGTCCTGTCGGACAACTCGCAGCTACAGCTGAAGGCAGAGTCCTCATGGGAGGCTTTGGACTGGGGACAGAAACTCTGGGAAGTGGTACATGCTTCTGTGCCTGCTTTCACGAGACAGCAGGAGAAACTGGAGAATGTGCCAAAGCCTGAAAGTAACAGTGACCTTTCCCAAACCAATGGATTGTTAGAGAAGCCTATGGAGCTCTTCCTATCTGTGAATTTGACTGAAAATGCTAAAGAGTACCAAAAAATTCTCAAATCAGGGACTCTTTATAGGTTAACTGTGCAGAATAACTGGAAGGCATTTACTTTTGTCCTGAACAGGTCTCATCTCATGGCATTCCAACCGGGTAGGCTTGATGAAGATCCTCTGCTGAGCTACAATGTTGATGTGTGCCTGTCAGTCCAGACAGATACTCAGGATGGCTGTGACTCTTGCTTTCAGGTCATTTTTCCTCAGGATGTCCTCCGCCTGCGTGCAGAGACTCGTCAGAGGGCCCAGGAGTGGATGGAGGCATTAAGAGCAGCAGCCAATGCTACTAGAAGTTTAACTCAGAACTCACAGGTCATGCTTAGGAGCAAACCCGCAGATCGGCCCTTTGGAAATGATCTTCGAAAGAGCAAGCGCCAGTCTGTGACCACCAGCTTCCTGAGCATCCTGACCACACTCTCTCTAGAGAGAGGGCTCACAGTTCAGAGCTTCAAGTGTGCAGGTAAGCAACCAGGCTGCACCATCCGCACATGCTTCCCTTCAGCAGGAAGAGAAAATCACCTGGAAGAGCATGTGTGTGTTTTAGCAGCACGTGGCTGTTCCCTCCCTTTCACAGACAGTTTGGTGTGTTAGCCTTTCATTGCTCTGTGTAAAGCCTATGGGAACTTCAGGGATTCACCTGCTTTGATGAGCAGTGCTGAAATGTTAGATCCTGCACATACAGCACTACACGGGCCAGGCCTGCCTTAGAGGGTGGCTGAGCTGTTTTCTTGATTCAGAACAGTGGGAAGATGGTCCAGAAACGAAGGGATTTGAATTCTCAGCACGATGCAACTTTCCAACTTTGAGCACTTTTGTTTCCTTTTATTACTGAGTCTCCTCCAAGTCATCTTTGGAACTCAGTTTCAGCTCTGGGGCTCCTGGGCGGACCGCTCAAAGCATATATGTTTCCCTGAAACACTGTCATTTGGCAAGGTGTGTTCTAGCACTGAGGTTCAAGCACGAGCTCACCTGCTGCACGGTTCTTCCCTTGAGGCAGGGGTGAAAACGTGATCTTAAGCCTCTGCATCTAATTGTAAATTTTAGTTCATTGGACTGCTGACTCTAGTCTTAGGCAAGATCACGATTTTATCCAGTTTGGGAATGAAATGAAAATAGAGGGGACCTGTGTGAATGCAGTTCATTATTCCTTTACTTTAGCAAGGACACCTTTGTGGAGTAAATCTGGGCACCTTCTGCCTAAACTAACCTTTCTGGCTGGCTTCAGTTATGCTCAGAAACTGTCAGCTGTATCAGATACAACTTTTCTGGAGGGTTTTTCCGTTTTTGTTTTTTTTTTTTTCTTAATGGGAGCTGGGAGGGTCCTGCATCCTCCCCACTCTGCTCTGGGGTGGGGGGTCTGATGTGGAGGTCTCCTTTTGCTGTGGAACTACATGTGGCTCTAGGGAGGTCTGTGTGGGCCCAGGACCTGCTGGATGGCCTGAATTCCCTCCAGGGGAGACCTGAGCCCCAGAAGTGCTGGGTTGCCCTCAGAACTGGCTGTGGGTGAAGCTGTTTGGCCCTCTCTGGTAGTCACCTGTAGGTGGTGTTCCAGCTGACCTCTCCACAGTGCCTGGCACCCACCTAGCAGTGGGAGCATGGTGAAGGTTGGCCTCACTGCAGTTAGGATTTGATCACAGTATTTGGGCTTCTGCCTGCTTCAGTTCTGTTCTTCCACAGGCTCTTTGTGTGACTTCATGTCAGGTTTTTTCCCTGGGAGTAACAATGTGCCAAACTACTGCTGAAACTGAAGGTGCCTGGGCACCCTGATAACACTGATTATGTGAATGCTAAAGGACAATGGTCATGTCTTACCGTTAAGGGTAGTTGTGAGAGTAAAAACTGCAAGGAGGCTCTGGGAATGGTTCAAATAAGTATCCCCAGTGTGTTCCCCAGCAGGCAGCTTCGTGAAACGCAACAATACAGTCTCAGTTTAAGGTAATGCCCCAAATGACATTAAAACTTTATTCTTTTCTCCTCATTTCTTTTAATTAAAAGCTCAGTAGAGGAAAATTTAGTGATTTCGCTTTGTCCTCTAACTGAGGTCCAGGAGAGTTCCAAATGAGCATTTCCAATGACCTCCTCAAAAACAGGATCAGGCCCTGGCATGGCAGCAAGGTCCACGTCTCCAGTGTGACACGGGTTTTAGTCCTGCGTTAGGTACTACGGGAGCAGCCTTCTGTGGGGAAGGGAGGGTTTCCTCTCCTAAGCATGGGCCGATTCATTTGCGTTCACTCATGTATTTCCCGTAGAAAGAAGGTGCTTTGCCTGCGTCAGGGTTAGGTGGAGGCATTCCCAGTGCGGCTGTGGGC